>OY728135.1:1999352520-2000602520 GCA_963277665.1 Viscum album | reverse complement strand
GAGATCATGGGGCTTTAATGTCTTCTTGTTTTTATGTAGAAGATGGGTAGATTTTGTTTGATGCACAATATAAAGATGATTCCGAATAAATAATCAATGAGAACCATGGGTTGGGAGAGAGAAAAGGGTGATACCAAATTTGGAACTTGGAAGAGAGTTAGTATTAATATACCATTTATGAAAATTGATTGCAAATGTCGATAAAGATAGTGAAAATTATTTAGAGAGTAGTTCGAAAATAAGGGTTTTTTCATTAGTGATAAACATGTGATGTATATAGAATTTTCAAGAGATCATTTCATGTTTTGAGAATATATATTCCATGATTGAATGGATAAAATATGTGAAATAATTATTGATATATCATAGATGGTCATGAAATTTAATCAACATTTTTCATTAATGAAGTAACACAGTTTTTTGGTGATCTAATTTGGTTTATTTAATTACTTTTTTTATTAATGTAGGATTCTATGTTTTTGGGTTTTAATCCTAACAAGTTTGGTGGATTCAAAAAAATTGTTTTTATTTTAATCTTACATGGGGATATATTAAAAGGAAACCATGGTTTGGTGGAGTAACGAGCCATGGCACATAGAAGTATTCCATACAAGATCCAAACCTTTTAAACATCTTCATGTATCATTTTATTTCTTTTATATATAATTATGGGACATTTTGTTATTTATATTCATTTAATATCTTACTCTAACTATTATTAGAGGTTTTTTTTCTAAAAATACCCTATAAGAATTCTACACCCCTTCTCAGTGGAGGAAAACAACACATAAAGGAAATTTTTTTATGAGAGCATGTATTCCTCTATATGATCTGAATAATTATCTATTCTGTGAGGGATAATGAAAACTTAGCTGACCATAGAGGTTTACCTATATTTAAAGTAAAAAATTATAATAGTTAGATAAATAGAATGTTTACATACCTTATATCTTTGAGTGAGGAAGCTCATGATACAACGATAGTGGGTTTCTCAGCATTCCTAAATGATTGTCTTATGACATTTTCTAAAAATATTAATATGCAAGTGGATAAGTAATTAATTATTTATTGATGTTTTTTAATGGTAATAAAAATAAGACTTGGATATTTGATAGTGGGGTTCCCCCCCCCCCCCCACAAGACAAGGGATCCTAAATTATTATGAATATTTAGTAACATGAAGTAGGTAAAATAATTTTTGACAATGACTGCCCCATTAATAAAAATGCATTAGGACATATCAAATGAAAAAAAATAAATTTATTTTATAAAATGTTATGTTTTTTTAAGGGATAAAACTTAGTTTTATAAGATTTAACCAAATTTTTTACAATTGGAATTAAGTAACATTCAAGTAAAATGCATGCATAAATAAATAAAAAACTAATAGAAGAATTTTTTTTGAATGTAGTATGATAAATGGATACCTATTCCTAAATAGTGATCCTTCTAATCCATGTTATTTATGAATGAAAGATGAGAACTTTTTGAGGAATATAAGAATCACGCATCTTGGAAATATAATCCTATGTAATATTATAAAACATGTGGCAGTGCAAGATTTAAAAAAGATAAATTAATATCAAAATATAGTTTTTGAATTATTTAAAAAGGGAAATATAATTCATATGGATCACAAGACGATAGACATTTAATCTATTAGAATATTTGAATTAAACCACATTGATATATGTGGACCCATGAGAAAAAAAATTAGCTGTGGTGATATTCAATTTATAGCATTCATCGCTTGCTTCACTCGAATAAAAAATGTTATTTTACTCAAACTTAAATATGGATTGTTTAGAATGTTCAAGATATACTGATGATAGGGTAAAAATGGGAATTTAATGATTATTAAATAACTAATATTAGATAATGGCAATAATTAAACAATTTATGTGTTTGAAATTTATCTTAGGAAACATGTAATCATGACTATGTATAACATACCTTATATTCCACAAAAGATGGCGGTGTCGAGAGAAAGAACTATATCATTAATGAAATGGGAAGAACAGTGTTCAGTGGATATTAATTTTTAAAAAAACCAAAGAGAGATTATATATGTGTAGTAGTGTACATTTAGAACATATGTATATTGTGATATGATACAAATTCTACACCCAAAGAATTGTTTATGAAAATAATCATACAATAGAATATTTTATGTTTGCTGGTTATCCTTGTTATATTAGAATCAATGTGAATGAGTTTATAAAATTTGAAGGAAAAGGAAATGAAAGAATAATTATGGGGTATTTATCTAATAGAAATGCATACATGTTCTGAAATTAATTATTATATAAAATTTTAAAGATTATATATGTTAATATTAATGAAAATATAGGGAAAATGTTATAATAGTCAATAATATTTATTGTATTCTACCAAAAATTGTGATACAATTTCTAGATAAATGGTATAGAATTTTGATGAAAGTAGGAAAAACAAATTGATTCACACTTTTTATACAAAACTAATAAATATAAAGATGGTGGTCATAAAAGAAATTAGTTCCAAATATTAAAGAGTAATTTTGAAAGTGAGAATATCATTGGAAATCAGAACACTCTAATTTAAAACATTAGAGTACTAAGATTAAAAAATCAAAAACTATTGTATCATAGGATGATATGAGAAGTGTGGAGGAGGCCATTGATAATGTTAAATTTATAATAACCAATAATTAATAACTTAATCAAATTGAGAATAACTGTCACACCAAGACTTCGATTAAGGTATGATTTTAATTATAATTTTTATCCCATAGTTTTATTTGCCTTTTTATATCTGTTTGGTTGGAATGCGGGCCAAACTGATATGAGTTCTGCGTTTTTGCACTAATAAGTGAGAGTCAACATGATATTGCTCGACATGCAAGTAGGACGCGGTGAAGCCGTGTGGCTTCACCAGATTAATGTGTGGCCTATCCGGTGCATGAATGGTTAAATAACAGAATAAGAATAAAATTTATTATAATTATAATTATTTTTGCCGTTATTATTATTATTATTATTATTATTATTAATTTTATTAATATCATTATTATTATTAGTTTTGGTTAGAATTTCTTTTTTAGGTTTCATTTTATTTTTATTTTCCACCTACCCATTTTTATTTTATTTTATCCCTTCTTTTAATTTCTTCTTTTATTCTCTATTTTTTTCTTTTTTTCTTTCCTATTTTTTTCTTTCTTCCTTTCTTCTTTCTACTCCCCGCAACACACACTGTTCACTCAAATTCTCTCCCCCTCTCGTCGTGCACGGACCCCCCTTTAACCCTACCCATTGTTACTACGCCTTCCTCCCACTCGGCCCGTCCGTCTTGCCCAGCCAATGCTGCACCTCCATCCTTCCTCCTCCATCGCGTCAGGCTGCACCCCCTACTGTCCTCTCACTCGGCCGGACTCCTCCTGCTTCCCTCTCTCATCCTTGACTGGATCTTGCTCAGCCGTCCATCATGCCCAGCCGAAGCCACCCTCCACCTTCCTCTACGGCCACCCTTGCTGCCTCCCCCTACTATCCTCATGCTTGCCCAGCCGATAGCCGTGCACCTCTTCTTCTCTTCTGGATTGCCACACCACTCCACCTCCCATCTTCATACAACCACTTCGCACCACACCCTCCCATCTGTCTAGCCACGTACGCATCCTCCAGGTTTGGCGGAAGCTATGACAGCCCCCTTCCCTTGGCTGCACCTCTCCCCCTTGGCTCACCCTTTGTTTTTATGGCACCGCGTAAGCCTGAAAATCCTCCACCAACCTTTCAAAACCCTCACCACAGGTGAAAACTCGGCGAATTTTTTTTCCTGGGTTTTAAAAAAAAAATTTGGAAAAGGGGATAGAGTTCCGATATTTTTGAAATTGGGTCCGGGATGCGTGAACGGTGTTCACGCATCCTTCGCTGCGAAAGGATGCGTAAACGCCGTTCACGCATCTCACAGAACACTCAAATCCTCCTCAAAATGTATAACTATTAATTATAAACTAATACACTTAATGTTAAAATTAAGAAATATTAATAAATATCAATTAAATAAGAGAAAATATTGAAATAATGTTAATAATTTTTAATAAATGTTCATGAATAATAGATATTCATTAAAAAATTATTAATAGAATGGCTTGAGTATTCTCTAACATATATTGTAGATAAACATCTATTTATGCAAATATCCTCATATTGTTCCATTTGTATTCTAAAGTGGAAAATTAATTTTTATACTTTCTAATAATCCTTTTTCATTGTTTTTCTGATTAAATATTGGTATATTTGTGAACAAATGAGTTACATGAAAAAACTGAACCATGATCACATCATCACTATGCTAAGTTCTTCGGGTTTCATTTCTATATCCAAGAGTAATATTTTTTAAGGCATGTGATCTCTAAAAAATATCATTTTATCTAAATAAGGTGGAAGAATTGATGTCAGAGACATGACCTAAGTTTGGAGATGCATACTCAATAATCTCGCTCTTTAGATTGCGTACCAGTATAAATTGTTTCCTTTTATAAAGTCTGAATATGTATCTTCTCAAAATTGGCCAAATGAACTTCTAATTCATATTGTAGTTTTCAATGTTTTCCATAAACAACCATACATGTGAAATCATGCTCAGAGTGTATAAATTATTAACCAAGGGTAGATAATCAAAATTATCAATGAAATGCTAAATCCTGCACATACTTTACCAAATATATTAAAAAGTTCAAGTGAAAAGATAAATCTCCCCTTTTCATCCAATCTTTCCATCAGTCAAGCTCTCCCCCTTAATTGAAATGAGAAATATAATTAACAACAATGGATAAAGTGTGATTGGAATACCTTAAGTTTCAACTTCTTGAGATGATATGAATTTCAAGATTTGTCATGAAATAATCCTTGGATTTTAGCTCAAACTTATTCTTGGGAATAGTTTCTTTCACAGTTTTCTTGAAAAATTTTTTTTTCATATTCCCAATGGAATATTTGACAACTATTGTTCCATTCTTCTACACTTGTTTTGGCCTTTTATTCTTATCAACAAATGCATTCTGCATGGTTGGACTAAACCAACACTCATCATAACAGTGACCACATCTATTGTAATTCAAAATAATTAATATAATTAATATTTATCATTTAATTTAATCATATTATTTATTATACACATATATATATATATATACATTGGTAGATAATTTGATAACAGTAAGACACTTATTAAAAATATAATAGAAGTCTAGATAACAGTAATACACATACAAAATGTATCATAAATCAATTGTCAACCTAATCTATGCCTCCGGCGTGGATGCTCCTCTGTCCCACAGTCAGGCGTATACTGGATGCGTCCACACTGTGTCTGTCTACGTCTATGCTCTGGCGTACGCTGCGCATCGTCATCGACAGCCACCTCAACATCCTCCAGTGTGACAGACGGTGGATGTACAGTCTCACCGCCTGTACCTTGGCCCGCATCTAAGGATAGTGGAATCTGGTTAGAACTCTCACCAATATAGGAAGTAGATGGCTTCTCTACTGCGGATGACTGCAATAAAGCATCGAACTCAATCCAGTCAGCGTCTGTAAGTACCTATGGCTGTGCCTGAGAAGCTGGAGGAGCATCTGACTGATCATACTGAACACCCTCCTCCAGTGGAACAATATCATGTGGCTGAGCAAGCTGAGCAGCCCCCTCTTGTGGAACAACAACATCCATAACATGGTCGTCACCCCCAGGTACATCTATGTGAGGCTCAGCAGGCTCCTCGGCCTACGCAGCAGGTGGTGGATCAAAGAAAATGACATGATAAATCTCGTCCATCAACGGTAGCATCTGTCAAACAACGCTGTGAAAATATGATGGGTCAAAAACAGCTCTCTCCACTGGATCAGACATATGAAGTAGATGAAAAATACGAGCATCCTGCGAAAACAAATTCTGTTGTTAACTAATTTGAATAAAAAATATGTTGAACAGTGAAAGGAATAATTCATACAAATACATGGAAGCCCTGTCCGTGCCGTGTCAGAAATCTGACTGGAGACCTGATGTACCAACCTGCATAATCTATCTGATCCGTCAAATGAAAACGTACTATCCCTGCCCCTCGCAACTGGGACTCCCGTCGTCTGTCCCATAACGCAACATATCTGGCATGGTAGATCCTCCAATCAAAATCTCTCTTCCCTGAAATCTTTAGGGAATGAAATGAATCCAACTGACTGGGCGGGTCTGGAACTGGCTGAAGGAATCCAAACTGTCACATAACCCTATCCGTCTTATGCCACTCGACTATATGAAAATGAATCAGGGGAACCATGCAGGAGTCGATATCAAGCATCACTGTACAGTATGGGGGCAGTCTCTGAAGGATATCATTTGTATATGGAATCCATGTAATCTGAAAGAAAAAATGAATAATCAATTAATAAATGAATAGATGTATAGTAAAGAGTAAAGATTTAACAATATAAATAATAATCACTTACATCGTCTGGTCGAATGTTGTCTAACATATGTCTGTAGGCGTGAACATCATGTCTGGGAGAATCTGAATGTCGATGCGCCTGACTCCACCTGTAGATAACATTTTTTTTACATTTCATAAAAGAATTTTATACAAGTAAGTTAGATATTAGAAGAAATTAATAACATACCAACGTCCACATGGAGCCTCTGATACAATATCTATGGGTAATGACGCACAGGCATATGGAGCTAAACGAGGTATGTGCTCCCATACCCACATCTGTAGAAGAACCATGCATCCTGTGATCTGCATCTTATCGATGTGACATGCGCTGCATAAGGCTCTGTATATATATTCTAGGCAGGCAGACCCCCAACTATATCGGCCTGCCTGGTCCAAATCCTCCAAAAAAGATAGATACATCAGGTGCAAAAAAGTAGTAGAGTGGTCAACAAAAAGCGTGCCACCGATCAGCCTCAAAATATATGCGCGTGTAAATCACAGCATGGTGACGTCATAAGCATCATCTGGTAAATGTGTGAAGTGCTGGTCTAACCAAGGCATCCGCAATCTACCACCGACGATGGTCCTGCCATCATCCTAGACCTCTATGCCCAGAAGTCTATGAACAAGCTCAGGTAAATCTGATAAAACTCGGCCTGTCAAAGCATCTCCGTCGATAGAGAGGCCCAACATAATGGCCACATCCTACAACGTAATAGTCATCTCCCCCTCATTGAAATGGAAAGTATGCGACTCTGGTCTCCATCTCTATACAAGTGAGGCAATGAGCTGATGATCAAGAAATGTGAAGTCGCACATCGCTACTCCATAGAATCCATCTCGACGAAGATGTGGGACGATAGCGGGAGGTGGTACAGTATGATGGAAATGGTGAGATCGACGTACACTCAAGGGAGCCACCGGACGTCCCTCTAAAAGTAGTCGTGATACATGAGTATCCTGAGATGTAAGCAATGGAAAACCTGCCATCTGCACACATGATATCATCGGTACTTATTAATAGTGGAAGCATGATATATTCATTTTTATTTGGTGTCACAATCACCATTAGCCTAGTCTCACAATCACCATTAGTTAAGGATGCTCAGACACTCAGATGCCATTACTAAAACTAGACATCTTATAAGAAAACCATAATTTAAAATTGAAAAATTAATTATGTCTTCTTTTTTGTAAAATTAAGTTTGTTAATTTATCCATTATCCATTAAATAACCATTAATATTATTCCACATTAAAAATTAAGAGGAAAATGTGAAAAATTAATTATTTCTTCTTTTTTGTGAAATTAAGTTTGTTAATTTATCTATTATCCATTAAATAACCATCAACATTATTCCATATTAAAAATTAACAGGAAAAAGTGAAAAATTAATTATTTCTTCTTTTTTGTGAAATTACGTTTGTTAATTTATCCAAAACAAGGCACTTGAACTCCTCCAGAAAAAGTACAACTCACGCTCTAGAAAATTATATTTATCACAAAAATGGAGCAGGTACACAGACTCGATCATGGATGATGAGATGTGGAACTCTGTCCTGCCACTTGGGGACATCTCATACGAGTATGTCCTTCTACGTGGTAGATACTGCATCGTATTCTCCCTCCTCATTGTCGAGGCCAATCCATCTCATTTCTGATGTGAGTTGACTTTGGTCTTCCTCAAGGCCGCAACCTGGTAGCATGAAGCCAATAATTTTAAAAATGACAGACATTGAAAAAATTATAAATGAAACCAAAACCAACTTATGAAAACCTGGAAATATCAGGGACAATGGCCAGTTGATCAGAAAGGCAATGTGATAGAATGAAAGTCACCAACAGGAATCCAAGCAGCACTATAACAGTTAACCAAAGTGCTCATGTGATACACCGGGTCAACATATGGCTCCCATGATATATTTATTGAAGCGCAAGCTACAATAACATGTACACATGGATATCTCAATGCCTGAAAGCTGCCACAATCACAGTACCTGTTGTCCAACATCACGACAAACACTCCACCATTAGTGCATGTACCCTGGTCGTAGCACTGTCATACCCGAAAACTCTTCTTTTCCCTGTCAAAGGCTATAACATTCCATCGTGAAGCCTCATTCCGTATCCGGTCAATATCAGTTTGAAAATGCTGAGTAAAAAGAATTCCATTTTCCATCCTTTGGTAGGCCTTTTGGGACCGGTCAACAAAGTAATGAACACATCTAAAAAATTTCTCTTGCACTAACCCTGTGATTGGGATTTTGCGCACACCCTTGAGGACCCCATTTACGCACTCCACTATATTAGTGGTCATATTCCCATATCACATGCAACCATCGTATGCTAATGACCATTTTTCCTTTGAAATTTGTACCATATATTCATATACCTCCTCATTAACTGTTTGGATCTCTTCAAGACGCCGATCAAACCTTTCTTGTTGGGGTTCATATGCTGAAAGCATAACATAATAATGTATTAAAATGGATATTAAATTTTGTTAAAAAAAGAATGGTTAGAAAACCATACCCAATTTAAGGATCGCCTTCTTTATGGCCTCGTCTCTAAACTGCTTATGCAAATTACATGCAATATGTCTAATGCAATAACGGTGATAAGCATTCAGCTCAGTCCAAGAAACCCCATCACTACTCACGGCCTCTATAATCGCTCGATGACGATCAGATATCAGACACACGCCCTGTTTTTGCATGACATGAACACGTACACATTCCAAGAACCAGCTCCAGCATTCAAAATTTTATTTTTCAAAAATAGGAAAATCAAGTGGCAGAGGAACGCGATTACCATCCTGTGTGGCAGCAATGAGTATAACACCTGTATACTTTCCATAAAGGAATGTGCCGTATACCTGAATAAATTGTTTACAAAAGGGAAATGCAGCAATGCACGGTTTGAATGCCCAAAAAATCCTATTGAACTTCACCTTTGACCGATCAACTCGATGATTTTGGGATACATACTCAACACTATCCAATTGATAAACAATCTGATTATTGAGAGAAAACAATTCCATGAGCTGTGGCAATATTGCATAAGACTCATCCCAATCACAATATACTTTTACAGTGGCTTTTTGTTTTGCATTCCAAGATTTGTTGTATGATACCTTATAGTTATACAATTGTTGAATTCTTTCCTGAACAAGGGCAACATGAACATCCTGACTTGTTTGTATCATCTCACAAATAACAATAGATATAAACTCGGCATCAAGAGAAGAGTGATCTTGTGCCATGCTGGGATGCAGACAAGTGTGTGGGCCTTCAAATTTGGTTATCTTCCAATATCCATAATATTTATCAAATAGTTCTCTTAATCGAAATTTACATTCTGACCCATATTTTTCACAATGAATGAGATATTTTATCTTCTTTGAATCATAAACCACAAATGTGAAATGTCGTTCAATGTGGTATTGCTTTATCACATTTTTCATGACCTGATTACTTTCGAACTCCTGCCCAACATATATTGCATTATCATTTGATGCAGGCATATTCCCTATAATTCCAGGGAATTCAGAAGTTGGTGTAATGACATCCCAATCAAAATGTTGTTCACGAGACATTCCTTCAACTAAGGAACTCAAAACTGAAGGCTGATTACCACTAACAGGTGGATGTAGTTGATGTCTGTCTCTCAAAGGAACCTCAGAAGGATCATTCCCAACCACATCATCTCCTGCTGACTCCCCAGATTCTTCTTCCTCAGATAAACTTTCATGCACTATATTTGCACAGAAAGGGATGTCATCTACATTTCCTTACAAATTTTGATGATCTTCCTCAAAACATTCTTCCACAGGAGTCGTATGAGATGGAAGCAATGAAGAAGACTGCTGTGAAGGACCGACTTTTATAGAGGTCACAAAGCATGGTTCTGTAGTAATCGATTGCACCACATCAATATCAGAAATGAAAATAAATAATTCCATAAAACCATTAATACACTATTTCCTGAATAACTGAGAAGCCTCCATCCAATCCTCATCATCGACTATAGGGTAGTCGCTGTGCCACAGACGCTCAAGATATTGAAGATGTCGGTATCTAAGTGAAGTGATTGCTTGTCCTGCACTCAGTTTTAACCGGCTATAAATCTTATTACGAACTGCATCCAATGTCATACAACCACGGAGATTTACCACTTTGACAGGTGGCACACTGTAGCTAAAACACTGCTCGGTACAAATTACCTCACCGTTGCAATATATTTGAGCAGACATAATTACCTATTAAAAAATAATTTAAAAAATATTATACACTACATTAAAATTTTAATTTATTTAATTTGGTTTTGAATAATTTATTATCTTGATACTTTTTTATTTATTGATTTATCACTGTTAAGGTATAGTGATTGTGATTTTAGCACAAAAGAAAATTTAATATAATGATTCATAAAGTTTAATTACTTATGAATATATAATCATGACTTGATCTTGAGACTTGCGATTAGTTTATCATTATCTGATAAACTAACCACAACCTATATAGGTAAACTCCTGTCTCTATTATCAAATATTGTAGCAACCGCCAATCTCCTGTCAAACAGCAACGCCTCCTATCGAACGAGTTCTCGAATGCCTCTTCGTCGACACCTCTTCGGGGATTCCTCTTCGTCGACACCTCTTCGGGGCGTCTGTCTTTTAATTACAAATTTACTCACATGCATGTGAGGGGGTCTAGGGGTATAAAATACATAAATTATTTTAAGCGGACACGCAGGTCCTTACACTTACTGAGAGATGAATCGCAGGTCATCAATGCGGAAAAAATGCAATTATTACAAATTGAATAACAACATACATAAAATAAAACATGTAATTTCAATTATTCATGGTCGGTCATCTCAAGATCAGTCATCACTCATACCGTGTTTTTTGGTATATTTATTATATTATCCGTATTATATAAAATCTATATTAAATACTACACCTATTTTACAAAAATTTAACTTCATGTGTGTATATATATATATATATAATTATTAATAACAGTTAATAAATTTTATTATAACTGATCTAATTGAGATTTACATAATAAACACTTTTGTTATTTTAAATTTTATGAAATTGTAATGTTTTTTGGGCATTCTTCTACTTTTCAAAATATAAGTAAATATATTTTATACTTTATTGATTAAAAATATTATTACTAGTAAATAAAAGTAATTTAATTTACACTTACATCAAAACCATCCATTAAAATAAATTTTTCTACCATAAATTACTTTTCATAAACATTAAAAATTTTAGACATAAAATAAAACATTCAATATTTAGACAACAGAAATTCAAAAAATTAAATCATAAAAACATTTAACATCAAGAAAATTAAATCATAAAAAACATTTCATGCATAAAAGATGAAATAAATAAATCATACACACAATTAAACATAAAAATTAAATAAATAAACACAATTAAACAATTAAATTATTAAATAGAAATTTTACCTCAATAAAAGCAGCACATATTTGTTGAGAAAGAATTTCTATAGATCTTCGCAACAAAAACCAGAAGAGAACAATGAGTTTTGGGGGGGGGACCCCTTCTTTTAAAGAAAATCTCGGCCAGATGCATGAACGTCGTTCACGCATCCTTTAGCTAGTCCGCGAAGGATGTGTGAACGCCGTTCACGCATCACTGCCGTGGCCCGGATGCGTGAACGCCGTTCATGCATCTTTTCCCGCCCAAGGATGCGTGAACGGCGTTCACGCGTCCTTTAGCTGGTCAGCAAAGGATGCGTGAATGCCCTTCACGCATTACCGCCTAGGTCCGGGATGCGTCAACGGCGTTTACGCATCCTTCTGCAGTGAAGGATGCATGAACGACGTTCACGTATCTCGAACCCAATTTTAAAAATATCGGAACCCTAACCCCTTTTCCCAAATTTTTATTTTTTTAAAACCCATAAAAAAATCACTCTGAAAACTCCATCATTGTTTATAATTTTATTTATTTATTTATTTTTGGTGATGTTGCGAATAGGTTTTGTTTTCTGATTGATTCAATTTTTTATGAGTTTGTGTTGTGATTTGTTTTTAGGGTGTGTTTTGATTTTCTTGAGCTGTGTTGGCGTGCGATGGATTTTGCGAACCAATTTTGCGAACCTTGTGACACACTAGAAGGTGATTCCACACACAAGTATTAATTAACAATCATTTTCTTGTTTATCTAATTATTTTAGCGCTTTTGTCTATTTGTTTACACACTGCGAAATTATATTTGACTGAGTTTTGATGTACATTTATCTAGTTAGAGTTATTTTTAAGTAATGTTGGTGAATTTCATTGTGAAACCCTATTTTGGATTGTTTATCAGTGTTTTGCAAACTATGCAGTGTGTGTGTTAGGAAGTGTAGATGGTGAAAATATATTTTGGCATAGTATTAAAAGTGTGATTGTCCTAAAAAATGTTTTGGGTGACTTTTTTCCCTTTATATATTTTGCGACATGTTTGGAACCTATTAAATGATTTTTTAGTGGTTTTCTTGATTATAAAATGTGTTCTTATAAAACTATGCAGCTAGTTTAATTTAATGTGAAAGCGACGCAAGTTAAGTTATAAAATGTTTTTGGTGTGCATGTGGTTTTAAAATAGGATATTAGTGTGCGAATGGCATGTTCTTGTGTGTAAGCACCTCATTTGACTCTTAAGTTTTAAGGTGACAGGTTATGTGAACATTGATTTCAGGAGACCACAAGGAGAGAATCTATGAGTATTATGTGGGGGACTAGGACTAGTGAGCTAGTGTTCCGGAGATGGCGTGACCTAGTTTCACTAGTAGGATTGACAATTGCAACACTAACTAAACATATGATTTTTGAGGTTAGTGGTCTTCAAAGCCATGTTTTCTGAGGGTCGTGGCCTTCTAAGCCACGTTTTTTTAGGGTCGTGGTTTCTAATCCATGTTTCACCAAGTCACAATGTTCTAGGGTCCCACCTATTTCTATTACCCATAGGGTGTCTCCAATCCTTGGGTGCTACTGGTTACTTTGTGCACACCAATGATACATGATATGCCACTTGAGTTACTACCCAAACATGTGTTTTCTTTAAACTTCTTTTCCTTAATGTCAGTTTTATGAAAACCATTTTCACTAACTTTATTAAGAATCTATTATTTTATGTTATTTACCATTTCAAATGTAATTGACCTTTAATTCCTGTGTGTGGAATCTTTTCTTGGTGATATCATGTTGGGTGATTTTTCACACCCTACTTACTCCTTTGGGTGTAAGTAGATTTTTTTATTTCTGATACAGGTAAGGGTCCAGCATTTAGGAGTGGTGGATTAGGTTTTTAGCAGTCCTCATGAAGTGGCGTTGTAGTGGCGGCATGAGGGTGGTGTCCTCGCGTCAGGTGACAGTTTTTCGGTTGTTTTTTAGTCACCATACTTTTAGTGTTTTTTGAGTTTTGGTTTTACATGTGACTCAAAAATATGGTTTTGGTTAGTGTCTTGTTTGGATGCGAGTCTTGATTTTGGTTGGGTTAATTTTTTTGGTTGCTTTATATGTGTTTGTTTGGGTAAAATCGTTCCCATGGTTTATTTTGATACTCGGGCACTTGTGCCAGCCCGTTGGGATTGGAAACTCCCTTCGAGCCTTTTCGCGGGCTGGGTTGGGCGTCGGTTTGGATGGCGACCTGACTTGGTTCGTGAAAAAATGGTATCAGAGGAAGGTTTTGTTGTCTGAGTTATTTTATTTGAGACGAGTCTGGTTAAACTGGAGCTAGGATTGTCGGGGCTCAGAATTCTTGTTGCGACTAGGGTGCCTGGACAACACACCTCATGACAGACCCTAAGTCTCCATGGGGTGTTGGGATGCTTGATTGACTTCTCTTTTAGGTGGGACGTGCAGGCTGCAGACTGTGCATGGACATCAGGCAGAGATGAAGAGTTTGGACAAGATGTTACTTTTTCAAGTTTGGTTCACTTAGGAATAATTATCTTGCAGGAAATTTGATTTTTTGTTAGATATGATATATTTGATGATGTTATTTTTTTGACTGTTGCTCTTTGCAGAAAGATGCCTCCCCAGAGAGCTTACACACTCCCACAGGAGGAAGCTGGAGAGAGTTATCCCTTACCGTTTGATCAGATATTGGTAGAAGCCGTGGTACGAGCTGTTTAGGATTTGGGACAAGGAGAAACTCCTTCTACTTCTCTTTTTACAACTAGAGTATATGAGTTGGGTCTCAGAAAGGAAAAAGCTCAGGAGTTATTAAAGAATAAACCTCCATCATTTCGAGGTAGTTTAGAACCTCAAGAGGCAGAGGAATTCCTTGAAATGATTGAAGGTATGTTTGAGTTCCTTGACACACCAGAAGAATTCAGGGTGAAGTGTGCCTAATTCCAGTAAGAGGGTTCCAGTCATAAGTGGTGGGAATCAGTTATTCAAGTTGGGAAGCACGATAATATGGGATGGAAGGAGTTCAAGGACATCTTCAATGAGTAGTACTGTCATGAGGTTTTGACATACACCAGATCCCAGGAGTTCATGGATCTCTCACAAGGGGATCAGATAGTGATGGAGAATGCAATACGCTTTTCTGAGCTAGTTCGGTACGCGCCTGAGATTGTTTCAAGTGAATATTTGAAGGCTTGGATGTTCGAGAAGGGCCTTAGGCTAGAAATCCACTCAGGTTTTCATGTTCATGATGGTAACTTATGATGAGGTGTTCGATCATACTTGCATGGTCGACATTGACTAGAGAGGAAAGCCAAGGTTTTCAGGATTACTGTCAGGTTTTGGTATCAGCAGTTAATTCGAAAAGAAGAGGAAGTGTGACGAGCAAAAGAAGAAGAGTGGTTAAAGCTCAGGTCATCCTCCCTGGAAGACTTTATTTAGGGATTTTGGGGAAGGGTCCATGGTGTTCCATCAGTGTGGAAGGGTAGGAAACATCCGAAATGTATGTCCATACCCTCCAAGACCTTGCCATGGGTTTGGAGTTGTGGGACATCTACAAAGTTTTTTCAGGACTGCATACACATACCAGAGTGGGACTAGATCTGTGGCTTCCAGAAAAGTATTAGTTCAGTCAGAGCCGACCAGGGTGATAGGATCTCAGTTCTGTGGCCATGGCAGTAGGACCAGATTGTCTTTGGGGCAGACACAGATCAGGGCAGAGCCTCAGCCGAGCGGTCATTCTCCAGTAGAGACCATATATTTACATGTTGTGGATCAGGCACCAGTGGGATCTGATGCTGGACCTTCGACTGTTCGAGGTAGCATTATAATTTCATCTTATATAGCAGTAGTTTTATTTGATACTAGTTCTTCAATTTCTTTTATATCTTCATGTCTTTTGATCCTTCTAAACCTACCAACCAAACTATTGTCTCTTTCCATGGAGTTGGTAAAACCTTTGGGAAAAAAGAGGGAGCAAGGCCTAAGGTGTCCGCCGTGCGCACTCTCTGTGTGAAGAGTCGAGATGGAGTGGGATTTCATGGTCCTTGATATAGACCTATTTGATGTGATCCTTGGCATGGACTAGCTGATGCGCTTTCAAGGGAATATTGACTACTATCGGCACTGAGTCAGATTTGTGGCACTAAATGGGAGTCATAGTTATTTCATGGAGAGTGGGATCCACAGTCAGGTCGCACAGGATCTCCACTCCCTAAGTTGGGGAATCTTATTTCTCAGTTTTTGTTGCTCGCATTGGAGGACGTTGGTGGTGTTTCTCAGGGCGGGTTACCTCGTGTAGTGGGTGATTTCCCATAGGTCTTCCGAGATGATTTGTCATGCATACCCCCAGAGCTGGATGCGGAGTTCTTGATTGAGTTGGAACCAGGAACTCAACCTATATCCCTTACCTCATATCACATAACCCCCACTAAATTGAGGGAATTAAAGATATAGCTAGACAATTTGGAATCCAAAGGATTCATTCGCCTGAGCTTCTCTCCTTAGGTTGCCCTAGTTTTATTTGCGAAGAAGTCCGATGGAACCCTTAGGTTGTGCATCAATTACCAGAAGTTGATTAAGTGACCATCAATAATAAATATCCTTTGCCTAGGATTGAGGATTTGTTTGACCAGCTGAAGGGGGAAAAGTGGTTCTCCAAAATTGACCTGTGGTAGGGTTGCCACCAAGTCATGGTGAGAGAAGAAGACATTCCGAAGAAGTCCTTCCATAGAAGGTATAGTCACTTATAGTATCTAGTCATGCCTTCGGATTGACGAATTATCCAGTAGTCTTCATGGCACTCATGAATAGGGTGTTTCTCCAATATCTCGACTCATTTTTCGTGGTATTTGTTGACAAAATCTTGGTTTATTCTGGATCTAAGGAGGATCATGAGCATCACATGCTAATTGTTTTGCGCACATTTCGGGACCACTACCTGTATGCCAAACTCTCAAAGTGCACATTTTGGATTAGGGAAGTGAAGTTTTTGGGGCATGTCATCTCAGAACATGGGTATTTAATGGATCCTGAGAAGATTAGTGCAGTTATGTCTTGGGAACAACCGAGGAATGTGTTTGAGATCAGGAGATTTCTTGGACTGGTAGGTAATTACAGGAATTTCGTTTGGGACTTCTCACGGCATGCATCATCCATGACCGCATTCCCCCAGAAAGGGGTGAAGTTTGAAAGGAGCCCATGGTGCCAGACATCCTTTGAGGATTTGAAGTGGATGTTGACCACCACACCTGTGTTGATATTACCAGAGTTTGGGAAGGGCTATGTGGTTAACTGTGATCTTTCAGGTACGTGCCTCAGGTGTGTACTCATGCAGGATAACCATGTGGTGGATTATGGTTGTCACCAGCTCCGGACGCATGAGAAGAATTACCTGACTCATGACATGGAGTTGGCAGCAGTGATGCACATCCTGAAGACATGGAATCACTACCTCTTTGGGGAGAAATTTGAGGTCTATTCTGAACATAAGAGCCTAGCCTACATTTTCTCTCAAAAGGATCTCATTCTAAGGCAGCGCTGCTGGATCAAGTATCTACAAGGATTTTACTTTGACATTGTCTATACCCCGGGAAAGGGTAATGTGGTGGCTGACGCTTTGAGTAGGAAGGTACCGGTTTATGCGTTGAGGATGTCCTGTGATGAGTGGACTTTGATGGGGCTCCTCACCCAGATGTACATAGAGAGCAGGGAGCATAGCGGAGGTACTTTCATGGATACCATTCAATTGACTCCCAACCTTCTGGACTTGATTCAGAGGAAGTAGCCCATTGATGACATAACGCCCCGACCCCAGTTACCCAGAGTCGGTGCATTATTACATAACATTGGAATGATCACAATAAAGATCAAATATTGAAATATCGATTGGTTTAGTAGCCTTGGAAACACCAGATATATTCATAAGTCTTACATTACATCATAAAGTGAAAAACTACTACAACAACATATTGTCTCCATATTCCACACTCATATCCCTACATAATATCCCTTCTGGTCATTCATAATTTACTTCTTCACTTCCTAGGAAAAATAAAACATAGAAAATGGGTGAGCTCAGATTCCCAGTAAGGATAACAATATATTGGAAACTTTCAAAAATAAGCATAAACATTTAAGGCAATGTATAACTAAAACAAAAGCCTTTTAAACTTGAACTTCAACATAGTATGGAAAAAGTAAAATGAAATAATTCCATTTACTTATTCACATGGATATTCTACTAATCGAATAATCACATTCAATATCAATAACCACTTTCATAATGATGGAATGCATAATGCCAGACTATCATAACCATATAGCCAAGGCCTCGTGCCAAGACTATAAATAAGATTTTGTCAAGGCCTTGTGCCAAGACACTAGTTTGGCTCATGAGACCTACCGATGCATCGAGGAGCTATAGCGGGCTCCACCCGTCACATATTAAGTCCAATGCATTCCCATATGAAGAGGTTTAAACATAACATAAACATTCTTATTAAAACTAGCATACGAAATATCAATACTATCATCATAAACTATGAATGGTATAAAAATAGCACATCCACAGTCAAACATATCAAAAAACCCTCAATACAATATAGAAGTTTTTTATCTTAATAAATCAACTACAAATAAGCATAAAATCCATCAAAGGATGTTGACATAGATGAAATCAAAACTCTTTTTAGAGAAATATCTCTTTCTATTTTTAAAATCATTTAAAAGTCATATATTTATAAAATAAAACACTTTATTTTAAAATATTCTTATAAGCTTGTAAGGGAAGCTTCGACGATTTTATAACGGTGGAAAATAGCCGCACCCGCCGTATAAGTTAAAAAAAACATTCTTAACTTAATTTTGTCGAAAAGGTTAAAAAGAACCTTGTTTGGAAAACGATGGAAAGATTCCTTTATAAACCTCTTATAAAAAGTCTAAAAAGGGTATAAATGACTTTAACCCATTTTCTAGTAAATAGTAAAAATGTTTTGAAATACATTTTTAAGAAACATGGATGTGGATGATAAAGAGATCCCAGTAGATTATTACGTATAAACAACCTCGGATAATGAAGAGATTGTGAAATAACCCTTACCTTGTACTTTTCCATGGTTGGGGTAGGTTAACCTCCTGTATAATGGTGAAATAATTGTTATTAAATTATACAAGAATCGTATATATTAATATGATATCATATATGATCTTTTAACATTGATTCGTTAATAATATCTTTGAATTATCGTCGTTTCGGGTGTTAACTTACTCATTTTATTTTATATGTTTTGTTAAATAAGCCATGTTTGTTATGGATAGGTTGTATCTTATTCATATCCATAATGATATCAAGTCCTTAAACATCATTTTTAAATCATCAAATGATAATAATACTTTAATGGATACGATGGAGAATGAATCTCATCGCGTTCATGGAGACGGTAGTCCGTACGTACGCACAAGCGACAATATCATTCTTTTGATATTAAAATAATATATAAATGGATGGTATATCATATATACAGAATCATTAACATGTTATATTTGTTATTTACATGAGTTACACATCATTATTATAACCATCCAAATAATAATATATTGAATAACAATTACACCACGACGTGGAGACGGTAAGCCGTACGTATGCACGTATGGTGACATGTTATTAAAAGGGTGGATAGAATACTGAATATGGTTGTACCATATTTATAATAACATCAATATATATTTAAGATACTAGAGTTATTATTTTATAATGGTAATAACAAAGAAAGAAGAAGTGGAAGAAGAAAGGAACTTGAAAAGGGGTGGTGAAAACATTGCCTCTTCTTCGGGTTCTTCCTTTTGATTTGATCAAAAGGGCTCCTTAGGTTGGATTTCTGATAAAAATAAGGCTTCTAGGTTGTAGTGAGGGAAGTTGAGAGAGTATCTGGGAAGAGTTTGGCTGAACCAAAAGGCTTTGAAGGTGTGAAGAAATGAGAAGGAGGAGTACCCTTTTATAAGAAGGGTGAGGGGCACCTTTAGAAAATCTAGAAATATTAATTTATAATAAATTCATATTTGGTTTCTAATGGCTCCAAAGTTTATTATTCAAAGTTTAAGGCGGGGATAGGTTGAAAACCATTCAACCAATAGAATTTAGACAGGTTTGGGTTACGATATTAACCTTATCTTTTAGTTTTAACTCTTAGTTAATTAGTTTGACATTTACCATGTCACTTTGTATTTTTATAATATATAGTTAATAAACTTACTATATACATCCAAGCGACCCCCAAGTGGTCCATTAATGATGATCCTATCATGATATAAGTCTCTTGGCAGAGCCTTAGATTTTTAGGAATTTAATATCAATTAATAATATAATATTTTTTTTAAACTCTTTTATGTCAATTTTGACACTATTCAATAATTGATTTTTGTGAAACTCATAACAAAATAATTACTTCGAGAAAAGTTAATTGAATCAATACTAACATGTCATATTAACCTATAAAATTATTGTAATTCATTAAAAGTCTCAAATTATATTTATTTTGGAATTTATAATTTCGATTATTTTAATTTTTCACAATTATGGTAATTACTGTATCATCATTGTGTCATAAATAAATTAAATTATTTAAATTCTAAAAATTATAAATAAAATATCATTATGTAGTAAATCTTATTAGATTTCTAATTAATATTTACAATCGAATTTATATTATGTATAACCCTGTATTAAAATTTTTTAGTAAATAAACTTTGATTTTAAGTCTCTTAACTCTTCTTTGAATTAAATAATAATAAATGTCCTAATCTAATCCAAGTGGACCTAAAAGAAAATATTTTATTCCTAAGGTTGTTTTTGGTCGAGATACACTTGTCCAATAAAATTAGGATATGTGTTAGGGTAATATTAATATCATTTTTACCCTTAATTACCCTAATTTACTTTTAACCGTGGTAAATAAAAGTAAAAAGTTACTATTCACCAAAAATTATTTTCATCTCATTGAACCACATTTTACTTCTTGATATTAACCGTGTCTCTCGGATTTTCAAAATTCCCTTCACAGAAGCAGTAACATTATGTTTTATGAAAAATTCAGTTTTTTAACTACCACTTAGTAGTTTCACTATTCATCAAAAATTTAAGTTTATCACAACAACGCCAAAATTTCACCCTAAGCTATAATTGATATTCCTAATTCAAAAATGATGTCTATTTTACAAAATTACAAACATATAAGTTGCATTAATTAATTTTATAATTAATTCCCGTTGTCACAACAAATAGCGTGTTTTTAAGAAACAATATATATCAAAAGATTGATAATTGTTTATGTCCAATTTCAAAGTAAAATTAATTATAATGAACACCATTGGATAAAATGGTAAAAATATATTCTAATTATACTTTAAAACCACTCAATAATATAATTTATCACTATAAATTATTTTGATTAAAAAAGTTGTTTTTAAGTATTTTTCACTATTCATAAAAATTGGATGTTCTCAAAAAAATACCAAAAATTCAACTTAGGATAATTTCGATATTCCGAATCCAAAAATTGAATTCCATTTTGAAATATAAAATATATATAATTTCAAAGAGTAGGTATTACTATTCATAACGGCTAGTTTGATTGGTTGGGGTGTGTTAGAACTCGAGGTTGCGTACAACACACGCTATCGCATTATTCAAAGAGAAGCGTACTGTAGAAGCTTGGGGTGTTACATTCTCCCCTCCTTCAAATAATTTCGTCCTCAAAATTTCTAGAATAGTTATCACATGAAAATACTCGGGTGGTTCTTCATCATAAGTTCCTCGGGTTCCCACGTTGCCTCTTCCATCTTATGGTTTCTCCACAAAACTTTTACCAGACGCGTCGTCCGGTTTCTTAGTACTTGTTCTCTCATATCAAGAATCCTAACGGGCTCTTCACAATAGGAAATATCGGGTTCCAGTTCTAATTCCTCATAGGTGAGTACATGCGTTGGGTCAGGCATGTATTTCCTCAACATAGATACGTGGAACACATCGTGAAATTTGGAGAGACTTGGCGGCATTGCCAATCGGTAAGCCACAACCCCAATTCGTTCTAGAATTTCGAAGGGTCCGATGTACCTGGGACTCAATTTATCTTTCTTACCAAACTGTATGACTCCCTTCCATGGAGATACCTTCAGGAAAACATGATCACCAACTTGAAATTCCAAATCCTTCCTTCGATTATCGGCATAGCTCTTCTACCTACTTTGAGCTGCTTTGATGTGATTTTGGATTACCTTCACCTTTTCCACCATTTCCTCCACCAGTTCTGGGCCTGCAAGTTTTCTTTCACCAACGTCATCCCAACAGGTTGGTGTACGACATCTCTTTCCGTATAACGCTTCATATGGTGCCATCTGAATATTTGAATGGAAGCTATTGTTATAATAAAATTCTACCATAGGTAAATATTGATCCCACATACCCTGAAAGTCAAGTGAGCAAGATCTCAACATGTCTTCTAAGGTTTGAATAGTCCGTTCTGATTGTCCGTCTGTCTGAGGGTGGTAAGCAGTGCTCAAATGAAGTTCATTATCGTGGGATTTCTGAAGACTTTTCCAGAATCTTGAAGTAAAACGGGGATCACGATCAGAAACAATCGATAGGGGTACACTATGAAGTCTCACAACTTCATTAATATATAGTCTTTCTAGACATTCCAGGGGTAGATCTTCTCTTATAGCAAGAAAATGTGCTGACTTGGTAAAACGATCAACAATAACCCATATTGCATCATTCCTTCTAGGAGTCTTTGGTAGCCCCATGACAAATTCCATCGTAATATTCTCCCATTTCCACTTCGGTATGGGAATAGGTTGCATGACTCCTCCAGGCCGTTGCCTTCCAGCTTTCACTTGTTGACAAACCATACATCGTGACACAAAATCAGCAATCTCCCTCTTCATGTTGTCCCACCAAAAATGTTCCTTCAAATCTCTATACATTTTGGTGCTCCCTGGGTGTATAGAGAAATTGGAACTATGAGCATCATCCAACAATTCCCTTTTTAGATCAGGTAAATCTGGAACACAAATTCTCTTCCCGAATTTCAAAATTCCATCTTCATACACAAAGTCTCTCAATCTCCCATCATTCACAGCTTTAATCTTCTTTTTAAATTCTTCATCATTGTTCTGAGAACTCTTAATCCTTTCTAGTAAATATGGTTTGGCAACCATTTGAAAAAAAATTGATGTTTCGACTTCCCTGGTTATTCCCATGTCCATCTTCACTAGATCCATGAAAATTGGATCCATTTCAATTCTCATATTGTTCAAAACTCCATGGTCTTTTCTGCTCAAAGCATCTGCTACCCTGTTTTCCTTCCCCGGGTGGTAGTGTATCGTGCAATCATAATCCTTGAGTAATTCAAGCCATCTCCTTTGCCTCATGTTGAGTTCTTTTTGTGAGAAAATATACTTCAAACTCTGGTGATCAGTATAAATCTCACATTTTTCACCATAGAGGTAGTGCCTCCATATCTTCAAAGAAAAGATCACAACTGCAAACTCAAGATCATGAGTAGGATTGTTTTTTTCATGAATTTTCAAGTGTCGTGATGCATAGGCAATAACTCTATCATTCTGCATAAGGACACAACCAAGTCCTTTCTTTGATGCATCACTATAAATAACGAACCCATCATTCCCCGATGGTAGATTCAATATAGGATCATTGAATAATCTTCTATTCAGTTCTTCGAAACATTCTTCACACTCTTTTTTCCAAACAAATTTAACCCCTTTACGTGTGCGCTTTGTTAATGGGTTAGCCAATCGGGAAAAATTATGGACGAAACATCGATAATAACCTGCCAAACCAATAAAACTATGTACCTTAGTTATACTCGTAGGTGCTGGCCATTCTTGGATCGCCTTGGTCTTAGAAGGATCAACAGAGATTCCATCTTTAGGGACAATATGGCCAAGAAAAGAAATATCATGAAGCCATAATTCACACTTGCTAAACTTCCCATATAATTCATGTCTTCTCAGAGTCTTCAAGATAATGCACAAGTGATTTTCATGATCTTCGTAGCTTTTGGAGTATACCAAGATATCATCAATAAATACCACCACAAATTCATCAAGATACTCCTTGAAAACCCTATTCATCAGATCCATGAATACAGAGGGTGCATTAGTCAATCCAAAAGGCATTACAGTAAACTCGTAATGCCGGTACCTGGTTCGAAATGTTGTCTTCAGAATGTCTTCCTTCCTCACACACAACTGATGGTATCCAGATCGAAGGTCAATCTTTGAAAAGTATTTAGCTCCATGTAGTTGGTCAAATAAATCATCAATGCGTATTAGGGGATACTTGTTTTTTATTGTTATAGAATTGATCTCTCTGTAGTCGATACATAACCTCATAGATCCGTCTTTCTTTTTAACAAAAATAATAGGGGCTCCCCATGGAGAAACACTAGGGTGAATAAATCCCTTATTACTCCATTCCTCTAGTGTTTTCTTTAGTTCAACTAATTCTACAGTGGCCATTCTATAAGGGGTCTTTGATATAGGCCTTGATCCAGGAATTAAATCAATGGAAAACTCAACTTCTCGTTCTGGAGGATGTCCAGGTAAATCTTCCAGAAATACATCTACAAATTCTTTCACAACAGGTACATCCTCTATTTGAATATTCCTTTCCTCACCCATAGTTATTTCATTCTCTTCCTCCCCAATAATTGAATTTACTTGAGCTACTGGGGGTGGATCTAAATAAGAATTAGGTGGTGACGATTCTTCTCTAAAGATAAGGTGTTCCTTATAATTATCATCAAGAATCGTAACCTCTTTCTTCTTACAATAAATCTTTGCATCATAGTCCTAAAGCTAGTCCATACCGAAGATTATATCAAACTCAATCATAGGTATGATGATGAGATCAGCAGATAAAGAACATTTATGTGCTCTAATGGGGACTGATTCACAAAACTTTGTTGCAATGATACTTTCCTTAAGAGTTCTAACTGACAACTCCCTTGTTAAATAAAATTGGAAATATCTAATTTTCTTAACAAACTGGGAAGATATGAAACAATGCGATGATCCAGAATCAAATAATGCATTTGCTAAACTTGAGGAAACCATTAAATTAACTGCCACCACGTCTTTCGGAGCTTCTACCTCAGCAGTAGTGATAGCATAAGCCTGGCCTTGATCCCTTGGCCTTTTCTGAGGTATGTTTTCCTGACGCTTAGGACATTCATTTGCATAATGCCCCATCTCCCTGCAATTGTAGCACTGAACATTGGTAGCTTCCTTCTTCCCTTTGCAATCACGAGCCTGGTGGCCTTTTTCACCACATTTGTAACAGATGCCCATTCCCTTCAAGCAAGTACCAGGGTGTTTCTTCCCCCATTTACCACAGGATGGATATTCAACCTTTCCTTTCTTCCCCTTATTTCCATTAGCATATTGATCAGAAGGTCTCTTCTTCTCTTGCTTTTCTTTAAAGTCATAAGATTTAGAGAATTCCTTTTCAGTCTTGATAGCACATGAGACAATGTCTTCGTATGACGAGAAGGATTGTGAGACTAATGCTAGACGGAGAAATGGTTGTAACCCATCAAAGAAACGATCAATCTTACTTCTTGGGTTACGTATATAATCACCAGCATACCTTTCTAACCTTGTAAAGTGAGCCTCATACTTTGTGACATTCTCATCCTCCTTCTGTCTCAGACATAGAAATTGTCAATCCATATCTGTTCGATGGTCACGAGGAAGGTATTTTTCTAAAAATAGATCTTTGAACTCCCTCCATTCCATATTTGATACTTCATCATATTCCTTAATATTTTGAATCAATGAACACCATTGATCAGAATCTCCAGTGAGGCGGTAAACTGCCATGATAACGTTTTCCCTTTCACTACTCCCCAAAGCCTGAAATATTTTCTCTAGGGAAAATATCCATTGCTCAGCTACTAAGGGATTTTTACTCCCATTGAACTTTGGTGGTTGTTTCCTCATGAATCGATCTAACATTGATCCTACACGCTGCGGATCAGGGTGCTACATACGGGTAAGGATATTATTCATAACCTGAGTGAGTTGTCCCAGTATGGTGATTAGCTGATCGGCACCAGTTGCATCACCAGCTCCACTATAATTATCTTGAGCAGAAGGGCAATCCCTACATGGAGTGAGTGCATTGATACAGTTTCCATTTCTTCCACTAGGTGCCATTTATAAACAATGGCATAAACTAGATCATTTTATGAATCAAAATACATAATCCCATACTTATAAAGCACTTAACATAAATTGAACTATTTATGGATATAATCCTTAATCATAAAAATATTTTCTTTGAGGAATTATATACTCATAAACCCTTAATAATGATTTGTAAATAAAATGAGAGTTATCCTAAGCATATCCCCCGAGAGTGTCGTAACCAAGAGTGCAGCAAGGCCCGTTGTCGTGCACTAGTTCCCGTTTGAGTCTATCTCAAAGCGGTGTTTTCGGGTTTTACCCCTAGGTACATCTGTTCCAGAGCCGCCTCTACCTGCTCGTATCCAGACAGGGATGTATTGCTCGGAAAACTCACAAAATCTCAACAATACCAAAATTCTAGGAAGTTCTTCTATACTAATCCTCAAAGTTCATCTTAGGTCTACGTGCTCTAATCAGAGTTTATCTAAATCTAGCTTCCAAGGTTTGTACTAAACTTCCTTTGATACCAACTGTAACGCCCCGACCCCAATTACCCAGAGTCGGTGCATTATTACATAACATTGGCATGATCACAAGAAAGATCAAATCTCGAAAGACCGATTGGTTTAGTAGCCTTGGAAACACTAGATATATTCATAAGTCTTACGTTACATCATAAAGTTAAGAACTACTACAACAACATATTGTCTCCATATTCCACAGTCATATCCCCACATAATATCCCTGCAGGTCATTCATAATTTACTTCTTCACTTCCTGGGAAAAATAAAACATAGAAAAGGGGTGAGCTCAAATGCCCAGTAAGGATAACAATATATTGGAAACTTTCAAAAATAAGCATAAACATTTAAGGCAATGTATAACTAAAACAAAAGCCTTTTAAACTTGATCTTCAACATAGTATGGGAAAAGTAAAATGAAATAATGCCATTTACTTATTCACATGGATATTCTACTAATCGAATAATCACATGCAATATCAATAACCACTTTCATAATGATGGAATGCATAATGCCAGACTATCATAACCACATAGCCAAGGCCTCGTGCCAAGACTACAAATAATATTTTGTCAAGGCCTTGTGCCAAGACACTAGTTTGTCTCATGAGACCTACCGATGCATCGAGGAGCTATAGCGGGCTCCACCCGTCACATATTAAGTCCAATGCATTCCCATATGAAAAGGTTTAAACATAACATAAACATTCGTATTAAAAATAGCATACGAAATGTCGATATTTTCATCATAAACTATGAATGGTATAAAAATAGCACATCCACAGTTAAACATATCACAAAACCTTCAATACAAAATAGAAGTTTTGTATCTTAATAAATCAACTACAAATAAGCATAAAATCCATCAAAGGATGTTGACATAGATGAAATCAAAACTCTTTTTAGAGAAATATCACTTTCTATTTTTGAAATCATTTAAGAGTCATATATTTATAAAATAAAACATTTTCTTTGAAAATATTCTTATAAGCTTGTAAGGGAAGCTTCGAAGATTTTATAACGGCGGAAAATATCTCCACCCGCCGTATATGTTAAAAAAACATTCTTACTTTAATTTTGTCGAAAAGGTTAAAAAGAACCTTGTTTGGAAAATGACCGAATGATTCCTTTATAAACCTCTTATAAAAAGTCAAACAAGGGTATAAATGACTTTAAACCATGCTCTTGTAAATAGTAAAAATGTTTTGAAATACATTTTTAAAAAACATGGATGTAGATGATAAAGAGATCCTAGTAGATTATTACATATAAACAACCTCGGATAACGAAGAGATTGTGAAATAACTCTTACATTGTACTTTTCCTTGGTTGGGGTAGGTTAACCTCCTATATAATGGTGAAATAATTGTTATTAAATTATACATGAATCATATATATTAATATGATATCATATATTATCTTTTAACATTGATTTGTTAATAATATCTTTGAATTATCGTCGTTTCGGGTGTTAACTTACTCATTTTCTTTTATATGTTTTGTTACATAAGCCGTGTTTGTTATGGATAGGTTGTATCTTATTCATATAAATAATGATATCAAGTCCTTAAACATCATTTTTAAATCATCAAATGATAATTATACTTTAATGGATACGATGGAGAATGAATCTCATCGCGTTCGTGGAGATGGTAGTCCGTACGTACGCACGAGCGACAATATCATTCTTTTGATTTTAAAATAATATATAAATGGATGGTATATCATATATAAAGAATCATTAACATGTTATATTTATTATTTAAATGAGTTACACATCATTATTATACCCATCCAAATAATAATATATTGAATAACAATTACACCACGACGTGGAGACGGTAAGCCGTACGTACGCACGTATGGTGACATGTTATTCAAAGGGTGGATAGAATATTTAATATGGTTGTACCATATTTATAATAACAACACAGTATATATAAGATAATGGATTTATTATTTTAGAATGGTAATAAAAAAGAAATAAGAAGTGGAAGAAGAAAGGAACATGCAAAGGGGTGGTGAAAACATTACCTCTTCTTCGGGTTCTTCCTTTTGATTTGATCAAAAGGGCTCCTTAGATTGGCTTTCTGATCAAACTAAGGCCTATAGGTTGAAGTGAGAGAAGTTGGAAGAGTATTTGGGCAGAGTTTGGTAGAACCAAAAGGCTTTTAAGGGGTGAACAAATGAGAAGGAGGAGTGCCCTTTTATAAGAGGGGTGAGGGGCACCTTTGGAAAAGCTAGAAATATTAATTTATAATAAATTCATATTCGGTTTCTAATGGCTCCAAAGTTTATTATTAAAGGTTTAAGGTGGGTATAGGTCGAAAACCATTCAACCAATAGAATTTAGATAGGTTTGGGTTAATATATTAACCTTGTCTTTTAGTTTTAACTCTTAGTTAATTATTTTGACATTTACCATGTCACTTTGTATTTTTATAATTTATAGTTAATAATCTTACTATATACATCCAAGCGACCCCCAAGTGGTCCATTAATGATGATACTATCATGATATAAGTCTCTTGGCCGAACCTTAGATTTTTAGGAATTTAATATCAATTAATAATATAATAATTGTTTTAAAAACTCTTTTATGTCAATTTTGACACTATTCAATAATTTATTTTTATGAAACTCATAACAGAATGATTACTTCGAAAAACGTTAATGGAATAAATCCTAACATGTCATATTGACCTATAAAATTATTTTAATTCATTAAAAGTATCAAATTATATTTATTTTGGAATTTATAATATCGATTATTTTAATTTTTCACAATTATGGTAAGTACTGCATCATCATTGTGTCATAAATAAATTAAATTATTTAAAGTCTAAAAATTATAAATAAAATATAATTATGTATTAAATCTTATTATATTTCTAATGAATATTTACAATTGAATTTATATTATGTATATCCCTATATTAAAAATGTTTTAGTAAATAAACTTTGATTTTAACTCTCTTAACTCTTCTTTGAATTAAATAATAATAAATGACCTAATCTAAACCAAGTGGACCTAAATGATAATATTTTATTCCTATGGTTGTTTTTGGTCGATATACCATTGACCAATAGAATTAGGACATGTGTTAGGGTAATATTAATATCATTTTTACCCTTAATTACCCTATTTTACTTTTAACCGTGGTAAATAAAAGTAAAAAGTTACTATTCACCAAAAATTATTTTCATCTCATTGAACCACATTTTACTTCTTGATATTAACCGTGTCTCTCGGATTTTCGAAATTCCATTCACAGAAGTGGTAAAATTATGTTTTATGAAAAATTCATTTTTTTAACTACCACTTAGTAGTTTCACTATTCATCAAAAATTTAAGTTTTTCAGAACAATGTCAAAATTTCACCCTAAGCTATAATTGATATTCCGAATTCAAAAATGATTTCTATTTAACAAAATTACAAAAATATAAGTTGAATTAATTAATTTTATAATTAATTCCCACTGTCAAAACAAATAGCGTGTTTTTAAGAAACAATATATATCAAAAGATTGATAATTGGTTATGTCCAATTTCAAAGTGAAATTAATTATAATGAACACCATTGGATAAAATGGTAAAAATATATTCTAATTATACTTTAAAACCACTCAATAATATAATTTATCACTATAAATTATTTTGATTAAAAAAGTTGTTTTTTAGTATTTTTCACTATTCATAAAAATTGGAAGTTCTCAGAAAAATACCAAAAAATAAACTTAGGATAATTTCGATATTCCGAATCCAAAAATGAAGTCCATTTTGAAATATAAAATATATATAATTTAAAAAAGTAGGTATTACTATTCATAACGGCTAGTTTGATTGGTTGTGGTGTGTTAGAACTCGATGTTGCGTACAACACATGCTATCGCATTATTCAAAGAGAAGCTTACCGTAGAAGCTTGGGGTGTTACATATGAGCTATTTCAGCGACCTATGCATTTTCTTCATAGTGGGGAGACTCGTTCTGATTGGTCTTTGTCTCCCAAGAGGATCTTGTACTTCAAGAAATTTGTAGTGGTGTCGTTGTCTCTACGGAAGGGGGTGATCAAGGTTAGCCACCAATCTCAGTGGGGCATCCATCCTGGTTCTACCAGGATGTGTTACGATGTTTTTCACTAGTTTTGGTGGCCAGGTATGAGATTGGACCTAACCGACATTGTATTGAGATGCTACACTTTTCAGCAGGTGAAAGCAGAGTAGTAGAGACCATCTGGACTACTTCAGCCATTACCCATTCCTATCTAGAAGTGGGAAAAGTTTTCTATGGACTTCATTGTTGGATTTCCTCATAAACCTTAGGGAAGGAATTATATTTGGTTAGTGATTGACCATTTGACCATGTCATCCGACTTTATCCCATTCAGATATACATCGAAAGTGGATGAGCTGGGCCGTTTGTATGTTCAAGAAGTAGTCAGACATCACGGAGTTCCATCAATAGTTGTTTCTGACAGGGACCCCCGCTTTACATCTTGGTTTTGGGGAGGCATCCATAAGGTATTGGGGTCATAGATTAAGATGATCACGACATACCATCCTCAGATGGATGGCCATACGGAGTGGGAAAATCAGATTCTGGGGGACATGATTCATGCATATGTGTTGGATTTCGAAGGTTCATGGGAAATCCATTTAGGATTGGTTGTGTTTTCTTATAATAACAGTTACCAATCCTATATTAGGTTGGAACCCCTTGAGGTTCTCTACGTTCGACCTTGTCAGTATCCTTTATGTTGGGTCGAGGTAGGCGAGACCTAAATCTTGGTACTGAGCCTTGTTCAGGAGACGTCTGAGAAGGTCAAGTTGATTAGACAATGGTTATTGACAGCTTAGAGTCTCTTCAAATCTTATGCAGATCAGAGGCATCAAGATCATGAGTTTTCAATGGGAGGCAATGTGTTCTTTAGAGTGGCCCCTCTCTAGGGTCACCGTCGCTTGGGAAAGCAGGTAAAGCTGACACCGTGGTATGTTAGGCCTTTCGAGATTACTGAGCAGATAGGAAAGGGGGAATATAGGTGAGCTTTTCCTTCACGGTTGACATCAGTTCACGATGTATTCCATGTATCCCAACTGAAAAAGTATAATCCTGATCTTTCACATGTGTTGAATTGGGAAGAGTTTGAGATTGAGCCAGACTTATCAGTGTTTGAGCGTCCAGTGAAGATAGTGTATTCTCAAGAGAAGGTACTTCATGGAATGTCTATTCCTCGGGTTCATAGTCTTTGGAAGTATTGGAATGATGAGCCTGAGACTTAGGAGCAGAAGTCTTGGGTTGAGCAAGAGTAACCATTTATATTCTCTGATCAGGCATCGAATTGTCTTTCCAAGGGAAGAATGTTTTAATGGTGGGTAGAATTGTCACACCAAGACTTCTCTTGAGGTATGTTTTTAATTTTAATTATTATCCCATAGTTTTATTCACCTCTTTATATCTGTTTGGTTGGAATATGGGCCAAACCTATATGAGTTATGTGTTTTTGTACTGATAAGTGAGCGCCTTCATGACATCGCTCGATAAGTGGGCAGGACATGACAAAGTCGTGTGACTTTTCCAGTTTAACGTGTAGCCAGTCCGGTGCGTGAATGGTTAAATAACCAAATAAGAATAAAATTTATTATAATTATAATTATTTTTGTCGTTATTATTATTAATATTAATATTTATAATATTTTTATTTTTAATATTATTGTTATCAATAAGATTATTATTAGTTTAGGTTAGAATTTCTTTTTAGGTTTCATTTTATATTTATTTTCCACCTTCTTATTTTTATTTTATTTTATCCCTTCATTTCATTTATTTTTTTATTTTATTTTATTTTATTTTTTTCTTTATTTTTTTCCTCATTATTTTCTTTCTTTCTTTCTTCTTTCCTCTCCCTACAACACACACTATTCAATCAAATTCCCCCCCCCCTCTCGTCGCGAACGTACCCCCTTTAACCCTACCCTTGCACTACCTTTCTTTTTTCTCCTCCTTCTACCCATTACTATTACACCCTCCTCCCACTCGGCCCATCTGTCTTGCCCAGCCGAAGCCACAACTCCATCATTCCTCCTCCACCGCGCTAGGTCGCATCCCCCCTGTTGTCCCGTCGCTCTGTCAGGCTCCTCCTACTGCCCTCCTGCATCTTCGGTTCGATCCTGCTTAGCTATCCATCTTGCCCAACCGAATCCACCCTCCTCCTTCCTCTGAGACCGCCCTCACTGCCTCCCCCTGCTGTCCACCTGCTTTCCCAGCCGATAGTCGCACACCTCTCCTTCTCTTGTGGACAATCGCGCCACTCCACCTCCCTTCTTCGGACATCCACTTCACACCACACCCTCCCATTTTTCTATCCGCATACGCCTCCTCCAGGTTCAGCTAATTCTCTAACAGCCCCCTTCCCTTGGTTGCGCCTCTCCCCCTTGGCTCACCCTTTGTTTTTCCGGCACTATGGAAGCCCAAACATCCTCCGCCAACCATTCAAAACCCTCACCGTAGGTGAAAATTTTCTCATTGTTCATAATTTTATTTATTTATTTATTTATTTGGTGATGTTGTGAATAGGTTTTGGATTGCGATTGATAAAATTTTTATGCTTTTGTGATGTTCTTTGTTTTTAGGGTGTGTTTTGATTTTCTTGAGATGCGTTGGCGTGTGATGGATTTTGTGCACCAATTTTGTGAAGCTTGCGACACACCGATAGGTGATTTCACACAAAAGTATTAATTAACAATCATTTTCTTGTTTATCTAATTATTTTAGCACTTTTTTCTATTCATTTACACACTGAGAAATTATCATTGACCCAGTTTTAATGTGCATTTATCTGGTTAGAGTTATGTTTAAGTAATGTTGGTGAATTTCATTGTGAAAACCTATTTTGGAATGTCTATCAGTGTTTTTCAAACTATGAGGTGTGTGTGTTAGGAAGTGTGGATGGTGCAAATATATTTTGGCATAGTATTAAAAATGTGTTTGTCTTGAAAAAATATTTGGGTGAATTTTTTCCCTTTAAAAATTTTGCGACATGTTTGGAACCCGTTAAATGATTTTTTAGTGGTTTGCATGATTATAAAATGGGTTTTTTTATAAAACTATATAGCTGGTTTAATTTAATGTGCAAGTGGAGTTGGTTAAGATCTAAAACATTTTTAGTGTGCGTTTTATTTTAAAAGAGGATATCAGTGTGCGAATGACATGTTCTTGTTTGTAACCACCTCGTTTGGCTCTTAATTGTTATAGTTTCATGTTATGGGAACTTTGATTTTAGGTGAGCACAAGACAGGAAGCCTGGGGTATTAGGTGGGGGGACTAGTACTAGTGAGATAGTGTTCTGGAGATGGATTTTCCTGGCTTCACTGGCAGGATTGACAATTGCAACACTTACTAAACAAATGATGACTAAGGGTCTTGGTCTTCTAAGCCACGTTTTCTAAGGGTTTTGGACTTCTAAGCCACATTTTCTGTGGGTCGAGGTTTCTAAGCCACATTTCTCTGAGACACAACGTTCTAGGGTCCCACTTATTTCTAGTACCCATAGGGCCTCTTCGATCCTTTTGTGCTACCAGTTACATTGCACACACTAACGATACATGATATGTCACCTAAGTTACTACCCAAAAATATATTTTCTTTAAACTATTTTTCTTTAAAGTCATTTTATGAAAACCATTTTCACTAATGTTGTTAATCATCTATTACTTTATTTTATTTACTATTGCAAATTTAATTGTCTTTTATTCTTTGTGTGGGGAATCTTTTCTTGGTGATATCCTGCTGGGAGATTGCCCACACCCTACTTACACCTTTGGGTGTAAGTAGATTTTTTTATGTCTGATATAGTTAAGGGTCTATCTTGGGAGTGGTGGATATGGTTGTTAGAATTCCTCGTGAGGTGGAGTTGTGGTGACGGCTTGAGGGTGGTGTCCTTGCGTCGGGCGATAGTTTTTGGGTTGTTTTTTGGTCACCATACTTTTAGTGTTGTTTGGGTTTTGGTTTTACATGTGACTCAAAAATATGGATTTGGTTAGAGGCTTGTTTGGCTATGACTCTTACTTTTGGTTGGGTTTATTTTGTTCGTTTCTTTATATTTTCTTATTCGGGTAAAATCATTCCCGAGGTTTATTTTAATACTCGGGCACTTGTTCCAGCCCATGGGGATCTGGAACACCCTTCGAGCCTTATCGTGGCTGTTTTGATGGAGACGCGACTTGGTTCGAGACAGGAACACTACATGGAATCTTTATTTCAGACTAAAAACCAAGAATGTGATCAGTACAAAATGGATTTTCTGAAAAAATGAATTGGAATGTTTATTTCATACGGAATAAGGTGAGACTTTTTTTACAAAGGATATTCTCAAATTTAAGGAGTATATTTTGAATATAATTAATCTCTAGTTTCTATAATTGAGAAATATGTATTTTCATGGTAGTAGAAGCTCATAAGAATTATAAAGTGTAAAAATTGATTTAATATCTTCCATTTTAAATGGCCATATTAAAGACAAAGTGTTTATCAAAAAACTTGATGGGTTAATTCATGAACAGGTTTTAATAATCGTTTTATTATTGAGGAATTTATTATACAGTATTAATAATTCCCATGGGCATGAATTTCTAAACTTGATGATTTCTTGAGAATAATGGTTTTTTTCAAAGAAACAAATTCTAAATACTTTTACATAAAGAATAATTGAGTCGATACACTAGTTGTGATAATTTTTTAGGATGAAATAATTTATTCCAGTAATGATAGTTGACTTTGAGTGGAATTTTCAACATAAATAAAGAACCAATTTGAAATTTCCATGCTGGGACAACTATGCATCTTTCTGGTGATTCAAATTGAGTAAAGTTCAATTAATGTTTTTTTCTCCAGAAAAACATGTCAAATAAATTCTTGAAATGTTTGAAATGTTTGATTCAAAAGAGGATTATACACTAATATTAGTTTGCATCAAATTCATAAAGGGTGAACAATGAATCATTGTTGATCAAAACACATTCAATTGTATGATATGTAATCTATTGTATATCATAGCTTCTAAACTAGATATTTCTTATGTGGCGACTATATGATCAATGTGTCAAAGAGAACCATAGCTGCCACACATGCTGATAACTAATATGATTCTGAGATATGTAAAAGTATTGGAATATTATGAACTATTATATAGATATAGAGGGATAATTATTTTTTCTATACTATTTCTGATGCTTTCACGGGGGTGCACGCATCCGTCTGTGGAGGACGCGCATCTGTTTCCCCGCATTCCCACTTTCCAAAGGCGGGCATAATCCATTCCTTATTCAAGGATGTTTTCTCCTTGATCAAAATGGGATGATGGGATGTTGGTTCTTCTTGGCGTGGATTCCTCCTCAGAACTCGTCACCCTGTCCGGGTCTCCCTTATTGATTTAAGATGTTTTTTGTGAAACTCTTCCTCGTTCCATATCTTCATGGACACCAGTTAATTACACTGCTTATATCTGGATAATCCAAAGGGTCCAGTCAGGGTAGCAACCTTTGGCTAGGGGAGTAGTCATGCTGGACATCACTGGCCTATTTGGATGCTGGGAAACTAGATCGTCTAGGTTTATTCAACTTATTATAGGGCTTCTCAAGGGAGAGGAAGCCTGAGGCATCCCACATCGGAAGCAGGGGATCAAATGTCATAGGCATGTATCTGAGGTTTTCTTTAACTTCCCATGTTTAACACAGGGCATTCTGCTAGTTTATCATCTAGAGGAGATGAATTGGGATGATCGGAACACTGACTGGAGTGGATCAGATAGGTGTATCCCCTTGGGGGAACACTGTTGTCGGTTCTAACATGTGTTTAGTTACCCAGTTACTGCTAGGAGCAGTGAAGCGGCGAATTGGCATGATCTCACCAGAATGTGGTGAGCCGGGTAAGAATCAGGATGGATGATGGGAGGTTATTTGAAGTGGATGGAGAATGTGATGGAGTCGACTCAGGGTGACTACGATGGTGGGATTGAGCCTCAAAGAGACTTCATATGTATCCTTGTGTCATGGAATCTAAGTCCGAGTAGTTTGGTGAACGTAGTTCATCTTGAAAACGGCTTACCGCTGGTTGGGGTTCCAATTACACACCAATGAAAGGGTGGACAATAGATTACCTCCAAATGGGGTGACAACGGCTTAACATCGAATAGGTATGAACTTCTAGGAGGCTTCCTATGCACCTTTTCTAGGGGATAGGGATCAAAGACCACACAGTTCGGAACGGTGTGGGAACTGACGTGAAGGGAGACGAAACCAATGGGTGGTGGACTTGAACCTAAGGGAGTCTTCTTACATACATTGACTTGGCAAGGATCAAAGACCACATAGTTCAGGTTGGGTGTGGGGATTACACTCTAGGATGCCTGAGGTGTTGGTGAACCGACACGAAGATGGTTGGGAAAACCGGTGGATGGTGGGCTTGGACCTCAGGGAGCCTTCCTACGTACCTTGTCTTGGCAAGGATCAAAGACCATGTAGTTTAGTTTGTGTGTGGGGCATACACTCTAGGCTACCCGAGGTGTTGGTGAATCGGTGTGAAGATGGTCAGGACGACCGGTGGATGGTGGGATTTGACCCCATAAAGGATTCCTATTTACCTTTCCTTGGTAAGGATCAAAGACCACATAGTTCAGGTTGGGTGCGGGGAATACACTCTAGGCCGCCTAAGATGTTGTTAAATCACCATGAAGATGGTCGGGATGAATTGTGGATGGTGGGATTGTACCTTAAGGAGGCTTCCTATGTACCTTGCCTTGGCTAGGATCAAAGACCACATAGTTCAGGTTGGGTGTGGGGATTACACTCTAGGTTGCCCGAGGTGTTGGCGAACCGATGTGAAGATGGCCAGGACGATCGGTGGATGGTGGGCTTGGACCTCAGGGAGGATTCCTACGTATCTTAAATTGGCAAGGATCAAAAACCACGTAGTTCAGGTTGGGTGTGGGGCTTACACTCTAGGATGCTCGAGGTGTTGGTGAACCGACGTGAAGATGGTCAAGATGACCAATGGATGGTGGGCTTAGACCTCAGGGAGGCTTCCTATGTATCTTTCCATGGCAAGGATCAAAGACCACGTAGTTTAGGTTGGGTGTGGGGCTTACACTCTAGGCTGCCTGAGGTTTTGGTGAACTGATGTGAAGATGGTTGGGACTACTGGTGGATGGTGGTCTTGGACCTCAGGGAGGCTTCCTACATACCTTGACTTGGAAAGGATCAAAGACAACGTAGTTTAGGTTGGGTATGGGGCTTACTCTCTAGGCCACCTGAGGTGTTGGTGAACAGACGTGAAGATGGTGGGGATCACTGTTGGATGGTGGGATCGGACCTTAGGGAGGCTTCCTACATACCTTTCCTTGTAAAGAATCAATGACAACATAATTCTGGTTGGGTGTGGTGCTTTCACTCTAGGCTACCCGAGGTGTTGGTGAACCGACGTGAAGATGGTCGAGACGACCAGTGCGTAGTGGGAATGGACCTCAGGGAGGCTTCCTACATACATTGCCTTGGAAAGGATCAAAGACCACATAGTTCTGGTTGGGTGTGGGGATTAAAATCTAGGCTTCCTGTAGAAGATGTCATGGTTGTTGCTTTCTCTAAGCCCACGCCAATCATTCTCGGTGTGAGAAACAAGAGGCAATAAAGACCTAATGCTCACGTTGTGAAAGGTGTGTCCATGGGAAATGGAGTGGGGCATACATGTAGTTAGTGGACCATGTGATGGAGATTGGGAAATACTCCTGGGGGGAGGCCCAAGATGGGATAAAGCCCAGTGGGAGAGGGATTCAACATGGAAGAGAGGAGGATCATCGTTCCCCATCACACCCTTTTCTGGGCTTGGGCACCAGAAAAGAAATGAGGAACAACAGTGCTACCTCATGCAAGAAAGGTTAGGGGCTAACACCAAGGTGGTTTCCCTTCCCCGACGACAGGCGTCGGCTCAGCAAAGAGGATCTCATTCAATGTGATGATGATTTCACTCCCGTTGAGACGAGCAGGCGTGCAGAATGTCCAATGTGGGGGACCCTGAATATGATCGATGGGGTGAGGTCACAATATAATGTCATGTACTGAGGACTATGGTTCTTGTTAGTTTAACATCCTACATCTCGGATGTGGGGGATTCATTCCACACCCCTAGGACTTACATAACCAGTACCCTATTAACCATGGTGAAGAGAAGGGACAAGCAACACCATGGATAGGGGGTGTTATAGAGTGAACAATTGGGGGTTCCACCTTAGCATGGCTAGGAGAAGAAGGAATAGCCGTTAGCGTGCCTATGTGAAGGAGCATGAGGTGAAGCAACATAATGGGAATTATTATCCAAGGGACTCTGAAATAACTTCGTGCAAACCTGGAGGTTCATACAGGAAAAGGAATTGCAAATAAAAGGAGTTCATAGGCAGGGGCCCTGTGAAGCTTTGGTGCTCCACATAGTGGGGGGTACTTGTGAAGGGGTGTGCTTCGCGAAGTGGAGTGGAATAGCCTAACCATAAGGCGTATGTTCATGTGGAAGGTGCTATTTGAAGTTGAAAGGTATTAGCGGAGCAATGCCTCGTGAAGAAAGGGTGTCTTATGAAGCATAGGTCTGTGAAGTAGGGTTCCTTGCAAGTCACAGTGGCCCTGCCTTATCATATAGGCCACATGTGCATGAGGGGTGTTTCGTGAAGCATAAATGCTCTGTGATGACCCAGGTCCCCTTGGGGATCCCATTCTTCCGCAGAGGTCCGTAGGCTTCACAAAAGGCATCCCCCTATAAAGAGGGAAGGAATTAATGCAAGGGGGAGGCATTTCATGATGCAAAAAATACCTCACATAGATGATGGTTCATTGAGCAGAGAGTGCTTCATGATTCGAGAGCTAGGAAGTTGAAAGGTCAGATGATCCATCCTTTGGGCTCGAGGGGATCCCTGTATTTATAGGAAAGGGGCACTACGAAGCAGAACTCACCCGTCACAAAGACGAATCTTGCTTCGTGGTGGGTTCACAAATGTCAGAGTGGCTTGTGGAGCCTTTCACCTACTTTCTCCATGGCAGGTTCGCGAATGTCAATGTAGATTGCAGAGCCTCCTGCCTCCTTTCTCTACAGCGGGTTCGCAAATGTCAAAGTGGCTCGCGGAGCCTCCTGCCTCCTTTCTCCACGGAGGGCGTGGGGCCATTGGAGCTCCATGAATGGGATTTTCAAGGCAGCCATAGAGTCTTCTGTATGTTCTTATATGTAGCCAATTTTGGTGCCAACAAATGCCTCCCGTCAGACTTGGAGCCAAGGGGAAATGAAGGTTCAATGTCTGAGGGTCAAACTCCAAAATCTGTGATCCATTCATGATTCTCTCTTGCGAAGCGGACTCACGAGGCGGATAGGCGATGCGTAGGCTAAGCGCACCACAAAGCTCGTTGTGATATGGACCCGTCGTGAAGCTCCAAAGGTCGTAGCCTATAAATACGGGAGCTGACATCTCTTTTGTCATTTCCTTTCTCCACGAATTTGGATTTTAGCACTATTTATTCATGAATCTACTCATACTCTATGATTTCTATCCATGAATCAGGTCTTCTACTTCACGGTGCATAGAGAGTCTTCGACTTCGCGATAGTGCTTTGCAATCTTGCGCGTGAAGGCCAGGCAGGGTTCTGCGAACCGTCTTCGCGAACGCGCTTCGCGATCGTGCTCTGCGAATGAGCTTCACGAACCAAACCCAAAAATCACACAAAATCGAAACTGAATGGCTTGGAAAGAAGCTTCTAGGGGGTCCTGGCGGACACTGTCCGAAGGGAGGAGATGAAGAACAACTTGGGACTAGGGGAGTTAATATGGAGCCATTCGGACCATGGTTCATTGGTGGAGCTACTATCGGAGAGCCAGAGGAACTACTCGATGTGTAAGAGGTTACCTCTATATGGCTTCGGGCTAAGGGATGACATCTTAATTCTTAAAGAAAGTAGGGATGATCCAGCTAACTGGTTCAGGAGTACGTCGTGCCGGTGCCAGTGGTTTAGGGTGGCTGACAGCCATGCCAGGGAGGAATTCACACCCGTCATCGATGACTGCCGATATAATCACCTGAATAATGTGGACGAAAAGGCATTGTAGCCGGAGACATATCCCCCTTTTTACTAGAGGATATTGAAGGAAGCTTTGAGGAATCCAGGGAAGGGGTGGTTTGAGAAGAGGGACATGCGCCAGAGCAGCAACTTCACAGATTATTGGGCTTGGGAATACTAGGTTGGTGCTTCGTGTGAGGAGTTCGGGGTAGAGATAAGGAGAGTGGGTTTGTATGAGGTGTATTGGGGCTCCCAATTCCACATTAATCAACCAAAACATCTGATTCTAGATCTACTGAACAGATAGTCGTCGAGGACCAATACCTTCCACTTACACCACGGGGAGGTCGGGATATGCTTGTGGGATGTCCACTAGATCTCAGGGGTCCCGATACTGGGGGCTATGTATGATGAATTCATCCCCGTTATGGGTGTGTGGGACAATAGAGAGCATATACTACCACTGGCGATTGTGTTGATGAGGCTGGTGCCCGAGGAGGACAAGGAAGCAGTAAGGGATGTCCATTTTATACGGTGGTTCAAGCAGTCTATAAACATCCCGGAAGAAAGGTAGTTTCTGGGGAGGCCTCAAACTTGCCCGAAGGGGGATCAACAGGGCAAGGAGCACTCATACTGGAAACTTTTGGAGGATAGCTTGTGGAAAACCTAGGGGTTTAGTGTCAACACCGAGCAGGAGCTGATAGTCAGGCTGGCAGCGTTCATCGCAACTCTCATCTGAGGTTGGATCTGGCCGGTGAGGGATACAAACATGGACATGTGACCAAGCCCATTCATCATGGAGTCCATGTTGGATGCTGGAGGGTGAGTCAACCTCGGGATCTCGATGCTTTCCAAATTGTATAAGATGTTGTGGCATATCAGCAAGGGGAAGAGGACGCAGAGGATATGTGGGGCATTCCACCTCCAGTATGGGTGGATAGTGGCACAAATGTGGGGGGTTTATGAATACCCAAACCCCATCTCTCCTACAGGGAAGAAATTCTGCTCATCCATCCTGAGCACTGCCGGGAGCTTTCCAACCAAGTTAACCACACCGTTGGTACTGAACCAGGTGTTGAAGGTGGAGGAGTTCAATTTTCACCCATTTCCGTTGCTGATGGGGGTATTCACTGATGATAGCCAGGGAACAAAATAGCACTGGGAATATCTTCTGGTCTTTCTAGGTGGAGTCATGGTGGCTATAGTGGACCGTGAGCTTCTCTACGAGCCGTACACCCCGCACCGATTTGTTAGTAAATTCCGATGTATGCAATACCTGAACCTGTAGGTCTATCTGGGGGTGATCTTCTAGGAACACCCATGTGTGACGAGTAAGATGTGGCTCATGTTCACGCGAGAGGATGGGAAACTTTGGAAAGAGCTGCCTCCGCCCATTGCCATCTTTAGGTTGGTGAAGGACTACGCCATAAGTTGGGAGGAAGCTTATCCGGGGGAGATTCTGAAGCATCCAATCGTTCATGTTGGTGATGGCGAGATTTCCCAACCTCGGGGCCAGGGCTTGAAGGCATCAAGGGAATCCTACGGTGGCGGGGCTGCCATGGCGGCAAGACCCGTACCAGTTGAGGGTGTGACAGCAATAGAGGATCCCATTGTGGAAGCAGGCCTGGTGGTTCCAAAAGAACAGATCCATCCGGATGGGAGGCCACCGAGTGGATTCCGCCGAAGATCTACCCAGGCTCCGGGGAAGTGACTGCGCTATATAGACATGCCATAGAATGTCGTCTTCACAAAGGATTGGGACTTCTTGGACGTCAATAAGCAATTCATCAGTCTGTCCAAGATGTGGCAACACCTAAACCATATCAGGATGGAATTGATAGGGATAGGCCATATCATGGATGGCTTTGCGATGTCCCAAGGTTAGGGGAACTATATCTGGCTGATATGGAGGAATTCGTTCAGTCTCAGGGTGATCCTTATCCAATGATAGAGCGCAACAAGGTGTTTCCAGATCGTATGGTCCCCCCGCAGTTGTCGACCGCTAGTTTAAGGGAATGAATCCCTATATCAGAAGAGTCAGAAGAATCCTCCTGGGGGGAAGAGGCCGGGAGAGGGACCCCATTGGAGGATGGCGTAGTTAGTTATCAAGACTCGGATCTTGAAGAGTTAGAAGAGGCCCATGAGTTAAAAATCAGAAACCCCTTCTTCAAGTCTTGATTTGAGGTCATTCTGGACTCTTTTATAACATCTGAACTATGCAGGAGGGTCTCATACACAGAACTCGTTCTCATCCCTCAGTGGATGCTGATGCAAGGCCTTCGGGATCCATCCCTGCCGCCACATCCATTTCTATGTTCAGTGGGGATAGGACACCTGAGGAGACCCCTTTGGAGCTTTCATATATCCTGATAATATACGGGGTACCGCGTCTCAGGGTCTAGATGACATCAACCCAAGAATGATACCGAGAATTTTCTCTCTGTAAGACTCTTCTTCCAAACTCACGGATGTCAACCATTTACCATGTTAACTAACGTCCATTCTCTTTTGTGGCGAGTACAGTTCTTAGATTGGCATGGGCTGTTTTGCCAAGGTTGGATAGGACTTCTAGAAGTGCCTTTCCCAGGGTAATTCCAGTGATCGCGGAGGCGGATATCTAGAACAACCTAACTGCGGCGCACCCGATCACTAGTGGGACCATCAGTAGGGATGTGACTAAGATTATTAATGTGGGATCTGATGATGAGGATCAATCAGATATCCTAGGTCCCTCCATCCCTAATAAAATTCCAGATGCGGACAATGCTGATGAGTTTTTTAGGGCGTTCCCCACATATGAGCCTTCCAACCATGCTGACTTGGATGAAACAACCTCTGATGAAGAGGACAGAAAAATATTCTGTCGACGACCATGGAAGCTGATCACGCTCTTCATTAATAACACCCCCAAGCACTATGTCTGGATGAGATGGACAGACTTCGCTCGTGACTGTGTGAACTGTGTGCTAGGGAGTGGATGCGCAGTGTCCTCACATGCTCGTCCGAGATCTCATGGCAGAGATGATTCGGGAGTATGATCATGGACAAGACATGGGATGGTAGTGGAAGAAAGTGGTTAACATCAAGAAGATCCGAGAGACTGAAAGCGAAGTTCAGCGGTTGAAGGTCCGGGCATACAAGCACTCAACATCTCTCAAGGTGTTATCAGAGCAGATATTGTGACTGAAGTCCTAGATGGTAGAGGCCAAATAACACATGAAAAAAGCCTATGGAGAGATTTTTGTCATTCAGACCGACGTGGAGTGGGCCAATATCGTGGTTGTTGAATTTCACCCCATTGCTGCAGAGGAGGAGCGAGAGTTGAATAGGAGACAACCAATCCTAGATGCCACAAGCCAGAGGGTGGCAGAGTTGCAATGTTCTTTTGACCGGATTAACCCATCCATGGGATAAATAGACCCTCGAGTGCTGTAGAGATTACAAACCCTCTAACGTATTTTCATTCTTTGATTATTTTATGCTAGTTTCATGCATGAGTTCCGTTATTTGTGTTGGTTTATCACATTCATGTGGCATTCGTGTAGTGTCTAATGATCATTCCCTAAGCTCACATGGGTCGGTCTTGATGTGAGAAACAAGGGAGGACCACCTTATTACTCCATTCAATCATGGGTGTTCGAATTAGTCCAAACATAGGGGAGTGTAATGTGTGAATCACGATACCCAAAATTCAGACACTGTATGGGTGGTGTGACAATGAAGGATAACTATTTACAGTGTTCAAAAGACAGCATCCAAATTGCATTAGCCTAAAATGGGGATAAAAAATGAGGGCCTACCACTGACCATGTTCAAAACATGGGGCCAGACTCGAAATGTTATCCATTAGTCTTATAGAACGTTAGCCAAAGATAATAGGTGAGCTGTAGGCCAAGCATCTATACTGTTAGGGGGTTCCTTTAGACATGGAATGGGACGAGGGTCCAAATAATAGGCACGCAAAGCGAGTGATGGGTTGTTCGAATAGCTTCCAACAATCTTGAAATTACGCCACCATGGTGGAAACACATTGAGTGGGCGCATCAGTCTGATTTGGGATCAAACATAATTCGGAATAGGACCTCTCTAGTAAGTACATTGAATGATCAGTAGTTTTACATCATATGAATAAGGATGATAAACCATTAGTTTAATGTCATATGGTGAGGAAAATGTGCATAGTTTAAAGGTCATACTTCCTAGACCAAGATCGGGGTCGAGGGGTTAATGGCCCAGGGGATGGGCCCAAGGAAAAATTCTTGGGTGTCGCTACGTATCTCATAAGGATGAGAATCTAGAAAAACGTAGTTCTAGAAGCACGGTGTGGTCAGATACCAATGTTGGTAGGGGAAATCCTCGTTGTAGAGGAAAATGACTCATCCCATGATTAACATAGGGCATACTGAACTTTATTAGGGTGGAACTGTAGTTTAGTACCATGCGTTGAGGACATATGGACCCGTGAAGTTTAACATCGTATGGTAAGACGTGGCGTGAAAGGGAAGATCCCTGGAAGGGGGTATGTGGTGCGGTAGGTATAAACCCAATGTGAATAAACACTTGGAGTCTGTATCACACCATGTATCCCTGGAGTAAGCTCTTCAGGTCAAGGGACCAAAAGTGAAAGTTAGGATATGCACCATGGTAAGGTTATTGGAAATTCATACTACCCCATTAGGATTGGAACCAAGTCGTACGTATTTCTGAGAGGGATGTTTGATGTCTTGAAGGACGAAGGGAAAGGATGTGCCAGTACACATCCTACCAAAACTACTAATCCCACTTGAGTCATGCTCGATGTGCGAAACAAGAAGTGGTGGGATACTTCTGATGTAGGAAGGAACATGTTAGGGGTGAAGGCACTCTAGGTGAATGACGTCCCAATGATGATGACCCATCCATGTAATGCACCAGGATGCACAAAGAAGTAAAACCGAGTATGTCAGAATTCCACTTGAACATAAGGAAGTGAAAATATGTGAATCATGATACATGAGATCTGGACCACAATGATGGCGGCATGACGATAGGGGATAGATTTTGACCATTTTAAAAACATAGTATCCTAATCGTGTTTTCCTGATATTGGGATAGACGGATGAGGGTCGACCACTTACCATGTTCGAAACACGGGACCTGTCACAAATGTCATCTAGGATCATTAAGGATGTTGGCCCAAGGCTGTAAGTGATCTGAGGTGGCATGCGACCATTCCATGAAGGGGGTCCCTTCAGATGTCTAAGAGGATGAGGATCCAAATAACGGGGTCATGAGTCATGGACATGGAACGCGGGGAATGTCCTTATGAAATTTCCACACTTTGAGCTCTTTGTCGAAACACATTTGAGTATGACTATAAGACGTATCAGATAGAGGGATAAAGTCCCTTCTTAAGGAAAAGGGTCTTGGGGTCCCCCACTTTCAACCTAAGGTCCTAGGGTGGACCATTAAGTGGGGCTTGATTTAATGGACCAGGAAAAGAGTGGAGAAATAGCCAAACATGACGTGTGGTTTCCATGGGGAGATCTTAGTTTGGGGTCATAGAACTCGGACCATGATGGGAAAGGATATGGGAAGCACATGGTGCGGCTATTGAAAAGCCCAACATGAATGGGAACTTGGGGTTCTGACCACCATGTGTTCCTTGGGGAGGTTTTAGGTCGAGGGACCGAAAAAAAAATTTAATCTGAGCCCAAGACAAGGTGCACAGACATTCCTACGTACTCCATGAGAATGGGGATCAAGCCGTACATAGTTATAGAATATGGCATGGTAAGATACGAATGCCATGGATAATAAGGTTGTGTGGGTCTGGCCCTCACACCAAAATAAGTAGTTTCTTGATATATCTCGTTTGTCCTTTTGGATGAATGGGTGTTTTTTTGTGAAGCGACGAACCTAGGATAGTAAGTCCAGTAATCACTACAAAAACAAAGCTGTATGCAGGCATTGAAAAACGGTATGGTGTGTGACCGATACCAAACATGACGTCCCCTCGAGTGAGGATACCATGGTGCAATGCCATTTTTCATCGAGCGACCTTGATGATAATGTCATAGTATAAGGTCGGGTGATGGGACCAGGAAACATAGTTTATTGTTATATGGCTTGGAAATATATAGGAGAGATGAGGTTCATGAGGGGAATGTGCACGTTGCGATAAAGTATACCCGACGTGAATGAGGATGAGGTCTACACCTCACCGTGAACGATTCCATGAGAGAAACCTTGGGCTAAGGGGCTAGGATAGATTAGAGAAAAAGTGGCAGGAGAAACTAGATCCCAAATGATCTGGACCCGAAGGCAATATGTCTTGGTGTTCCTACGTATCCCATGGGAATGGGAATCAAGCCACTTGTAGTTCATGAAGGGCCATGCAGTTTAACGTCCTATAGGACAACATACAGTTTAATGTCTTCTGGGATAGTATGTAGGGGGCTAACTCTTAGAAAGGTTCGTACATGGTGCAACTAATTCAAACCCGATGTGAATGAGGACATAATCTCATACCATGCCATGCATCCCTGTAAGAGTTAAATCCCTGATGGAACATGAGATGTACCCAAATGAAAAACATCTAGGCATTCCTACGTATCCCTTGGGAATGGGAATCAAGCTGTACATTTTTCTATAAAAGATCTTAGTTTAGTGTCTTAGATCTCGGACTATGGAGAAGTGGAATTCTTCCAAATAGGCACATACCTCAGTCCAATACCTAAGCCTACATGAGTTTAACTCGGTGAAGGAAACAAGGGAAGAGGAGATATTTTCAATACATTGATTGTACATAAAGGAGAAGTCTATGCGGAGCCCTGAAGAGTGCCTTACTGCGGCTTTGTGCTCCTAACATGAAAATGTGCACTGAGGGATAGCAATCAGAGTGTTGAGATTCCACTAGGACATGATGGGGTGGAAAATGATTTGAATCATGTGGCCGATATTTTGGACTTAATGGGGTTGGTGTGATTATGGATGATGACTGTTGACCATGTTTGAAACACAGTATCCATATCGTGTGACCTGAAATGGGAACAACAAATGAGCATCGACCGCTGACAGTATTTTCAACACTGGACTTGTATCAATTTGTTGTTTGAAACCCGTGAGGAAGTTGGCCCATAATGGTAGGAGGGCCCTTGGACTGAGCATCCATGCCATTTGGGGATCCCTTTGGATGTGAAAGATGATGGAATCCCTAGTGAAGGGGAACATGAATCCAGGAAGGTGGGTGGGAGCATGTCCGACTAAAGTCTGACACTCCAGGTGCTGAACTCGAGTACCCTTGGGAATATTAGTGAATCACTAAAGAGGATCAAGGGACTCCTCTTGGGAGTGACCGATTTGAATATATGAGTATAGAACAAGGGGATGGAGAACTCTCAAGAGAAGGATGTAAATGGCGTGGCTGTAACAAAACCTGGCGTGAATGAAGACCTAATCCCATACAACACCAAATACTCCTCTCCCTGGGGGAATGTAGGACAAGGGGCCAAGATGAGTCTGGACCCAAAGACTAAATATCTAGGCAGTCCTACGTATATCGTAAGGATGAGAATCAATCTATATGTAGTTCTAGAAGACACAAAGATAGGGGTAGGATACCCCAATGAGGGGGGTGTACGGCATGACCAGTAACCCGACGTGAACGAGGACGTAATCTCGTACCACACTGTACAACCCTAAGGGAGAATTTGGGCCAGAGTCCCGAGAAGGCTGAGGGACATGATAATGGGCATTCCGGCCAACTGTTGTCATATGAACTCTTATGAGGGTACTGCCTCCTCATAGCTTCTAAGCCCATGTGAGTAATGCTCGATGTGGGAAACAAGGAGTAGGACTTGGATCTCTCCATTATATAAGGGCTAGATAGCTGGAATCACCCGAGGGAGACCACAATGTGAAGGTGCGATGAGGCAGTATGAACCACTACACTCACTATTTGGGACTTAGGGGGGTGGAAATAATGACAAAGGATAGTTATTGACCATGTTCGAAACACAACATCCATATTGTGTGACATGGAATGGGAACAAAAAATGAGGACCGACAGCTGACCGTATTTTCAATATGAGACCGATATCAATTTTTTGTTTGAAATCCTTGAGGACACTGGCCCGAGATGGTAAGACGGACCTTGGGCTGAGTATCCATGCCATTTGGGGGTCCTTTCGGACATCAAAGATGATGGAGTCCCAAGTAAAGAGTGTGAGTGAATCATATGTGTGAATGTACATTTCAACATCAACCAGGATGGTGAAAGAGGTGGAAGTCTCTGGGGAATGGGATACATAGAGGTACCATGATGAAATCAATGTGGATTAAGGAAAAATCATGTTCCACATCATGGGCTTTGACCTGAGGGGAGACTCTGGAGTTTGGGTTGGGCCAACAGACAAAATTTCCGGGCATTCCTACATATCCCATGAGGATGGGAATCAAGCCATACGTAGCTCTTAAAGGCCATGCAATTTGCCATCATGAGATGAGGACATGGGAGAATTGAAGAAAGAGGATGAATCACATAGTGCAGTCATCACAATTTTGACATGAGTGGGGCCAAAGAAACCTTCACTACACCATGTAAGGACCCTTCGATAGAACTACCCCCAAGGGGGGATAGTCAAAGAGTAGAGTTTGGGGATGGACTCAAGATGAGGTGTTTGATCATTCTTATATATCCCATAAGAATAGGGATCAAGCCTTACGTCATTATATGGGTGTAGTTTAACGTCTTATGGGATGATATATAGTTTAGCATCATGCGGGACGTTGTAGTTTAAGGTATTGCAGGACCCAATATAGTTTAAGGTCCTATGGGACCTAAGCAGTTTAAGGAGATGCGAGACCCAATTGTTTAGGGTCGTGTAGGAATGGTAGGCTAGGGAAAAGTATTTCATGAGGAACATGGAATTAGTGGGAGGAGTTATATGCTCACTATCCATGGTTAACAAGGAGTATGCACCATTGGGATATATCTTGTGGAACATGTAAGGTCCTTCCCATTTGGGCTCCAACATGGGTGGTTTCCTGCCAGCTATCATTGGTGTCTGAAGGGCCAATACCAAGTTGCCTTGCAAGATGGAATGGAGGCAAACTTTCTTGTTGAAAGCTCTAGACATCTTATTCTGATACCTTTCTAGATTGTGTAGGGAACGAAGCATGTTATCATCAAGTGATTCCAATTCAACCAGACGGATTTGAGCTACTTTATTTGGAGTCTCCGGATTATAGACCGATATGTGTAATAAAGGAAACTAAATCTCGATAGGCAGGATGGCCTCTACCCCATTCACCAGGGAGTATGGGGTCACCTGGGTGAAATTACGATTCATCATCCGATAAGCCCAGAGGGCATTGGGGAGATTTTCTGATCAACTCTTCTTGTTTTGACCAACCATTTTCTGCAAAACGTTAGAGATGGTTTTGTTGAACGCCTCAATCATCCCATTTTCTTGCACATGGTAGCAGGAGGTATGGTTAGAACATATGTTGTACTTGGCATAAAACTTCTTCAACTCCGCTGCCTGGAAGTTGGTGTTGTTATTGGTGAGGACAACGTGAGGGAATCTAAACCGGTAGATGATATTGGAGCTCATGAACTCGACGATTTAATGGGACTTGACCTCCTTGAGTGGGACTGCCTCTGCCCACTTGGAAATGAAATCTGTAGTGGTTAGGATGAACCAACACTAGCGAGCTGTCACCGGTGGATATGGTCCCAGGACATCCAGTCCCTATACTGCAATGGGACAAGAGTACTTGGTAGTGTAGAGAGGATCCAGTGGACTATGCATGATGTTGTAATGAACTTGGCACACATAAAATCTCTTGGAGAACTCGATATGGATCACGGAGGGCCAAAAGTACCCCAGTCTCTGGATCTGGTGAGTTAGCTTTGGCCCGGTCTGATGAGCCCTGCAGGAACCGTCATGAACCTCCTGTATAACCTCAGAAATCTTGACTCCTTCGATGCAAAAGAGAATAATACCATAAAACCTGTTCTTGTAGAGGATTTTCTGAAGAATGGGACCACTCTGGAGTGTAAACTGCAGTGCAGGGCGTCGAATTCGCTCACGCTCGGCCCGATCAGTCGGCAGGTAACCATTGTGTAGATACTTGACAAAGGGGTCTCTCCTATCACGAGTCAGTTCATCCACTACATCTGAGGGACCTGGGGGTCCTAATGTGAAGGCTCTAGTGGTAGAATGCCTCACCTGCAGGCCATCGTCGTCGCCAAGGGTGACGAGAGCAATGAATCTCTAATGTTCCATGTGGATAATCAGATTATCATGCTCGGGTTCTGAAAGTGATGTATCCAAGCTGTCTAGGGTGTCAGCTCGACCGTTCAGAAATAGAGGGACATGAGTAACTTCCGGCCGAGATGGGAACTAGTCCATCAGTTGGGGAGTACACTCTAAAAATGGTACGATCTCTAGCTTTCTAACAATGTAGTCACTATTGATCTGCTTGATGACTAGTTCGGAATCCCCTTTCACATGTAAATGGGGCACATCAATCTCAAGGGCCATCTCGAGGCTTATGATAATATCCTGAAACTCTGCCTCATTGTTGGTGCAGTCTTCTGACAATAGGAATGATTATGGAAGAATGTCTTGAGCTGGGGTTATAAATACAATACTCATACCTACTCTATTGAGTCTGGGATCATTGAGCCTCCTGTCGGTGGGACTCTGGGAAGCACCATCGAAATGCATCTATCAACACGAGATGGCATGATATACTGAGAGGATTGCCTCATCAGGTAAATCGAGATCCAAGGAATAGTCAACCAGAGTCAAATGGGCAGCAAGGAAGTCTGCCAATGCTTGCCCTTTAATAAATTTATGAGGGAAAAAACTGATATTGAACTGCTAAAGAATCACCACCCACTGAGCTAGATGGCATGTCAACATAGGGTGGTTCAAAATATAATTTAGTGGGTCTACCCGAGACACAATTTGTACCTTGTGGTGCTACAAGTAATGCCACAATTTCTGTACTACGAATACCAGTGCAAGGCGGCTCTTTTCGATGGGGGAGTATATGGTATCTGTATCGATGAGCATATAGCTCAGGTTGTAGATGCTTTTTTCTATCACCTCATTGTTCTTCTAGGTGAGAGGGGTGCCGAGAGATCATTCCAGGGCAGTCGCATAAAGGACCAATGACATTCTGGAGATAGGTAACATTAAGACCGGAGGATGGAGAAGATACTGCTTTATTTCGTCAAATGCAGCCTGACACTCTTCATCCCATTCGTAAGCGGTGCCTTTCTTCATGAGACGAGAAAATGGCTTACACTTTCCAACCAGATTCGCAATGAATCGACGTATGTAGGCTAAGTGGCCTTCAAAACCTCAATGTTCCTGAATATTGCTCAGGGGAGGCATCTGGATAATGTCCTTGATCTTCTCAGGGTCAATCTCGATACCCCAATACCTAAAAACAAAGCTGATGATCTTCTTAGAGGTTACCCCGAAGTCACATTTCAATGGGTTCAACATCAGGTGGCGATACCGGAGGAAGTTGAACACTTTCTCAAGGTCCTTAATATGGTACCAATGGAGGCGATATTTGACGACTAGATTGTACACATAGCATTCCACCAAATTCCTAAGGATCAGCTTGAATATGCGATGCATGACCCAGTGATAGGTGGCACCTGCATTCTTTAAGATGAAGGGCATGAATTGGTAACAAAACGTACCTTGTGGTGCCCTGAAGGCAGTAGACTTCTCATCCTTGGGGGCCATCCAGAACTAATTATATCTAGAGTACCTATCCATGAAGGAAAGGGCTTGGAACCCTGTCGTAGCATCAATCCGCAACACCATCACTGGGAGGGGAAAATCATCCTTCAGGAATAGATAGTTGAGATATCAGAAGTCAATATACACTATGATTTTCCCATACTTCTTCCTAACTAGAACTATGTTGGATAGCCTCTTGTGGTATCAGACCTCCCTTAAAAAGTTGGATCTGATGAGCTTCTCAACATCGGCCTCAACCATGGCACCCAGAGAAGGGCACATCTTTCTGAGAGGCTAATTGAACCCGAGATGATTTTTCGGTAGACCGAGGTGATGGATGGATACCTAAGGATCTAGGCCTGGCATCTATCCATACCTCCAGGAAAATACATCATGATGTTGTTTCAGGAAGTCTATGTATCATTGTTGATCCTTGAGAGGCATGGTGGCACTGATCAATGTGGGTCTCAGATCTGCCTCACAACCAAGGTTCACCTGTACCCATTCATTAACTGTGGCTGAGACACCCTCTTCAAAGGCGGGGGGAGCATCCTCCATATCCTCTTATTCAATTGTGGAGGAGGGATCCCCAATGGGAGGATCTTCCTTGGGGTTGGAAAATCTTGAAGAGAGGCTAGTACTAGCCTGAGCGGTGGTTGTCATTGCATTAGGAGATCCCTGTACTACCGAAACCATATGAATGAAGGCCGCTGACTTTATCCCATCTGGTCTTCAGCCCAAGGGGCCATTCTTGATGATGTCAAAGCAATAACGGCGCGTCATCTTGATCTGGTTGATTCCAATCTGGAGAAATAGGCAAGTATGACATATCATCATTTCCATGGGACATATATCTTGATACCTTATGGGAGATGGGGCTTAAGGATCACCAAGGATTGATTCTTATAAAAATACGAAGTGATGTCCCGATGTCACTTGGACCTGAGAATATGCTTTCCCCCTATGCCAGAGACAACAAAAAATTGCCCTATATCAGGGGTCATGGCCTCTAATTGATGGATCCGGAAGATGTAGGCATCATCAAGACCTGCCCAGGGGTAGGTTGCAACCACAACATGCTGGTCCTCATTTTCCTGAATCTATTTATCCTTGATCTTATAATAGTCGGCATCTAGGTAGTGGGCTTCACAAGAGGAAAAAGGAGACGTGTCACCTTGGAGAAATCCCACTCGACCATTGAGGGAGTACTTGAGGAACTAGAGATACAATGAGGGAACCACCGCATTCAGGTTGATCCATGGTCTACCCATCAATGCATTGTATGCGGTGTCTTGGGAGACATCCATAAACTCGGTACTGGAAACTAGGCCACCGAACTAGGTCTTCAAACATATATTGCTAACTGGGATCTACTAAGTCCTGTCATATCCTTGGATCTTCAGGTTAGAGGAAGTCAAGTCATCCTCATATAACCCTAGCTTCCGCAATGTTCGATCTGGGATTAGATTGATCCCAGAGTCTGTATTGACAAGACAGCTACGAACCTACACACCATTGAACCGACTAGTGAAATACAATGGATGAATGTTCCCTTGTATAAGAGAACCTTCATCTTCTTCATAGAATTATATAATCTCCTAAAATTCAGAATTCTCTATTTCTTCGACATGAAATGCCTCTGCAGATGCTACCTCCGTCTCAAACTAGAGGGCGCTTCTTAAAGACTCGTCGAGGGCCTCACACATATCTACCAAAATACAAAGGGTCTCAAGGATGGAAATCCTTGATAGGATGCTGGAAAGGTTCCCAAGAACACCGTACATCCATGGAAGGTGTGAAATTCTTCTTACAGGAGGTCTCTCTATGAGAGGCTATACGGTGGACCCTGTTGGCTGCGCTGGTGGCTGACTGGTGCTGGGCATACCCCACTGCTCACTAGTCGAAGCCTGTAGAGTGGCTACCAGATGATGACCAGATGACTTAGACAAGCCTGTAGTATGGTGAGGATGGTCACGACATGGCCGAGGTGGCTCTATCTGATCCAGTAACATAAACGGTGGTGAAATCAGGCCTAATGACACTAGATGAGGAGGCTGCGCGTTCTGAGCTCTGTGCTGAGTCTATTGTCTGATCTCAGTGGCATGCATAGCCTGGCTAGATGTGCCAACTGATGTGCCTCAGTGACCCATATGGACACGGTTCCATCGACGTTGGCGTTGACTAGGGAAGTTTGGGAGATCCTCCTGGAACTCCCAGTCGTTGGGAGTCATGTAGGGGTTTACCAACTCTATGATATTAACCGAAGAGTACCCTTGACTGTCACTCGAAGAGTCATCTAGTACTAGGAGGATCCATGAAGTAATCCCAATCTTTGGGGTCATGAAGTTGATGAGATTATGGAATGATGATGGCATTGGAGGGGCTCATTTCATTCCCTTGCGCCACTGGTGTCTGCTCTAATGGGAATAAGCCAGCTGAGATGACGATGCAGAAGTGGTGGCCGCAACTTTTGAATGGTCTGGCTAATTTAGGCATGCACAAATGATACCATGGGCATAATAGACCGTTTTTTGAGCCATCCAGTATTCATACTTCTGAGACCCATGGTTAGAAACCTACTGCCACTCACCCTCACTATCACTGCTGTTGTCTGGCCTTCCGACAACGCATTCCACTTGTACTAGGTCTGGGCCCAACCCGACTATGTGGTTATCAACCCGATCTTGAAGATAGTCTTTGAATTCATAGAACTTCTTGAGAGTGTGTCCCAGGATCCGGTGATAGGGGAAGTAGTTGTGGCGATCTGTGAGGTTTGCCTCTTCTGGCCTTCAGCACTCAGGAAAACGCACAATACCCTATTCCAAGGCACATTGGAAATATCCGAGAACCCGATTCTCATTAAATGAGTAGGTTCAGTTTATTCTCTCTGGAAAGGGGGGCCTTGGATCTTGGCCTTGATGAGGAAATATAGGAGCCTGTCGAGGAGGTGGATCCCGATTATCCCACCTGGGTGGTGGCTACGCGTTGCGCTGGGGAACTAGACAATTCTCAGGCAAACGCTGCTGGGATGGAGGCTGTGCCAGTGGTGGCTGGCCTCTGTGAGGTTGTGGAGGTGGCTCCATTGGTAATAATTCCAGCTATATCGGGGCCTCTATTTGGGCCACTGTGGTGGGCTTGGATCTAGGAGCACTCCTCGAGGGAATTATAGGGGTAACGGGTGTGCCTGGATGGCATGTTGCAGGGCTTCTTCCAGGAACTGAGCCTTATCAGAGAAGTATCAGAATCCTACAGGGTAGTTCTGGGTGATCAGAGAGGGAACCAGTTCCGTCTAACCATTTCACACACACATCATCAGTAATTTTTTCTGATTTAGTGGAATGTCAAGGGAGTATGTAATCTCTTTCCAATGGGTGATATAGTTCATGACATGCTCATATGGCCTCTGTTTGTACTTGAAGAGGTCTGCGATGCTCATTTTCCATGTGGTAGAGCTGAACTGGTAGAGGAATTGCCTACAGAGGTCCTCCCAGCTGGTCACTAATCTGATGTGGAGCTCGCTATACCAGAAAAACCCAGGCCCCTCCAATGTCTGCATAAACCATTGGAGCTTGGTAGCCTCCTGCTACGTTGGAGTCCCTAACATGGACCCACACCTTGAGGTGAAGTGGGCCAGATGCTGTGGTGGATCCCCTGTCCCATTGAAGGGGGAAAAGGTGGGATTCCCAAAACCCTAAGGTGTGGGCATATCATCCACCCATGCTGGATATGGACTTACATCAGGTGTGAGTGCCACTTGTTTCATTTCTAGCGCCTCAAGGCTGGAAATGAGTGTCACCATTGGATCATATGGGCAGGGGTCCCTGTCTTGACAGGGGTCCCTAACCACGAGTGTTTTGTAGGGTTCTTCAACATGGTATGGTGGCTCGGTGGCTCATGGAGTGGCTGGTGAAGAGACCTCAAGGGTAGCTGGGGGAACTTGAACTAGGTTCCATGGATTATTCTGCTATTTCGGAGGGATTGGTGAGACCTACCGTGCCCTCCTTCCATAAGTTCCATCCACAACACTGTCTGTGGGGGAAGGATGGTAAGGGTCACCTGGAGGCAGATCGCTGAGGGGAAGTTGTTCCTTCCCCTGATGCCCTGGCCTAGGATTGCCGTAGTCTGGCCATCACTCTGTAGCGCATTCATCGAGGAGGTCATCAACCAACATTTTCTATTCAGAAAGTTGTTGGCACAACATGGCCTTCTTCGGGTTCTCCTCCATCTTTAGCACTGAGGCGGACAGGTTGGATTTTTTGGAAGATCTGAGGTTCTATTTATCCATGCCATGATTTCGACCAAGGACCAATGCCTTGGTGGGTGTAGGGAGACCCAATATATTCCTCTACTGGCAAGAAACTCTTCCTGATATATCCAGTAGTGGTGGCATGCCCTTGGGGGATGTATTCATTATGAAGCTCCAGATCGTTCTCCCCATCCACTTTGTCGGCCATATTGACTGTGACCCTTCCTGAGGGAATTTCCTCTATATCTTCTTGTGATTCATGCTATCGTCAGATGGGAATGAAGAGGAGGGAAGTATACTTCCCCCAACCATGTATTTTCATGTGAGGGGAAGCCTCCTTGATAATATTGCAGAGTACCTTGAAACTCTGAACGCATTGCTATTGGAGGGCCCTACGGTGGCCTAGAGACTCGGGATGCTGGGCCATAGGGATTGCGGCCAAATAAACTAGAAGTAATTCCTCAGCAATGTATTCAAAATTCACTTGGCTCATGGGATAAACCAATCACTGACGACGAAGGCGGAAGTGCGTCACCCATAGGGTTTGGAGGAAACACTCAAACTTCCTTTGGGGTGAGGGATTTTGGCGCGCAGAAATTTGGCACTGCCATGGGCCAGAACATCTCGAGGAAGTGGTCCACTGCGAGGATATTCCATAAGCTCCTTGGATCAAATTTAGGGTATGACCCTTGATTTCCCCATTTGTCAACTAGGGCTGGCTAAGGAACTGGCAATGGTACTGAGGCAGACCGCTGGGAGGGCTGGCTGGCTGGTGGGGAATATGGCGAACTGGCTGACTGGCCACTTAATCTCGGTATTTCCTTTGAAGAGTGTAGCATCTCAGACACCACATTATGGTAGGATGGTGTAAAAACCGCAATTTTTATTGGTATGCTGCCCTGCTTCTAGTCCGCCATTGGTCCACAGAATAGCTCTTCGTGATCTCTAGTCAAGGTAAAGAGTGCTTCTGGTGATGATGGTTGTGATTTCATAACTGTAACCTATGGGGTTGCCAGATTTTCATCCTCCTAGATATACCTAGGGAGGAAGGAGGTAATCTGAATAACCTTTCATTCTGGGAGTACTGGGCTGATGCGACTCGTTCTTACCCCAGCCCTTGACTTGGATGAGCGAGGGGAGGGTTCCCGCGCTGATTTGTATTCCACTTCGGAGTCTGAGAAGCGGACTGGTTTGATCTCTGTCAGGACCATCCCTGAATCCTTTTTATGGCGGCGATGACCCACCTTTCTTCCCCTAGATGGATCTTCTGGATAGGGAAAATTTCTGACATGAGGATTTCCTTCCGCCATACTAGTTCTGGGGCGGGGAGGACTTCCACCCAAAAAAGATGGGGTGTGAGGAGCACAAGGGAAGATATAAAAAGGTATATGATGAGTACCTATATGTGAAGTTCTATAGTGGATTGGACCTCCACTCATGTTCATAGGAGCACCGGTGGGACCCCCATGCTTGTTCCCTCTGATGACATCAGTATGAGGAGGGGCCTCATACTGGTTGATCTGAACAAGAGTAGGACCTCTGTGTCGGGCACTGGTGAGGTGAAGCTGGCTGTCACTCCTCTGATTTCTAAGGCGAGGAGTACCATCACCCACTTCTACGAGGACACAGGGAGGGTCCCCAAGTTTAAGAATGATCGGATGTGCAATGTCCCTATACCAACAGTCTATGGTGGGAGGAATGAATCCATATCTGGTGTAGTGGGCACATGAGAGACTTCTGTCCTAAGCGTCACTGCCATGGGGAGGACCCTCATTTGTACTAAAGGTGGCACATGGTAGACCTCCTTGGCGAGCTTGGAAGTGGGGAAGATCCACATTCTCTATGGTAGTGGTATGGGGAGGACCTCCGTACTGGGTGTCGTTGCCACCAGTTAGTCCGCGTCAGCCACTGCCTGTGTCGGCGACTAGGAGAGTCGAACCAACCTACCCATGGGGCGGTTGGGTCCTCAATCTAGGTCGGGGCTATGAATGTCTCTGTTCAGCATACATAGGGTGTTGGTGGTATGCATCAGTGGTGGCTTAGGCTATAGCAATCGCTGACATTGACACCCCTTTTCGTGCAGCCTCTTCGGCTTGCGCCTGACACTGGAGTCATGTTAGATGGACCAGATCTGGTGATGTAGATGCATGGATTTCATTCTCCTCATCCAGTAGGATTGGGCGTCGGTGTTGACGCGGCCGGGTGGGGGTCCTCACTGGGAGCCCCTAAAATGGGACTCTAACCATGCTAACCTGAACATCCCCTACCTCATCGTCTTAGGGAAGGGAGTCATCTAAGTGTCCCTGGGATAATCTCTTGAAATGGGTATATGTTGGGGTGGGAAGCAGTGGATCCATTCACGGTGCCTGGGGGTGGCATCGACAACGAGGTGTAGATGCCTCTAAATCTAGGAGGGCCATATCCTGAGTCAGGGTAATTCCCTCCTCCTCATACTGGTGTACGAGGTCATTTATCACCCTTCATTGGATGAACTCGTATGGGGATATGGGGCATGGGTGCCCCATGGTCATAGAGGATGTTGTGAAAGAGGCTGAGCCACGCTGGACTACACCATTATCACTGCCCCTACCCCTGCGTTGGTGGGAAGGAGGTGACCGAGTTTCAAGTGCAACATATTGGTTTCTAAAAGCAGAGAGATTAACTCAATAGTGCTGAAAGAAAAAAGGAAATCAACATCCAGTGTCCCAGTGCCATTCCGTATTTCATGGCTGGTAAAATGGATCCACACTGACAATGTCACAGACCGGGACGTCCAATGTTCTACTGCCCCAACTTCTGGTGAGTTTCACACTAGGCCCACTATTTTCTTGGAGGGACCCAGCGCCGGATAGCTAGATCCGGTGACACATTAATCCACTGATTCCTTGAACACTACAAACCTCCATGTTGAGGAGAAGACCTTCAATTCAGGTTCACATTATCTATTTCTGATGCTTTCTCTGGGGTGCGCGCATCCGTATATGGAGGACACATAGCTGTTGCTCCACATTCACGCTTTCTAAAGGCGGGCGACATCCATTCCTTATTTAGGGATGTTTTCTCCTTCATTGAAACAGGATGATGGGGTGTCAGTTCTTCCTTCCGTGGATTCCTCCTTGGAACTCATCACCTATTCTGGGTCTCCCTTATAGATTTAATACATTTTTTGTGAAACTCTTCCTGGTTCCATATCTTTATAGACACCACTTAATTACACTACTTCTATTGGGACATTCCAAAGGGTCCAGTTAGGACAGCAACCTTCATTCAGGGGAGTAATCACGTTGGAAATCACTGGAATGTCTCGACGTTGGGACACTGGCATGTCTGGGTTTCTTCCTCTAATTATAGGGCTTCTCAAGGGTGAGGAAGCATGAGGCATTCCACATTGGATGCGGGGGATCATATGCCATAAGCACACATCTGAGGTTTTCCTCATCTTCCCATGTTTAACACAGATTATGCCGTGATTATAATGTCTGTCGTAGACAAATAAGGATGATTGGAACACTGACTGAAGTGGATCATATAGGTGTATCCCCTCAGGGGAACACTGATGTTGTTGCTAATGCATGGTTATTTAACCAGTTACTGCTAGAATATGTGAAGAGGTTAATTGGCATGATCTCACCAGAATGTGGTTTCCCAGGTTAGAATCAATATGTGTGATGGGTGGTTTAGTGAAGTGGATGGAGAATGCGATGGATTCGACTCAGGGTGACTATGATGGTGTGCTTGAGCCTGGAAGAGACTTCTTATGTATCCTCGTGGTAGGGAATCAATGTATGCATTATTCGGTGAACATAGTTCATCATGACAATAGCTTACCACTGGTTGGGGTTCCAACAGCTTATCGCTAAAAGGGGTGATAATGGATTACCACTGAATTGGGTGACAATGACTTACCATTGAATAGGGATGAACCTTAGGGAGGCCTCCTTTGTACCGTTTCTAAGATAAATGGATCAAAGCCCACATAGTTCGTAATGGTGTGGGAACTGGTGTGAAGGGGGTTGGAACCAATGGGTGGTGGGCTTGAACCTCAGGTAGGCTTCCTATGTACCTTGCCTTGGCAAGGATCAATGACCACGTAGTTCAGGTTGGGTGTGGGGCTTACACTCTAGGCTACCCAAGTTGTTGGTGAACTGACATGAAGATGGTCAAGATGTCAAGTGGATGGTGAGGTTGGACCTAAGGGAGGCTTCCTACGTACCTTTCCGTGGCAAGGATCAAAGACAGCGTAGTTCAGGTTGGGTGTGGGGATTACACTCTAGGATGCCCGATGTGTTGGTGAACTGACATGAAGATGGTTGGGAAGACCAGTGGATGGTGGGCTTAGACCCCAAGGAGGCTTCCTACATACCTATCCTTGGCAAGGATCAAAGACCATGTAGATCCGGTTGGGTGTGGGGCTTACACTCTAGGCTACCCGAGGTGTTGGTAAACTGATGCGAAGATGGTCAGGATGACCGGTGGATGGTGGGCTTGGACCTTAGGGAGTATTTCTATGTACCTTTCCATAGATAGGATCAAAGACCATGTAGTTCAGGTTGGGTGTGGGGCTTACACTCTAGGCTTCCTGAGGTGTTAGTGAACAGGTGTGAAGATGGTCGGGACGACCAGTGGATGGTGGGTTTGGACCTCAAGGAGGATTCTTACATACCTTGACTTGGCATGGACCAAAGAATATTTAGTTCATGATGGGTGTGGGTCTTACACTCTAGGCTTCCCATAAAGGATGTCATGGTTGATGCTTTCTCTAAGCCCACATGAGTCATGATCGATGTGATAAATAGGAGATAGCAAAGACCTGACGATCACGTCTCGAATGGTGCTTCCATGGGAAAAGGAATGGGGATTACATGTAGTTAGTGGCCAAAGTGATGGAGATTGGGACATAGTCTAGGAGGGAGGCCCAGGTGGTGATGAAGCCCAGTGGGAGAGGGATTCGTCATGGAAGAGGGGAGGAGAACTGTTCCCCATTATGCCCTTTGCTGGCCTTGGGCACTGGAAAAGAAAGGAGGAGGAGCGATGTTACCTCTTGAAAGAAAGGATTGGGGCTTACAACAAAGTGGTTTCCCTTCCCCGGGGACATGTTCCACCTTAGAAAAGAGGATCTCATTCCATGTGAGGAATATTTCACTCCCGTTGAGATGAGCATATGTGCAGAATGTCCAAGGTGGGGGACCCTGCATATGATGCATGGGGAGAGGTCACAGTATAACGTCATGTGCTGAGGATAATTGTTCTTGGTAGTTTAACGTCTTATAGCTCGGATGAGGTGGATTCAATCCGAACCCCTTGGACTTACATAACTGGTACCCTCTACACCTTGGTGAAGAGAAGGGACAGACAATGCCATGGCTAGGGGGTGTTATGGAGCGAACCGTTGGGGGTCCATGTTAGCGTGGCTACAAAAAGAAGCAATAGAAGTTTGCGTGCCTATGCAAAGGAGCATGATGTGAAGTAACACAATGGAAAGTATCATCCAAGGGACTCTGAAATAACTTCATGAAAACATGGAGGGTCGCAGGGGAAAAGGAATTTCAAAGAAAAGGAGTTCATAGGCTGGGGCCCTGTGAAGCTCTGGTGCTTCACGTAGTGGGGGGGGGGTACTTGCGACGGGGTGTGCTTCGTGAAGTAGATTTTCATAGCCTAAGAATAAGGCATAGGTGCATGTGGAAGGTGCTTCGCGAAGTGGAAAGGCATTCTCTGAGCAATTCCTCATGAAGCAAGGGTTCCTCGCGAAGCATAGGGTTGTGAAGCAGGGTGCTTCGTGAGGCACAATGGCTCTACCTTATCATATAGGCCACATGTGTGTGAGTGGTATTTCATGAATAATAAATCCTCCAAGACGAATCGGGTCCCCATGGGGGTCCCCTTCCTCTGAGGAGGCCCATAGTCTCCATGAAAGGCATCTCTCTCAAAGAGGGGAGTAATTAATGTAAGGGGGGAGGCAATTTGCTATGCGAGAAATACCTCACGTAGCTCACGGTTCGCAGAACAAAGAGTTCTTTGCGATTAGAGAGATTGTATGTTGAAACGTCAGATGATCCATCCTTTGGGCTCAAGGGGAGCCCTATATTTATAGGCAAGGGGCACCGTGAAGTAAAACTCACTCGACATGAAGAAGAAGCTTGCTCCGCGGCTGGTTCGTGAACGTCAAAGTGACTCGCGGAGCCTCCCTCCTCCTTACTCCGCGATGTGTTCGTGAACGTCAAAGTGGGTCGTGGAGGCTCCCGCCTCCTTGCTCCACAGTGGGTTTGCGAACATCAAAGTGGTTCATGGAGCCTCTCATCTCCTTGCTCCACGATGGGAGTGGGACCATGGGAGCTCCACGAACAGGCTTCGCGAGGCATCCCTGGAGGCTTCCATATGTTCTTCTCTATCCCCAATTTCAGTGCCGACATATATACTAATATATATTGGGATGATGACTATATATATCATAAATCCATATCATGTGGTGTTTAATTTGTTAGTGGAGGTTGTGTTAACAGGAATATTAAGAAGTATAATTAATTGACCCCAAGTACAACAAAATAAAAGTATGTGGTACAAACACATGGCCTCATATGTACCATATGGATGTAAATTTAGCTAGTAGATTTAATTTATATATTTATATAATGTTGAATATCCTTTGTGATAATCTGAGTGCAATTGAGTTGTCAAAAAATCATGTTCAAAACTCTTAGCCTAAAAATTATGGCATCATAATTCATTTCATCAAAGAGAAAGTGAATTTATGTGAAAGGAAACGTTTCTAAATTTTCCACAAATATAATCATGTAAATATATTCACCAAATCTATTACTTGTGAGATATTTTTCAAACTTGAGGCTATAACTTGATATTCATCCTTCACCATGAACAAAATTTTAGATTTTTTTGAGTTTCCCTATGGTTCCGTGGAATATATTTCCAAATGGGGGAGAATTATGTGGTGGGGAATGGTTTTAATGGACTTTTAATTCAAATTATTCAAATGGTGATCATTAAAATAGGAAAAATTATGACACGGTCTAGTGATAAAGCTAGTGAGGATGGAATTAGATCCAAATTATATACTAATGATGTATAATGGATAATCCACCAATAATTAAATTTATATACATTAAATATTTAAAAATAACAATCCACTAATATTCCATTCATGTTTTTTCCTTTAATGATATCATGAATAATGATCCACACATCATAATGAGTAAGAGAGTCTGGTGTCTTAGGTTGCAGTTTCAAGGGATGTTAAGCCACTATATTTCCAAATTATTTTCAACAAATCTTAAAGGGGAAAATGAAGGACCCCTTTATATTGTGTTATATTATGTACAAAAATCAAGATCATCTTGGCCTCATAATGTTCAGGTTGTTATATTTTTTGAAAAACATGATTCAAGTATTTTCGTGTCTTTAAATTGATTGGAATTTTTTATATGGATTTTAATAAAATGGATGGGAGAAATATTATTCTAGAATGTGTTTTTGAGAGGTGATGGAGATTATTTGAAGCTGTTTTGGATGATTTTGAGTGGTTTTTAAATCCACATAGTTGAATTTTTAATGGGATGACTCACATCGATAATATTTTATGTAAGGGATTCAGATATCCATTTTTCAAAATAGAGGATTCACATATCCATTTTAACTATGCAACATAATCACATAGTTGTTTCATCCTTATACCTATATTGTGATGCAATTGATATAGATGTTTTTTGATCTATCCAAATTTCAAATAACATAGTAAAGTATGGTATGAAGCTAATTTGTTCATATATCCAATTGACCCATGTAATTTAATGATGTCATGTAACCATTTATTCTATGTGAATAAATTTTAAATAGAAAATTACTATGTATTAGTTTTAAGAAGGTTACATATAGGTGATTCCGAATCTATATTATAATAACATAGTTATGTAGTAGGGATTTATATTTTACATATTCCAAGGCAATTGAGATGTGGTAAGAATTATATATCATGATAGAGAAATTTTAGTTGAACGTAGTTATAGATATCATGGGGCTTTAACATTTTTGTATTTTTGTAGATAAAGGGTGGATGATGTTAACACAAAGAAGCTATTTTATTGTGGAAACCATTGGTGTGTAATGTGGATGAGGAGAGATAAGAGGGTGAGACCATATTTTATATAAGTAATTGAATTAATATCAGTATACCATCAATTTTCAGTGTTGAAAAGTGATTAAAAAAATATAGAGAAAAAAATTGAGAGTGGAGTTTGAAGTTGAGGTTTTTTCCTTCAATGATCAATATCTGATGTATATTGTATCTTTAGGAGATATATTCTTTTATTGAGAGTTTATTTTTTTATATTGACAAGATTCACTATATTTATGACTTCCTAGATTATCTTAGATGCTCATTCATGGAGATCTACATTCATCTTTGTCATAAGAACCATATATTCTAGTGATCTTTGGTTTTTTTGATATATTTTTATATTTTAGTGTGAACTTATTTTATTGGGTGTGACTCATAACATGTGTGGTGGGATGATATACAATTTTTTGTAAGTGAATTTTATTTGGTAAATAATGAGATGAATTTGGGGTTTGGGGGAGAATCCATCCATAACAACGTGTAGGATTCCATATTGGATTCAAGCCGTGTAAGAATATGCATGTCACTTTCCATTTATTTTATGCATAATCACACGAGGCTGTGTTATTTTTGGTTTTAGTAGATCATTCAATAAAAAATCATATTGTTTTTTTCTATTCAAAAAGACCCTCCAGTGATTCATACCCCCTCATTAGTGGAGAAAATTCACCCATGAAGGCACTTTTTTGAACATAAAGTGGTATAGGGATGATCCTTGCAAAACATATCTTACACAATGGAGTCTCACCATTTCCTTCATTGGAAATAAAGAATATAAATAGAGAAACCCAATATTGATTCATATGGAGTCTTTTATAATAGAAAAATATTATCAATCCTTTTATGCCATTCATTGGGTTATTGGGGTAACATATAACCGTGAAAGGTGGGTGAATTCTTCATGGTTAATTTCGATGTATGGTCAACCATTAATTCATAGTTTATAGAACTCATCTAACAAAGTTTATATATTTTTCATATAACTCATTCTACCAATAAGGGAATATTTTATAATTTTACTATGAAACTTGTCCCACACATTCCATTGTGTCGAATCAGATGAACTATTCAAGGAGGCATTATCTAGTTAGAGGAAGAGAGAACACCTGAATAGGTAAGGAATATAAATCTAAATTGAATAAAATCTTATGGAATCTATATTAAAACACATAAATGGTAAGAATTAAATTAATAAATAGATTTAATGAGAAATATAAATGGAAACTACAAGGATTAGCAATATCTATCAAAAAATTAGGTTCATTTAAATTGTGAAAAACCAAGCTAAATACTTAAGGGAAAATCCCTAACCACCCTTGGTAACTCATGTTTAGGTACAAAATTGGGATTTATAGGAATTATTCCATAATTATAACCCAAGATCCAATTATCCTTTCTGTAATACCATTTTTAATGATCTATCCTAGATTTAATAAACCCATCACCCAACATGGTCTACTTTATTTCTTAAAGTGTATTCTTTATCTGAACAAGTTAGAAATAAGAACATAGATATATACATGTCAAACTATGGGAATGATTTCAACCTAAAACACAATTAAAACATCTACGATGTAAAAGGAGATAAAGATGGACAACCAAGGATCACCAATAAAGAAAAATTACAAAATCACAAGAAAAATGAAAATAAAATACAGAAGGTAATGATGGGATCCAAGAAAAATGAAGACCAAAACCATGCCTCCATGTGATCTTCCATCACTACCATACCTACTATCCATGAAGGTATCATCTAACAAGGGATATAGGTAGGAGAGATAATACTCATTAGATTAACGATATCATACAAAATGAAATCAGAATACACCACAAAGAACATGATGGGTTCAGGGAAAATGCCTAGAAGGATATGATGAATAATAAATTAAATGTTCATGACTATTGAACAATTAAGTATATATTTAAGCTGAAAAATATTATAAAGTTGTTTTAGTTGAGAACTATTTTCATGAAACATATTTTTCATCATTTATAGATGTTGTTATTCAAATAAGAAAATAACATAAAAAATTATATGAAGGATAATTAGATGGAAATAATAATTAACATCCCTGATAATTTCATAGTATATAGATGTGAATAATAAAACATGAAACACCACTATGTTATTTGAAATCAATCACCAGATAGGATTTAGAATTTGAGAATTTAATCATTGGGATGAATGAAACAGTAAGATAATATAACTGGAATCCTAATTATATCAATTCATCACATATTCTATCGATATCTCAACTATAACCCCTAGTTTTATCATACTCAATATGGTTTAAAATTTTCAATAACATGATGCACCCAATTATCTTAAAGTTAAGTGTCTCCACAAATTATTCATATAAAAAATTATTAAAATTTTATGAGACCATTTCAAAAGAAAATAATCATTCATACAATCTTATAAAATCTATTATATATTGAAATTAATCATTGCGGTATTAGATTAGATACATAAATGTTTACAATTTTTTTAATGAAAAAACTCATTATAAAACACTTTACATGCCAACCAAAAACTTAATTTCATAAAAAACTCTATTTGATATCAAATAAACCATTTTGAGGACCTAATTTAGAAGAATTTATGGGTAAATTAAGTAAATCATTAGATTGAACAACGTTTTATAGACTCATACATCACCAATGGAGTAAACATAGACATATTCAAAAATGTGATTGAAAACAAAGATATCAGTTACATGAAAGATTTGGTCCATTGAAACATTAATAACCCCACCCCCCATTTAATCCCCTACAACTATACATCAATTCACCTAATAAGGTCCTAATATGATGTATAAGAGGTATTGATTCGATATAAATAATGCAGAGTTGAAATATAATGGAAATTTTAACATACCTCAAAGAGATACAACATGATTGAAGGAGAATAACGAATTGACCAGGGGAGAACCTGCTTGAGTATCATTGAATGGTTTGGTAGAGATATTGGGTTAATAGGATGATATTAGTGCTCAAAAAAAGAAAGGGTATTTGGTTAATTATATAATTTTAATAAATTATTGATGGTCAGATGGGTATGCTATACAATAATTTACCATATTGTAGCTAATGTCCCTTAAAAAAAAGTGAAATGTTACCTAGGAATACTTTCATTTTTCATAAAATAAGTGGAGTATACAAAATATCCTCTAGGACCACACCTAACCACTTTTATGATTATCATGCTTACATTCTTATCTTAAAAAACATGTTTAGAATATTCAAAATATGACTTGAACTAACATATACACACAACACGATTATCACAAAGTTACTACTAAAGTTTCATCGAACATGTACCATTCATGTTTTTAAAAAAAGTATATCTTATATATTTCCAAATGATTAAATCCTTTCAATACACAAAATACAAAGATGGATCAAAAAATAAAACACACATGTGACACAAAGGGAATCATAGTTCACTCCCCAATAAATTTTATAGTATCTCATGAGATATAATTGTTTACAAAATTTATTTGATTGCTATATAAGTTTTGTTCCACTTTTCACATAATGAAAATCATAATGTGTATATGCATATGTGTTCCACATAAAGAAAATAAACCATAAATAATCATAATCATGATTAACCAATGACAAATAAGAGGGGGTTTTTAGTCTTCTCTCACTGATTTTAGAAAATAAATATTTTAATAATTCCAAAAATATGATGAAATTAAATCATCCTAGACGTATACCAAATCATAGGTCTTAAAATTTTAGTTTCAATATTGAAATATTTATGATAGCAATGAAAAAACCATAAAGGTGATGCTTTTCAAAATGAGAAATTGTTATTTGAAATAATTAAAGGGTTTATTATTTTTCATTTATCCAAAATCAAACCATGGGGGTTTTTTATAAAATAAAGACGATTTCTAGTAGCCATTAACAGTTAAAAATATTTTATGAGGGGTGGTAAATCCCCAGAAAAAATGGGGATGTTACCTTTAATTGGGTTCCCTTAAAAGAGAGTATTGTGAGAGAAAAATAAAACATGTATTATCCCAAAAAATGAATGGAAATATAACTTTGATAATATGAATAGAATATTTATAAATAATATTGAGGAAATACATGATATGGAGTAAACATAAAACATAGATAAATATGGAGTAAGTGTAACAAAAGTGTAATGAGTGTGGTTAATATGATCCATTTTTATTTTTTAAAATACATCTTTGAAATCTCATATCATAAAAGGAGTAACATTTTTTTTAAAATTAAGGAGAATGGAAATAATAATTCCAATTGAAATAATATATAGTGAGGTGTATATATCTATTGGAAAAAATGGATGTAATTAAATTTAAATACAAGAAGGGGGAACCATTTTTCAATAGGATGAAAAATATTATCAATAACGTTATTCTTTTTGAAGAATATATTATTCAAGGTATGATATTTTAATTTTTGAAGTTACTATAACATGATTTTTATAGAAGGTACTATAAAATAAAATATTATACAAGACCCAACCAATAATATAAATATGAAGCTAAATATGAACCATAATAACACAATAGAAGGGGGTTTTGAGTTAAATAAAACACTGAAAACATCATAATATTTTGAATTCAAAATCTGTGGAAGGTAATACAAGGTATAGATTTTTAAATACCTTATATATTTAAATTTTGGAAATTATCAACACATTTCCAAAATAAAATGAACAAAATGAAATAATTGGGGAATATAAATCATATCTTAGTGAAATAAAATTAAGATAAAAAACCCTTACAAGGTCTTTATACAGTCTTTTCGTGCACCATACATCCTGTATGAACAAATTAAGTTTATTCATCTTATTATATAAGATATATATACAAATATATTTCTTATTTCATGGTCAATAATTTAACATAGGTTATTGATTTAATATGTAACTTTCATACCTTTCAGTTACTCGATGTGGTTCTGTCAATTTCCATATAACTCTCTTGGTAGGTTGACCTTTATAAAATTTATTTTAAAATAGCTTCATAATATTGATGATTTTCTATTTATTTTTTATTTTTTTTCTATTTTAATCAAATTTAAATTTTTTATATTTTCCCCCAAAATGGATTCAATTTACGAAAGGTTCATCAATATGATCATTTAAGGAGGGTAAATTTTCTATGATTTTTTTAGTATCACTCATAAAATGAAAAATATTTTATTTACATAAAATTAATAGTTTCATAACTATCAATTAATATGTTAAATTAATTTTTAATTTCATCCATGCTGGTTGGTAATTGGAAAAGGAAATACATCATCACATGGAGGCAGTTTTCCTTCACGTAGATGGATGATACATTCATTTACCGTAGAATGAGGAGGTTGAAGGTGAAATAAATTATTTTTTTGATTTATACTCATGTTAAGAATATTATTTTTCTTCCATTAAATATCTTTTTTGAGTCATATATGTTATTTTTTTAAGAATTACAGAACATGGCATTCAAGAAGGCTGATATCCTTGGAATCACATCATATCATCTTCATTTTTTGAATAGTTTACAAGTGAGGTGGATAAGTGATAATACATTAGAATAAAAAAAATTAATAATATTATATATACTTATGTTATAAAATTTTCATTGGTAGAAGAACAAATTATTAAGGAATATTGGTTGGCAACGTTACCACTCCCTTTAGACATTGTACACTATACAATTTTCAATGGAAAAAATTAGTCCTTAATTATGTTAATATGGGTGTGGGTTGAGAAGTAAGAAACCAAGTATTTTTACAAATGGTTTAAGTATGATTAGTTTTTTACAATTATTTTTTTACACTTTACCATTTTGGTTTGTACCTTGCTAACTTGTTACTTTAATTTTGTATATTTTGTTCAAAAAAAATAAAAAAAACTCATTAAAAAACTTTTGAATTTTGATCATAAATTTTTCCTCTATTTAATAAAATGAAAATTATATATTTGATGAAATATATTTTAAAATTAAAATTAAATATGGAGATAAATTTTTTTTATGAAAAATGGTTTTTTCATCTATAAGAATTCTAAATCATATATAACATTAAATATAAATTTAATGATTCATAATATATTATTATATATGTGTATGAATAATATCATATTATTTATATAATATAAAACATTTTAATTTAATTCCTAAAAAATAAACTACATTCATTTATTGTGATAATGTCATAATTGTGATGGTATTAGAAAAAATAATATTTGTTCACTATTCATTTTAAAGTTAAATATTTTATAAAGATTTCAAAAATTATTACATAGATATATATTTATTCTAAATCATAATTTAATGTGATTTTTTTAAAGAATATTATAATTTTTTTAAATAAAAATAAAGAAATGACATAATTGAAACAAAAACTTTTAAAAAATTGAGTTTTCTAAATCTAATTTTTAAGAATTAATAATTGATTATTATATATTAATATACTTACAATTTTATCTTTCATTAATTTTCTTAAAAATATTCTACCAATATTTTGATTTCTGATTTAAATCATTGTTGTTTTTGAAACTTGTTGTAAAAAAATTATTATTTTAGGAAAAATATATTCCAAAATTTAAAGGTGTTACATGCACCAAGAAAAATGAATAAATACTTAGTATTAACGACACAAGGAAGTAATATTAGAATTATATAGATAGGAATTTATATCTAAATATAGATTCATAGACAATGTAACATAACAAATATGAAATAGCAGTAAAATTACCCTTATATTGAGCGACAACGTGATTCATATATTCAACTACCACCCTGAATAGTAATATTTCATTCCTAAATTAGTTGATTAAAATAATTTATCATATTTATTTCATATCTTATATAATATTTTTTTATAATAATTTTAATATTTAACTTATTAATGAGTTAATCGTTCATTTCAATATTTTTTTATCACGATTACAAAATTATTTAGATATAAAAGGTAACCATCAAGGGCTATTTTTAATTGGTTTTATAAACTCCATAATTTTCTTGTAATATGTTTAATAAAATTTCAAATGAAAACCATTTATATATAGCACTAGATATATATAATTAATGGATTAATACTCTATAACAATATTTTAGGCACTTAAAATTATTTATGATTTTTTTTCCATAATTTAATTTTTAATTTAACAAATTTATATATATTTAATTATAAATATGAGGCTTTTTATCATTAGGTAGTATCAAATTATGAGATTAATTTTTAATAATATCCCTAATTGGTATAAGTTAAAAAATAATTTTTTTTTTCAAATAGATATTGTAAAACTGCTAGAAGAAAAGTGATTTTTAAGAGTGTTTGAAAAGGAAGAGAAAAAATTTAATATTTGGGTTTTATATAGAAATTAAATAATATTAAAATATATCACTAATGAATCATTTATGGGTTCTTTAATTGTGATAACATTTTGTAAAGGAAGATTGAATGAGAAAAATAGTTGTCTTATAACCTATAGTTTGAGAGGGAAATGATTAAATAAAATGCGTTTGGTGAGAGGTAATGTGAGTTATATAATAATTTATGGACCAAAAGGATAATTATACAATTATAATGAAATAATTAAAGATAATTAATATTATTTTATCTTTTTTTTTAAATTTTCCGAAATAATAAAATTGAAAGAGCTATAGAAACCTTACATTATGGTTTGTGTTGGGAACATTGGTTTGAACCTAATGCATTCATATGGGGGATTCATGAAATTATAGGGGATCACGGATACTCTATAGGTGTGTCGAGGGGGGTTTATTTAGATATTTTTTTTTTATTTTTTAACTGAGTAGAATGGGGAAGAGGAAGTGTGTTAATTTATCAAAGAAGGTGGGTAATTTTTAAATAAATTATTGATTATATTATTGTTTAGGATAAAGACTATGAATAGTAATCATTCCCATGAATTTTTTTTATTTATGATTAACCATATTCATTTTTGGACATTAAAATAAAGAAAATACATAATGTTATCCTTCAAGGACTTAATTAATGGTTGATAACAAAAACTAGATTTGTATTGAATAAAATAAAAATAATGCTTCAAATTTCATATATTGGATTAAAAATTAAACAAATTATTTTTGTTATACTTATTTTACTAATTATTTATTTTATGTTCATAACAATGATTTATAAATTTTTTGGTTATAATTATTCATGTTGATATTATAAATGTTATGGTATTCATGAAATCTATTTTTGTTATATTCACTAAGAAATCAAAATTCATAATGAAAATCAAATAAATTCACCTTAATTTAATCTCAACATAATAATTTCAAAAATGAAATCTATTTTATCAAATTAAAATTCATAATTTTAAAAATTTAATATTTATATAAAATCATATAATTCAACAAAACCAATTTTATTTTAACTAATTAATTATTATTTTTCTAAGAGCAATCACATCCTTATTTTTCATTATTTATTGATTATTATAAAATTTATAAATATCTATTAATGATATAATATAATGAGGATCCGTATGGAGAACATCATGAATGTCGATGGTGGTTTCTTGTATGCTTTTTTGGGTGTCCAACTTCAATGGACTTCCCAATCAATTGAGTGGTAGTCCAAGATAATCACTCAAGTGGTCACTTGATCAACCATGGATGATAGGTTCTAGAAATTATGGAGGATAAGATATTTTTTCCAAATGTGACTTTTTTCGATTCCTTGAATATTCATACTAGTAATCAAATTTTTTTCTTTGAATTCATGGATGCATCATTTGTGTGGATTTATAATAAAAGTAATAATGCTCCTGTTACAACTAATATGGATTCTATCTTAAAGAGCATTGAGTTAGGGTTGTTTTTAATTATTTATCGTCTATTATTTATAAGTGTTTCAAAGACCTAAAATTTTTGGGATCAGGGTGACCGACCAACATATCTCCCATCCAACTCAACACACGACATGGAATGAGACAAGGATCAAGAGGAATTTTGATCCTCCTGGGTTCGAAATTGGTTCAATGAATCAATGAAAATATAGTTTGAATGTTTATCCCAATGAAAACATGGGATAAGTTACCAAAATAGAGCACACAACATAAACAAAAACAACTAAATATTATTAAGTCTAGAAGAAATACAAATCTAGATACATCATAAACTGAACAAACTAGAAACAATAAAATTAACTAGAACCAAAATGGAAATGAAATTATCTCTATGAAACCTTAGGGTTACCACCATCCACATGATCCCGACCCCCCTATAGGTGAAACATAACAAAATATTAACATGAAAAAAATCTAGGGTCTACTAATGTTGAGTTTAACAAGTAGTGTGTGAGAATAAACAACCCATAATGTAATCACTATAGAACTCATAAATGTCATATACTAAAATAGACCAAAAATTCTTGTTTGAAATAAATGTATGAAATATGGTTTTTATAATTTTATAGAACCAAACACAGCTTTCCATAAATTCATTTTAAAAAAATACCCATCAAAATTCCCTTTTAAAATAGATTTATATCGAAAAATCTAGTTTACAAAAACATAACCCAAACAAGAGTCTTCACCATGTGATAAAAATATAAGATGAAAATAAATGAAATTGATCATGTAGGTGTGAAATAACCGGGTTAATAATAATGATTTAGGATAAAAAAATATAGCATACATATAGAAAATCAATGGAATGTCCTAAAAATATCTATAATATATCCATGAACATAATCATTTTGGACTCACTTTCTAGTGTGTGGTGCTGCTCCATTGTCAATAAACAACATGGTATCCCAACACTAGACTCACTAGTTAACCAAAAGATATAACATCTCAAGAAACCCAGTGGTACCAACCTAGCTAATTGAGTTTAATAAGAAACCATCACTCGACCCTAGAGAAGACACCGAAGAATTCCAAAATAATTGTAGGTGGAGAATTTGGAGGACATTAATCATGTGGCATAAACTAAGAACCCATAGATTCCATCATGAATTCCTTTCCAAAACTCTGACACCACATATTATTTACCCACTCCTTAGAGGGGAAACTATAGAGTTTTCCATCACACACCAAACCATCCAAATGTGCCAATCAGACAAACACATCACTTTAAAACCAATTTTGAAAAGCACCATAATGTACTAACCGAGCCTCTAACATTACAACCCATACCCAAATTAAAAACCATTTACATGACCAAGTTTATAACATAAAATATTCATGGAAGATTCCAAATAGAAAATTAGATATTTTAGGAACAAATCCACACTCTAATATTATAATCATTCCTTTCTTTATGAACACATTTTAAACATAATTTGAGTTTATTTGAAATCCAAGAAACAATTTAAGAAAAACAGTAGTATATAAAGAACCATTAAAGAAGATGAATGTTGATAAAGAATAATAATGAAATGGAAGAACTATGAAAATTGATCACTATTTTTGGACCTATCCATATGTGAACCCCTTTACCATATGGATATTCCCACATCAAATGGACTATTCATTGAAAACCATATATGTACCCAAAAACTAATTTATAATATCACCATTATCTATACAACAAATCACAACAACTCATACCCAAATACTCACCTATAACAAGGCAATACAATCACACAAAAATAACTTTTCCCAATGAAAACTAAATTACCAAAGTCCAACTAAATCCAATCACAATCCATAAATACCAAATTTCAAATTTAGGGTCAAATTGTCATTTTTTCATATAGTTGGTATACATATTGATATAGGAACAATTTAATACTTCATTTGAAAACCCATTTTCACTAAATTTAAAAATTATTAAATCCCTAAAAAATAAAATTAGCATATAAAAAACATGAACAAAAAAATTATACATTATTTAAGAAATCTCAACCATCAAATGGAATGATTCAAAAGGAAATGGATGAAAAAACATTCATCAATGTTTCACGTATGCAAGAAAACCCTCAGATGAGGATAAACTAAGAATGAGGAATGATCCAAACACATTAAAGTCCTTGAAAAAAATTGAAGCATCAACCCTAAACCTTATTGTTGAACCCATAACGAGACAATCCAGGAAGAACCAAGGAACTATAATAAGAAGAAAGAATAAGGATGAGACTTTAAGAAGGAAGAATCCACCCAGACATCAAATGATAAGAACCAACAATCCAAGGGGGATTAATGTAGGTGTAATGATTCACTTATCCTTATTGGATTGAGAATACCGAAAGTCATTACTTGGCCTTAAGCGACATCCCCAAGGTTCCAAAGGCTGACAATAAATGTCGAAGGGTTTCAAACAAGTGGGGGGCGATTTAACCTTTTAGAACATACCGCAGAACCAACAACCATAATAAAAATAATAAAATAAATGATGCATGATAAAAGATAAGACAAATCAACCATTTATTTTATCACAAACCAACCAAGAGTATCATAGTGGAAACCAACACTAAATCAGAGTAAATAGTAGAAATACCAACTAAAAGACTAAAAGATGAAAACCCAACTCCATGCTCCAAAAGCTCCAAACTCCAACATAACGAACCATCCCATGTATCATGAAGTAGTTCTATTAACACGTGACACTTTACTTTTTCCAATATCACGATATATGACATCTTCAAAAGAACCAACATGCCAAAGAAGGGAGTGAGTAATGAAACTCAGTAGGTTTCCCCCGATGACTTCCCAACCCATGCCTCTAGGATAAAACATGTTAGCACATTTATATAAAATAATTTATATAAAACAATTCCAAAATAGTTCACAATATATCAGGTTCCATGTCAAAACCATTTTCCAACAAAAACCATCTTTCTCAAGAAACAAAACTAAGCAACGTTTCCAATCAAACTCACATTTCCATTTTGGAAAATTCTTTCCATTTCACAAATCCACACAACCAACCATGAATTCAACCTGGACCTCCCTATACTCACGAGTGGTGAGTTATCCTTCCACTAAGTCTTCACTTAGTGGAATACCTTGATGGGGGTACTTCATGCCCTTATCTGTCCGTTTGGATAGGGTACTTCTTGCCCTTATCCATCCCAACCTTTTGATGGGGGTACTTCTCGCCCTTATCCATCCCAATGTATATGAACACACACCACAACCCATGAAAATCCATGCCAAAACCAAGTGTGTTCAAAACCTTCCAATAAAGCATCAAACCTTTAATTGAAAACCATCTCTTTCAAGTAGAAAAACCATAACCAGTTTAAAATCACCATTTTAAATTCACTTCCACAAACACTTTCCAAAAACACACAATTTCCACCACACATTACTAAAAAGGGGTTTCAACCATTCTTTCACAGAAGATAAACCAACCATTTCAATCAAGGAATACAATTTGAAACTAAGCCATAAAGTTCTAAGAAAGAGAAATCATGAGTGAAGCCACCTACCTCAACAAATTAGGTGAAACCAACCAACAGACAAAGAACACCAAGAAAACCGAGTCAACTACTCCCCAAAACCTCCTTAGATTCCGTCCCCTAGTACCAAAAAAACCAAAACCTGACATAAAAGTCATTAAGTACCTTAGATCTACCAACCTTGGGTGTAGATCTAAGGATCCATCAAGAGGGAAAAAGGTGATATATGAAAACTAAAGGAAACGAGACTTACCTCGATCAATCGACCTCTAAACGCCGAGGAAAACCTCTGGATCGCTTCCAAAACGCCTAGTAAGTGTTCTCCCACCTTCACCAGAGATAAATCCCAGGTTAGGGATATCTAGGAGAAAAAAAGATTGGGTTTAAAGATTAAATGGATTAGATCCTTAAATGTTGGATCTAAGTTGACTCTGCGCACAGTTAGTCCGCACAGTTAGTCAAATCGTGCGCTAATCATGCGGTAGTCGCAGCTTGGAAGGGGCGATCCACACAGCCTCCTCGCATGGTTTGCCAAAACGGTGCGCACACCATGTGGTCTCCTCTGTCCAAAGTGACACCACCTATATGGATTCCGCATGGTTTGGGAAACCAATGCGAAGCCCATGCATCACCACCTTTTTCCCTTTGACACTTTAAAAGTCTCCAAACATTCCCCAACCATTTCTCATTTGATTCATGTACTTAAAAAGCATAAAACAAGGGTTAGTTACCGGAAACCGTGGGTACTAAATCCTTCCCACCATTGCCCTTTCCGTCCCTAGAAAGTAGAAAACCATCGCTTTCCTGAAAGAGTTCTGGCCACTGCTCTTTCATTTCTTTCTCGCTTTCCCAAGTCTCTTCCTGAATCTGAACATGTTGCCACAAAACCCGCACTAGACCGATTCTTTTTTTACTCAAGACTTTATCCTACCTATCCACAATCCGCACTGGAATATGTACCAATGAAGCATCTCACTCTAGGTCAATGTGATCCTATCTGATCACATGGTCAGGATCAGGCTGATACTTCTTCAACTGAGATACATGGAACACATTATGCACTGCACTGAACCATGGTGGTAATGAAAACCGATAAGCTACCTCACCAACCCGTTCCTATATCTCAAATGGGCCTATATATCGAGGAGATAATTTTCCCTGCTTCCCAAAACGACGATGTCAAAGTCTTGGAGAGATTCACAAAAAGACATGATCACTCACATCAAACGAAAATGGTCTTCTGTGATGATCCACTTAAGATTTTTGACGACTCTATGCCATCTCTATCCTATTTTTAATCAACTGATCTTCTCTGTTGTTTCTTGGACAAGGCTCGGCCCAAATAGTGACATCTTACCCATTTCCACCCAACAAAGTGGACAACGACAAGGACGCCCATATAATGATTCAAATGGAGCCATGTGTATCGAGGCCCGGTAACTGTTGTTATATGAGAACTCCACTAAAGGAATGCGCTCTTCCCATGAGCAACCAAAATCCATTACACAACCCGCAACATGTATTCCAATGTCTGTATCGTCCTTTCGGATTGTCCATCCGTCTGAGGATGATACGCCATACTCATATTCAACTGAGTTCCCAGGTCTTTCTATAAGGATTGCTAGAAATGAGATGTGAACGTTTGATCTCTGTCTGAGATGATAGAAACTGGTACACCATGCCTCTTTACCACTCCTCAGATATAGATGAAAGATCTTACACCATATGAATTTCACAAATAGGGATGAAATGGGCCGACTTGGTTAGATGATCCACTATCACCCAAATGGCATAGTGTTTCCATACTGTTCTTGGAAGACCTGTAATAAAATCCATTGCTATCTGACCCCATTTACACACTGTGATAGGTAAAGATTTTAACATACCAGCTGGTCTCGGATGCTTTTCTTTATCCTGCTGACAAGTTAAGCACTGCGAGACGAACTCAACCACATTCCTTCTTATGCTGCTCCACCAAAAATGTGCCTTCAACACCTTATACATCTTCTTGTGTACCTGGGTGTACAACTCGTCTTCAATGGTGGGAAGCATGAAGGAGTTGTTCTTGAGCAGTTAAATGTACAACCGTCCGATCTCAAAACCGCAAAACTGAACTCCCATCCAGGTTCTATCCCTCAATGGTCTCCCCACCATTGAGTTTTGAACTCATTGAAACACAGTCGACATCAGATTCCTATGCCTCCTTTACTATCTCCACCAAATCAGGAACAAGTGAAACTAGAAAGAAAACCACAACATCATCTTGGTCTTCACATTCCTTACACATGTCGGCTAGGACTGAGATCAACTACCACCCATCAGAAGCTTCTTTCTCCAACCGAGCATACAAATTTCTGCTAAATGCATCGACCATCGAATTACCCTTACCTGGTGTATACATCAAGTTAAAGTCGAACATATGAAGATACTGTATCCATCTCCTCTACCTCATATTTAAATTTCGTTGTGAGAAAATAAGTTTCAAACTCTTATGATCCGTAAACGTAGTGAATTTCTCACCAAAGAGATAATGACACCAAGTCTTCAAGGCATGGACAACATCAGGTAACTCCAAATCATGTGTTGGGTATATTATTTCATGTAATCTCAAATGTCTTGATCCATAAGAAACAACATGGTCTCCTTGCACGAGAACACATCCCAACCCAGTTCCTGAAGCATTACAATACACCACATACCCCTATCCCGATCCTAGAAAAATCAAGATGGGTGCTGATGTAAGGAAAAATTTCAACTCTAAAAAAGATCTCTGACATTCTTTAGTCCATTGAAATGCACTATTCTTCTTTTTCAATGCTGTCATAGGCAAAGCTAGTCGTGAGAAGTCACGCACAAAGCGTCGGTAATAACCAGATAGACCAAGAAAATTTCATATTTCCAAGACATTCTTCAGCAGTTGCTAAGAAAGAACAGCTTAAATCTTTTCTAGATCCACTGAAACACCATTCTCAGAAACAATATGGCCCGAAAAGCGTACCTCTTGTATCCAAAAATCACACTTTTATAATTTGGCATACAACTGATTGTCTCTCAATATTTCCAACATTATCTCCATGTGTTTCTCATGCTCATCCCTTGTTCTTGAATACACCAATATGTTATCCACAAACACCACAAAAAAGAATCTAGATATCGCTGAAATATCTGATTCATCAATTCCATAAAGACTACTGGTGCATTTTTAAGACCAAAAGGCATGACTAATTATTTTTAGTGGCCATATATGCTTCTGAAGGATTTCTTCAGAATATCCTCCTTCCAAACTCACAACTGGTGATATCCTGACCTCAAGTCAATCTTGGAGAACCATTTAGAACCCCTTAATTGATCGAAAAGATCATCAATTAATGGAAGTGGATATCTATTCTTTATCGTAACTTGGTTAAGCTTACGATAATCAACACACAGCCGAAGAGTTCCATATGCCTTCTTTACAAACAACACCAATGCTGCCCATGAAGAAGTACTTGGTCGAATGAAACCCTTGTTTTACATATCCTCTTACTGCACTTTCAATTCCTTTAACTCTATTGGTGCAATACTATAAGATGGAAGTGAGATAGGACTGGTCCCCAGAAGGAGATCAATCGTAAACTCAACTTATCTTACAAGTGGTAACCCTGAGAAGTCTTCAGGAAAAACAATAGGAAATTGATCCGTGACTATTGGAAAACTATTTTTTGTGATCTCGCCCATCAATTCCATGTTTAACATAGCAAACTGGTAAGAGATTGTTGCCACTACTGGTGAGAACAAGCTCGTTGCACCATCCTTCACCACTATTTCTTCTCTAAAGAGATGCTCGACGCCATCCTCAGTCACGAAACTGACTGTTATACTATAACAGTCGATGTGAGACCTGGACTTTGCCAACCAATATATACCCAAGATTATATCATAGACATCCATCACCAGAAAAGAGAAACCCCATTTCAAATTAGCTCCATAAACAGTTATAGAACATGCTCTACACATTAAGGCTCTACATTTTCTTTCACCGAGAGGAGTTTGAAGTTTTATCATAGAAGGCATAATTTCATGTTTTAAGTTCAGAAAATCAGCAATACGAGAAGCAAGAAAACAATGAGATGCACCAGTATTGAACAATACTTTCATGAGGGTAGAATTAAAAAGAATCGTACCTCTCACCATAGATGGTCCAGACTGGTCATACACAATCACATGTTTCACTCCATATAATTGATTTGTTGCTGCACAATGCTCTTTATTGCCTTGTTGAGATTGCCCTACCTAAGGAGTCATGGTATTTCTGGAATCACCATAGCTAGCTCTGTTCAGCTAGAGAGACTGATTTTTCTGTCCTCTCCCTGTCGAACCATAAGATGCTTGCGACACCTGAGAAGTGTCATGAACACCCGACCATGGAGCACTGAGACAATATCACTGAAGATGCCCCATCTTGTTCAATTGTGGCATGCTCTCGGTGGTGCTGTACATTCTCATTTCATGTGATCAATCAAGCCACATTGAAAACTCCCAGATTTTATCATGGGTCGTGGAGGAAGATTCACCAATCCAGCCGTCTAATTCTGATTCACACTCCTAGCTTGGAAGTAGGTGTCCCTCTTCCTCTTGTTCCCAAAATTAGAGTTCCCACCTATTCCTGTGGGTATCATTATTCTTTTTCCTCCCATAAAAACTGAGATTTCTCTTTCAGCTACTATTGCTCTGTTTAGCATCTCCATATAATCTGAAATAGAAATCACAACTATCTTTGAGTGAATCTCCTGTCGCAACCCTGATTTAAATATGCGTGCCTTCAGCGACGCACATGCAAAAACTTCCGGTGCAAAGTGCACAAAATTCATGAATTTAGCTGCATATTCTATGATAGAGAGATTCTATTGCTTCAGGCTGAAAAAGTTTTTCATCCTCTGGATCTTGAACATGTGAGGATAGAATTTTTTATTGAACAATTACTCAAATTACTCCTAGCCCAGGCCTTGATCCACCTTATCCTGCACCACTAGCTCCCACCACTATCGTGAAAGATCCTCAAACATTTATGTCTCCAACATTAATTTCAGTTCTACTGGTGTGCCGATGAAATCGAAGATGCGATTCATCCTATTCAGCCACACCTCTGCTCATTCTGGTTCAGAATCACCCTAAAAGATGGGTGGATTCTGCTTCTAGAACTGGACGGAATAGTTTACATGCCTTGACACGTCCCTCCAATTCCCCGTGTCCACAACCTGAAACACTTAAACTATACTTTGGACTAGCTTTTGGTTCACCTGTGGATCAGGTGCGACCACATTCTCCACAACCTCTTCCGTTTGGTTTCTACAATGCATAACATGTGCCATTTTCTATATAAACAATGCACGTCGTTAGTCTCACTTCCTAGAAACTGAAGGCTTAGCATTTCAATTTATATCACATCACGATCACAACATTATTTCCAACCATCAAGCTTTCCACTGTCACGACCCCCTCCCCAAAAAGTGTACCCCTCCTGGCCCGACAATGTGAAAAGGGAGATAATAACCCTCGAGTCCCACCTCCAGTAGGCCCTAGGTTGGCAACTAGCACCGAGGGTATAATGAACACACAGATGGGAGGCATTACCCTCTAAGAGAACACATGTAGAAGGGAGAGATAAGATAGAAACCAACCAACTCCAAATCAAAACTGAAATATAAAAGAAACCCATGTACATATATGAAATTCCATGAAAAAGTAAAACAACTGAAAGGGAAAACTACAAGTACCCAAAAGAAAGTAAAACAGAAGCGACCGCAAGCCCGAACAGCTCCTCCAACCACAAGCTAGTAGTAACCAACTTGATCTCCAACCTACTCCAAGTGACCTGAAAAACAGTTTAAATATACATAGGGTGAGTATAACAGTATACTCAGTAGGATCCTCCCCAAAGCCTCTCGTGCAAAAGTAAAGGAATCATGCTAAATCAGAGTGAACAAAAGTAAAACTAACTCATCCCCTAAGCAGGTATACTATGTTCCCAACCTCACCATGGCTACTCTCACCAAGTAACACATACAAGAATATATCATATAGAAAAGGATATCAAGGGTACCCCGCTTCTACTTCCCCACGGGTTTTCCACTTTACCCCAACGACATATGTCCTGTGAATCTCTCTACAAAGGCTTGGCTGTATATACCTAGGCTAAGCTCCACAATCTGCACCACGTGCACCACAAATGTTTTCCCACAGACACCGCGGCTAAGCACCACACCATCCTCACAACCAAAAGTAACCAGGTAGTTTCCGGGAGCCACCAAATCATGCATAATGTGTATCATACGTCGAGTATTATACCTCAAGTCATTACAGCCCATACGGTGAGTAAGGATCCTCAATCCATCACAGCCTATACATGTTACACCTATAGTCGTCCATAGGATAATATATCCAGAATATATGTGTGGAAATAACCACAATCCATTACAGCCCTCTACACTCATATATGGGTAATACTAACCACTGGGTCAATGGCACTAGTATCTACCAAGAGAAGAGAGCGGGGATAAAGGGGGGTAGTCAGCCATTCAACCTCCCATCAGAATGTTGGGGGAAACACCCCTCCATGGCTTAGAATCCCCGAGGTGTCAGTTTCCCTTACTGAAAGGGTGGAGTAGCGTATAGAAATACAAAAAGTACAGAATATATAACTCACAACCACACTATGGGCATAACCTAGTCTCAGTCTCAGCTACAGCTAACGTCTCTCGGACTTCGGGCTTCTATTTCTAAGACTAGGTATCCTATAAGCACACAACCAATTAAATAACTTCATTAGATTACTTCATTACCTTTTTCATCTGTTCCACTTTACGTTAATTAACTCTTTTCACATTAATTAACCATGAACACAACCACATTAAACTTCATTGTCACCACATTCAATATCAACCGTTCCTTTAATAGTTACAACATCACCATTAAATTCCAGCATCTCCATCCCCATGGATTATCAACATTTAATCAATCTTTAATTATAGAAATTACTTTCCAATATTCCCAGGCATTCTAGAAAAAAAACCTATGCTACTAAACACAAGGGGGATCAACACAGAGTGTAGATGTACTACCCTTAGAGTCTTTTCCACCTATAGTAAGGGCATAGAACCATCTTACCGCGAGAATCTAGACATGGAAAGCACGTGGCATACCCTGCGCGTCTTCACCTCCTTTGGAAGAAGGGTAAGCAAGACCGGATTCCTATAGCAGTGGGGTAAAGTAAAGGAGATAAACATTCGATCAGATTACCAAGAATCCTAAAACCACATCCATCCCATTCCATCATCACTAGTGTCCTCCCCGACACCCATATGCATAAACCGATGCATCTCTCCACTCTAGGCATCATCCGCTGCCACAACCACAAGGCCTCCCTGCCTCCACAAAGGGATAAATCATGCTAACTCTATGATTGCACATAAAAAATTACAGAAGCCATGAATCCCCTACCTCAAAGGTTTTCAAGGAAACCCACAACGGTCGAATAACGCCCAAGGAGACCGGGCTAATTCACCAAGGATCCTCCCTGTATCTCCTCTCCTAACACAACCAAGACCAAAGATCGTCACAAATGACATCCAAAAACTTAGATATACCCATAATAGGTGTAGATCTAAGATCTTGAGAGAAGAGGATGAGTAGATCTAGGTAAATCTAAGAAACTAAACAAAAAGGATCACTTACCTCGAGAAACCGGCTTCGATTCACAAAGAGAAGCCTTCGGATCGCCTCCAAAACGATTGGGAGAGGTTCTTCCACCACCAAGGAAGGGTAATCCCGATTTATGGCTGCATATGGGCTTAAATGATTTATTAAAGGTAAAACAAGTTAGATCCACAATTTTAGGATCTAACATTAAGTGCCCACATAGTTAGTTCACACGGTTTAAAAAACCGTGTGCTAACCGTGTGCTATCTTCTACCTCAACAACCCCTCCTCGAATAGTTAGTCTGCACGGTTAGGCAAATCGTGCACTAACTGTGCATTAGCCACTGCCCTCAAGACCATCTATGCACGGTTTGGCATCACAGTTTAGGCAAACCATGCGCCAACCGTGTGAAAGATATTACCCTTTATCTTTCCTCAAAAGTCCACCCAAACGCACCCCGAAGTCACTTTGACTTCCTGGAACACCTCTAGTACCGCATTTTTACAAAACAATGGACCAGAGAGGTCGGGGCCATTACATCCACATTTACCCATTTCTAAAAAGAAATATTTTATTTCTTTTGAAAATCAATCTATTTTCAAAATACATCAACCATTCTCTTTTGAAAATCATTTATTTGAAAACAAGTTTAAAATTTTCTGAAATCACACTTTTGCATCAAACCATAATCCATTTCTGAAAATGATATATGAACTCCTAGTGGGAAGTCATTCCTTTAATGCATGTCATGCTCATCTTATTGGCTAAACTAATGAAAATGAGATTTGTTATCCTATAAGTGTATTCAAAACACTTATGTACCCATCTCCCTAGTAACTTGATGTTCCTCATAAAAAGGTTAGCTATGTATTTTTATGCTCTACATTCCACGTTCTGACAATCCTACTCCTTCATAATATGACCACCCAAGGAATAGACACGTAAGAATTCAACGCCAAGACCAAAAAAAACTGCTGACCACTTGTTCCACAAAGAAAGGAACAAGATGATTTCATTTAAACCCCATGGACCGAACAAACTGATACCATTTGTAATGACCCGCTTATCCTTATTGGCTTGAGAATACAACAAGTCATTACTTGGTCTTAAGAGACATCCACAAGGTGCCAAAGGCTGGCAATAAATTCATAAGGGTTTCAAACAAGTGGGCGATGATTTACCCTTTTAAAACATACCGTAGAACTGACAACCATAATCAAACGAATCAACCAAATGATGCATGATAAAATCTTAGACAACTCAACCATTTATTTTATAACAAAACAACCAGGACTATCAAAATGGAAACCAACACTAAATCAGAGTAAACAACAGAAAGACAAACTAAAAGACTGCAAGATGACAACCCAACTCCATGCTCCACAAGCTCCAAGCTCTAACATCACAAACTAGTCCAAGTATCACTAAGTAGTGCAATAAACATGTGACACTTTTCCTTTTCCAACATCCCGATATATGACATCTGAAAAAGCACCAACGTGGAAAAGCAGGGGGTGATTAATGAAACTCAGTAGGTTTTTCCCGATGACTTCCCAACCCATGCCTCTAGGATAAAACATGTTAGCACATTTATATAAAACAATTTATATAAAACAATTCCAAAACAGTTCCCAACATATCATGTTCCATGTCAAAACCATTTTCCAACAAAAACCATCTCTTTAAAGAAAAGAAACCAAGCAACATTTCCAATCAAACTCACATTTCCATTTTGGCACATTAATTCCATTTCACAAATCCACAGAACTAGCTATGCATGCAACCTGGACCTCCCTATACTCGCGAGTGGTGAGTTATCCTTCCACTAATCCATCACTTCATGGACTACCTTGACGGGGGTACTTCACGCTCTTATCCGTCCCTTTGGATGGGGGTACTTCTCGACCATATCCATCTCAACCTTTTGATAGGGGTACTTCTCACCCTATCCATCCTAATGCATATGAACACACACCACAACCCATGAAAATCCATGCCAAAACCAAGTGTGTTAAAAAAATTCAATAAAGCATCAAACCTTTTATTGAAAGCCATATCTTTCAAGCAGAAAAACCAAAACTAGTTTAAAATCACCATTTTAAATTCACTTCAACAAACACTTTCCAAAAACACACAATTTCCATCACCTGTTACTAAAAAAGGGGTTTCAACAATTCTTTCACAGCAGATAAACCAACCAATTCAATCAAGGATAACAATTTGAAACTAAGCCCTCAAGTTCTAAGAAAGAGAGATCGGGAGTGAAGCCACCTACCTCAACAAATTAGGCGAAACCAACCAACGGATAAAGAACGCCAACAAAACCGAGTCAACTACTCCCTGAAACCTCCTTAGATTCCTTCCCCTAGAACCAACAAAACCAAAACCCAACGTCAAAGTCATCCACTACCTTATATCTACCCACCTTGGGTGTAGATATAAGGATCCATCGAGAGGGAAGAAGGAGATATAATAAAACTAAAAAAAACAAGACTTACCTCGATCAATCGACCTCTAAACGCCAAGCCAATCCTCTAGATCGCTTCCAAAACCCTTGGTAACTGTTCTCCCACCTTTACCAGAGAGAAATACCGAGTTAGGGCCATCTAGGAGCAAAAAAGAGTGGGTTTAAAGATAAAATGAATTAGATCCTTAAAAATAGGATCTAAGTTGACTCTGCGCACAGTTAGTCCGCACGGTTAGTCAAATCGTGCGCTAACCATGCGATAGTCACTACTTGGAAGGGGCACTCTGCACGACCTCCTTGCAGAGTTTACCCAAACCGTGCACACACCGTGCAGTCTCCTCTATCCAAAGTGACACCACCTTCATGGCTTACACACGGTTTGGGAAACCCGTGTGAATCCCGTGTGTCACCACCTTTTTCCCTTTGACACTTTAAAAGTCTCCAAACATTCTCCAACCATTTATCATATGCTTCATGTACTTAAAAAGTATAAAACAAGGGTTACTTACTAGAAACCTGGGGTACTACAGTAGGAATCCACCCAAGGATCTAAAGGTGCTTCATGAATTATAGGGAGAGGATATGGTTAGATATGTGTTAAAAAATAAAAAGGGAAAAATGGTATTTCATATTTTTAAATAATCTAGGAAACTCACATAGTTTGGCCATGTGGTTTTCCAAACCATATTCTGACCATGAACACCCAACTAGAGGAGGAGGAAAATGACATGGGATATTTTTATGGTATGATGATCTTTTTTCCAATTATGAAACATGGTTCTATCAAAATTTCAGATCCACCTCGCATGTTCCACACAGTTTCATCTAAAAGTATGCAAGTCGTGCATCTTGTCCCAGACACCTACAACACACTATATTGTTTCCCCTTAAGCTCACAAAATTTGACCCAAATCATGTGTGGGAAATTATATAAAAAATAGTCAAGAATAAAATGAAATAGAATCACCATCAACCTTATCCATCCATACTATTCCTCTCAATCAATGCACAAAAACCATCCAATGTTCCAAAACATAACCTGAATCCCCAACACTAAAACATTCTCACTAGGGACACGACCCAAAAAACAATAAAATAATAAAATATCAAGTAAATAATAAATTAAAGAAAGAATTAGGATTTTGGTGTGACAATTATCATAATAAAAAATAATTCTTCACCAAAAAAGTCACCAAGCTAGACAAGGAAAAAAAACATGGTCGAAACTAAATGAAGAAAAGTCAAAGCCTGAAACTTGGTGTTACCTTTTATCTTCACGAGTCACACCAGAATATCTCTAGAGAAAAATCACCCCTAGAAGAACCACTAAGAAATAAAAAATTGGGTGCTTTCTCCCCACTATAATAACTTTCCTTTACAACAACACCGATAAGGGAAACCCAACATGAAGCAATCTGGGAATTTCTTACACTGACCAATTATCAAAACCACAAGGATATCCCATCCCAATATCGAAAACCTAAGACTATGAGAACCCCATGGAAGAAAATTTGATAAAAATATAAAAACATTTCGAGTTCATCCTTTCGGCAAGACCCGAGCATCTCCAAACATAGTAAGACAAAAAACAAAACCGATTCACAAAGCTATCCACCAAGATTTCTCAATACAAACCACAACCAAAAAAAATAAACAAAGAAATGAGGCCAGTAATATCTTTTTTTATAATTATTCAGAATATATAACAATAATGAGAACCACAATAGGGAAACTCAATCATTTACCACTCTTGTATTGTTGAAAAATAGGGGTTAATGTTCCCCATACCCAATGATTCCTAAATTCATAAAGAGAATTACTCTAGGGACTTTGGCTAGAGCCTTGATTCTAGGAAGAATCCTCTACCTCATAGTCTTGAGCTGAATTCATCTAAAAAGGATTTTTTATTTTGGGAATTATTCTCACATAACTTTTATAGGAGTCCTAAATAGCCACATTTTGAATTATATTTTTGTTGATTGTTAAAAGACTACTACGAATACCCAGACCAACCAAACTACAAGCACATTATAAAATGATTTGAAGAATGTAATAATGGAAAGAAAAAAGGAGAATCCAAAGAAATATATTCCTTTAAAAGACACTACTTAACAGATGGGGATCCGTCAGGGGAACCAAGAGAAACTTGATTACCAACTTCTTAAAATTGCACACTGAAATCCACCTTGTCTAGAAATGCCTCAGTCACCAACTTCTCAAACTAAACATCAAAAATTGAGAGGACTTGTTGGTTAATTTATAGATTAAAAAATAAAACCAAATGAAAATATTTAATCTAAGACTTTCCTGTTATATCTAATGAAAAATAAACCAACTCTTTGAAATGGTTAACACAAGCCTTCACCATCCATTAAAATTTAGGAATACTCAAGAGCTTCACCATATTCCACTTATTCACCAACTCAGGTATGATACATTTAATGAAATTGGACTTAAATATTTACAAATACATTGTAACTTTTAATTATGATGGTATAATCACCTTCCACAAATCAAAACTAAGACCTTCAAATGATCCCAAAATAGAATACACCCTTAGGATTTCAGGGGTCCCCAAAGACCTACAAACACATTTTTCTTTCTCAAGACACTTAAAAGACTCCAAAAAACCTCGATCACCATGGAAAATTGAAAAAGTGAAGTTTATGACTTAGAAACCCCACTGTGAGTCTGTGAAGCATTTAACACTAGATGTGACTCACTAGAAGCTGCTACTGTCTTTCTAGGTTGAATACTCTAATAAAAAAACTGAAAAACCAAATCAAAAAATAAAATAAAAAAAGTCATCCAAATAATTATTCCACACCAAAACATTAACTAATAAACCGAACATAAGTGACAAAACCAAAATACTATTTTAAAACTTCCATTTCTATTCCTCAATGAAAACCACCCTATGCAAGGCTAGTTTTCAAAATTATAAAAACCCACTTTAAAATAAAATTTTAAATTCTAAATTAACTATTTAAAATTAAATACACCATATTCCATAAATTAAATTCCCCCCAATTTAAAAATCCAATTTCCAATTTAAAATCAATTCACTCCAACCAAAATCAAACTAGGACATAACTTATAGTGAACTAATGAAATAGGGAACGAGTGGCTATGTGTGACCTATCAACATGGTTAGTAGGCCATGCATCATGAAAGAACCAACCACTTGGAATATAATGGGTTTTGATGATGAATATAAATGGGTCAATACTATATGTAAAACCATACTACAACACTGTCTCACATTAATTTTCATTCCCTATCCAAAAATAGAAAATAAATAAATCAATTCCCAGAACACCCCTAGAAAACCAAGTCTTATAATGAGAAAATGTTCATGAATTCCTTTTAATACACACATATTCATTCCTAGTAGTTATAATATCCATACTACCTAATTCCCCAAATAACAAAGTACTTCTCTAAAACCAATTTTAATGAATGAGGTCCGGCTTCTATCCACCCCGACACTTGACCCGGGCCGGACAAAGCCTGATAGACATTCCCATAACTCTTTGTATAGAAACTATTTATGATAATCAAATATAATATAATTGGAGTGAAATATAATAATAATTACAAATAATTAACAAACAAAAAATGGTATGAAACCTAATAAAATAATAGTTGAATATCAATAAATGAAAAAAAAGAAATTCTAAATATAATGAAAACAAAAAAAACAGAAAAATACAAAACAAACTGGACCAAACCAGAGCCAACAAGATTTCCACATAACCTATTGGTCACTACAATCCAAAAAAACTAGAATTCTATATAAGAGAACAAAAAACATTGACCTAAAGAATATATTAGGTCTACTGACATTGAGTGGCACAAATAGGGTGCATGAATAAATAACTTAGTAAGTAAGAACCACACTATCCATACGTTTCATTTCCTAAAGAATTTCCAATAGTGATATGTAAAAATACATTTATAAAAATAAGGTTTTAGCATTTTAAATAACAAAACATAGATTTCCAGAAATTCTATTTTTAAAATAATACACAACAAAATCACCCTTATAAAATAGATTTCATTCCAAAAATCTATTTGACCAAACCAAAACCCAAATAAGAGTATACACCATGTGATAAAAGACTTTTCTAAAAATAAAAGAAACTGAACATGTAAGCATAAAATTACAAGGATAACAATCAAGGTGAAATAATAAAAATAGTATACATAGATATATATTCATGGGAATTTTCTAAACATCTAGATAGTCCAACCCTAGACATACACGGTTTAGACTCATTTTTCATCTTATGGTGTAGATCCTTAGTTATTAACCCTACATTCTTTACAAAACTAGCCTAAATAGTTTTAAAAACACCTACCTCTCTATAAGTTAAGGGGTGTGATCTTATCTTATTTGGGCCAACATGAACCCCTCACTTAACCCATAATATGTCTCACTAGAAACCCATGATAATATTACATAAAGAATGAGGTGGTCATCAAAAAAATGTCCTAAATGAATTACTCATAGTTTCCACCACGCATGACTCTCCCAAACACCAATACCACCTATGAAATTCTTCTCCACTTACAGGAAAAACCATAGAAGTTCCCATCACACACTGAACTATCCAAAAATTCCAACTAGTCCTACACAGAAGTATACTACCAAATTTCCAAACACCGCAACTTACAAACCGGAACATTAACATTGCAAGCCATGTTTATTTTAAATCCCATTTCCTTGAAAAATATGAAAGAATACAACATGCTTGAAAGAATCCAAATGGGAAATTATATCATTTAGAAACAAATACACACTTAAAGATTCCAAATGATACTTTCTTTAGAAACACATTTGAAACTTATTTTTCAGGTCATTTGAAACCCAAGAAATTATTTTGGAAATCATTCGGTACTTGAAAGTTCTATTATAGAAGAGGATTAGGGATAAAGATGAAATGAAGAAAGAGCCCATCATTATTTGTGAGCCTATCCATATCTACATCCCATGACCATATATCTATGACCACATCCAAAGTATCCCTCATTTAAAAATATATAGGTACACATTGATGAATTTATATATCAACCACTAGCTTCACCACAGTTCAAAAAAAACCCATACAAGAATACTAAACCACAAAAAGGCACTACTACCAAAAAAAAGTTCAATTACAAAGAAAAAATAAATTACCAATGTACAACTAATGAATAAAAAATTTGTAAATACCCAATTTCACATTTAATGACTAATTGACATTTCATCAAACACATTGTATACATATTAATGTTGTAATAATTAAATACTTCCACTGAAAAACATTTCCAAATAATTTCCAATATAGAAACATAGTAAAAAAAAACTAGAATCTTATAAACAACAATAATACATTTAGAAATTATTTAAAAAAGATAAATCCTATAATGGAATGGTACAAAAAGAAAATGGATTGCAACACCTACACAATGTTATGTGAATGAAATGAAACCCTATAAAAAGAATATTTAAGACTAGTGTTTGATATTTGCACTATAACATCCATCAAACATAATAAAAACAAAAATCCAAACTCGTTGGGTTTGGTTAATAGAGGACCAAGACAAGGAGATGTAAGAAACTAGAAGAAGATGAAAGAAGATGAATGTGGAGTCTTACCCAAGGAGGAATCCACCTAGAAATAGTTGGAGAATAACCTAGAATCTGATGAGGGGGAGTAGGAGAGGAAGACATCCATTTTTTCCAATATGAAACATAAGTGAGAGAGTTACAAGAGGGGTTTATTTTGGTTGTGAATAAATAAGTATAAAATAGAATTTCAATTTTTAATCAACATGGGAAACTGACATGGTTTATCTGCACAGTTTTTGAAATTGTGATCCAACCACGTGTTCCCTAACAAAGAAGGAGGAAACCAACAAAGGATGATTACATGGTTTGAGAAATAATGTTCCAAACATTAAACATGGTTCTTTAAAATTTACAGAGCCACCTCACATGTTTTCCTAATGATTTCTACTAACATTGTTTCTTGTCCCAGACAACGGCACATTGCACAATTTCTCGTTAGTCTTAAATGTATAATCTCATATTTGGTTTAATTCAATCTAAAAAACTAGATAAGATAAACATGAACTTAATCCACCCTCAAACATAGTCATCTTCATGGTTTTCTCTGAATCTGTGCACAAAAAATGTACAATGGGCCAAAACAAACCCGAAACCTTTAGAACTCAAACAATTATATTGAGGACTAAACCCAAACCTAAACAAACTATTCAAATCATGTAAAGAATAAAATAATTTAAAATCAAGGGTCATGGGGTGACAATTATTCCAAGTGAGTATATTATATATGTGGCTTCATGAGTGGGAATTGTGTCTCCATGGTTCATGGGGTTTTATCTTGATTTTTTTAGATGAATTGAAAATATGATCTTGTAGTTTTAGTTTTGTGTATTTTAATCGTATTTTTTACATGTCTTTGAATGGGATTATATTGATAATCCCCTAGAGGTTAATTTCTATTCAGTAAAATTATGGGTCAAGGTGTATGGATTAAAATGGATTATTTTGTATCATGATATTTTTGTGATATTTATTTAATAATTTTTATTTCTATAAATTTGGACATGGTTACTAAGAATGAAATGTTTAATAATTTTTCTAAATTTCCAGTCGATTATATTTTTTTATTCCTTGGTTGATAAATGTATAATTTGAATGGAACATCATGGTTTTTGATAGTGGATAGACTATGTATAAATTCAATGATTCTGCATAGATTGTATGGTTATTGGTTATTATAAATTGAAATAAAAGGGTTTTATTATTTTTTCATTTTTTATCCTATTGATAATTATGAGAATATTCATATTAACAAGTGGAATATATCAAGAACAAACTAAGAGACACCATTTTTTATGATAATTCTTGTTATATTTTAATTTTAGTTATTCATTTATTATTGTGGAAATAATAATGGAATATTGATTAGAGTACATATGGGGAATCTAAATTTTCTTATGATTTTCTATGAGAAATAATAGTCATACCATCAATAAATTTTCATTTATTATAGACAAGTAGGTGCATGTTTTTATTTGTAGTTATATATACATGATTATTTGTAGAAGCTTGATGTGGTCATGGTTGTTTGTGATGATGCTAATTCTCAACTTGGTCAATATATTTTATATGTGGATATATCGAGTTAAATCTACTAGGAATTATAAGATATTAGACAATAAAATTATTGTTGATACTGGTTATTGGTAGTGGATTTTATGTTTCAATATGAACCCTGTGGTTGAAAGGAATTACACACCCATAAAGGACGTATGTGATTGATATGGTTGGACCATGCTATTATGAGCCTATTATATAAATAAACTTATTGGTGTTGATCACTCCAATTATTATTTAGAATGATATAAATATAGTAAATAAGCTCAAATTGGGTTTTTAGATTATAAAGACACGATGACCCAAGGAATAATGAATATAATAAAAAAATTCTAGATACTAAGGTCCCTTGTAGTGGTGGCCACTACTGATTCAAGGATACTTTAGAAAATGGAGTAAAAACAGTGGTGGATAGTAAATGAAAAAAATTATAACCACTAAGTATAATAATGATCGAGGATTTTTATCAGTATTTACAGAGAGTGTCTAACAGATCACCCATGAAAGAATCAAATGATAATCTTACTCTAGAGTTTGTGATAGAAAACATTATGATTTGGATGATTGTTTTTCATTTTAATTCATAGTTTAACACAGATATATCTATAGAGTATGATTATTTAAATGATTTTTAATATTATGATCACTAATGTATTCTTGTCTATATATTTGGTTAGAAGGATGGTCCTTTTTCCTGCCCCTCTCTATGTTATATTTTTATTATACCTAATTTACATTTTCAAGGGTGTAGTGGGTTCCTTTAGTAATATTTCTAATAATATTTTGATAATTTTTAAATATATTTATGTTTTGATAGAAAAATATAAATTTTCAATAATTATGTTTCACTATTAAAATAATTAATTCAAAAATATATTAAATTACATGGTTAAAATGTGAACATATTATTCCAACTTGTTATTTTATATAATAATTTATATTACAAAACTAAAGTATCAATATTAATATTTTATTTATCCTTATATATTATATTTTAGAATTTTTCTATTCTAATCGACATTATTACTATTTCAAGGATAAGTTAATATCCCCAATAGTCATATAATATTCCAATGATCACTATTCCTCCAATAAATAATCTCATTTCGTTCATTATTCATTTATTAATCTCTCTATCATGGTTATTTATGTTTCACTATAAAAATATATGTTTATTTTGGATAGTTCGTTTAATTTTTCAGTATTGTCCCATACATGATAATTTTAGGTGCCGACGAAATTCCAAAATATCTTATTTTGGTCTTATTGTTTATATATTTTTATTTCCCCAATATACAATTTATATTAATGATTTATGTGTAATGTTTTATATTTATGTAATTAATTAATGTTTTTTATTATTACAGTTTATAATTAATATATATTATAATGGGGAGATTTTCCTAAATAAAATTTATAAGCCTTTACAATTTTACCCAATTTTTAAATTTAATCCTATATTTTTTTGTCATATCCAACGAAATAAATAAATTATGTTAACGCTTGTTATCTCATCCTTGGGATCACAAGTTTCCTCTCGATTCTTTTGATTCCCCCTAGTTAATTGAGATGACTTGTGTTTTTATTTCATATCAAATTAAATCAATGACCCATGTTTTCTGATGGTTTGTCCTTGTTAGAGATATACTTTATCAACATGAATTCATTTGGATTCAATACATATGATTAATCAAATTTATATTTCATCAAGTGAGATATGAAGAATAATTCATACAAAATAGATAGGGTTGGTAGAATGGAATTTTAATATGGTAAAATAAAAATGTGATCAAGAATCCAAAAGGGAGTTATGTACCAAGTACCACGACTTTAATTTTTCCCAAAACTCATAACTCTATTGTGTATTTATTTTTTTATGAATGGTGCATCCCCAAACAAAAAATCAAGGACCTGTCGATAATTTTGAGAATAATTTATTTTACTCTTTACTACTACAATGTGTTTGTTAAGGAAGTAGTCCTTAATTTTAATGTCATCAGCCTATTTTAGGTCGAATGGAATCCATTCTCCAACTACATCTTAAGATGTTTTTGTTCTAAAACTCTTCATACAGTTTGAATCATGAGGATACCTCTAAATTATTGAGTAGAAGATATTTTTATATGATAACATTACTAGGGGGAAGTGTTTCGTCAAACCCTACATTAATTTCTATAAAGAATTATCTACATATTAAATTTCGACACTAAATAGTTATATTATTTTTATTATCTATTTTAAGATGATATAATATAGTAAAGATTAATTTTAAAAGCAATGACTTATGTAAGATACTTTAGGACATTGAGTTGAACCTTTTTTATGGATCATATATAATCAATAATAGTGTTTTATATGGCCCCAAAAATGGTATTATATATATATGTCATGAATTTATGATCATGGGATAATTATTCTATAATCAAAATGCAGTGAGTGGTATATATAAGACGATCTATGGAATCCCATATGAAATTAAAGTCTTTAGATAATTTTTCAAGAGTTATGAAAACATTTATACTGATTTTTCACATTTCAATTATTTCATGGGTAATATAGAAAGGTGAGTTAAAATAAACATCCAATAAATCCTTTTTTTTATCATAAGAAACACACAAAATTGTCCCTTATTTTAAAACTCCCAATATATTGATGTCGTATTGTTAGATTTTTCACTTCCTTATTGATTCAAACTTGTTATATTCATCAACATCCTATTTTATACCTCCGTAATATTCTCCAATATTGATTATTGTCAATTAATTTGAAAATTTTATAATGGATTACCATAATTTATGATTCTTATACCCTTACTTTTAGAGCATAATAAAATAATGTCCCTTAGAATCCATATCTTTGATAATATTGCAGAATCCAATATACTAAGATAATTTCCCACTGTATTTTATTATTAATGATGGTAATGGATTTAGAAATCATAGTGCATGATCATCTATAAAAATATTCATTGGAATATATTGAGCACATTTTACTTGAGTATATAGATAAAAAATTTATGTTCAATATATTTGTTACACTTTTCTTTATATAATAATTCTTCTAAATTATCTTGGTAAATATTAATCCTATGAATTTTAAAGCATGAGTGAGTAAAATTTATTTTGTATTATAATTTTATTTAGTCATAGGGTACCAATATATCCTTTTTTCCAGAGTACCCAAGATAATAAATTCTTTTAAGAATATATATATATATATATCAAAAATACCTCGCCATTAGAGGGTAGTGTGAGTATAAGTGTTGCGATTTTCCTCCTCTCTAGCAAATTTCACAATTATTCATAATATTTGTTACACTTTTCTCCATTTAATAATTCTAATAAATTTTCTTGGTAAATATTAATCCTATAAATTTTCATTTTCTAATGTATTTAACACAATTCTCTTGTGTTCCCTATTCTCTTCCCTAATTTTGGTAGATATGAGAGTATCATAAAAAAAGGCCACATAATTTTTTTGGTAACCTATAAAGATTCTATTGATCATGTCCATGAATAATGTTGAAGGATTTGAGGCTCTGATTATCATTAATATAACATAATAGTGTCAATATATTGTATATAAGGCGATGTTGGTAATATACTACATTTTCACCATAAATTGATGATACACTTATTAGATATTAGTCTATGAGAAATAAATATCCCCTATGCTCAATAGAACAAGTCATTAATCCATGATAAAGGGAAGTTATTCAGTATCATTATCTTATTGGGTGCATGATAATTAATGTGTATTTGTATTGAACCATATTTCAACATGAAAATGAGGTCTGGGGGACCCTTAATGAGGAACTAGGGTGTATAAATCTGTTGACTAATTTTTTTAGATTCTTCTTTGACAAATCATTTTCAATATGAACTAATATATAATGTCCATTTGATATGGAATGATCACTAGGAAGAAGTTCTATTGAGAGCTCATCTTGTTGATTAGTGTGGAGGTTGGAAAATCATTCATTCAATACATCCACATATCCCATTAAAATGGGTATGTTTAACAAGACAATCATTAAATTTTACATTATACGTTTTTCTATATGTCATTCCTCATAAGGAAATGATATCATTTCTAAATAAGGTGTTTTTATACACCCTATTCATGCATGATGGAGACTTGACTCATTTTTCAATTTTGGAATCATAGGTGACTTAAACAAATGAAACAAAATTTCACAATAATAAATTAACACAATTATTTGATTATTTAGTTCATATTACAACTTAGTATCTTCCCTTGGGTGATAATTGAGAAATATCCATGAGGCATGATTTTTTAATATAATAATGAATATTTATTAAAATGTAAAATTTTAATCCATTATTAAAAATATTAATATATTATAAATTGAACTTGGTAAAAACATTTCAAAATAAGATTTAATATGATAATATGGTGTTATTATATAGAAATATATAGATTATGTGCCCATTTAATAAGGAACATACCAAGAAATTTGGGGTTTTATATTAGAGAACTAGATTATCTAATGGAAAAAATCTAATATTTTTATATAGTGTGATTTTGTTTTGATGTCATCTAATTTATGTGTCACGTTCATGGTGTAGTTGAGATGACATGACATGATGATATATTCTAGATAAATTTACTTTAGGATAAATGAATTTCCATAATTAGATAATGTTTAAAACTGATAAATGTTTTAGTCAGAAGTTAAAAATGGATTTTAAATGGGGGGAAATATATATATTTAATTATAGGAAATAATAAATTATCTATGATTATAATTCCATTATTGGTATGAAAAATATCTATGATATATTCTTCATTCATTGGTTTTTTTGACAAAGACTTCATTCATTGGTTGAGTAAATTAATAGAAGATTAAACTTTCACTCTCACACCATGAAAAATTGTTCTCCACATTCTTCACAATCCTCTTGTTGGTAGCCACAATGACCATGTGAGAATACTCATGTAGACATCATTTATTCATTTTGATAATGACATTTGTGGATGAAAAATAAGTTTAATTGGGTCAAAAACATTATTTATAATCAGTTATAATTTTTTTATATTTATATCCCTCAATATATTGTTACTCTGATTCTTTTTCACATTATAAAACTATCAAATATATTATTCAAATTATTAGATTAAAAATTTATATATTTTTTTTAAAAAACATATGGTAATTTCTTATAATAAATGTTTTCGATGCTTTCACAAGGGCACGCACATCCGTCTATGGAGGACACATAGCTGTTTCCCTACATTCCCGCTTTCTAAAGGCAGGCGACATTCGTCACTTTTTCAGGGACATTTACTCCTTGATCGAAATGGGATGATGGGATGTCGGTTCTTCCTTCCATGGATTCCTCCTCGGAACCCGTCACCTAGTCCGGGTCTCCCTTATAGACTTAAGATGTTGTTCGTAAAACTCTTCCTAGCACCATATCTTCATGGAAAATAGTTAATTACAATACTTATGTCAGGACAATCCAAGGGGTCCAGTCAGGGTAGAAACCTTCAGTCAAGGGAGTAGTCACGTTGGGCATCACTGGCATGTCTGGGTTCTAGGACACTGGCGCGTCTGTCTTCTGTCCCTTTTTATAGGGCTTCTCGGGGGCACGGAAGCCTGAGAAATCCCACATCGAACGCGGGGAATCATATTCCATGTGCATGTATATGAGACTTATTCAGCTTCCCATGTTTAACATAGGGTATTCCGCAAGTTTAACGTCCAATAGAGATGGATTGGACTGATCAGAACAATGACTAGAGTGGATCAGATGGGTGCAACCCATGGAGGGCACACCAATATTCGGGCCAACGTATGGTTGAATTCACAGTCACTATTGGGGGGAATGTGATGGCATGCTTTCATCAAGATGTGGCGGCCCGGATAAGAATCATGATGGATGATGGGTGGATGAATGATGTGGAGGGGGGAATGAAATAGCATCATCACAAGGGAGATGGGGATGTTGGGCTTGAGCCTCAAAGAGACTTCCTACGTATCCCTGTGGTAGGGAATCAAAGTCTGCGTAGTTCGTTGAACACAGTTCATCTTGACAATGGCATACCTCTAGTTGCAGTTTTAATGGCTTACTACTGAATGTATGCTGACAATGGATTACTACTGAATGGAGTGATAGTGTATTTCTGTTGAAAGAGGCAGACAATGGATTACCGTTGAGTGGAGAACCAAAAGTGGAATATAGTTTAACGTCATGCAGGATGGGGGTGGACCGGCGTGAAGTTGCTGAGACCATTGGTTGTTGGGATTGAACCTTAGGGAGGCTTCCTACATACCCTACCTCAGCAAGGATCAAAGACCACGTATTTTAGGGTAGGATTGGTGTGCAATGGCTTACCACTGACTGGGGAAACAACAACTTACTACTGATTGGGGTCCACAGTTTAACATCATGCCGGACGGGGGTGAACCGATGTGAAAGAGGTCAGAGTGACCCATTGTTCGTCTTGAACCTCGTGGAGGCTTTCTACGTACCCTTCCATGGAAGGGATCAAAGTCCACATAGTTCGTAAGGGGGGAATTTGGGGATTATGCTCTGAGGATGCCCGAAGTGTTTGTGAACCGACGTAAAGATGGTCGGAACGACCGAGGAGGTGGTCTTGAACCTCCTAGAGGCTTCCTACGTACCCTGCCTTGGAAAGGATCAAAGACCTCATAGTACAGGTGGGGCTTCGATGAACCGACGAGAAGGAGGACCTGGGGTCTCATGGGTGGTGGGATTGAACCACATGGAAGCTTCCTACGTACCCTACCTTGGAAAGGATCAAAGATCTTGTAGTTCAGGTGGGGCGTCAGTGAATCGAAATGAAGGAGGACCTGGGGTCCTGTGGGTGGTGGGATTGAACCTTGTGGAGGCTTCCTATGTACCCTACCTTGGAAAGGATCAAAGACGTCATAGTTCAGGTGGTATGGTTCTTACACTCTAGGCTGCCCAGGGAGGATGTTATGGTTGGTGCTTACTCTATGCCAACATGAGTCATGCTCGGTGTAAGAAACACGAGGCAGAACAGACCTGTCGATCACGTCGCGAATGGTGCATCCATGAGAGGTAAAGTGGGGCTTACATGTGATCGTAACCCAAAGAGAAAACAGGGGATTATGTGTGGTTAACGGCCCAAAGAGGTTCGGAATTACTCCAAGATGGAGGCCCGATGGTGACAAAGCCCAGCGAGAGAGGGATTTGGTACCGAAGAAAGGATGGATCCAGTGTCCATCCCACCAGGTCCTTGGGACCAGAGAAGAAAGGAGGAGTAGAGATAATGCCTCCTATAAGAAAAGCTAAGGTCTAACACTGAGATGGTCTCCCTTTCCCCACATAGGATGAATGGGGGGAGTCACAGTTTAACGTCATGTGCTATGGACGATGTTGCTTGGAAGTTTATCATCCTGCAGCTCGGACGAGGTGGGTTCACTCTGCACACCTATGACTGACATAACCTATACCCTAAGCACCTTGGTCAAGAGAGCGGACATGCAACGCCGTGGCTAGGGGGTGCCATAGAGTGAACCATTGAAGGTTCCACATTAGCATGGCTATGAAAAGAAACAATAGCTGTTAGTGTTCCTATACGAAGAAGCATTAGGCAAAGCAACACAACAGGTAGTATCACCCAAGGGACTTTGAAATCACATTGTGAGAACATGGAGAATCACACGAGAAAAGGAATTGCAATGCAGAGAGGTTCAAAGGCAGGGGCCCTATGAAGCTCTGGTGCTCCGCGTGGTGGAGGGTACTTTCGAAGGGTCGTGCTTCGTGAAGTGGAGCATCTCAGCCTAAGCATAGGGAAAAGGGGCATATAAGAGGTGCTTCGCGAAGTGGAAAGGCATTCACTGAGCACTACCTTGTGGAGACAAGATGCCTCACTAAGCAAGGTATCATTATGCAATGTGCTTCATGATGTATAGTGGCCCCACCTTAGCATGTGGATCATGTGTACATGAAGGGTGTTTCACAAATCATAAACGCTTCATGATGACTCGGGTCCCCTTGGGGATCCCCTACCTTCGTAGAGGTCCTTAGGCTCTGTGAAAGGCATCTCTCTCAAAATAGAGGGTTAAAATAAGGCAATGAGGAGGCACTTCATAGAGAATAAGTACCTCGCGTAGCTCATGGTTCGTAGAGAAGAAGGTGCTTCACGATTCGGGATCTAGAAAGTTGAGAGGTTAGATCATCCTCCCCGGGACATGGGGGGAGGGGGAGGCCGGAATTTATAGGCCAAAGGCGCCGCAAAGAAGAGATCAATCGGTGTGAAGATGGATTTCATTTCTCCACAACGGGTCGAAAATGTAAAATTCATTAGCGGAGCATCCCACCTCCTTGCTCCGCGGAGGGCACGCGAACGTCAAAGGCGATCGTGGAGCATCGTGCCTCATCACTCTGCAGCGGGCCGACGAATGTCAAAGGATCTTGCGGAGTATCCCAACTCCATTCTCCGCGGCAGGCCCGTGAACATCAAAGGCGCTCACAGAGTATCCCGCCTCCTTGCTCCACAGCGGGCCCGTGAACATCAAAGGCACTCATGGAGCATCTAACCTCTTTGCTCCGCGGTGGCCACGGGGCCAGGGGGACTCTGTGAATGGGATTCACGAGGTAGAATGGCACACTTTTTGTTTCTTCTTCTTCTTCTTCTTCTTCCCCCATTTTGGCACCAAAAAATTCCCCCGTTAGACTTGTAGCCATATAGAAATCAAGGGTCGAAGTCTGAGGGTCTATCGCTAAAATCCCTCATCCATTCGCGATGTTGGCTCGCAAAGAGGGCTCGCCAAGTCGGAAAGTGAAGCTCTAGCCGGACGCTCCATGAAGCTCGCTTTAGTTGAGATGCACCGCGAAGCTCTGAGGGTCCCTCGCCTATAAATAGGTGACCTAAACTCTCTATTGTATTTTCTCCTCACCGTGATTTTGGACTTTAGCGCACTCACTTCGCGAAGATCCACATACTCCGTGATTTTTCTTTGAGAATCGGGCCTTGTGCCTCCTGACGCTTCAGTGATTCATTGACTTCATGTCTCAGCGCTTCGCGACTCTGTGTTTGAAGGCAGAGGCAGGGTTCTAGGAACAGGCTTCGCGAACGTTCTCCGTGAACGAGCTTCGAAAACAAACCTGAAAATCTTTCAAATTTCAAAACTGAATGGCTCGTCAAGAAGCTGCCTAGGAGGTCCTTGCGGATGCCACCTAGAGGGATGATATGGTGAATAGTCTGGGTCTAGGGGAGTTGATTTGGAGCCACTATGACCATAGTTCATCTATGGCATTTCTGTTAGAGAGCCAGAAGAACTACCCACTATGTAAGAGTTTTCCTTTGTAAGGCTTTGGGCTGAGGGATGACGTCCTCATCCCAGAAACAAGTCGGGATGAACCAGCTTACAGGTTCAGGAGCATGTTGTGCCAGTGCCGATGGTTTAGGGTGGCTGATGGTCATGCCTGGGAGGATTTCACACCCATCAATGCCGATTGATTATAGAACCACCTAAATAATGTCTACGATAAGGGATTATGGTCGGAGACGTCTCCCCTATGTACTAGAAGATTTTGAAGGCAACTTTGAGGAACCCGAGGAAGGGGAGTTCTGAAGAATGGGACCTTTGCCAGGATAGCAACATTATAGATGATTGGGCCTAGGACTACTAGGTAGGCGCCTCGTGTGTGTTGTTTGGAGATAACTAGAGGAGAGTGGATTTGTATGAGGTGGCTTGGGATTCCAATTCCACATATATCAACCAAAATAGCTGATGTCAGAGCTCTTGAGAAAATGGTCATAAATGACCAATACCTTCCACTTACACCATGGGGATGTCAGTATCATCTTGTGGGATGTCCACTAGATCTCGAGGGTCCCGATATTGGGGGTGATGTACGATGAATTCCTCATCGTCATGAGTGTGTGGGAGGATCCAGAACAAATGCCATGAATATCAATGATGTTGATGGAGCTTGTTCCCGGGGAGGACAAGGAAGCAGTAAGAGATGTCAACATCAGGCGGTGATTCAAACAGTTCCTGAATTTCCCAGAAAATAGGTAGTTTTCGGCGAGGCCTCAGACTTTCCTGAAGGGGGATCAGAGTAAGGATCACTCATACTGGTGACTTTTGGAGAATATCTAGTGGAAGATGCGGGGATTCAACGTCATAATTGAGCAACAACCAATAGTTATGCTGGCAGTGTTCATCGTGGCTATTATCTGTGGTTGGATCATTCCGGTGAGGGATACTAACATGAGAGTATGACCAAGCACATTCATCATGGTGTCCACGTTGGAGATAGGAGGGAGGGTCAACCTAGGAATCCAGATGCTTGCCCAACTGTATAAGGTGCTATGGCATATTAGTGAGGGGAAAAGGTTGTAGAGAATATGTGGGCCATTCCACCTCCTCTATGGGTGGTTATAGGCACACATTAGGGGGGTTTATGAATACCTGAACCCTATCTCTCCTTCGAGATCGAACTTCCACCCATCAATCCTGAACACCGTTGGGAGATTTCCAGCCAAGATAACCCCACCGTCGGTTCTAAAATGAGTGTGGAGGGTGGAGGAATTCAATTTCCACCCATTCCCATTGCCGATGGGGGTATTCACTGATGATGCCCGTGTAATGGAAGAGCACTGGGCCTATATCCTGGCCTTTCGAGGTGGAGTCCTGGTGGAAAGGGTGGACCGTGAGCCCCTAGAAGAGCCATACACCCCACACTGGTTTTCAAGGAAATTTCGGTTCATGAAGCAGCTAACCCCACAAGTCTATCTAGAGGTGTTCTATGAAGAAAACCCATGCGTGATGTGGAAGATGTTGCTCATGTTCACGCAGGAAGATGGGAAAATGAGGAACGAGTTGCCTCTGTAGACTGTCGTCCTCGGGCTAGTAAAGGAATATGCCCAGAGCTAGGAGGAGGCCTACTTGGGGGATATGATGAAGCAGAAAACCATTTGAGTCAGTGATTGTGAGCTTTCCCAACCTCGGGGATGGGGCCAAAAGGTTTCCAGGGCATCCCACGGTGGCGGGGCTACCATGGTGGTGAGGCCCGCACCAGTTGAGGGGGAAGGAGTGGTAGAGGATCTAGCAGTGGCATTCGACCCAGTGATTTCAGAATACCAGAGTTATCCAGAGGGGAGGCCACCTAAAAGATTCCATAGTATTCCTACTCCGGCTCGGGTGAAGCAGTTGTTCCATATATACATGCTGGATAATGATGTCTTTCTGGAAGCTTAGGATATCTGGGATATCAACAGGCAATTCCTTGGCCCATCAGAGATGTGGAAACACCTGAACCATCTCAAGATAGATTTTCTGGGAATAGACCCTATTAGGGCCGACTTTTAGGTGTCCTAATATAAAGGGGAACAATATTTGACTGAGTTGGAGGACTTCATGCACTTTTGAGGTGCTCCTCGTCCAATGACAGATCGAGTCAATGTGTTTCTCAATCACAATACTCCCCCATAGTTGTCAGCTGCTTATTTAAGAGAGCACTTACCTCTTCGAGAAGAATCAGAAGAGTCCTCCGGCGGAGACGATGACGGGAGAGGGAGCCCGTTAGAAGAGGGTGAAGTCAGAGATCAGGACTCAGATCTTGAAGAGTTTGCAAAGGACCTTGAAGTAAAAATATGAAACCCCCTCCTCTGAAAATTGATTTGAGTTCATTATGGACTCTTTTCTAACCTCTGAACCATGCAAGAGTGTCTTATATACAAAACTCATTCTCATACCTCAGTGGATGTAGATGTGGTAACTTCAGGATCTACACCTGCTGCTGCATCTATTGCTGCATCCAGTGGGGCTAAGATACCTAAGGCGACCCCTATGGAGAATTCAGACCTTCCGACCATATACAGGGGGCCACTCTTCGGGGTCTTGACAACATCAACCCAATATTGAGACCAGGAATTCGATCTATGTATGTCCCTTCTACCAATTTCAGGACTGCCATCCCCTGACCATTCCAACTGACATTCATGCACCCCTTTTTTGGGTGTACAGTTCTTAAAATGGCATGGGATTCCTTGGTGAGGTTGGTCGGGGTTTCTGGAGGTGTTCTTCCTAGGGGAATGACAGTGGTTGTGGAGGCAGATGTGCAAACCAACCTGACTATAGTGCTCCTGATCACCAATGGGACTGTCAGCAAGACTGTGCCTGAGATCATTGAGGTGGGATCCGATGAGGAGGATCAATCAGATAGTCTAGGTCCAGCCATGCCTGGTCAAATGCCAGATGTGGACCCTGCTGATGAGTTCCTGAGAGTGTACCCTGCATATGAGCCTGCCAACAACACTGACTGGGAAGAGACGACCTTTGATGAAGAGGACAACAAAATTGTCTATCGCCGATCATGGATGCTAATCAAGCGCATCATTGATGATACCCCCAAGCACTATGGCTAGATTAGATGGACATATTTCTCTCGCGACTATGCAAACTATGTGCTGGGGGAGTGAATGCTCAGCATCCTCACATGCTCGTCTGAAATCTTATGGCATAAAAGATTTTGGAGTATGACCGTGGCCTCGGTGTGGGCTGGTAGTGGAGGAATGCGGTAAACATCAAGAGGCTCCGAGAGGCTGAAGATGAGGTCCAGCGGCTGCAGATTCGGGCATACGAGCACTCGACATCCCTCAATGTGCCATCTAAGCTAATATTTCAATTGAAGGCTCAGCTGGTAGAGGCTGAAGAGGGCATGAAGCGAGCCTCTGAAGAGATGACCGCCATCCAGACCGATGTGGAGCAGTCCCAGATTGCAGCCAATGAATTGTGCCCCCTCGTTGCCGAGGTGGAGTGGGAGCTAAACATGCGGCAACAACTTCTGGAATCCACCAGCTAGAGGGTGGCAGAGCTGCTACGCTCTTTTGATGAGGTTAACCCGTCCATGGGGGGGGGGAACCCTCGGTTACTGTAATGATTACAAACCCTCAAATTCACTTTCATGCTTTGATCATTTATTGCCATAGCCTGCATGAGTTCTATTATTTGTGTTTGTTTTACATGCATCTGTTAAATTCGCGAAACACCCAATGATCAATCCCTAAGCTCATGCAAGTCGAGCCCAAAGTGAGAAACAAAGGATTACCCCTATGTCATTTCCCCTAGACATAAAATTTACGACCATTTTTTGGGCATTCAGGGTTTGAGAAACCAACATGGATTCCCATGAATAGAAGGGAGAGACCTGATTGGAGAATGAAGCTCTCAGAACAACCGAATTACCGTTTTCCCAGTGTGCTCTTGTGCACGAACGGGGTAATGCCTGGGGTGCTAGAATAAATTCGAACAGATGGGAATGGAAGGTGTGAATCAAGATACCCAGGATTCAGAACATTGTGGGGGTGGCGTGATAATGAAGGATAAATATTGACCACATTCTAAACACAATATCCTTATTACATTAGACTGGAATGGGGAAAGAAAATGAGGGCTGACCGCTGACCATGTTCAAAACACGGGGCCTGACTCGAAATTTCATCCATTAGTCTTCTAGAATGTTATCCCAAGATAGCAGGTGTGCCATAGGCCATGCATTCATACTGTTAAGCGGTTGCTTTAGACGTGTAAGGGGACGATGGTCTAAATAAGTAGGAACACAAAGCATGTAGGGTGGAGTGATGGGTTGTTTGAATGGAGTCCAATACTCATGAAATTACACCACCGGGGTGGAAACACATTGGGTGGATGCATCGGTCTGATCAGGGATCAAGAATAATTCCGAACGGGACCTCTTTGGCGAGGAAACTATTTCTTCCCAATGTTATCGCGGGGCATCCTGGACTTGTTCAGGGTAAAGGTACAGGTTTCTCCAAAAGAATTCGGGCCAAGGGGCAAAAAAGGGGGGGAACCGGATTTGCGATTCTTGGGATGGACCTATAGGCGAGATTCTTGGGCATTCCTACGCATCGCATGGGGATGGAAATCAAGCCATATGTAGTTCTGAAAAATTTCATGTAGTTTAACGTCTTGCAGCAAGGACACAAGGTGATATTAGTTTATGGTCATAGATCTTGGACCGTGGATAGTAGGAAACACGGGAGACACATGGTGGGGTAATTATAAAACCCGATGTGAATGGGAACCTGGGGTTCTGACCACCACGTGTTCCTGGGGAAGGTTTTAGGACAAGGGATTGAAATGAGAGTCAAACTGGGCCTGAGGCAAAGTGCATGGGAATTCTTACATACCCCATGAGGATGAAGATCAATCGATATGTAGTCCTAGGAAATGGCACAGTGAGATACCCATGCCAAGTATAATAAGGTTGCGAGGGTCTGGCCCATACACAAAATGAAGCGGTATTGATAGAACTTGTTTTTCCTTTAGGATGAATGAGTGTTGTTTTTTTTGTGAAGCGATGGGAATAAAATAGTGTATCTAGGAATCACAAAATGAAACAAGACAAATGAAGGCACTGAAAAATAGAATGGAATTTGACCGATATAAAACATGTTGTCCCTTGTGTGAGGGAACCACAATGCAGTATCATTTTTCTTCATGCAGCCATGATCATTTTGTCACAGTTTAGGGTCTTGTGATGGGACCAACCATGCACTTATTGTTGTGCAACATAGGTATAGTAGAGAAAAGTATGAAGGGGGAATGTGCATGGTGCAATAAAGTATACTTGACATGAATGAGGACGAGGTCCACACCAGACTGTTCATGATTCTGAGAAATAATCCTCAGGCCTAGGGGCCAAAAAGAGGTAAGAGGGTAAGAAGTAGGAGAGACTGACTTCAATTAAGCTAGACCCATAGACAAGGTGTTCGAGTGTCCCTACGTATCCCATGGAATGGGAATCAAGCTGTACATTGTTCTCAAAAGGGGAAATACAGAAAGATCTTAGTTTAAGGTCTTAGAACTCAGACCATGGAAAAGCAGGACTATTCCAAGTAAGTGCGGACCTTAATTTGATCCCTAATCCTGTGTGAGTCAAACTCAGTGTAAGAAACAAGGGTGGATAAGATATTGGAAATACATGAAATACATGCAAAGGGGAAATCGGTGGAGCCCCGAATTATTGCCTTATCACGTCCTTTTCCTCCTAACATGCGAATGCGCATTAAGGAATAATACCAAGAGTCTCGAAATTATACTTAGACATGATGAGGTGGAGAAGGGTGTGAGTCATGTAATCGACATTTTGGGCTTAACAGGGTTGGTTTGATGATGGATGATAACTGTTTATCGTGTTCAAAACACAACATCCATACCACGTTAGCCTGAAATAGGGACAAAAAATGAGCATCAACCACCGAATATATTCACAACGCGAGACTTGTATCGATTTTTTGTATGAAACCCTCGACGATGCTGACATGTAATGGTAGGAGAGGCCTTAGGCCTATAATCCATTCCATTTGGGGGTCCCTTTGGGATTTGAAAGGTTATAGAAGCCCTAATGAGGGGGAACACGAAGCCTGAGAAAAGGGTGAAAGAATGTCTGGGTAGAATCCGATATTCCAGGTGCTAAACCAGAGTACCCTTGGGCACCGTAGTGAATCACCAAAGATGACCGAGGGGCTCATCTTGAGATCAACCAATTTGAAAATATGAGTATAGCACAATGGGATGGAAAAATCTCAGGAGGAGAAGGTAAATGTCATGGTTTTTACAACACCCGGCATGGGTGAGAACATAGTCCCATACCACAACGTATATTCCTCTCTCTAGGGGAACGTAGGACAAGGGGCCAAAATGAGAAGAGAATTTATAAGAAATGGGACTAGACCAGATTTATAGACATTCAGGTGGTCCTACATATCCCATGAGGATGGGAATCAAGCCACATGTAGTTCTTGAAGGGGGTAATGTGCATTTTATCGTCATGTAGTAAGGATGAAAATGGGTAAGAGACCCCACCTACAAGATTTATATAACACAACGAGTATCCTGACATGAATGAGGACATAATCTCATACCACATCGTACAATCCCACAAGAGAGAACCCGGTCCAAAGGCCCGAAAAGGCCGAGGGGCCTTAAAAGGCAAAGGGACCGGAAAAGGCCAAGGGGCCTGAAAAGGAAAGGGGCCTAGGGCTAGGCATCCCGAACAATGGTAGCCATATGACCTCTTGTGCCGGTTATCACCTCGTGACAGATCCTAAGCCCATGTGAGCAGTGCTCAGTGTGTGAAAAATGGAGACGGAATCAGCTCTCCCTATTATATAGGGGTCTAATAGCTGGAATTGCCCGAAGGGGGTTCATCTCTTAGAGATACAACAGAGTATAAGGAATCACTACACTCAATGTTTGGGACATCATGGGGTGGATCTAATGACAAAGGATAGATTTAGACCATGTTCAAAACACAACATCCCTATAGTGTCCTGGACTAGGAACAACAAATGAGAATCGACCACTAACCGTATTCACAATGTGGGACTTGTATCAATTTGTTGCTCAACATGCTTGAGGGTGTTGGCCTAAAGGGGTAGGAGATCCCTTGGGCCTAGAATCCCTATGATTCAGGGGCCCTTCTGGATGAGAAAGATGATGACGTCCTAATCAAAGGAGTGTGTGAAACATAACTATTCCCATATGTGAAAGAGGAGAACACCTCTAGGGAGTGGGACGTATGGAGGAATCGAGATGAGATCGACGTTAATTGGGAAAAAAGCATGCACCACACCATATGTCTTGACCTGAGGGGAGATTCTGGCATTTGGGCTGGACCAACAAATGAAATGTCTTGGTGTTCCTACGTATTCCATGAGGATGGTAATCAAGCCACACATTATTCTTGAAGGCCATGCAGTTTAACATCTTGCAGTGAGGACATGGGAGGACAGAAGAATAAGGAGCAAGGACATGGTGTGACCATTATAATCCTAGAATGAGTGGGGCTAAGGAAGCATACACCATATCATGAAAGGATCCTCCGAGAGAAATATACCCAGGCGGATAGTCAAAGAGAAGAGTTTTGGGCTGGGCTCAAGAAGAAACGCTTGAGCATTCCTATGTATCCCATGCAGATGGGAATCAAGCCACATGTAGTTCTATGGGTGAATTTTAATGTCATGCGGGACGATTCATAGTTTAAAGTCATGTAGGACTAAACAGTTTAAGGTCATGCTGGACCAACTAGCTCTGGAAAGTATTTCATAAGAAACGTGGCATTTGTGGGAGGAGTTAGAAGCTCAACATCAATGGTCACTAGGTAGTATGCTTATTTGGGGTAAACCCTATGAATTATGTAAGGTCCTTCCCATTTGGGATCCAACTTGGGTGGTTTCCTTCTAAGGATCATGGGCGTCCAAAGGGCCAATACCAAGTCGCCTTGCTGGAAAGAGCAGAGGCGAACCATCTTTTTGAAGACTCTAGCTATCTTATTCTGATGCCTTTCCAAATGGTGCAGGGCATGAATCCTATTCTGGTCAAGTGCTTCCAATTCATCCAGACGAATTTTGGATACCATATCTAGAACCTACTGGTCATAGAACTCTATGCATAACAAAGGTAGCTAGATCTCGATGAGCTTGATGGCCTCAGTTCCGTACACCAGGGAGTATGGAGTCACCTAGGTGGAATTACAAGTCGTAGTCCGGTAATCCTAGAGAGCATTGGGGATCTTGTCCGACCAAATATTCTTATTCTGACCCACCATTTTATGAAAAATGTTAGAGAGGGTTTGGTTGAATGTATCGATCTATCCATTTAATTTCACGTGGTAGTGAGAGGTATGTCTCGAACAGATGTTGTACTTGGCGTAAAATTTCTTTAGCTTTCTTGCATGGAAGTTGGTGCCGTTATCGTCGAGGACAGTGTGTGGGACTCCAAACTGGTAGATGATGTTGGAGCTCACGAAGTCAATGATAGAACGGGCCTTGACCTCCTTGAGTGGAACTGACTCTACCCACTATGAAAAGAAGTTCATGGTGGTCAGGATGAACCTGCACTGACGAGCTGTCACAGGTGGATATGGTCCAACGACATTGAGTCCCCACACCGTAAACTACCAAGAGTACTTGGTGGAGTGGAGAGGTTCTGGCGGCTGATGTATGAAATTAGCATGAATTTTACACGCATGATATCTCTAGGAAAACTCGATACTATCATGGATCATAGAGGGACAAAGGTACCCCAATCTATGGATATGATGGGATAGCTTCGACCCAGTCTGATGAGACCCACAGGAACCGGTGTGAACCTGCTGCATGAACTGAGAAGTCTTGACTCCTTGGATTCTACAGAGGATAAAACCATCAAACCCGTGATGGTAGAGGATCTTATCAAGACGGGGACCACTATAGAGGGTAAAATAAAGTACGCAGCGTCAGATTCACTCATGCTCGGCCCGGTCAGTCGGGAGGTAACCATTTTGGAGATACTCGACAAAGGGGGCTCTCTAGTCGGGGGTCACTTCAACCACTGAATTTGAGGAACCTGGGGGTCCTGAGGTGGAGGCTCTAGTGGTAAGATGGCTTACTTGCAGGCCGTCTTCATCATCTAAGGTGATGATAGAAATGAATCCTTGATGTTCTACATGTATAATCAGGTCATCCTGCCTGGGTTCTGCAAGTGATGCAGCAAGGTCGGCCAGGGAATCCGCTCGACCGTTCTGAGATCGAGGGACATGAGAAAATTAATGATGATATGGAAACTGGGCCATTATATAGAGGGTGTGCTCCAACAATGGTACAAGCTCCATATTTCTAATGACACATTCATCGTTGATTTGATTGATGACTAGTTCAGAATCCCCTTTCTATAGAGAATGGGGCACATCGATCTCGAGAGCCAACTCAAGGCCAGTAATGAGAGCCTGATACTCTGCCTCGTTGTTGGTGCATCCTTCTAACAACTGGTATGAGTACAACAGAATGGCATGCACCGGGGAAATAAAGACAATACCCGGGCCCACCCTGTTGAGCCTGGGATCACCAGGCCTCATACCAGTGGGGCTTTGGGAATCCCCATCAAAGTGCATCTGCCAACACAGGATGACATGATCTACTGAGAGGATTGCCTTGTCTGGAAAATAAAGGTCCAGGGACTGGTCCACAGGGGTTGTATGGGTAGCTAGAAAATCTACCAATGATTTTCCCTTGAGATCCTTCTAAGGAATGAACCTGATGTCGAACTGCTGGAGGATTACTACCCACCATGTTAGACAGTCAGTCAACATGGGGTGGTTCAGAATTTACTTCAGGGGGTCTACCCAAGACACCAGCTGTAGCACATGGTGTTTCAAGTAGTGTCACAATTTTTGTACTGTGAATACCAGTACAAGACTGCTCTTTTCGATGGGGGGAGTATATGGTCTCTGTATCGAGGAGCATGTGACATAGGTAGTAATGACTGTTCTCTATCCCCTCATTGTTCTTATGGGTGATAAGGGCACCAATAGATCGTTCTAGGGAAGTCACGTACAAGATCATTGGATTTTCGAAGATGGGTGGCATCAAGACCGAAGGCCGGCATAGATACTGCTTGATTTCCTTGAACGCGATATGGAACTATTCATCCCATTTTTAGGTGGTTCCTTTCTTCATAAGCTGGAAAAAATGCTTACACTTTCCGACCAAATTCATAACGAATCGGTGTATCTAGGATAAGTGGATTTGGAAACCTCGAATATCCTGAATATTTCTCAGGGGAGGCATCTAACTGATGGCCTTGATCTTCTCGGGGTCGATTTCGATGCCCCAGTACCTGACAACAAAGCCAAAAAACTTCCCATAGGTAACCCCAAAGGCACATTTTAGCAGGTTCATTTTCATGTGTTTTGAACGAAGGAAGCCAAACACTTTCTCATGGTCCTTCATAAGGCCCTGGTGCTAGCGGGATTTGACCACCAGATCGTCCACATAACATTCCACTGATGCCCCATGGATTGGATTAAATATGCAATTTATGGCCCGCTGATAGGTGGAACCTGCATTCCTTAGGCTGAAGGGCATAACCTGGTAACATAACATATCTTATGGTGCCCTGAAGGCTATAGACTCCTCGTCCTCAGGGTCCATCCAGATCTCATTATATCCGGAGTACCCATCCATGAAATAAAGGTCTTTGAACCTAGCTGTAGAATAGATCAACCATTATGTCACTATAAGGGAAAACCCATCCTTTTGGAACTGACAATTGAGATCTCGGATGTTGATGTAGACCCTAATATATCTGTTCTTCTTCCTGACCGGCATAATGTTGGCTGGCCACATTTGGTACCAGACCTCCTTGATGAAGTTGGCTCTGACGAGCTTGTCAACTTCAGTATCAACCATGGCACAATGATAAGGGTTCTTCTTCCTGGGAGGTTTCTTTAACCCACGATGATTTTCCGGTATACCGAGGTGGTGGATGACTACCTAAGGATCTAGCCCTGATATCTCATCGAAGCTCTAGTCTAATACATCACGATGTTGTTTCAAGAAATCCACGTACCGCTGTTGGTCCTTGGGGGGCATGGCGGCCCTGATCAATGTGGGTCTCAGATCTGCCTCGCTACCAAGGTTCACCTTTACCAGTTCATCGACCGTGGAGGAGACACCCTCTTCAAAAGCGAGGGGAGCGTCCTACAAATCATCTTATTTTCTTGCGGAGGAGGGATCCCCAGTGAGAGAATCTTCCTCTGGGTCGACAGATTTCAAAGGGAGGCTGTTACCAGCCAGAGCAGTAGTGGTCACTGCATCAGAAGATTCTAGTACTGTTGAAACCATAACAACGAAGGCTGTCGACCTGATCTCATATGGTCTTCGGCTGAAGGGGCCATGCTTGATGATATCAAAGTAATAGTGGTGTGTTGTCTTGATCCACATAATTCCATCCCAGTGAAACAGACATGCATGACGTATTGCCGTTTCCAAGGGGTGGACATCCCGATACCTTAAGGGGGTAGCAGGTTCCGAGATCACCTGAACCTGATTTGTTTAGAAGTATGAGGTGATTTTCCACTATTTCTTGTACATGGGAATATGCTTCCCTCTTGTCCCATAGACAACAGAACATTTCCCCATGTCGGGGGTTGTGGCCTCCAATCGATGGATCGGGGAGATGTAGGTGTCATATAGACCTACCCAGAGGTCAGTTGAAACCGTGATGGTTTCGACCTCACTGGGCTGAATTTGCTTATCCTGGCTCTTATAATAGTCAGCATCTAGGTATAAGGATTCACAAGAGGCGAAAGGAGACACTTCAACTTGGAGGACGCTTAATCTACCATTGAGGTAGTACTTGAGGCATTAGTGATATGATAAGGGGACCGCCGCGTGCAGGTGAATCCATGGTCTGCCCATCAATGCATTGTACATGGTGTCCTGGGAGACAACCATAAACTCAGTGCTGGATACTAAGCCACCGAACTGTGTCTTCAAATGGATCATACTGAATGGGGTTTTCTCTTTCCTGTTGTATCCATGGATTCTTAAATCGGAGGGAGTCATGTCATCTTTGGATTACCCCAAATTCCACAGTGTCCGCGTCGGGATAATATTAATCTCAGAGCCGGTGTCAACAAGACAGTGTCGAACCTCAAAAACAATAAATTTTCTACTGATATACAGTGGGAGGATGTGCCCCTATATAGGAGATCCTTCATCTTCTCCAGAGAATGAAATGATGGCCTAACATTCAACATTCTTGACCACTTCAACATAAAAAGATTCTACAGTTTCTACCTGTGTCACAAACTGGAGGGGGCTTCTTAAAACCGTAGCAAGGGCCTCATTCATATATGAAGATAGGCAAAGGCCCCCAAGGATAGAAAGCCTTTCTGGGATGCTGGATAGGTTCTTGAGGACATCATATTTCCGCGCTAGGTGCGATATTATGCTTACAAGAGGACACTCTATGATAGGAGGCATGGTGGGCCCTGTCGGCTGGAACGATAGTGGACTGGTGCCGGGCATGTCACAGAGTTCACTAGTCAAAGCCTGGAGAGTAGCTTCCAGATGAGGACCTGACAACTGAGATTGGCCTGTAGCAGGGTGAGGCTGGTTGCGACATGGTTGAGGTAGCTCTGCCTAATCTAGTAGTACAAATGGTGGTCGAGGCGAGCCTGACAACACCATATGAAAAGGCTATGCATGATGAGCTCTACGCTGGGCCTGCTATCTGGTCTCAATGTAATGCATGACCAAGCTGGAGGTGCCAACTGATGGGCCTTGACGACCCATATAGTTTTGGTTTTGCCAACATTGGCGTCGTCTGGGGATGTTGGGGAGGTTCGCCGGGCACTCCCTATCTTCGGGAGTTATGTAGGGGTTTACCAACTCCACGGTATTAACCAAAGCATACCCTTGACTATCACATGAAGATTCATCCATCACTGGGTAGATTCTGGGATGAATCCCCATCTAAGGGGGCATTAAGTCACTGAGAGTGTGGGATGAATATGGCATTGGCGGGGCATGTTGCTTTCCCTTGCGCCACTAATGCTTGCTCTTATAGGAAGAGGCCAGTGGATATGATGATGCAGAAGTGGTGGTCGCAGCTTCTGAATGCTCCAACTGATTGAGGCACGCCCTAATGATTCCATGGGAATGGGAGACCGTTTTGCGATCCATCCAGTCACCATACTTCTGGGACAGGCAGTTGGAAACCTACTTCCATTCACCTTCGTTCTCGCTGCTGATGTCTAGCATTATGAAGACACTCTCCACTTGTGCTAGGTCCAGGCCTGACTTGACTATATTATTATCGATCTGGTCTTGATTCTAGTCTTTGAACACATAGCACTACTTGAGGGTGTGCCCCATGATCCGATGATAGTGGCAGTTTTTGGGGCGATCAGTGAGGTTTGCCTCCTCTGGCTTTTTGCACTCAGGAAAACGCACAATACCTTGTTCCAAGGCACTTCCGAAATACCTGGGAACATGATTCTCATGGAATGAGTAGGTCTGGATTCTTCTATCCAGAAAGGGTGGACTTGGTGCCAGACCCTAATGAGGAGTTGGAGGAGCTTGTCGAGGAGGCGGACCCTGATTGTCCCACCTTGGTGGTGGCCACACATTACGCGGGGGCACCTGCTGATTCTGGGCCGGATGCTGTTGGGCTAGAGGCTATGCCTATGGTGGGGGGCCTCTACAAGGTTGCAGAGGCAGTTCCACTAGTTATAACTCTAGCTGTCTGGGGGGCCTCTATTTGGGCCACCGTAGTGGGATCGACTCTGACATCCCTTCTTGTGGGAATTGTGGGAGGCAACAGACATTCCTGGTTGGCCTGTTGCAGGGATCCTTCTAGGCACTGGGCCTTATCAGAGAAATCTCAAAATCCCACGGGGTAGTTCTGGGTTATCAGAGAGGGAACCCGTTTCATCTTGACATTTCCTACACACATCGTTAGTAATATCTCCTGATTTAATGGCATGTCAGGAGAATATGCAAGACCCTTCCACTAGGTGATAAAGACCGCGACACGCTCATCAAGCATTTGTTTTCACATGAAGAGGTCTACGATGCTGGTTTTCTATGTGGTGGAGCTGAAATGGTAGAGGAGTTTCATGTGAAGGTCCTCCCATATGGTTTCAGATCCAATGGGGAGCTGGATGTACTAGATGAATGCCATCCCCTCTAATGTCTGAACAAAAAAGTGGAGCTTGGCAGCCTCCTTCTACGCTGCAGTCCCTAACATGGGCCCACACCATGAGTTGAAGAGGTCCAGGTGCTGCGGCTGGTCCCCCGTCCCATTAAAGGGGGATAAGGTGGGATTTTTGAAACCCGGAGGTGCTGACATATCATCCAACCATGCCGGATATAGCTTTCCATCTGGTGGGATTTCCACATGTCATGTTTCCAATGCCTCAAGGCGAGAAATGAGTGCCTCTATAGGATCATCTATGTCGGGTCCCTATCTTGACGGGGATCCCTAACCACGAGTGCGTTGGCGGGTTCTTCAATGTGGTAAGGTGGCTTAGCGGCTCGTGAAGCGGCTGGTGGGGAAACCTATGGGGTAGATGGGGAACCTGAGCTGGGTTCCTTAGATTATCGCGTTGTTCCAGAGGGTTTGGAGAGACCTATCGCGCTCTATTGCCATGAGCTCTATCTTCAACCCTTTCCACAGGAGCAGCATGATCAGGGTTTCCTGGGGGTAGCTTGTAAAGGGGAAGTTGTTCCTACCCCAATTGTACTGGCCTAGGATTGCCGTATTTGGGCCGTCGCTCTGTAGTGCGTTCAACCAGGAGTTCATCAACCAACTTCTTCTGCTCGACATGTTGTTGGCACAATGTGGCCTTCTCAGGGTCTTCCTCCGTCTTCTGCACTAAGGTGGACGATTCGGAGTGTTTGACAGCTCTGACGTGCTCTTTTCCCTTACTAGAATTCCTACTGAGTACCAATGACTCATTGAGAATAGGGAGACCTAGAAGGTTCCTCTGCTGGTGAGTAATCCTTCCTGATGGGTGCAATAGTGGTGGCACACCCTCGGGGGGTTAGTCTCCATCGAGAATCTCCAACTTGTCCTCCTTGTCCACTATGTCGGCCATGTTGACTGTGACCCTTCCTGGGGGAATGTCCTCGATATCGCCTAGTGAGTCGGGCTAGCGTTGGATATGACTGAAGAGGAGGGAAACATACTACCCCAACCATATATTTTCATGTGGGGGGGGGGTAGCCTCCTTGATAATTTTTCAGTGTACCTTGATACTGTGAACGCATTTCTGCTGGAGGGCCTCACGTTGACCTTGTGACTCGGGGTGCTGGGACACCTGGAGTGTAGCCAAATCGACCAGACGACATTTCTCACTAATGTCTTCAAAATTCACTTGGATCCTCGGATAAACCACTCACTGATAACGAAGATTAAAATGCGTCACCTAGAGGGTGTGGCAGAAACACTCAACTTCCTCCGGGGTGAGGGATTTTGGAATGCAGAAATTCGGTGCTGCCACAGGCTAGAACTTCTCAGGGAAGTGTTCCACTGCAAGGATGTTCCATAAGATCCTCGGATAAGATTCAGGGTCTGTTCCTTGATTTCCCCATTCATCAACTGGGGGTGGTTGAGGAACCGACCATGGTACTGAGGTAGACCGCTGGGACGATAGGCTGGACGGTGGAGAGTATAGCGAGCGGGATGACTTGCCACCAAATCTTGGGCTGTCCTATGAAGAGTGTAGCGACCTGGCCACTACGTCGTGGTTAGATGGGCTGATAGCCTCAGTTCCTGGCTCAGGGGGTAGTGCTATTGGTGATAGTCCAGGATGCTGCTCGCCTGCCATCGGTCCCCATAATAGTTCTCCATGATCTCTTATCGAGGTAGAGAGCACTTCTAGTGATAAAGATATCAATTTCACGACCATAACCTGTGGGGTTTCTAGATTTTCATCCTCCTGAATATACCTACATATGGAGGCATGAATCCTATGGAACTCACATTCCGGGAGTACCAGGCTAAATTGCCTCGTCCCTTCCCCGACCCTTGACTCGGATGAGCGAGAAGAGGGTTGCTGAGTTGAGTTATATTCCTTTTCAGAGTCTGAGAAGCAGACTGGTTTGATATCTATCAGGACCTTCCCAGAATTCTTCTTATAGCGGCGATGACCCACCTTCCCGCCCCTGGATAGCTCTTCGAGACAGGGCATATTTCTGACTTGAGGTCCTTCGGCCGCACTGGTGCTGAGGCGGAGAGGGACTCCACCAAAGAAAGCCGGGGTGCGGGGATGAACTAGGAAAAATGTCAATGGGGAAATGGGGAGGACCTCCATGGGTAGCACTAGAGTGGGGAAGACCTCCACTGGAACTAGAAGATGCATGGGGGTGGGGGGACCTCCACATTTGTTTTCCTTGGTGACCTCAGTATGAGGAGGGTCCTTGTACCGATCTAGCTGAACAAGGGATGTCCTCCGTGCTGGGTGCGGGTGGAGTGAGGATGGCCTTCACCCCTCTAGTTGATGAGGTGTGGAATACTTTTTCTAGCTACTAAGAGGACACAAGGAGGATCTTCACATTGAGAAGAGACTAGACGTGCAATGTCCCTACACCGAAGGTCGAGGGAAGGGGGAATGAATCTATACCAAGTGTAATGGGAATGGTAGAGGCTTCCATACTGAGTATCATCATCGTGGGGAAGACCCTCACTTGGATTGAGGGTAGCACGGGGTGGACCTCCGTACTGGGTTGCATCGCTGCGAGTTAGTTCGCGGTGGCCATTGCTCATACCGACTACCAAGAGAGTCGATCCAGCCTGCCCATGGGGTGGTTGGGGCCTCAACCCTGGTCGGACATATAATTTCCCATGCTCTGTTTATGTAGGGAACTGATGATATGCATCAGTGGTGGCTCGGGCCATAGTATCTATCGACGTTGACGCCCCTTGGCAGGCGTCCTCCTCATCTTGAGCTCGATGCTGGCGTCAGGTCAGATGAACTGGGTCCAGTGGTGTAGGTATGTAGCTTACCTGCTCCTCATCCAGCAATACTAGGCGACAATGCTGATGCGGCCTGGTAGGAGCCCTCAATAGAATCCCCTAGAATAGGACTCTTACCGGGCTGGTCCAAACGTCACCTACCTCGTCAGCTTAAGGTAGGGAATCATAAAAGAATTCTGAGGAGAGGATCATAAAATGGTTATATGTCGGCATGGGGAGAAACGTCTCCCTACACAGCCCTCAGGGGTGGCGTTGGCGATGAGGCACATACACCTCCAGATCTAGTCATGCCATATCCTGGGTTGAGATTATGCCCCCTTCCTCATAACAGTGCACGAGGTCATTGATTACCCTATGTCGAATGACCTTAGATGGGGAATGGGGTGTGGGAAACCCATGGTCGTAGATGTAGAGGACTTCATGGAAGAGGTGAAGCCACATGGAACGACCATGTTTGTGCTGCCCATGCCCCTTCATTGGTGTGCAGGTGGTGATTGTGTTATGAGTGCAGCAACCTGATTCCTAAGAAGCAGGGAGATTAACTCATCAGTGCTGAAAGAAAAACAGAATCGATGACCAATGCCCCAACACTATCCCATCTTCCATGTCCGATAAAAGGGATCCACGCTGACAACATCACAGAACGGGATGTACAACGTTCTACTGCCCCAACTTCTGGTGAGTTTCAGGTAAGGCCCGCTATTTTCTTAGCGGGACCCAGCTCTGAGTAATTGGATCCAATGACACACTAATCTATTGATGTCTCAAGCACTACTAATCTCCATTTTTCGGAGAATAAATTCATTTCGGGTTTAACATTTCTTTTTCTGAAACTTTCGACGGGTCGCGCGCATCCGTTTCTGGAGGACGCGCAGTTGTTGCCCCGCATTCCCACTTTCCAAAGGCAAGTGGAATCCATCACTTTTTCAAGGATTTTTTCTCCATGATCGAAATAGGATGATGGGATGTCGATTCTTCCTTTCATGGATTCCTCCTCGGAACTCATCACCTAGTCTGGGTCTCCCTTATAGACTTAAGATGTTGTTTTTGAAACTCTTCCTAACGACATATCTTCATGGACACCAGTTAATTACAATACTTCTGTTAGGACATTCCAAGGGGTCTGGTCAGGGAAACAACTATTACTTAGGTGATTTGTAACATTGTGCATCACTGGCGTGTCTGGGCACTAGGACACAAGAGTTTCTATCTTCTGTCCCTTAATACAGGGCTTCTCGAAGGCATGGAAGATCGAGGAATCCCACATCTAACGTGGGGAATCATATTCCATGGGCATGTATATGAGGTTTTCCTCAGCATCCCATGTTTAACACAGGGCATGAATCAAGTTTAATGTCCATTTGAGATGGATTGGAATGATCAAAACACTGACTAGAGTGGATTATATAGGTGAAACCCCTGGAGGGAACACTGATATTGGGGCCAATGTATGGTTGACTTACTGTTCACTATTGAGGGGAATGAGATGGCATGATTTCTACGGGATGTGGAGGACCAGATAAGAATCAGCATAGACGATAGGTGGATGAATGAAGTGGAGGGGGGAATGAAATATCACCATCGTAAGGGAGACAGTGATGTTGGACATGAGCCTCGAAGAGACTTCCTATATATCCCCATGGCAGGGAATCAAAGTCCGCGCAGTTCGGTGAACATATTTCATTTTGACAATGGCTTACCGCAGGTTGGAGTTCCAAAATCTTGCCGCTAAATGGATTATAAAAATAGATTAACGCTGAATAGAGTGACAACAGCTTGCTGCTAAAAGAGGCATACAATAGCTTACCGTTGAGTGGAGAACCAAAAGTGGAATACTTTTTAATTTCATGCAGGACGGGGGTGGATCGACGTGAAGTGGTCGAGACCATTGGTTGTTGTGCTTGAACCTTAGGGAGGATTCCTACATACCCTGCCTCGGCTAGGATCAAAGACCATATAGTTCAGTGTAGGATTTTTGTGCAACGACTTACTCCTGACTGGGGAAACAATGGATTACTGCTGAATGGGGTCAATAGTTTAACGTCATGCAGGATGGGGGTGAACCAATGTGAAAGTGGTCGGAGCGACAGAGTTTTCGGCTTGAACCTTTTGGAGGCTTCCTATGTACCCTGCCTTGGCAGGGATCAAAGTCCACGTAGTTTGGAAGGATGAAATTCGGGGCTTATGCTTTGAGGCAGCCCAATGTGTTGGTGAACCGACATGAATATGGTTAGAACGACCTGGGTGGTGGGCTTGAACCTCGTGGAGGATTCCTACGCACCATGCCTTGACAAGAATCAAAGACCTCATTGTTCAGGTGGGGCGTCGGTGAACCATTGTGAACGAGGACCTGGGGTCCCATGGGTGGTGGGCTTGATCCTCGTGGAGGATTCCTACATACCCTACCTTGTTAAGGATCAATGACCTCATAGTTTCGGTGGAGTGTTAGTGAACCGACGTGAAGAAGGACCTAGGGTCCCATGGGTGGTGGGCTTGAACCTCATGGAGGCTTCCTACGTACCCTACCATGGTAAGGATCAAAGGCCTCATCGTTCAGGTGGGATGGGGGTTAGACTCTCGGATTCCCAGAGAGGATTTCATGGTCGGTTCTTACTCTAAGCCCATGTGAGTCATTCTCGGTGTGAGAAACAAGAGGCAGCAGAGACATGACAATCACGTCACGAAAGGTGAATCCATGAGAGATGAAGTGGGGCTTACACATGATCAGAGCCCAAAGAGGAAACATGGGCTTATGTGTGGTTAGCGTCTTGAATAGTTTGGAACTTACTCTAGGATGGAGGCCCAATGTCGACAAAGCCCAACGGGAGAGAGATTTGGTACCGGAGAAGGAAGGGGTCCAGTGTCCATCCCCCCTGGTACTTGGGACCAAAGAATAAAGGAGGAGAAGGGATGCTGCCTCCTGCAAGAAAAACTAGGATCTTACACTGATATGGTCACCCTTTCCCCATGTAGGATTCATGGGTGGGGGAAGTCATAGTTTAACGTCATGTGATGAGGACAATGGTGCTTGAAGTTTAACATCCTGCAGCTCGGACGAGGTGGGTTCACTCCGCAGCCCTAGGATTTACATAACTGGTACCCTCGGCACCTTGGTGAATATAGGGGACAAGAAACGACGAGGCTAGGGGGTTTCATGGAGGGAACCATTGAGGGTTCCATGTTACCATGGCTATGCGAAGAAGCAATAGTCGTTAGCGTTCCTATGAGAATAAGCATGAGGTGAAGCAATGAAACGGGCAGTATCTCCCAAGGGACTTTGAAATCACATTGTTCAAACCTAGAGGGTCGTACGAGAAAAGGAATTACAAAGCAGAGGGGTTCATATGTAGGGGTCTCTTGAAGATCTGGTGCTCCGCATGGTGGAAGGTACTTGCGAAGGGGCACGATTCATGAAGTGGAGTATCTCAACCCGAGCATAGGGAAGAGGTGCATATAGTAGGTGCTTCATGAAGTGGAATGGCATTCGTAGAGCACTGCCTTGTGGATTAAAGGTGCCTCACAAATCAAGTTATCATGAAGAGATGTGCTTCACAAAGTATAGTGACCCCGCCTTAGCATGTGGATCACGTGTACATGAAGGGTGTTTCACGAAGTATAAATTACCCACGATGACCTGGGTCCCCTTGGGGATCTACTTCCTTCACGGAGACCCTTAGGCTTCTCGAAAGGAATCCCTCTCAAAAGAGGGGGTTAAAGCAAGGCAAGGAGGAGGCACTTCGCAGTGCAAAAGTACCACATGCAGCTCATGATTCACAGAGCAGAATGTGATTCGCAATTCAGGAGCTAGGAAGTTGAATGGTCGGATCTTCCACCCCTGGAAAAGGGGGGGAGTCCAGTATTTATAGGCATGAGGCGCCGCAAAGCAGAGCTTACTCGATGTGATGATGGATTTATTTTCTCTGCAGTGGGTCGCGAACGTCAAATTCATTCGCGGAGATTCTCGCCTCCCTGCTCCGTGGCGGGCGCACGAATGTCAAAGGCGGTCATGGAGCATCGCACCTCCTTGCTCCATGGAAGACCCATGAACATCAAAGGTGCTCACGGAGAATCCTGTCTCCTTGCTCTATGGTGGGCCCGCGAATGTCAAAGGCGCCCACTGTGCATCCTGCCTCTTTTCTCCACGGCAGCCACGGTGCCAGGGGGAATCCATAAAGGGGATTCATGAGGTGGCCTTGCATTCGTTTCATTTCTTCTTCTTCTTCCCCCATTTGGGCACCAACAACATAGATTCAACAAAGTTTAATTTATAAATGAGTAAAACACCTAGGAAATTAATTTAATTATAATACGAATAACTAGTAAATTATTCTATTGTCTTTACAACACATATTTATTTAGATAATTATTATTTTTGATATTGAGAGATTTGATTCATCGATAAATTATTTGACTTTGGATGTAGAACTATTCAAATGGATAGTTGGATATTGATGATTCTCAATGGAGTTCTGTAGGAAATAATAGAGAAATAAATTATTTTTTAAATATTATAATAATATTTTTTTATGGTTACAATTTTTTTAAATATATCATTAGCATGAATTGAAAAAAATCACATAATTTATATTCCACCATCCCCCGGTCGCTATCTTATTTATAATAATTTTTAAATTTTATAAATTCATAAATTTGCTAAATATTGGATATTATTATTTATTTTTTGGTATACTAATGAGTTTTTTATGTTTCCATAAAGTAATAAAATATATAAATTATTATTATTCACATGGGGGTGAGAGTGTCAGAAACCAAGAGGTGACGAATAAAGATGAGTGATAATAAACAAATAGTAATAATGAAGGTTGAAAAGATGAATCTTACACATAGTGGTTTTTAGTGATTTTTAATTTCCCCATGCCATTCAATAAATGTGGTTTTGAAACTTGTTTTGGGTATTAATTTTTTCCACCAACCACTACTTACTTATTATTTTCCCACATTTTTTTCACAATTTATTTCCCTTGTTTTCGAGAAATTATAGTGGTAACTAGTCGATGATCTACATATGAGGATATTATTTAGGTGTGTGTTGAGTTTAAAACACGGTTCAATAAATTATGGAATGAAAATGAATTAATATTTAAGGATGAAAAATATAACTTCATCAAGGGGTGAAAATTAGTTTAAGGTGATTCATTTGGATGGAAATGTAGGCATAACTAGAGGTTAGGATTGTATACTTTCTCACGGAATTAATAATAGGATTTTTGGGAAATTAATGACTATATAATGTATATCCTCCAATGCACATCTCATGTTATTAACCAACACAAGTGTATATGTAAAATGTATTTAACAATACATTTATATTTTATATAAATTACTTGAAATGTTTTTGTTTAATCGGTTTTTGAAAAGTCCCTAGATTGATTCTCTATCACATGACCAAGAAGTGTCACCACATTACCATAAGAATGAATTAACATACCACACAAATTTTGAATATTGGATAGAGACTAATATGTAGAGTATTGAGACTATAACATTGAGTACAACAAAATTTAAATATGAAAACATAATAAATAGTTAATGTAAATAATTTTTTTTCAAAAATAAACATGTTAATTCCAAAACAATCCATAATTTATAATCATTTCCATTTTAGACAATATTCAACTAAATGATTTGTTTGAAAGTAGTATAAGAATAAAAATAAAAAAACAGACATGAATAAAGACACCCAGCATAATTATAAAACATCATGGTTAGTCCCATCTCTATAGGGTTACCTAGAAATAAATCAAAAAAAAATAAAGTTCATGAACCCTTCACCTTGTAAAATTCATCTTCCATGAAGACTAGTCAAGTACCCAATCATTTACCAAATATGGTGTCCGTAAAACTCAGTAAGCCACAACTAAAATTGTCTAAAATTTTCTAGTCAGAGATATTATTCAAGGAAAATTAAGAAAAATAGTAGTGTTATTTCATACATTAATACTGCACATCAAAGTGAACCTACTATCTTTTGAGCTCCTGGATGATACAGGGGTTTTCCAAATCCTTTGTAGGCATGATTTAAAATGTTTCTATCCTTGAACTCTAGTATAAATATAAAATTGGACATGAAGTTATTCCTTGTCTCTCACCCTCAACCATCAGATAATACCATATATCTTACCCTCTAGCTTTACAGAATGATGGATTTTCTATCCCATATATAACATTCACCATGTGCCTCACCATCATGCATCAAGGAACCAATAAAATAACCCACTTGCATCATAAAACCACTTCTATTTCCTTCATGAACCATATATCCATGAATATAACACTTACGGATCATGCTAAGATGTGTCTCACCTTCTTGCATCAATTAAATGCATGTCTCACCACATGCACCATGAAATTGGTGAATAATATAAAATCAAAAAACCTGGAAAATATAATGACATATTCCATATTTTTTTATTTCTTTCTAATTCCATTTTTTGATAATTACATTAACAGTTCATTAAAAATTACCATTTCACACATCATTTTTTCCGTTATGTCATCAAGCTATAATTCCATTTCTGAATTCCATACAAGTTATCTAATAAAAATTCAAGTGATGCAATAGAAATCCAATTACACCAATTTAAATTTTAATATATGTTAATAAAAATCCATTATATAGTTATTTCTAAATTTAATGAAGGGGTCTAAGTTTTTATATTCCACATTCCAATGTAGGGATTTGGGTAGGCACACCACATGTGTGGTCACATGTCCAGGTCTCAACACTATCAGAGAAAACATGATCAAGGTGAGGTATATGATTGAGACTTAGATCCTCAAAAGATAATCATATTTAATATTTTTCAGATAAAAAGCACGATGATGAGAATTTACATGTTTAATATACAAGATAATCTAATAAGAATATTGAGACTGATTTTAGACCACCATCCCTAGGAATAGATAAAGGAACCCCAAAATAAAATTTTCAGATCAACACATAACACCTAGATCCCCTATGGAAAATGTTAGATCCACCATATCAGTAATGGATGAAGGTAAGTCATGCATTATTAAAGGGTAAGACTTAAAAATAAAATAAAACATTCTAAAATTATATCATTATATTGAGGAATGAATTGATAACTAAAGTAAATGTGTTGTAGATGATGAATGATCTTTGGAGAACACTTTAATATTTAAAGACATGAAATAGGGTGGAAAAAGGGTATTAAGATACTTAGATTGGGGTTGTTTTAATGGGAATAAATATTAATCAACCCCTTTTTATTTTAGACCTACCCAATACCAATGGTTAGCCATTATCTATAACCTACTAGTTTGTTGTGTCCTCCAAAATTGATGCATGACTAGAAATCCCACTTATTGGATAATGGGTCTTCTGCTGTTGGCTGGTGGGTCTCTTATAGGAAACCCATTCTTCTTGAAAGCGACTAGATTCATAGTGGGACACATTGACTAGCTGATGGGATTCCAATAGTCTAAAAATGGAATAGGATCACCCACCAGCTATCCAGTGGCACTACTAATTCTCCCAAGTTATAGGTAACTGCTATACTTCACAAGTTAAAATTCTCTGAGTGATGAGGCACATATAAAGAATCATTTTAATCCATGAAAAATTCTTAATTAATGCATTAAAAATAGTTCAACAAAATAAATAGAGAGAAGGTACATAGAAAATTGAGGGATCTAACAATATCCACATCATATAACATTACATCCTCGAGATGTGATCCAATGAAACACGGTGTGTTAGCAACAAACCACTCAGGCCACTACACCATCATATCATATTTTCTCTCTAAGGTATCCTCTTGGGAACACCAATTGTTCCACTAAAGTCACAATGGGGAAAAATGTTTCAATAATTATTATATCATCCATAGTTCGTGAAAATAATCATCTTCTCCACATAGGATACGTCGGAATCAAGAACAAAATCATCAACATATATCCTGAGATGAGGATCGAGGTGATATATCATAATACGTGACACATAAATCATGTAATGTAGGGGATTTTGGAACTGTGTAAGAGATTACAAATATTCCATTAGACTAATACTATCCAGTATCTCATAATACCCCATAATGGATGGTGGTATCCTCCCCTTCTTCCAAATATGGCATTTTTCCAGCCTAAGAGACATCTTAAAAAGACTGTTTCAACTAAATTTTACCCCATAGTTCATATATGATGGTCAGTTTAATATTTCTACATAAACTATGTATTCATTAACCACTTTTTAATAAAATGACCCTACTAAATAATCTCATATATGAGACTAGTTAAACGATCACTAACTCACCCACCACTATCTATAAAAATGTTGAATGATTTGGTTGTCCATAGAAATAAATGAAAGGATATATTTGGATAGATGTTTGGAAGCAATTATTATAAGCACAGTCTACAATTTCAAGATTCAACTACCATGAAACATCATATCCTGTAAGATAGACATGAAACATATCATCCTGAGTTTTAATTTTTATATTTTATTTTCCATTAGTATGAGGATTCTAGGATACACTAAGAAGAAACTATGATCCCAGTGCCTTCTGAAGACCCTTCCAGAACCATGATCTATAACATGGATCTCTATAAAAACATGATACTCCATAAAACACCATGAAACATAACTATATTTAGTACAAATATAATATAGATATCATTGATGGTGAATGAATAACTAATATAAATGAAGTGGAGTACCATTATATGTTGATCAATGATCATGAAAAGTACATTATTTTTCCATGTCACATGAGGTAATTTAGTTATTAATCCCTTGGAGATATGTTTAGACATCCATTCTTTAATGGTAAATGGCTATAGTAACCCCAAAGAACACTGATTCACTTCCATCACTTTCTGAATGGTGATGGTAATCACCAAATATGATGTTATATCATTCTTAATAATTATCCTATTGTATTAACAATGGAGATAATGATATATCTTTTTCAACCAAGGATATTACCATTCTGAAGAATTTAATTCACTCATCAGCTCCTTTCACATTTTGACAGGACCTAAGATGTGACCATGGGAATGAAAAACCTCATCACTATTATGATACCAAATTGATGGTGGATCCCCCCTATATATACTACACCATAGAGAGAAACACATAAAATAAGATAAAATCCTCATATTGATCAGATCTAAAAGTTATGAAATAACATATTTTGATGTTAGAGTCACTCATCATTGAGACTGCTGACCATCCAGATGTAATTATTCAAAAATTTCGATAATATGGTACTCATACTAGGATTCTAGAAAAGAATATGATTATAATATCATTCAAAAAGTATCAGAATCAAAATTTCCCTTTCCATGAATATATTCCTACTTGATGTCGTTGTACTGTAGATTCTCAACCAACCTCCTCTGCCAAGGGTTTAGGTCATGATGTAAAGAGATAACCCTTCCGATATTTCTCCCATTAGATAATTTATCCACCCTACAAGGGAATTAACCACTAAAGGTAACTATAGCTCATGTGTGGGAAAATTCCTCTCATGTAGTATCTACTCTATGGAGACTTATTCCACTACTCAATCATTATGTATTAGAACATCTATAAACTAGAATCATGTTGAATCATAATAAATGATATAATTTTTACCTAACTCGAGTATGTATAGGATTGGTTCCTATGTCTAAATTCACTAAAATTTCTATAATTCTGCTTTAGATGTGTCAAACCCAACAAATATCAACCCGTTCATCGTCCAAATGAACATGATATATTTTATAATGAATAAATCCATGATGAAACATTGATAATATTCTTCTATACCTAGAAAGCTCTGAATATCCAAGGCGTTCATGGGTTTTTCCCATTATACAATGTTTATAATATTATACAGGTCCCATGATAGTCCAACCATGATGATAATAAGTATCATGAATTAAAATTTCCAATCCATAAAAGACATTTAGATTTCTTGGTGTTGATTTGATTCACTATTGTTGTACTTAGGATAATGTCTTGAAATTTGGAAATAGAAACACTAGAATGGATGTACACCAATATTTTATTAATAAAAACAACCACAAATTGATCTTTATATTGATGGATGATAAGATTAATCAATTCCATGAATACCACAGATGTTTTTCTTAGTCTAAAAGGAATCACCAGAAACTTGTATAATCCATATATGATCATCACAGTATTTCAGGGTATGTCATATATTCTCTCAATAAATTAATGTCACCTTAAACTAGAATTATTCATGGAGAATATCCAAGGACATATTATATGATCTAAGTGAAAATAAATTCATGGAAGGGTATATTGATTCATAAAATTCTACATGTTCACTATCCGATATTTTACACGTAAGAGCATTGTTCTTTCACCCTTCTTATAAAATGATATAGTAGAACCCAAGGGTGAGTTACACGGACTTATGAAACCCTTAGATTCTAGATTTTCCATAAGTACATGAAAAGTTGGAAGCTCCATTTTCATCATCATATAAGGTGGAAATAAAAAAAATCGACTATTAGAACAAGATAAATGATAATATTAATCTCCAACACTGGTTGTATGTTAGAGAATTATTCTAGAAAGATATCCTAAATGTAGTCCACCATTATAGGAATATTATCCTACTAAGAATAACTATTACCATGTTTAAGTATTTTTATTAAGACCTTATGAATATAAAATCTACAATTAATTAGACCAAAATAAAAAATTTGAATATAAAACTCTCCTTGAGGGTAAAATTTCCCACTTCCATAAATAATAATAACACTCTACTCTAATAATAGTTGATTTGAGGCTATTATGGAACTATAAAATCCATTACTAGAGAAAAAGTTGATTATATAATTTCTATCATACATGGATCCAAGAATAAATGGTAGCCACTAATATTGTGAGAAAAATCCTTACATCAAATGATACCCCATGTCACACTCCAAATGGGTTTTTGATTTAAAAAACTATAAAAAGACACTCCATGGTAATATATAAGATAAAAAAAAGAATATATATGAATGATTGTGATGTCCTTATACAAAAAGAAAATGTGATGGTGGAGATAGCTATAATCAAACATAAAACTAATGATAACCCCTCGTAGAGATGAGTAGGAGTAGACTGCATAGAGTGTATGTAAATTTACCACATACACTAAGATCCAACCTAACTCCACTACATTACATCTTTATACAGATTATATTTATCCAACATTAGTGTACTATGTCCCCAATCACTATAGAAGTGTCTTATTGTACTCTACCCACCTATTTCCTAAGTGGTACCTAAGACCATATTGTAGTCCAGCACTTTCCATGATATTGTTCCATTACTCAATTACTGAGATATCCTATATAACTCAACATGTGTCCCATTATATTGGAAACATGATAATAAACCTATGGGAAAGGTTTGTTCTTATGATTGTGTTTAGGACTACCATGAAAGAAATAATGCACCAGATTACCACCTATGTGATATAACCCAATAACTAGTCTGATATTCCCAATGTTACGATGATAGAAATGTTAGAAACAATAAATTGCATTAATAGATGATTTTATATAGAATACCCAGCTGGAACCGCATTCCCACCTCTCAGGGCCTCTCTTATATTCACATAAAAATTGAGATATTGATTCCTTATGTACTTAAATTTAGTCTTCCTAAAAAAATACCTGATACTTCATCTCATTTTAATGACCCTTTGTGAATCACTTCATATTAACAACCTCATCCATAGAATAAATTTAAGAAATATGTAAAAACTTTATAAAGGGACCAAGGTAATTCATCACAAACATAATGTCGGGAGTTATTCTATGCCTAGAGGCAGCTACCCTTCACCTATGTTTCAAGTGGGGTCTTCAGTAGATAGATTGTGAAATTTGTACATTCCTTTTTGGATTTGGTCTTGTATTCTGGCCCCTTTTTTACTTTCAGTTTGCACTATACTTTTAATAGTTGTCACCATGATAGTTTGGGATTACATAGTGTTTAACATTCCCCAGTTTGTGTTGTGTGTGTGTACAGGTTTAAAGTCAATGTCTTCCCTTTTTGGGATATGCCTTCTCGGTGCTAGTCGGCATCCCCTGGTCTATAGATAGAGGGCATGGGGTCGCCATGAAATGATCCCAGGGGTATGGGTCGTGACGAAGCGGTATCAAAGGAGTCCAGTTCTTATAGAAGAACAATGAGTCTATAAATTTTAATTGGGAAATAGTTTTAAGTGTTTTGAGTTTGGATTTCAGGACAGTGGGTCTAGTGTTGGTTCGGTGGATGATGTATCCATATACCAGGACCATGAATTTTATTTTCCGACCTGGAACATAAAAATAGTGGTTGCGTGAGTATTGTAATGTTTTCCCATGATTATTTTGAGTCAGAGCATGCTCACTATATATAATAAATTAATCGTGGTTCATCTTGATACCCTTCAAAATTCCTCCACATAGTCAACCACCCAAGGTTCCATAGCTTGACCATGAGGATGGTTCATAAAGTGACGAGGAATCAGTAAAGGGACCATTACTTGAGTAGGCACCTTCGGGCGGTGTCCTGGGGATAACAATGCCTATCAGTCTGTAGTTACTACTGGTTCTATCAGTATAATACTTGCATAGGATCAGGGCCTTACACGAGTTCTAGATAATGATACCTTCCATGTACAGGGAAGATATAGTTGCTCAGGTCACTGAGGATTGGTTGGAGGTGGTGGTGTGAGTCTTCTGCTTAGGGAGGTTGCAATTTGACTAGATGACGGTTCTAACTGTGATCTTTCTATGGGTAGGAAGACATGGTAGATGATTTTGGTGAATAGTTGGAGGTGGTATACATTTCTACATGTTACAACCACCACCACAATTTGATCCACACTAGGCCAAGGGAGTTGGTGTAAAGGGGAAATGGGTAGCTTCATGCAGCCATACTTACCCATATAATGGTAGTTGTTTTGAGTTTTTATTTCCCTAAAGTGGTGGGAAAGTTCAAGTATGTCATTCCAGAGGATGTTCAAGGACTACCTCTTCATAAAGAAGTAGAATTTTACATTGATCTATACATCAGAACGACACTGATATCTACAAAAATATATTGGATAGCTCCTGCAAGGATCTGGGAGATAAGGGAAAATTAGGGAACTGGAAAAAGAAGGGGTTCATAAGGCCCTACATTTCACCATCGGAATCCCCAATGTTGTTTTACCAAAAGGAAGATAGAAGCTTGAGGTTATACATGGACATTTGGTTCCTGAACTAGGTAAAAATGTTGAACAAGTATCCTCAACTGAGGATTGATGACCTCTTCGATTAGTTGAAGGGAGTGAGATGGTTCTCAAAGATAGAACTCAGATCATGCTATCAATAGCTTTGACTATAAGTTGAGGACTTCTCGAAGACGACATTCATCTGTTGTTATAACAACTATGATTACATAGTGATTTTTTTGTCATGTCAGACACCCCAGAAGTGTTCATGGGAATCATTAATAGGGCCTTCCCTCCATACTTTTAAGGGTTTTAGTGGTATTAATTGATGACATATTATAGTATTAAGCATATGAGGAGGATCATGTGATACACCTGAGTATGGTTTTGGACACACTCTGAGAGAAACATCTTCACAGAATGTTCTTGAAGTGTGATTTCTAGATACGAAAGGTCCAATTCCTAAGTCTTTTCTTCACAAAGGCTAGAGATTCAATAGATCCCACAAAAATTGGGGTGGTTCCTGCTTGGAAACCACCCAAAAGTGTTTCTGAGGTAAAGAGTTTCCTTGGGATGGCTAGTTATTATCAGGGGTTTTATACCAGACTTCTCCAGATAACCAGAACCTATGAAGGCATTGATGAAGAAGGAAAAAACATTTGTGCGGACAAAATGATGTCTGCAGACCTTTTGGAAACTGAGGTATGACATGACGAGTTCCCCTATCATGAGGCTACCAGAGGAGGGAACTAACTACATGGTGTACAATGAAACATCAAGAATTGGGAATGGTTGTGTGTTGATGCATGTACAAGTAGTGATTACTTATGGATCATGATTTTTGATACCACATGAGAAGAAATATGTTACCCCTGACCTTGAGATTTAGCGGTAGTATTTTCAATTAAGATGTGGCGACACTACCTTATGGGTAAAATATTCATCATTTACCCAGAACACAAGAATAAAAGTACATATTTTCTGAAAAAGATCTGAATATGAGATAATGACATTGGATAGAGTTATTCCACAACTATGACTTCGAGATATTCTATACTCCTAGGAAGGGGAACATGGTGGAAGATCTTCTGAGCAAGAGATAGAGTTCACATCTACTGAAAAAGGAATTAGAGAAGTTGGCCTCTCTTCAGTTATCCTTTGTGGATAGAGATGAGGAAGATTATATTCATTAGATGGTTTTCCCCTCCACTCTTATAACGAGTCATAGAGGCACAACACAGAGATTACATCTGTGAGACTAGATGTGCCCTAATGTCCATCAGGCATTCCCTTTATGGATATTCTAAAGCTGGGAATCATGCCAACATTTTCATATTACACAACACAATACAAGTGTTATTGGGGGAGGAGTTGTTGAGTGACTACCATACATCACCTTTGGTAGTAAATCCAAGTGTTTCAAAGATTTCCTAGGACTTTTGATGTCAGTACTAGTGGCTGGAAATAAAGAAGGAAGTGGTAGAGTTTTTCTCGATATGACTAAATTGTCTATTAGTGAAGGCCGAGAACCAGGTTATCGAAGTTTTAAACAACCTATCGAGGTACCAAAGTGGAAGTGGGATGTGATATTGATGGATTTCGTGACGGGATTACCAATTACATCTCGGGGGAAAGATACCATCTGGGTGAAAACAGACTGACTCACCAAGCCATCCCACTTTCTACCCATTCTAAATCATGGTTTAGTAATGTGCATGAGATGCCTCTACATATAGAAGACAGTTTGAATACTTGGAGTCCCATCTACGATAGTCTCATATCATGATGCATGATTTATATCCCAATTGTGTAAGGGATTTCAGGAGTCCTTTGGGACTCAGCTATGCTTGAGCACAAACTTTTACCAATAGATGGATGGTCTGATAGAGAGAACCATAAAAGCGTTTTTGGACATCTTGTGTGTGTCTGTTCTTGATTTTGGTCATAATTGGGAGGACTACCAATCACTTATGATGTTTTTGGTACAACCACTAGCAATCCACCATTAGTATGGAACCGTTCGAGGAACTGTACTGATGACCATGAAGGTAACCTATATGCTAGGTAGACATAGGGGGGGTCAACACTCATGGGTCCAAAAAAGGTACAAGATACCACTGAGAAGGTGCTAGTCATCTGAGATCAGAAGAAGAATACATAGAGCCAACAATTGTCTAATGATGATAGGCGAGGGAGACCCTTGGTGTTTGAAGAAGGGGGATACATATTCCCATGGGTATCTCCTCAATGAGGGATACATATATTTGGTTAGGGAAACAAATTATCTCTGAGGTTCATCAGACATTTACTAATTTTATATACAGTGGGAGATGTGGTGTATCTCTTGGATATACAACTATAGTTAGAGAGGGTGTACAATGTCGTCCACATATCCTAACTAAGGAGATACGTGCACGACCCTTCTCATTTCATCAAACACGGTGAGATGTAGATTGATGATAGTGTGTCATTCTCAGAGTACCTAGTAGAGATAGAGGATTTGAAAGAGATTATCTATCATGGTTGGTCAATTTATTTTTTACATGATCATTAGGATCCCTAAAATCTCTAGGAGAGCACGTGAGAGTGGGAGGCTCAAATTTATTCTCAGTACCCCCTTTTTGTTTAATTATCCCTTGTTTTCACTTACGATGATGAAAATACCTAAAGTGGGGAGTAATGTAATACCCCAAAATTCAATAATTTTTTTTTTAAAAATTAAATGGGATTATTTAGAGACCAGACACTGAGACGAAATGGAATTCGAAGGCCTAGAGTTCCTGAAATGATCCATAGATAAATGTTAAGTTTTATATTGCTGGCATGAGTGATTTTTGTAAAAAAGTTGAACAAATCCTAAAAAGTTTCCCAAATCAAAAGTCTGAAGGTACCATTTCTTTCACAATGGTGGGCTTACCCTAGCCATGACATAAGTTTAGTCGACACGGGCCTCTTGTGTGATTACAAGAAAATGGAATAACAGTAAATAAAATAAAATAATAAAATTATTTTATTCTTCAAATTCTTACAACTCAAAAACAGTGACTTGGATTGAAAATCCTAGACCACCGTTGAGCCCATGAGGGTATTCTTTCTTTAGGAAGATCCTAACATTGGTCGGCACATGTCAACAGGGGAATGTAGTTTTGGGCCGTAAATAAAATAATTGAATAAAGGTATTTTATTTTCAAATACTTATAATTCATAAATGGTAACTTTGAATGGAAATAGGAGAGTACTGTAGAGTTTGTGTGGGTTTGATTCCCATAGGAGGATCCCAACATCAGTTGACGCTGGCCAACTATGAATTTTGGTTTTTATGATGTAATCGTAAATTAAATAATTTTAATAAAATTTATTTTATTTCTGAATCGTCATAACTCACAAATGGTAACTTTGATTAAAATATGATACCACCGTTGAGTTCATAATTAGATTTTATCCTTAATCTAGATGTAACCTTGAATGGAACGGGTCAAGGGAAAATGTAATTTTTTTTTCAAAATTTTAAGGAATGAAAAATTAAATTTAATAGTATATTATATTCGAAGTTGTTTAACTGCTACACAAAAAATGAACCAATTTTTTTATTACATAATCGGAACTACCTAACGATGATGTAATGCAATGTAAAAAAATGACGTTTCATAAATGAAACAGCGTAACAATGGTGAATCAACATAACATAGATGTTATGACACATTTTCTCATTTAATAAGATAACATGAATTGGAGATTAGATTTGGATCTAGAAAATCCCATTAAGTCTCTAAAAAACTCTCCTATGATGAACACTGCAAAATTGGAAAGAGGCTCCAATACCCTTGGAGAGAGAATCAGAATTGGAGATCGAAAAATGATGATGAACGATCACCCTTAAATAGTCTTCTTTCAATGGTAGGGGTTGAAATTCATAGTGAATTTTTTTTCTCCATTCTACCCCTATAAATAAAGAACGCGTATCAAATCTCTAACATGTTGATTCATGGATGGATTTTACTTGTGGGGTTGGGAAATAAAATTGTGTGTTGATATTGGGATTAAATCTTAGTGATTTATAATTTACAAAATGCGATCCTGCTAACACAAACAAATCCGGACCAACACTAACAAAGGAAGGTTTTTCAATTCAGTGTTCATTGTGATCCCATCCAAATCTCTCTCTCCATTCATCTTGGAATATGGAACAGAGTTGCATCGACTATAGATGTACCATGCAAAAGAGATTTGACACCAGTGAATGATCATTATACATGGGCATGGTGGCAAGTGGGAGGGGGCTCTTGTAGTGAACCACGGTGGCAGCATGAGCTGCTGGCACAAAGGCCAACAACTGGTGGCTAGAAGACGCAGCCACCCAGTCACGCCAGAGACTCACATGGCACAAAACTTCCATCTACAGACCGCGGTGGTGTGATGGACCCATCACAGTTCCACGAGTCACATGAAAGGACCAGTTCATGTGAGAGAAGGGGTGATTGAGGGAGATACCACGTTGGAGGAGAGGATGAACTAACAGGCCACAGTAGTCCTGGACTATGGGTGGAGGTGGTGGCTAACCTCAGTTGGCCACATTTGGTGTGAACCATTTTCTCCGCAGGAGTTCTTGCTGGGGGGAAACCACCCCGCCATACGGGCCAGGCCGATGGCGTGATCTGGGCCGCTGGGCAGCCTGGGATGGACAAGATCCAGACTACCGATGCATTCTAGTAAGACATGAAAAACAAGGCTGCTGGGCTAGGAAAGAACTATCCTTCCAATTGCGACCCTGGCAAGATGAAACTGGGTCATTGGGTGACTCAAATATCTGGAACCAAGGCCGAACCTGTCCGGCTCCACCAAGGGAAAATGGGCCTGGCTCATCAGCCAAGCCAGACAGGGCTGACCCAAACCCCACCTAGTTAGGTTGGGTTGACTGAAATGAGTCGGGCCAGGTGGGACCCTCGATCCTAGTTGTTCGGGTCGGCCCAACCATGTCGGACCGGGCCCAGACACAATCATCATCTGTTTACTAAAATGCCAATATCTTTCAAACCAGACATCTGATTGATGCACCAAATAGACTGTTGGGACCCTTGAAATGAGATGGTTCTTTGGAAATACTCTATGTGAGATTTTCTAGATGTTGAGATGTGACCAATGGATTGATTATTTTATTTTCCCGCAATCAAATGCACTATGAGAAGGAATCCTATGGCTGACTGTGACATGAAGAATATGACATGTGGGTCTTAGTGATCCAGGTGGACAAGAGATGAGAGGGTAATCCTAATCCATTTAGACAAGGGATGAGGGGGTCTTAGTGTTCCAATTGGATAGGATAAGAGCAGGTCTTAGTGATTCAGATGACCAAGAGACGAGCGGGTCATTGTGATATAGGTGGCCCGGAGAGTAGTGGGTCTAAGTGATGCAGCTTTCCCAGAGATGAGCTAGTCATAATGATACAAATTGAATAGAGAAAAGTTGGTATAAGTGATCTAGTTGGCCAAGAGACCAGTGGGTCTTTGTGATCCATCTTGCCTATTAGTTGGACAAACCACATTAGTCTAGAAGACGAGCAGATCTTAGTGGTCCAGCAGATGAGCAGACCTTTGTGGTCTAGCATACAAGCATACCTTAATGGATCGGTAGATGAGATGACCTTAGTGAACCAGTTGCTGAGCTGACCACAATGGCTCATCAAGGATGACTCCCTTTGTAGTACAAGATGAATCAGCTCTATGATTGATAGTTTTTCTTTCTATACATAATGTTATACCAGGTGTGAGCTATCTATGTTGTGTGGTCTTTCTGTGTGGTCTTTCTATGTGGACATTCTTTTTTATCCTTCCATTGGATTTTAGGATACCTGCGGACTATTGTTTTATTCACCCCTGCACATGCTTCGACCACACGTGTCGTGTCCGATGCAGGTGATCGATGCTTCAACTAAGACATTGGTGGTTTGGTACTAGGTAGTGCTTAGTGAGATGGAACACACATTCCTACTTCTTTGGCTACAGGCAGCTACCCTTTTCCTACCCTTTAAGTGGGTTCTCGAGCGGATGGACCATGGCATTTTTAAATTTCTTAAAAATTTTGGGTTGTATTCTAGCCCATTTGTACTTTAAGTTTTCACTGTACTTTCAGTAGTTTTCATAGTGATATTTTTTGTTTACTTAGTGTTTACCTTTTCCTAGATTGTGTTTTGTGTGCGTGTATAGGATTAAAGGCAATGCCTTCTCTTATGGGATATACCTTCTATGTGCTAGTCGCCAGCAACTGACCTGTGGAAGGCTGGCTTGGGGTAGTCACAACATGGGCCCTGGGGGATTGGTCATGAAAATTACCTATAGTAGAATACAGTTCAATATAATTCTTGAGAGATGGAACAAAATATTTTTTCATTAGAATCATAATCATAAACAATATCGATAAAAGATGAGATTGTAACATAAAATCATGACCACTATGGTATCATTGAATTTTAATCCCCATGAAAGAATAATATTATATGAATCATTAAATATCACAAAAATAAAAATAAATAAATTAAATTACACATCAGTTTGAAAATATATTCACCTCATAAAAGAATACATGTTCATAAAATAAAATATGTATCAAAGAAGTAAAAATTGAGAAAAAATCCCTTCCAATTCTGTATCTTTGGAATCTTAATGAACATAAAAGAGAGTTCATAAAAGGGATAGGTAAATACACATACCATTATGTATAATAATCATAAGATTCATTCATAATAATTATATATTCCACAAAAAGAAAACATGTGTTGAATATGGAATCTGCCCTACAGAAAAATAATTATGAAACAAAAATATCTTACTGCATTAATAATATTTTAAATCAAAAACCCCAATAAATGATAACATCAAATGAATAATTAAATATCAAAAATAGGATATTCATGATATAACATATTAAATGTTAAGTATATATACCAAAATTAATATATTTATGAATTTTCATATGTCTCCCAAAAATAATAGAGATAATAGAAATCACATACCTTAGGTCTCAAATTCCATCGTGCATATTGGATCCACATGTACAATAAATAAAAATTTATTATAAATATATTATATAATAATAATTATTAATATAAATCCTTATATTATTTACTTATTAAAATGTATTTCCTTTTTATTAAACTTTCATTGTTGAAAAAATGTATCAGTTAATAACAAATTTTTTTTCATATATGTTTTGATTTGTAATTTTAGTCCTCTTATTTTGATCATGGTTAAATCATATCCATAAAAATAATTTTGAAATAATTATAATATTTATACATCCATTATATATTTAATACCATTCTTGAATAATGGTTTTGAGAAACAAAGTGTGTTATGATCATGGAGACGGTTGTTTGTACGTACAGAAGAGTATCTTTTCCTATTTTCAATGATCATTATGGAAAGGAAGTAACTTGTATTTTAACATTATAAAGTGATAATAAGACCAAAAATTATATATTATTTAATTAAATAGACTTATTAAATTCATCCATCTGGTGTGGAGATGAAAATAGGGAGTCACATCACTTTGTGAAGGTGGTAGTCAACAAATACACGAATGATGTTATAATCATTCCGTGAGTGAAAAGGTAAGAAAGAAAATTACATATTATAAATTCATATATAAAAAATTTTCAAGAGTATATTTATTATTTTATGTATATAAAATATATTATTTATCTTTATCATTATTATCTTCTATATGAATCATAAGTGAAAAATATTCACATCGCTTCGTGATGTAGTAGTTCGCCATACACATATCCCCTATGGAATGGAAATTAAAAATTCATAAATTATATTATGAAAAAAAGTTATTATTATTTTATAAATATAATATATATACTTTATGTCCACAAACATACCCAACCATTAGATGTTGTAATGGAAAAACAATTGACACTGGTTCATTAAGTTGTAGTATACTATACACATGAATGATGATTTCACAACACATTTGATGGAAGTGGAGATGTTTTTTGGTCATGAACATAAAATAATCTTATTATATGTAAAAAAATTATATTTTTATATCATAAGGTTTTAATAATAATTTATGTTGTAAGAGGGGGAAATGAAATAAAACTGTCTGATGAAAATCATTACCTCCTTATCATGTAACCTCTTTAAGTTTACATAAAAGCCTTCAATAGTTGAATTTCAATCCAAAATAATTATTCTATGATAAGATGAGGGATGTTCGGAATTTATATGGTAATCATGGAGTCCAAAAATGTTTTATGTTGTTAATAATATAGGAAAGTGTGTATCCTTTATAAGTGAGGTGAGTGACACAGTTGTAAAATTGTTTAAAACAAAAAGGTGTACCAATTTTTTTCTCACTATAACTGGCACAAAAATGAATTTATCATGAGTATTATTCAATATATGATAAAATTATGTCCAAAAAATGGAATAATACTAGTTTTAGGGTCCTTTAAACACTTATCCATCTTATTTAACTCAGAATAAAACTATGTTTACTTTAATCTGGGTAATTAATATTAGTATATGCACTATTAATTTTGGTAAAAAATAAATTTGAAATTATTAGATAATATAATTTATTATTATTCCACATATATAATACATTTTTTCAAATTCAATTCACATTACTCCCAAAACATAATTTAAAATTAATCTGGTAGATGTAATGAGAAAGCATGTTTTCAGAGAAACAAAGTTCAAAAGATTACAACATTTTTATATAAAAATTCATTAGAAAAATTATTAAAATTAGAAAATTTAAATTATAATGTATATTAAATTTCTATTTTCACTTTAAACCTATTTAAAATATAATTTATTGTTTTAAATAATTTAATTTAAAAGACATTTTTTAATTCAAATTTAATTTTTTCCATTATTCAACAAAAAATTAATCTTTTCAGAAAAAAAAATAAAATTTCCCTTGTATAATTTTGATATTATTTTTTAGAAAATTAGTATTTTATTTCAATTAAATATTATAAATGTTCTATAAATAAATTTTAAAATATGTTATCAAAAATGTGACCAATCTACTTTTTAGAGAAATAATGTTTTTGAGTGTAAAATTGGATTTATTCTTAAATTTTTCTAGAAATTAATATAAGAATTGTTTTAAAATTTTTATTGAATATTTAATAATCTAATTTTAGTAAAATAATTCACTAAAAGTGGTTTGATTTTTATTAATGTAGAACGTGTCTGTTTTCATAAAAATATATTTTCAGAAAATGATTTCCCTTATTTTCATATTGTGTTTATTTTTATTTATAATTAATTAGTGATCAATGATTCTATTTTATATGAATTTTTTAAAAAATTAAGTTTTTATAATTTAGATGATTCTCTTTATAACTTACATTCCACTGACTAGGTCATACCTATCAAATTAGTTAAAATATTTTAATAGTATCTCATGTTTTGATTAAACTTGATGTTGCATGTAACACAAGGTAAAATCAATGGTGCTTATAACACAATACTCCATAATGTTTCTTGTAAGAATAGTTAAAATTGAGGTTTTTGTAATGTAAAATATCAATTATAAGTTTTTTATAAAAAAATATTTCAAAAAATCTCATAATGTTACATTATACCCCCTTAAAATGAATTTCACTGACATAATTCATCACTTTGGTTATATAAAATGAGATTACTTCTACCATATTAAATAATCATGTCCCAACATAGGTTCTTGAAGCTAGAGGTTTCATTAAAAAACATTTTCTAGGTGGGTGGTCTTATTATGTAGAACATTCCCTATTCGATATAGAATATCTATCAATTGTTCCTCATAAGGATAATCATACTCTAGTGGTATGTCCTATGAGTTTAGTACATGTTAAATATAACATATATAATTCTTTAGTAAAGATATATGTGCCACAACATGAATAAGAGACATGTTTTTTTGCAATCCCCAATTGATAGGATTCCATCCCAATATGAGCAAGAATTTCAAGGGGACCGATGTACCTAGGGATTATCATTCCTTTGTATTGTAAGAAAATTTTATCATGTTTTTGTGCTTTGAACAATTTGCATATCGTTTCTTACCCTAAGAAATGAATATGATTTTTTAATCTTAATGAAAAAAAGATCACAATATCCATAATAGAATGATATGACATCCCTTTTTTCTCTAGTTATAAAAATATTTTTATAATTGGTTGTCATAACCCAGGTAATAATAAAATAAATTGTATTATATTTGGAATTAAATAGTTAAATCCATTACAAATGAATAATGAAATATGTGGTATTATTAGTATTATTTTTAGATGGAAAATTAACTCGACCTTAGTAAAAGTAATATGCCCTATATGAATAGTAAATCGACCAATAGAATAGTAACCACACGAATGAAAATATATATATAATTTATGTATCTGAAATGTGAAAGTATGATATATTTATATCTTGAAAGGAGTGAATAAATGTTTTATAAATGACCGATTTAGTGTCTTTTTATTAAACATAAATATTTATTTCTATTTTTATAGTTCATATAATTATTTACTAGGAAATATATTTTCACAAAATATATTCATGAATTATTATTTTATTTTTTTATGATTATAATATAATTAAATGAGACCATCATTCATTTTTCTTAGTGTTATAAAATCCGTAATTGTTTTAAAATTGATATTTTTCGAAAAAAATATGATTTAAATTAAAATCTAATTTTATCATATTTAAAAAATACTTTCAAAAAGGGGATTTAATTTTTAAATTCTACATGTCAATAAATGGTTAGGGTGATTTTTTGAGTTTTTTCTATATTACGTGAATCTTTGGTGAATAGTGAAATACGATAGTTTACAAATTAAGATAAATTCAGAAATTATTGAGTCATGAATGATGTTGTGCTAAGGTGACACTATGTTTTCTAACTAACATTCAATAATTACTATTTTTTGTTGCACGAACCAACATTAATTCTTGCCTTGAGAAAAATAATAATGTAATGATTAAAATAATGGAAACCCCTCCTCTCCTCCACTATAAATAGAACCCCTCACCCCCTCTTCTCCTCACACATCTCAAGCATTGATTATTGTCAAATTTAAGACCAATAATATTATAAAGTCTCTTCCTCACATATAATACCTTCTGGTTTCACCAAAAGTCTACAACCAAGGTCATTAAGATGGTTCTCAAAGAAATTGATTTAAGAGGTAAAAGACTTCCATTTTTATTTTATTTTCTTTTCCACTATTTATTTGTTATACTCACATAAAATAGACATATAAAATAGTCATAAAAAATATAATATCTTATATATAATTTAATTTTTTCATGTTTATGGAAAATTTCATCAACATACTTCTTATCCTCTCCCTTTTATTCTAAAAATAAAAACATTTCCCCAGATGTGTCAATTTACCAACATCATGGACGATGTGTTTTAAATTCTCATTACCTATATCTTGTATGGTTGTAATACCATTTTAAAGTTTGAAACATGTTCTAAAGTGTATTATATAACAACTTTTATGTAATGTAATTAACATATATGAATTTCATTAAATTATATAAAATAATGAGTTCCAGAAGCTCAAAGGACAACCAACATAATTTAATCTAATATCATTAATTATTAATCTAATGAATAATAATCATATATATAAACAAAATTATATACAGTAAAAAATAATGTTTTGGAAATAACTAAATACCATTTCCTTCTAATTATGTAGCGTGTCTTCCTTTCTATAACAAATTCCATAACGAACTGACCATGGAAATAATGTAAAGAAAGCACCAGATACAATAAAAAAACAAAATTACTAATAAATGGATGTAAAGTTGTAATAAAAAGAACATATAACTTATTTTAAATATTAATATAGTTCTTTAATATATTAATATCACTCCTTTAATCATTATACAAGTGGTTTTGACATGTTTAAAGTACGAAAAACCCAAGGTAAGGGAATTATTAACCCAATTCCCATTCTTTTGGTTAACCTTATACTTCATTTTTTAATTCTATGGTTATTAGTAAATTAAATTGTGAATATATTATTCGGTATTATGTGGATTTATAGTGAATATACATATTCATATCATTTTAATAGTTCTTTCTTTAATGATATGGTATTTGAATGGGACTCTAGTTTTTAAAATAATTTTAAATGTCTATTTTACAAAATTCAAAATGATTGTTCTTTTTACATATGACACAAGTAGTTTCTAATTATTTTGGGATTATTTATTACTATAATATTTCAATCATATGTTTTCATAGTTATTTAATTTTTATGTGCATATATTTTATATGAGAAAAAGTCATTTTTATGAAAAAAATGATATTTTTATATGTGAATGTGTTTTCTCATGGGTTTAAATGAGTTATCAAACTGTTTTATTCATTATATGTTATTTGGAAATTTTTTATGTTTATATAATCCCACTAGAGATCAATATATGTTGGTTTCAACCCCTTATAACTTAATATATGATGGTTTGATCCCCATTATATCTTAAGGTATGCTGGGTTGAGCCATTTATAACTCATGATAAGATGGGTGAGCCCCATAATAGCTCTCAAATGCATTGTGTACTCCAAATATGGATGTTTACTGAAATGATATTCTATTTTCAAGGGTGAATATAGGAGTGATATGGTAAATGTGTCCCAAGGAAACATCATGATGTTTCCATGACAGCTAATGTGTTTTTATGAAATGGTTTTTGATGTTTTTATGTTATCACATGATTAATTGTTTCATTCATTATCTAATTTTCTGAGATATTTCTTCTCAGTCCATGTTTTTTTAATTTTTTTCACAAGCTATAAGGATTTGTAAGATAAATAAGGAATTCAAGTTAAATGATATGAATATTTTAAAAAGGAAACATGTTTTATATTTTAAATTTTTTTTGGGTGAAATGGGTAATGTTTTAGTAGTATAAAATCTATATAAATACAGAATTATTTGTATGTATAATGTCATAATTATCTTAATCCCTAAACATAAAAATATCATCAATGTGAATGAATGAAATTTTTTGTCTAAAAATGATGATTATATTATGTTTTAAGGTTGGGTCCAGAGAGTTGGTATCAGTGGATTGTTTAGATATCCCTAGGGGTTAGAATGATGTTAATAGTTTATCATAAATTATTTTTAATTTGTGGCTAACATAAATTGATATAAAATTTGAATATTTACTTTTTTCATTGACTAATATATGTCTAATCAGATTGGTTATATGTATAAGAAATAGGGAAGCTGAAGTAGGATGACACCAAGAGGTTGATATCTATCTGAATATTCAGCCTAGAATGGTGGGAATTGGAACTGAGTAGTTTGTGGAAATAATGGCTCAGTTTGAAGTGGGTGGTGGGAGAGATATCGATGAGATATTCTTGTGAGTAGGCACCCTATGCACTACCAACATTTTCAAATTTCAAGTCCGTTGAGCACCCGCCCCCTCGGTTGCCAACTTCGATACCTGCTTGGACAACTCTCGATCTGGGATCTTTTCTAGGTCTTTCCATTCCTCAGGGGCTAGTGGCCCCTCTGTGTTCCTTCTACACCTCTGATTCTTGGAAGACATTGGCTCCTGTCCCATTAGCCACAACTATTGATCTATTACTGATCTCACTGCCAGTGTGACTCCACCAGTCGATGATGGCCCCCAACGGCTCCCCAGACTAGATTCTTCAGAGATGCCATTTGCGGCTCACAACGAGCCCCTCCTCAGCCATGTTTCCCAGAGATCAACATGTCGAATCTTGAGGATTTTCGATATGGTTCTTCAATCTATAAGGAATTCTCAGAGTCTTCCTTTGTGGAGGCAGAGGCATGCTTGAATTGGACCCTGGTTGATCGCTTTGGGTCCGAGAAGCCCCCACTTTCTGAATTTTGGAAAATTTTCCATTCCTGTGTTCTTTGATCCTTGTATAAATTCTCCGATGTGCACATGAAATCCTTATACCTTATCCTGGCCACGAAAGAAGACTTCATCCATGCATGGTGTAGATCACCTCGGTCCTTTAACCGCTAGAAGTTATGCTTATCCTGGTGGACCCTGTGTATTCATAATGGCAAGGAGAGTTTTGTGGCTATGGTCTGGATTCATCTTTCGGGGCTCCCTCCCCCCTTCCAGAACAGTGGATTTATTAAGTCGATTGATGATGCCCTTGGTGGATTTCAATGTGCTAATGTCAGGACCAGCTGCTGTGAGGATGCTTCAGTGGAACACATCTACATGGAGAAGGATATCTCCCTCTCCTTGCCGGACATGCCTATGCTTCGGGTGCAGGATGGTTTCTACTGGAGACAAGTGATCCTTTACCCAGTTTTCCCCAAATTTTTTTCTCATGGTCTCCTATAGGTTCACTCCGTCAAAGTTTGTAGAAAGATGTGACAAGAAGTTGGACACAATCCTAGGGGCCCTGGAATCAGAGATAGAGGGTCTTTGTAGACTTGTGTTCTTGATCCTCATGCTTCATAGTGGGATGACCCCTCGCCTAATGGTGGCTCTGTACTATTTCTTACAGCCCTCCCTTACTCTATTTTAGTCTTAGAATCCTCTTCCAAAGGTTCCTCAGTGGTTATCAAGGACCTAGTCCAATTCATGCCACATGACCTCTTGACCCCCAGTCTAGATTGGCTATCCCTACTTTTCTCTTATATGTACCATTCTAGGGTCTACGCCAGGAGAAGTGTATGCTCCACTTTTTGCCTGGTGTGTCTGACTATCTGGCCTTACCACCCCCATCATCTTCCATGTCTTGTATACCTTCCATCGTCCCCAGATGTGCCTTTGCAAATTTTACACTACCACATGGTGTCCCCTCTTAATGGTGTTCTCTTTTTTCCTTCCCCTGAGTCTCACTCAAAAGTAAGGGATGGTGGATTTCTCTTTATTTCTATTCCCACAGAGCGTCTACAACACCTCCTTCCAAAGACGAGGACAAATCCATGGTATCCTCCACCCTACCATGCTGCTTCCCATCAAAGTAGGGGTATGTACCCATTCAAAATCTAGGTCTCTAAAGGAGAGATCATTCTCCCATTTCAAGAAGGCTACCTGTTCTGGAGCCAGTGTCAAAAAACTATCATATCAATGACACCTATACTCATATGGAATGAACAACGACTTGGTGCTTGGGTAATGACAATGTTTCTCACCTCTGAAGTCAACAAGAAAAAAGCATATCTTTTTGGCATCCTCGAGTAAAAGAGGAACACGTCCAAGATTAGATATTTTTCATAGAAGATCAAAATGCATGCCTACATGCATGTTTCTCCCCCTAACCAGCACATATGGGTTTTCTGGAACATGAGCTACTCTGTCACAATAGTTCAAGTAGAAAACCAATTTATCAACACCAAGGTGACAATGGGTGACATATCCTTCTTCATTACCTTTGTTTATAGGAGCTATGTCTCCCTCCATCGGGATATCTTATAGAGTTACTTCAATGGTTTTGATCCTCACAGCATACCATGGGTGGTCGGGGGGATTTTAATGTTATTTCTAATCTGGATGAAAGGAAAGGTAGGGGTCCCTTTTAGAGGAAAGAATGTATGGATTCTGTGCTGTTCATGGTTGGGAAAGGTCTTATTGACCTTAGATTTGTAGGTGATAATTTCACATGGTGAAACAACAAAAGGGGGACCCATTGCTCATGGAATCGCTTGGATAGGTGCCTAGCCAACATGCAGGCCACTACTATGTTCTCTAATGCTATGGTGTGTCACTTGGTCCTAAGTTTATCTGACCATTCTCCACCACTGCTCTCTTTATCTTCTAGATATTCTCTCTGGGGGAAATTCTGATATTACCACCAGGGGATGAAAATACCAGGGTATCATGACATGGTAAGTGCGATATGAAATGAACTCCTGAGGGGAACACATGGGTTGTGATCCAGAATAAACTTTGGTGTCTTAAGACTCGACTATAGGATCGGGGGAACACTTTTCCAAACATGGATAACAACATTGAAGCCGCCATGTAGAAGTTTGACCACCCTGAGTAGAGGATGGAATAGGAGTGGGATGTTTGGTCTTTTGAGGAGTTATCTACTAGGAAGGAGCATTTGGAAGAAATACTCTTCAAACATGAATTCTTGGAAAGAGAAGAAGTGAAGATCAAATGGAATAGGGAGGGACATAGGAATACTTATTTTTTAAATGCATGCATCACAGAGAGAAGACACCCAAGTAAGTCTAATATCCTCTTTGATGATGGTACCTACACAGACGATAGGGATATGGTGGGGCGCTGGGCACACACATTCTTTAAGGACCTTCTTCCAGGTTCCATCCCTGGGAGGTCCAATGGGTATCTGGGGGAGGACGCATAGATTTTTTAACTGATTCATAACTCTTTTAGGATCATCACAATGAAAGTATTGGCTTTGTACCCATTGAAAAGATGAATTATGCTGCTATGATGAGCCTTAATCCAAACAGTGGCCCTGGACCAAATGGTTTCCCATGGTCGTTATACAGGGCCTTGTGGAAAGTGGTGATGGATGACATCATCTCAGAAATCTGAGATTTCTTCCAGGGAGGGACACTTCCATGGATTGCTTTTTACACTACCATTGTGCTTCTGCTAAATACCAAGAACCCTTACTCTATCATTCATTATAGACCGATAAGTATATGTAACTTTCCTAACAAAATTCTGGCTAGCAACCTCAATACAATATTGAAACTTCATATTCCTTGGTGGGTCTCTATGGATAAACAAGGGTTTTCTAAGGGGCGAATTATCCAAGACACAATAGATCTTGAACAAGATATGATCACTGATATTAACTTTAAGACTCGTGGGATAAACAGGGCCATCAAGTTGGATATGAATAAAGCTTATGACCGTATAGAGTATGGCTTCATTAATAAGGTGATGGAAAGTATGTTCATATCAACCCGAAATATTGATCTCATCTTCAGATGTTTCATCTTCCCATGGAAGGAAGTTTCTTTTATGGGGAAGTCTTATGGTTATTTCAAGGCCACTTGTGGACTAAGACAAGGTGATCTGATTTATCCAAGTATTTTCATCCTCTCCCAGGATATCCTCATCCGACTGCTAGACAAGAGCATCTAAAATGGTGAAATTATGCCTTACCAAAGGAGTATTAAAGATAAATCCATCTCTCATTTGAGGTTCGCTAATGATACCCTCATATTAATGCATGATTGAAGTAGGTAGATTAGAGGTCTGAACAAAGTAGTGGAGGAATATTGGCAATCGAGTACTCAAGTCATCAAAAAAATATAAGAGATATTTCTACATTTCTAACCGATGTATACCCAACCAGATATTTGTGATTCAGCTCAACCTCAACATGAAAAGAGGTGCCTTTCCCATGGAGTACCTCAGGGCCCCCATATCCCTGAGCAGTCTACACATATGTGATTTCGACTTTATCATCAGCAAGATGACAGACAGAATTATCAACTAGAAAAATCACTAACTCTATTTGGGTGGCCACATATATATTATTCACATCATTTTATTGGCTACCCACATCCGTGCTATGTCTACTATCAAAACCCCAAAGAGTTTCATCATAAACATAGACAAGCATTTATCCAGGTTTTTATGGGATCTAATATTTGAAGGGAAATGACAATGGGTATCCTAGATGATAATGGCTAGGCATAATAGGGAGGGTGGCATCAATTCCCAAAGCCTGGAAGACACCCTTCTCTACATGCACACCATGTTGGCATGGGAATTCCTTGAGCAGCATACCCTATGGGAAAAAACCATGCACATCCCTCAACATGGTAATTTTAATGGGAAAGAGGGGTGAAACTCTATGATTCATTTTAACATCACCCCTCTTATCTCTATCCTTCAACCGTACATGCGCTAAATCATCGGGAGGTGTGAGTTATCCATTTGGTATCATAATTGGTCTAGAGTAGTTATCGGTTTTCTAGGCTATCCCATACCTTCCATTTCTTTTCGGTAAGCTAGACTTTACCCGGCGTTCATTAAGGCCGTGCTGGATGAGAAAAAGCAACCCTTCTTCAACCTTATCGACCTATACCTTGGTCCAGATAACTGTATTTTTAATCCTTCTTCCTCAAGTTCTTTCACAACTAGGGACTTCCATCACACCCGGGTCTTATAGGATACTGCTGATAACTAGAATGATACCCTTTGGTCCAAAGTCATCCCTTGAAAATACAACATCTTGTCTTGGAGAATTAGAAAAAAAGAAGTCCCAATGAATGAAAACAATAAACAGTGTGGCATAGCATTGGTGTCGCATTGTTCCTGCTATAAAAACCATAAATAGGAGAGTACAAATCATCTATTTTTTAACGGTGATTGGGTGGTTGCAGTATAGAGTGTATTTGGTGATTTTATTTCTATCCTTGACCCAAAATTTGATACCCTACCGTTCCTAGACAGGTGGTATCATGGCATGGGCGATAGGGGTCCTGAGAATTTGGCACATACCATGATATTACATGCATGGTGCTGGTGTTTCTGGAAGGCTAGGAATAAGGCGAGGCATGATGGGGTCATATCCTCTTGTATATTAATTACCATTAGGACCATGAATCTCTTTCTTGATATGGATGGTCTCATCAATAACTGGCGGGAATCCCTCTCCCTTGGTTGCCATCAAGGGAGATCCCCGCTTTCTAGACCTATTCCAGTAGCCCCAAAAACCATTGAGTAAGATGGAATACTCCACTAAGGGGCCTTAATCTCAACATAGATGGGTCATGCAACATGGGGTGATATGCGGAGGAGGGTTCATTCGTGAATCCCATGGTTCAGTTATATTGGTGTTTTCCTCCCGTCTGGGACACAACTCCTCTCTACAAGACGAGGGGAAGGCCATGCATCTGGGTATAACCCTATTCCCCAGAGGAACATTATTTTGGAAGATGTTGAAACCAACTCCAAGATTATACCTAACATAATGAACCACATTTTCACCCACCCCTTGGTCGTTGACCTACATCATTTGATAATGTAGATGCACTCTCAGCAATATAACCAATGTGCATCACTCCTGACGGGAGGGGAATCATGTTGTGGATTATCTTTCATCTCTTTATTTTCTTTGGCTCTGCCCCTTTTTCAATCTATCATGTGCACACCTTGAAACCCGAGGTGGTGGATTTGGTTAGAGTGGATGCCCTTGGCCTTCATTTGTTTCAGCCTCCATAACTGATTTGCAATGGTTGGTAACCTTTTTTGTTATCTATACATTATAATAATACAATTCTAATGTTGTATATTTGAATAATGACATAGTTAATCAGGAAATAAATGATGGTGTTGTTCATGCTAGATGGTACAAAATTATACCATGGATTAACATGTATTTTGTGAATCATTTTATGAGGTAACATCCCCCTTCAATCAGTGGATCATCTGACCTGGTGGTAGTTGTACGATGGATCAGTTCTTTAGGAAAGTTATTTGATGTCATGGGATGTTCTTAATATCAAAAATCAACCCTTTCCATTTACTATTTTGAAGTCATAGATGATAAATTATTTTCTTTGGTTAATAATACCATAGATAAAAAAGATTTGGATTCAATGGAATGTGAAACATTCAAGGATCTTTTCCTTGGGAAACATTTCTCACTGGTTGTTTGACTCTGAAAGGAAAAACATTTTCTAGAAATGAGTAAAAAAGATGAAGATCCAGTAGCTACATATGAAGAAAACTATACTAGATTGGCAAGGTATGTGCCGTATTTTTTTGGGACACTGATAAATAAATTAATTGGTTTTACATGGGATTGAAACTAGGTTTATGAAGATCATTGGATTCACAAGAATTTTAATGCTATGAGAATGTTTTTCGTCATTCTCAAAAGGTTGAAATGGAGATTAATGACACATATATTCTTCTTGATGACCTGAATAAGAATAATTCGAGTTGGAATGATTTATGGAAGAATTTATCAAATAAATTTGTTGGAACAAAATAAAATTTCATTCTTATTAAAAGTGTGGTAAAAGAATCATGGAGAATGTCTTGTAAATTCCATGAAGTTATATATATGTGAAAATTTTGGGCACATGACTCATGATTGAATGGAAAATGATTATAAGAATGAAGAGAATCAGATGGTATGATGCTCTAACTATTAAGAGTTGGTTCATTTTTCTAATATGTACCCAAAACTATTCAATCATGTGAGAAATCAGAATGATTGGAAATATAAGCCTGTAGAAAAATCCTTTGCATCCCATTCAACAGATGTTCAGCCATCAAATGATATGATATCTGGTATATTTATTATTTTTACCGAATATTTCAATGTATTTTTTGATTCAAGGTCTACAAATTCACTTATTTCTAATAAATTTTATACTAAATTGGAAATTCCACCTAAATAAATATAGCCAGAACTCATGGTAAAAACACCTGGAGGAAATATGGAGGCAGAAATAAATTATAATAATATACTTATCTTAGTCTATATAAAGCGTTCACATGAATTGTTTTCCTCTAGTATCATTTTATGTTATTCTGGGTATGTACTGACTTTCTATTTATCATGATAAGATTGATTATAGAGATAAATAAGTTGTGTTTTAGAAAACTTTTATGTTTGTGTACAAGAATGAAACCATACAACTGATAACATATTAGGAAGAAAAGAAGCTGTTAAAAGTTGGACATGAAATTTTTCTAGGACATATTTTTGAAAATAAAGGATCTATTCATATTAATGATGTGCTATTGGTAAATGGGTATCTTTATGATTTTTCCTTATGATTTTCATGGTGTTGTTCATGGAACAGAAGTTGAGTTTACTATTGAATTATTTCAAGATGTTATCCTAATTTCTAAACCCCCTATCAAATGGGTAAAATGGAACTTTTAGAGTTCAAAAAGTAGTTAAAATAATTATTAGATAAAGGATTCATCTAACTTAGCACTTCACCATGGGGTGACCCTATATAGTTTGTTAAAAAGAATTATTTTCAATTGAAAATTTTTATTGATTATAGAACCTTGAATAAAATCACTATTATGAAAATGGATTATTTACCTCATATTGATTATTTTTTGATCAGATCCTGGGAGAACAAAATTTTTTAGAGGATGACCTGGGTTCGTGGTACAATATGTTGAATGTAAAATAAGAAGACATCCAAAAGACCACATTTTGTACTAGATATGGGATGCATGATTTTTTATTTATTCTTTTTGGGTTAACTAATTCACCAACCATATTCAAGGATCTAATGAATATAATTTTTCAGGATTACTTTGATAATATTGTGGTTTTGTTTGTTGAAAACATTATGGTATGTTGTAAAAACAAAGAGGACCATGAAATTCATCTAAGGGTTGTGTTGAAAACATTAAAAGAAAAGAAAAAAAATGAAAAATTAATAAAGTGTGAATTTTGGTCGAAAAAAATTTCATTCCTTGGTTACATTGTTTCTAAGGATAACATAAATATTGATCCTTCTAAAATAAATCTTGTTGAATAATGGAAAAGACCCACAATTTTAAAATATATTTTTGGTTTCCTTGGTTTGGTAATCAATTATTGGAGGATTTTTGAAAACATTTCATGATTATATATTACACTAAATTCGTTAACAAGAAATGGTGTTACATTTATTTGAAGACAATAATTTGATGATTGATTTTAGGAATTGAAAAGAAAATTGGTGAATGCTTCAGTTTTTGACCTCCCTTCCAATGATGATGAATTTTTCATTTATATTGGTTCTTTATATAAAGGGCGTGGTTATGTGTTAATTAAGAATGATTAGGTAAATACTTATGCCCCATTTAAATTGAAACCACCTAAGTTAAAATTCCCTACAAATGATTTGCAATTGGTTGTAGTTTTTTTATTTAAAAATTTGGATGCATCATTTGTATAGATTAAAATGTGAAATATATCTTTACCATAAAAGTTTTAAGAATAAATTCACTCAGAATTAATTTAACATGAGATTGAGAAGATGGATGGAAATAATAAAATATTATGATTTCACGATTCATTACCATACTTGAAAATTACACAAAGTTGATGATTATTTTACTTATAAAAGTAATACTAAATTAAATATATTACATTTGGAACATGAATCAATGGTTAATGATTTGATAAATTTGGGTTTGGAAGTTGTTGATGTAGGAAATTCCTCTAATATATTTCATGTTTCTTTGAATTTTCCTATATTATATAAAATTATGAATACTCATAAGGAAGAAAAAAAGTTTCACAAAAAAATGTAGAATTTGTTCAAAATGATATGCTTTCTATGTTTAACGTTGATAAATATCTATTTATGAGGTTTTGTTAGAGAATATGTGTTCATTGTGATTCCCAAATGAATAAATAATTATTTTGTGATGATCATAGATCTATGTTTTTATTTCATCCTAAATGAAAAAAGATTTACAGAGACATTAGAGGGTATTATTAGTGGGATTGAATGAAAAGAGATATTGTTTATTTTACAATGAAATAATTGAATTTTCATCTTATTAAAACAAATCATATGTTAACAAAGGGGATTCTTCAACAATTTCCAGTGCTTGAGAGGAAATGGGAAAATATATCCTTCAACTTCATGGTGGGACATCCAATGACCTATTGAGCCTTCTTGAATGTACGTCAAAGATATTTCCAGGTTACATTTATTTCCTCTATATATTAAATTGGGCCGAGATCCCAGGTTTACTTCAAACTTTTGGAAATCCCTTTAGAATTTGATGGGAATGAAATTGAATTACAACACTGCTTTTAATCCCCATTATGATTAAAATACCATGAAAAAATTTAGATCACTGAGGATATGGTTTGAGCATGTTCAATTGATTACCAGGGAAGTTGGGATCATTATATTCATTTAGTTTAATTTTCTTATAATAATAGTTTTCATTCTAACATACATATGACACCGTTCTAGGGATTATAGAGGAAGAGGCGTAGAAATCCAACATTTTGGGATGATATCAGAGAAAAGGAAGTTAATGAGACTAGAATTAGTAGAGGATGTGGCTGAGAAAGTGAAGATGAATCAGTGACACATGTGGAATGCTCAAAGCTGAAAAACAAAATTATATAAATAATAAGAGTAAATACATTTCATTAGTGGTAGGTAAACATGTTTTCCTTAAAATATCTTATTGGAAAAGTGTTATGTATTTTGGTAAGAATGAAAACCTAAATCCATGATTCATTAGACCTTTTGAAATTATTGAAAAAGTTGTACAAGTTTCCTACTGAGTATCTTTTCCTCTTAGGTTATCTCATGTACACAATGTTTTAGTGTGTTGATGTTAATGAAGTTTGTGCCAGATCCATCTCATGTTTTGAGCCTAGGAGTAGTTCCGTAGGAAGAAAAAAATTCTTATGAAGAGAAACCTATTCGGATTATAGATCCTAGAGGGAAGGTATTGCAGAATAATGTAATTCACTAGGTTATGGTTTTGTGGAGAAACCATATGGTTGAATAAGTAATATGGGAATCAGAAAATGCAATGAGGGAAAGACATCCTCAATTTTTTTATAAGTGATTATAATTTTTTACAATAAACTCTCTAAAAGGTGGGGACAATGTAACAACCTAGGTACTTATAAAATAAAATATTCTTTTTTTATAAATTAAATAGTTATATCCATTAGAAATGTATAATGAAATAAGTAGTATTTTAAAGAATATTTTCTATTGGAAAAGTAACATGACCATGGGAATACTATTATGACACTTATGAATAGTAAATTGGCCAATAGAATAGTAACCACACCCATTAATGTATAAATAATATCCATGTATCTTATATGTGAAAATATGAAATATTTATATATTGGAATGAGTAAATATTTTTTTTAGAAAATCATTTATTAGGTGTTGTGTTTTCGACAACAAAAATATTAATTTAAAATTTCATAATTAATATGATGAATTAAAATAAAATATATTTCATTAAAACAGATTCTGAATTAATATTTTATTGTCTTATGATTATAAGACAATTTTATGAGATCTCTTTTAATTTTTCAAAGTGTTGTAAAATCAGTTATAGTTTTAAAACTAGCATTTTTGGAATAAATTATGATTTAAAAAAAATAAAAATTTATTATATTTAGAATATTATTTTCAAAAAATGGAGTTAATTTTAGAATTATACACATAAAAAAATTTTAGGGGGAATTTTTTAGTCTTTCCTAAAATACATGACTTTTTTGTGAATAATGGAATAAACTAATTTAAAACATAAGCTAAATACATAAAGTATTGAGTCATGGATGATGTTTTACTGAGTTAAGCACCCTTTTTTCATACTCAAAATAACTAATTACTATGTTTGTTTACAAAAAAATCACTATTGATTGTCTTGAAGAAAATAGTAAAAAATGATTAAAATAATGAAAAAACCCTAATCTCCTCCACTATAAATACCACCCCTCACCCTCACTTTTCCTAACTCCTCTCAAGATTTGATCCTTGTCCAATATATACCCAATATTCTTCAAAATCTTCTTCCCCACATCCATGTTCAGCTGGTCTCACCAAAAGGAATAAAACACGGGCCTTAAAGACGCTCCCAAGGAATATAATTCAAGAGGTAAAAATCCCCATTCATTTTCTTATTTTATTTTCAATTATATTTCTTTTCTTATACACTCTTAACCTAAAATAATACAAGAGTCACAAATAATCCTCTATATTATATATACTTAATTTTTTTTTCTTATGTAAAAATTAATCATCATACAACTTCTCCTATAGATTTTATTCTAAAAATAAAAACATCTTCTCAGATGTAATGATTTACCGACATTATGGTTAATGTGTTTTAAATTTTGATTAATTATTTCATGGTTGGCTATAGAATAATTTATATTTTTGAAACAGATTGTAATTATTATTATATAACCCCTTTTATGTTCTTTAATTAATATATATTCACAATATTGAACTATATAATGAAAATAGTTTGTGATGATGAAATAACCACCAAAATGATTTAAACGAATATCTTTAATGTTTTATCTAATGAATCATCCTAATATATAAAAATATTATATGTTATAATATAGAGTTATTAAAACATATAAATACCATTTCATTCCACTTCTGGAGTTTTTCATCCTTCCGATAATAAATTTAATAATAAATTGACAATGAAAACCATGTAAAGAACATAACTAAAACAACTGAAATAATGAAACATTATTAATAAATGGGTGTATATATGTTATAAAATGATAATATAATGTATAATAAATATTAATATGGGTTATTAATAAAATATTAACACTCCTCTAACCACTATATAAGTGGTTTGGAATTTTTTAAAGTAAGACAACCCCATGGTAAAAGAATTCTTAACCTAATTTCTATTTATTGGGTTAACCTTATGCTTCATTGATTTTGTCATGCAATGTTTATTTTTAAATTAATTTTTATTATATAATGTGTTATTATGTGGTTTTATATTGAATATAAATATTCCTACCATTTTAATAAATTATGCTTCGATGATATGGTATGTGTAAGGGACTTTCCTTTTAAATAGATCTTTTACAAAATTCAAAATGATGGTTCTTCTTATATATGGAATTAGAAGTTTCTACTGATTTCATGATTTTTTATTACTATAATATTTTAATCATATGTTTTCATAGTTATTTCATTAATATGTGAGTACTTTTTATAATTTAAAATGTGATTTTTATGAAAAATTATCTTTCGATATGTGAATGTGTTTGGTCATGGGGTTAAATGAGTTGTCATGAGTTTTTTTCTTGATATTTTCCTTGGAAATTGTTTATGTTGGGTTGATCCCATTATATCTCAATATATGTTGGTTGGATCCCAATATAGCTCAATATATGAAGTAATGATCCACACTATAGGTGAATATATATAGGGTTTAGCCTATTATAACTCAAAATATAACGAGTGATCCCCATTATATCTCTCTAAATCATTGGGTACTCTAGAGATGGAATTCGGCCAAATGGTCATTCCATTTGTAAGTTTTAATGTAAGAGTGATATATAAAATATGTACCGTGGAAACTTCATGATGTTTTGATGTATGATAATGATATTTTATGAATTCATTTATAATATTTTTATGTTATCACCTGATTAATGATTTTCTTATTGATATCCCTTAATGAGCCTTTTGTGCTCAACCCATGTTTTTAATTTTTTATCATTGGTTATAAGGATGTGTAATAGAAATCAGGATGTCATGTATAACGTTATGATGATTTTTCAAAGAAACACATGTTTTATTTTTTTATTAATATTTTTGAAGAAATGGACACTGTTTTATAAGTATCAACTCTATATAAATATCGTCTATTATGTATGTATTATTTATTAATTATCTAAATACATAACCTTAAAAATCATCAATGTTATAGAATGTAAATTTTTGACTAAAACACTAGATTATGTAATGTTTTAAGGCTGGGTCCTTATATTGGTTACCCAATATATATAAATATTCATATGGGGATGTAATAAAATAATTTATAAAACCTCATCAAAAGTTCAACATAAACATTTCCTAAATGGTTAAACATATGAACATTATAAATGAATAAAACTCAAATATTTATATTGATGATCACTAAATTTTGAAATTTAACCTATCATTCATTCCCCAAACAACATGAAGTAGCTCTTAATTATCACATACCAAACATGTGAAAAAAATAATTATGTTTTCTCTTGAAACATGTTAATATTCATGATTTTTAAAACAACTTAATAAAAAATGAATACTTCCTAATTCCTTGAATTACAACATATAATGTTGAATATATCCCATAAATACATTAATTTAGTAAACATCATCAATGAAAACTTGATTTTTTCCAAAAATCAATAAACATATCCAATATCATTAATAATTTATAATTTACATAATCCATATCCAATAAATCTGCATATTATTACCATTATAAAAATAATTATAACATATTAACGGTTATATTTCCTTAATATAAATATCACCTTACCTATAAATACCTTTCATGGTAATCATCACAATTCAACACATTTTTGAAAATCCATTATGAAAAAATTATACTAAAAAATCCTTATATATTTCATGATTTTTATAAAAAAATTATTGAATTAAAATACACAATGACTTACATTATTCCTTCTGATAATTAAGCCATTACCTAGGATTCACTATATTTTTACTTAATACCTTCTACCTTTCATATGTCAGTCATAGTCTCTACAATTTTAATTAAAAAAAATTACTCATAAACTTTTTAAAATTATATTCATAGGATTTACACTTAGTAAATAAGTTTTCATAATTCCCATACATTCCACATTAATAAAATTCAACAGTTGAGGATACCTCAAGAAAACCATTATTCTCATCCATTGTATTAACCAGAAATTTCATTTTTCCTTTTCAATTACTAGGTTTGTGTACTTTTTTCTTAACCCAAAAAACTGCTCATCACTCTAATATATTCCATTGATTTATTGTTACCAAATTATCAAACTTATAGGAAATTTTATCTTCATTCATCCATGGTATCCACCACCACACTCTTAGTTTTTTTGTTATCTTTATCTTATTTGGTGAATTAGATAGTCGGTCAAGTTTAATGTTTTTAATCATATATCATGATAACATATTAAGCATAATCAAAATTTCCTTCACTAAAGTCATTATCCCATTTGGTTACTATCATAAAATATTCATTCAAATTCAATATTAAAAAATTTCCTTATAGTTGAATCCATTGAAAAAATCTAAAAATCATAGTGCGTGTAACAATAATCCTAGTTGGTAACCACTTACTCATGAAAAATTACATATAGGATTTTATCTCAAGACACATTATTTTTAGTCTTCGACAAACTAGCCCTGAACTAGTTCATTCATGGTTGTTATCTATTTAAATCCATCATAGTGGTTTATAAAGTGTTTTTGAATTTCCTAATCATATTCTCTAGGAGTGTCAAACTTGGTGTCCATTGAGGCCATTGTTGTGCACCAGGTGACGATCGAGTCCATCTCAAAGTTCCCTTCTCAGAGCTATGACCCCTAGGAATATATATTCTAGATCCATATCCATTTATATTATATAGTTAAAGATGTAATTTTTGTAAACCTCTTTTTATTTATTCTTCAAATGTTTGAATACATTTTCATATTGTTTTAATCATCCTTAGACTTATCCTTAGACATATTCCAAGCCATATCATTAGAAATATCCCTAGGTATCTCACTATTCGTTTCCCATACTTGTTTGTAAGGAATAAATTATCCTCTTTTGGATACCAACTATAGAAACATGGATACTTCATACATAAACATTATATATATTAAAATTAATATTATATACATTACAAAAACACACTCCTAATGATAATATTTGTTTTTTGTCATTGGAGAGTAGAGACATCATATTCTAATTTGATGATAGGTTTTTAACATATCACATAAATATATTCCCATTTAGTACTCTTCATAATATTTCCACACTTAAATCCTTTATTCATAAAATAGGGAAAGGAAACAATGGTGAGCTTAGATACCTAGTAAGGGTAAAAAGGGAGATACATTAGAGTAATATGAACATAAGGGTATAATAATGTGAGAAAAATAATTAAGAACCATGATAATAATATCAATGATTATATTATTAAGTCATGGAATAAAAATTGGATATTTCTGAAACATGAATCATAAATAAATAAAAGATCCAATTCCATGCAAGCATAACATTTAGAGAAGACATGGAATTATGTAATACACAAAAGATTGTATGATTTTAAACATTTATAAATTGAAACAGGTTCAATCATAATATTAAGGACATGGAATTAGGCCACCGAATAAACTTATGGAAATGAAACCAGGTCCACATAAACAATTATAAACATGAAAGATAGGTTCACACATAACACAGTGAATATGTAATCAGTTTACACATAAAATTGTGAGGATGTAATTTTGTTTATATAAAACATTATAGACATGTTACTAGGATCACCCATAACGTATTTAGTCACAAGTTATACATATCGACCCAATGAATTTGAGTAATATATTGGTCCCACCCATCACATAATGATAATAATATGTCTGGGTGCCTAGGGTCATAAAACATTCTTTATATAAAAACCAATGAAATAAAATGGGTTTCATAAACATTTCATCTTATCATAACTTATGGAAAAGTGATATATTTCAAAATCATTTTATCTATTCATCTCTATATAACCATTCTAAAAAATAAGGTTTCATAATATATCTATCATGGAATAACCCATGGAAGAGAAATGGGATTCATCAACATCATTTGATCATAAATATAAACCATTTAGACAAGAAATAAGAATAGTATCATTGGATCATATCCCCCGAAAATAATAATTAACCATAGAGTTTGTGATCTTAGATGGAGAATTAATTTGATGGAAAAATCTCATGGAACGTTTATTGAGGACAAGAAAATTTCATTGGAAATCAAATCTTAAAGCATAAAAAATTTTGAAAATCATTTTCCTTGAAAATAACCATGAGAACATCCAAAGGATTCATGAAAAATAATTTAAAACATTTCATGTGTTAAATATCCATTCTCATTTGAAAAATTGATTCTAAAATATAAATTATTTTGTAAATAACATTCTCTGAAAATAACCTTGAAAATTTATATAGGAAACAGTAAGGAAAATAATGATTATGGTGGTGGAAAATTATGATCATTATGTATATGTTAAAACAAAGACCCCATTCCCATTTTTGTTAAAACAAATGGGTATTGTTTGTAAAAATACATGAATATTTCTTTAAAAATATTTTTTTAAAAGGAAAAAATGCATTAAAATTTCATTAATAAATCATTTTATAAATTCTGAAAACATTTTTGATTTTTTTGGAAAATCTGGATTTGGAACATAGGGTTTTAGAATGAAGAGAGAAATAAAGATGATTTTTTTAAAAAAAGTCTCAAATATTTTATTTCACAATGAGTGGATAAATGGAATTATTAATTGAAAATATCATGAAGAACTGGGTTATAATAAAATTTATGTTCACTATTGAGAGATCATTCATTATATATTATCATTAGAAACTTAATCATAAATAATATCCATAAATGATGTGATTGTAATATTAAATCTCTAACTCTTGAGGGAAATTTATTTTTTGTAACACCCCATGAAATTAAAATATTTTTTTTTGTTGGAATATATGTTATTTTTTCACTCTTCATTTGGAACACAATGTTAATCTTATGCTACACACAACACTAAATTATCTTGTATTACCCATAAGACTTAGTTATGACCATATTGTGGTTCAATGTGATATTATTTATTGGACGTTTTGTGTTTCTTTATGTTACACAACCCTATCTGTGAGGGATACTTACACCCTGGGGATTCTAAGCTATGGGTGGGTATTTTACCCAACATATCAGTGGGAGGATGAATGGTTGACTAACAACATTGGTCATTCTCTCTTATCTTGATAGTTACTCGTGTTGGTATGCACAATAGTTAGTTTTCCCCATATACGTGTGTATAGATCAGTAACGGCTTGTGTCTATTTCACACACACATATTCTAGATATAGTTTCCTAAGTGCTACTATAGGTATAATTTGTATATACTATGGTGGATTGAGGATTATTACGTGGTGTATTGGTTTTAATGTATTGATATATAATACCGGATGTATGAAACATGCTATATGAGATATGGTGGCTCCCAAATACTACCTAGTTACTTTTGGATATGTGGATAAGGTAATTATGTTGCATGAGGTTCATGGTGGGCTGCTTCACCCATGTGTCTTCGGGCTAGCCTTTTTGGAGAGTGATGCCCAAGATGTGTGGAGTTAGGGAAAAGAAAAAAAAGTTGGGAAGTGGTAGTGGGGTACCATTGATATTCTTTATTATATTTTATTATCTTTTATGTGATACATGGTGAGAGTACCCATGATGAGGCTAAGAACATATTATACCTATTTAGGCAATGAATTAGTTTCAATTTTTGATCACATGTGCTTGAGCATGATTCCTTACTTTTTCATGAGAGGATCTGGGGAGGATCCAAGTGAGTATAATTTTATACACTCCCTATATTTATATAAAATATTTTCCTTTTAGTTTTAGTATTTATTGCATGACATTACATATGTGAACTTGGGTTTCTTTTAATTAGGGGTCTGAGAAAGAGTTGGTTGGTGTCGGTCTTATATCTATCATTCTCATGTTTTCTATTAGAGGGAAATTCCTCCCATTTGTGTGTTTACTATACCATCGGTTCTTTTCACCAACCTAGGGCCTACTAAAGGCGGGACATGGGGGTCATTATCTTTCTTCTAAAATTATACCACTAGGAGTGGTTCACATTGTGTGGAGTGAGTTATTATAGAGTTGTATTAGATGTTTGGTTGAGGAATATGATGTATTTTAGAGTTAGGATCAAGTGAGGTTTCATGGGATTGTAGGGAAATAGTTCCAGAAATGTTTAGAAAGAATTTTAAACATAGGAGAATAGCTGAGAAACAAGTATTTGTGTCCCCCATATAATTTTATGCAAGGAATGTCAAGCTTACAGTGGATTCTAAATGAGGTGATACTTGTTTCACAACAAAGACCTAAGAGTAGATCATGCATCATTGTTCTTTGCACTAGTGTTTTAATGGGAATACATTTGGATATGTGAACCTAAAATGAATAAAAGAATAAAAAAATTTATGTTAAAGTCTTCCATATTCCGATTTTATGAGAAATAATAGTTTTTTCTTTATGTAGTTATGGATCTAGGTCGATGTCCCTGTTAGGATCAGGAAAAAGTTGTCCAGTAGGATTCACCATAATATCAACATAGAGTATAGCTCGAAAACAATGAAACTTGCTATAAGAAAGTCAAATAGTTTCATTTCTAGAGTCCATAGAATTATGGGGGCTTTGTTTTAGATGCATTAACTAAATACAAGTTGGATGAGGTTGAGATAGCCTTCAGTTAAATTCGTGCTGGGAAAGGGAATTGGGTATCGTTGGTTGTGATGATACTATGTGGGGCTACGAGGCAGTAGTGGTTCTTGTTCTTGAAGGACCGTGAGGATTCAACAGTCTCATGGGAGAATTTCTGAGATATGTTTAGATTCTATTTTCTTTCTACGATCGCAAAGGCGACCGGTCTCCAAGAGCTACATGCCCTTCTTTAGGAAAGCTCCATTGTGTGAGAGTTCAGGATCTATTTTAGGAACCTTCTACGATATGCCTTGGACCTATTTCTGGATGAGGAGGCTATGGTGTTGCATTTCAAGGAGGCTTTTTATCCAGATATTTGGCTTTAGGTCACTCCATTTATACAGGAGACATATCTTGAGGTGATGGTGAGGTAGGAGGTTATCGATATGATGTTATCTAGAACCAGATCATCATGAGTGGGGAGTCCTCAAGATTCCTCATGAAGCTAAGTTGTGGACCGAGGTTCCATATTTTTTGGGTACAAAAGATTCGGTTCAACAGGGGTTGTTTACAACCCTCAAAGTCTAATATCTATGGGAGGTGTGACTCCTAGGCCTATGCTAATGGGTCATGTACTTATTTTTCTATTATAGGTAGAGGTCATTAGTAGAATGAGTGATATACCTTTCCGAGTAGTTAGAATGTGCTTCGTGTTCCACTCCAAGTTCCACCTTGGAGGTAGTTCTAGCCAAGGTAGAAGCATGTTGCACCTGCTTTGGATAAATAAAGAGAAGTTGGGATAGGTAGGGGAAAATCATTGTATTCTCCCAATCCTTGAAGTGCAGAGCGTGGCCATGGAGGTGGTTATTAGCACATTCATAGAGACCATAGAGTAGTTCATGGTCATCTTCATGAATTAACACAACCAACAGTAGGAGAGTCAGACGTCATTTGAGGTACCCTATTCTTTATTTCAACACGGTTAAATGCCTTTTTTGATTCTGGAGTGACATAGTCTATCATATCACTTTCCCTTATCTATGCTTTAAGACTTTAGGTAGAGTGGCTTCCACTTCCCTTGGCATTGACTATGCTAGTTGGGGGTTTAGATGACATTTTTCAAGGTTATAGAGATTGTGAGCTAGTTTTGGTGCATCACTGCTCTTGGGGAGATTTCATATGTTTAGGAATACAACCATATGATTTCATCATCGACATATATTGGTTGTATTCCGTGTAGGATATCATGGATTGATTCCAGAGGCTAGTGGCTTTCTTCGATGTTGATGGATAATCAAAAGTGTTTTTCGATGAGTGAAACCCTCAGATGGGTTAGAGTTACCTTCCTTCCTTTTCACCCTTGATGGATGAGATAATGATATTTTTATATAAGTTTTATCAATTGGTGTTTCCCAGGGACATAGAAAAGTAACCTGATTTATTTCCAGAATACGTTGTAGTATTACCTCATCGATGTGAGTTTGAGCTCAGGATCAAACAACAGATGGGAAGCCTCCTATCTTGATGTATCTGTATTGGATAGGTCCTTATGATATTTGAGATCTATGAATACTACTCGATATTATGTTTTAGTGATGTTTTGTTTGATCAAGTTCGTCAGCATGGTGTGTAGTAATTTTGTTCATAAAGAAGGATGATGTCAGATTGTAGTTGTGGGTTGATTATCATCACTTGAATTGAGTGACAGTCATAAACTGCCATCCTCTTCCATAGATTGATGATATATTTGATCAAATTAAGGGTGCATGTTAGTTCTCAGAGATCGATTTGTGGTAATCATATCATCATATTCATGTTAAGGATGAGGATATCCTGAATGCTACATCCCATTGTCGTCATGTTCAATATGAGTTCATTATGATGTCATTCGATGTGATGAATGCTATAGTAGTTTTCATTGGTTTTATGAACACAATTATTCGTGAGTTCCTAGATAATTTCATGGAGGTTTTCATCGATAAAATCCTTATGTACTCTTCATCCATGGAGGAGCATTCAAGATATCTGCATGCTGTTTTTGGATACATTTTCAATGAGAAGCTATTTGGGAATTTATTGAAGTGTATATTTTGGGGACAATAAGTTTGTTTCTTAGTACGTGTTTTATCCTAAAAGGGAGTAACTATGGATAAATAAAAGAAATAATAATTTATCTATTGGGAAGTCCACAAGAAGTTGGAAGAAGTGTGAATTTTCCTTATTTTTTTCGGCTATTATAAGAGGTACATAGTTGATTTCAATCGGGTGAATACTCCTATAACAATGATGACCAGAAAGGATCATCCATTCATGTGGACTGATCAGTGTCAGAATTCCTTTTAGTATCTTATGGGCATGTTTGTTAGTTCTCAATTTCATTATCTTCCAGTAGAAGGATTTTAGTTCGAGGATTTCTTGTGATGCTTCACGTCTTGTTTGGGATGTTTTCTAAGGAATCATTGATCAATTTTTTTATGGGTCTCGGTAGTTGCATACCTATGAATGTAACAATTCCACCAACGATCTCAATTTAGAGACATTGGGGTTTTCCTTAATGGTTTGAAGACATTACCTCATCGATGATCGTTTGGTGGTCTTCACAAATCATAACATTATGTGGTATGTTTTCTCTTAGCTTAACATGAACTTGTGACAACATCGGTGGATGAAGTTCTTACATGATTAAGACTTCAAAATTTATTATACACCTAAAAATGTTAATGTTGTAGTAAATGCGCTGAGCATGAAGTCACGTAATGATGGAGTGTGTCAATCGGGTGATTCATGGAGGTGATCAAAAAAATTTATGCGTTACATCTGAATATGTTAGAAGTTGTGGGGTATATATTATCTTTTTCAGATGAAAGTGTAGTAATATATAGTGAAGTAGGTATAATTTTCCGAATTGGTGGATCTTGAGGTGGAGGTCTGGAGAGATCGGGTTGTTTGGGATGAGGCACCTGATGGTTGGTTTGAGGATGAACATCACTGGATGTTGTTTCAGTGAATACTTTCGATTGTATTGGTGACACATGATATGGTTCTCCAAGAGTTCCTTAGTTCTTCCATAGCAGCATATCCTAGAATGAAAAAATTGTACTGAGTTTTGAGGAGTCGGTTTTGGTGGCCTAGGATGAAGCATGCAGTTGAAGAGTTTGGGTCTCGATGTTTGGTCTACCTAAAGATGAATGCCAAGCACCGTGTTCCTGATGTTTTTCTCTATCCATTATATGTTCCTAAGTGGAAGTGGGAAGACATCTAGATGGATTATTTTACTGTTTTACCTCAATATCAAGTATGATATAATGTTATATGGGTAGTAGTAGATCATTCAATAAAGTCATCTCGATATATATTGATCAAGGTGTCGATATCTATGAACGTTTTGTTGAGGAAATATTTTGAGGAGGTAGTAAGGCTCCATGAAGTCCTAAGGATGACCACTTCCCTTCAAGATCATAATTTTACCTCCAAGGTGTGGAGAGGCCTCCAACATGCTTTTGGTTCTTAGTTATGTTGTGACACATCTTTTCATCTGCAGATGGATGATCAAAAGAAACAGACTATCTAGACTCTTGAAGACATGTGGAGCTCTTATGTCCACGATAGTGGATGTTGGTAGATGAGGTACCTACCCTTGGCAGAGTTCTGTTATAATAATAGTTTCCCCTCCACCATCAGTATGTCACCATTTTATGTCTTGTATATCCAACCCTTACATTATCCATTCTCCTAGAATGGGGCCATAGATTTAGGAATTCTCAGGCCAGAATAGGTACAGGGTATGACATAGATGGTTAATGTGGTTTGTTAGTTGATGAAGGTATCAAGGGATCATAAAAATTACTATATAGATCATAGGAGGAGGACTCTAGAGTTTTACATTGGGGATCACATGTTTCTGGAGGTTATTACTCCTCATGTGATACAAAGGTTTGGTCATGGGAGTAACATTTCTCCTTAGTTTTTTGGGACTTTTGAGCTGTTGGATCATGTAGGAGTCATGGTGTATTGGTTATAACATCCCCCATAGATCATCTTGATAAAAAATGTTTTCCATGTGTCACAGATCCATCATTATCTTCTTAATGGTTATCACATCATTGAGGGGGGTGATATCACTGTTGATGATTATGCGACCTTCGAGGAGAGACCTGTAGAGATCTAGGACCACAAGGAGAAGGTGTTCTGTGAGCATTTTATCCCCTTTATCTATATCTTGTGGTGGTACGGTGGAGTGGAAGAGAGTAATTGGGAACATGAGTTCCAGAAATTTTCTCATTACTCCAATATGTTTAATGATTATCTATTCTCTTGTGACATTGTTTTTTGGTGGTTATAGATATTTTCTGGTTATGATGTGGCTTTATATTGTTTCTTATTATGGATTTCTCTATTTTTAAAGGTATATCCAAGAGAGAGTGTTTAGAATCTTGTTGTTATTGTCATATGGGTTTTCGTTGTTCCTTTTTTAAAGTAGTTGAGCCCCTATGGTGGTGAGAGTATTGAGAGGATTATTGTAGGGTGGATGTTCAAACAACCTCCTTTTTGTTTCTTCATTGGATTATTTTTGGATTCATGAGGGAGAGAATAGTTTGATTGGTATCTAATGTAATAGACATGAACACATCAATCCATTAATTTGTAAAATTTTTGGGGTTGTGGTGTTCTAGGAGGAAGCGATGACCCATTTCTAGAGTTTTCCAAAAATCTTGTTTTTCCAATGGTGAGTCTAGAACAGTAGATTGTCACAGTGAATCATGATAGTGATTCATAATGGTGACAAGCACTAGTAGTTCTCTAATGGTGACTCAGATTAGTAGCTCACCAACAATGGCTCACAATGGTAGCACACCAAAATCAAATCCAACTAGGATATTGCTAAGGGGGACTCACACCAGTAGGTTGCCCATGTTGACTCACATCGGTAGCTCACCAATGGCGACTCACACCGGTTGCTCGCTAATGCTGACTCGCACCAGTAGCTCACAATTTGTGACTCATGATGTTGAGTCATCTAGTGGTAGCTTGTAAATTGGAAAGACACCCAACTTTGATTCATCTAATGTTAGTTCATCCAATAGTGACACGAAACAGTTACTCACCCAATGGTGTGTCATTTCCAATAGTATTTCAAAATTTTAGTTTTCTCCAGATTTCCTGTCTTCTACATTTTCTCCCCCTTTATGTTTTCATATATGATTCAAATCCCATAAGTCTTATCTAATTTTTCCTAAGTGTTTGGGTGCCGTTATTTAGTCAAATCACATGGGTTGTTGAGATCTTGTTTTAATATAAATTGAAAACCATTTCATATTTTGTGTGTCTCAGATATAATCCATCTAAGTTGAGGGATTTACCTTCATTAATTACCTCTTTTTTTATCGTTATAGGTCGCCCAATGTTCTTTCTCCCATAGGAGTCATGCGGTCAAACTGTAATCCTTATATCATATTCCCATAATAGCTTTCATGTGCTCCACCATTTTTGGGGAAACCATGAAGTTTCGATCCATCTACGATATAAGTTATGTTCTACCTCCATTATTCTACATTCTCTAATCTGTTTCCTTAAATTTATCCATTCTTTATTATGGAATGTGATATCCATGTTTCTAATGGATCTTTCTCATATATTGGTTGGTGTGGTGTTGTCTTGGAATCCTTGGGTGAATGAAGTCATCCTAAGAGAGGTGATTGTGATCTACTATATTTTTCATTGTCATGAAAATATTTTTGGAAATATTTTGATGTAGTGGATTTACTTCTTATCTAATTACAAATGTGAAACTGATGAGCTTGTGTGATTTGGCCCATGGATAATAATGAAATTCACATAATAAATATTTGAACAAGATTAAATAATTGGAATAAATTGCTTTGTGATTTTATTTACTAATGATGTGATAGGTAGTGTGATATCTATAATTTTTTTATTTATCATTTTTTTCTTGATAGAAATTGGTAAAGAACATAAAGCCCAAACTAATTGATAATTAATTGAAAAAAAGATGAAGAGGCAAGTTTAATGAATTCAGTTTTATTTTTTTTATTTTTGATGATAATAAAATTGATGTAGATATGAATGTTTAATAGAATTTGTTGATGAACCTAAATCAAGATTAGTCTTGTAGATAAAAGTTTTAAAGGAATGTTAAATTAATTGTGTAATTAATTTCTTATATATTGATAAGATTATTTCTTAGGTTTTCCATAGTTGGATCCTATGAGAATGAATTGGTTAATTCAAGATAGAATAATAAGTAGTTGTATAAATAAAATATAATTCCTCTGTAGGGATTTTGTTTCTCAATTTTTATAAAGTCCACGTGCGTTGTGTTTTGGAGCCATGAGAGATTGTTGTGTGTGAAGGTTGAATTCGTTGTTTTGGGCTAAAAGCCCAGCTGCTTTGTTTGTTTGTTTCCTACGGCTTGTGATGTGATGTGATCCTAGTATGGATTAGACTAGATGGATGTTGTGGATTATGGGGGAAGGTAGGTACAATTTTTATGGTCGTATTTAATGCCTTGTGTTGTCAGATTAATTGGTTTATGCATGTGGGTTTTAGGGTGGACATTGGAGATGATGGAATGGGTTGATTCATGGATTACCCATTGATGTTAAAGGGGTAGATATTGAATTTGTTATTTTTTATCTTCATAAATTTCCCCATATATTGTGGCAACTAGTTTTTATAACTCTCCTTCCATGATAAGAAAAAATGCATAGGGTATGCCACATACTTTGTTTTTTTAGAATATTGGGGATAGATGAGTCTATGCTCCTACCTTAGATAGAAAAGACTCGATTGGTAGTTCATCTAATCACTATGTTGATCCCCTTATTTTTGGTACCTTATAATGTTTTCCTAGAAGACCCAAAATTATGTAAAGTGGTAATATAATTAAACAAATTAATAAATGATGTTTAACGCATGGGGTTTGAAATTTCATGGATGAAATTATGAGGTGGTATATATGAGAAGTTATGGAATCTGTTTGGTTATGCTTGGGGTGTGGATCTTGGTTGGAATTATAATGGAATGAAATGTGGATTTGATAATTGTTAGTTAATGGTTAATTAATTAATTAATGTAGATTAAAACTAAGTAAATTGAATAAGATGATTTAATAATTCTCTTTAAATGGTTTTGTGCTTATAGAATATCTATTCTTAGGAGTGGAAGTCAGGAGTCTAATATACATTAGTTTCTATTGAGTCTAAGACTAGGATATTCCCATAGTGTGGGTTTGGGCTATATTATATCTTATAACTTTTTTGTTTCTATATTCTACTCCACCCTGTCAGTTAGGGAAAGAGACACCATGAGGATATTGAGCCTTGGAGGGTTTGTTTTCCCCAACCTCCAGGTGGGAGGATGGATGGATGACTACCCCCTTTGGACCCACTCTCTTTTCTTTATAGCTACTAGTGTTGGTATGAAAAATGTTTATTGTTCCCCATATATGTGTGTAGAGGGATGGAATGAATTCTAGTTATTTGAAACTCATATATTCTTGCAATAATTTCCTATGTTCTACTATAGGTATAACGTGTTTAGGCTATGCTGGATAGGGGATCCTTACTCGGTTTAAGAGATGTAATGGATTTAAGTATAATACCTGACGTATGATAAATGATATGAAATCTATGGTGGATCCTAGAAACTACCTGGTAACTTTTGGCTATGTGAAGGTGGTGGTTTTGTTGCAAAAAGGGCATGTTGTGGTGCTTCATCCAAGTGTCTTTGGAAAAACTATTTTATAGAGAGATGCTCAAGGAATGAGACACTATGAGAAAGTGGAAAACAAGTGAGGAATTGGTAGTGTGTTACACTTTCTATTCATTATTTTATTATAATCTCTTTTATGAGATAGTTGGTGAGAGTAGTAATGGTGGGGCAGGGATCATAATATACATGTTTAGGTGATGAGTTAGTTTCACGTGTTGTTCACTGTGCTTGTGCATTATTTCATTACATTTTCATGACATTCTATATGGAGGATCCTATCGAGTATATTGTTATAATCATCATACATTTATATGAACTATTTTTCATGCCAGTTGGAGTAGGTTGGAGATCTGGTTGGTTATAACTAGATTGGGGTTTTGCAGGATCTATTTGGGATTTGTGGTCACTGACGTTTTACATTCATTTAGTACTTGAGGATTCCCCTTTCAGTTGTTGTAGTTCTTTCATGAAATTATATATGTCAAATTGGGTTTCTATGACTTATTGGTTTGATCAGAAGTTAGTTGGTGTCTATCTTATCTCTCTCATTCACATCTGTTCTCTTAGATGGTAATGCATATTATTTGTGTGTTTATTATACCCTTGATGCTGGTGTCCAAACCAAGGCCTGCTAGAGGTGGAACATGGGTGTCATTATATCTATTATACCATTTCTAGCCTACGAGGTGTAAAAGGTTTGGGGAGTGGGTCATGGACAAACATAAAAAAGGGAACATTCATAAAAATTAAATTTTTTAAAAAATTAAGATATTTATAAATCATCATATTATCGGTTATACATATCATTTTTAAATATATCTTGGTTATTTTTCTCTTAATAAATTACCAATTATTTTTATATATGGATTAGTTACATATAATTCTTAAGGAATGCCAATGTAATGATTATTTTGTTAATATTTAACTAAATTAATTGAAACTATAAAAATTAAAAGTGAAGATAATTTATAGAATTATTGTATTTATTTATTTTTTTAGTTCATTTTATATTGTTAAAAATAATTAAACCAATTAAATTTGAATTAAAATATTATATGGATAATTTAAAATTAACATCAAATAAATATTGTCAAAATTGTAATTATTATTATTTTAAAGAAAATGAAATTGTATTAAATGATTTAATGTTAATAAATATCCTCTATTATTACAATTTATTTTAATGTGTAAATAACAGTTAAATGTGGTCTAATAATGAACAAATTTACCTTTTTTAATTAACATATTTTCCAAACTAATGTAAAAATTTTGGTAATACGGTTCTGGTTAAAGCTGTGTTTTAGCGTGTCACATTCGAATTTTTGAAATTAATTCAAAAAAACATTGAATTTATTTTTGATAAATTACATGTAGAATTAAAAATTAATAGGATATATATTTTCTAGTAAATATCACTTTATTTTATTCTTTATGGTTAAATTAATTATATTGGAAAACTAGAAGGTTTAATAAAAACCAAAATGATAAAATTGGGGAATCATAGGAGTTAAGGAACCAAATTATTTAAAGGCACATATTTATTGTTGTGGAGGTTTTAATAAACTATTAATACACATTAATATATATTTTTTCATTTTAGAGGCACTTTGGGTAAGGTAGACCACCCATTATAGAATACCTTTTGGTATTTAGAAGAGTATCGCTACCCCTCTACTATAAAAAGCCAAGCACTCTACCCCTCCTCACACCTCTCAATCCAGACTGGCTCATTCAAAACTCTTTGCAAATAGTCTCCAAAAATCCCTCCCCTAGGATTATAATCCTCTCTTTGGGATGGAATCAATCCATGGAAGACTTTTGGTACAAACCAAATGGAGTTACCTGATTAAGAGGTAACATCATCTATCACGATCTCCAGTTTAATTTGCATTCCCCCCCGTAAAATCTCCTCATTCTATGATTATATGGAAACACCAATATCATAACTATATATGGATTATTTTAACTAAATGTTTTGATGTAAAATTATACTCACCTCCTTCTAATGTGCTATGAACATTCTGTTTCTTTATACAACGAAGTACTGCCTCACAAAATGACCATTGTTAATTTTTCATTTACTACCTTTCATGGTTGAAATTATGATTGATACTATTATTATATATGTTATATATGAAATTTATAATTTATTTATTATTATGAATGTTTTATTTATAACATACCTTTATGCTTTCCATCTCGTGTAAATATAATAATTTTGTTTGATATAGTGTGGACTAACGCCCCCTCAAAGCGATATGAGTCATTTAAACCGTACATGGAACATATAAAGGATGGTTTTAATAAAATTATATAACTTATATAACATATATATGAATATAAATTATAATTATTTATCATTTATGTTTTATTCTTTTAATACAGTAATGAAATGAATGTAGCATTCTTACGTACATACGACCAACTATCTCCATGAATTCTTTACTTCATTTCTAATATAAAATAATAATGGGATACTATAAACAAAATATAATGATTATATATGACAATTAATACATTTTGTACATTATGGAGATGATAAAAACCTGATATAACTAATGATAACAAAAAATAACAAGTTAAAGCATACTTGAGAAAACTAGGCAATTAACACCTAAAATAGTGAAATTAATGAAAGAGTGCTCACAAATGGGTAATAAAATATTTTAAGGAATTAATATATGATATTAAAAACATTATTATGGTTATGGTATCAGTTTTTAACATATTTTAAACCACTATACATGAGGATAAAGACCACACAACAAAATGAACGTCAATGTAAGGGATTTTGTCTCAACTTACATTCCATTGAGAATTATTTTTCTTTATTCTCGAATTCAATTTAATATTTTGTCTTTACTGAACATTAACATGAGTTATCATTAATATAATTATTCTCATGATATTATAATTTTATATAATTAACATGGAATTGTGGTATAAATTATTCAATGTGGTATTTGACACATTAGAATGTTTAAATATTATTTTTCCTCAAGAATATATTAATGTCAAGAACCCTTATTGTTACTTATCCTAATATTAGGTATTATTGATATTTTCATATTCATTAATAAATATAGATATTTGATAAGGAACATTATATATTTGATATATGAGGAATTCAAAGTATTACAACATGGTTGGGGCCCAGTTATATATATACCCTCGATGAATTTGTAGTCTCATGAGATGAAATAGTTGTCCAAATCAGATGGGTTTTACCAACCACATTGTAAACCATCTAGTGAAAGGTATTTAATGTAAATGTATCATATAACTATGAAACATGGAATCCAATAATAACGAATTTCCTTTTTTAGATTCAGTTATTATTCGTCTATGTGATATTGTGTCGACATATCTATGGATTCATTTTTTTCTCAGTTTGTTGTTTTAGATCGAATGAGTTTTAGTTTCTTACCTTTACACATTGATATTGAATTATCTACATTTTTGAATGGAATTTGTTATCGTGTATTTTAAATTAAATGTAAATTTATTCTTATGGATTCATTATTTTTTCCACTTTACTCACCCTTACTAATCATTCGGGCTCAAAATTATTATGTTTCCTTTCCCCAAGTTATGAAGAATAAATATTTGAATAAGATTTCAAGGATGATATTAATTTTAATTTATTATGTATATTTTTAGTATTTTATATTTCTAAATTTTTTATGGGTATCATTTATGTAATCTATCCTTCCATGAATTCCAAACTGATAGGTCCTTTGATATTTGCTTCCTTGTAAACATGAAAATTTAATAAAACAACGCACTGGCTCTAGGAAACTGGGATCAGGGATCCACAGTTGGTATCAATGGATGTTTCCTAGAATAATAGGAATCTATATTTAAAAACATATTTAGGGAGAAAATCCCTGTGATAGACATTACATATATGTATTAAAGAACATTCTATAATTTTTTAATGTAGATTTTATGTGATAATTCCTAGAAATGCATACCTATCTTGAAACTACAAGTGGGCATGGTTCTAAAATAGATTTAACCCTAAATAGTAACTCTGTAATGGTGTTACACTCCTTACACGGGGTAAAATAGTACTAGGAAATGGGCCTTACTGCTCAACTGGTTTAACACACATAAGGGACACACTTATGATAGTTCACATTTTCTATACCTATCATTATGATGGATTTGAATGTAAAGATTTCTCAAACTAATCCAAGATTATGAATCTTGTATTCACGATATATAAATGTATGTGCTATAACATATTTGTAATTATACATTATGTATTGATTTTATAAAATATATTCCACTGTTTAGAAATAGTTCCTAGTATATGGAATGTGAAACTCACCGATGCATGTGATCCAAAGAGTAAGAAGGATCAAATAATTTATGTTCTTAAGCCTGTATTTCAATAAGAAATATTCTCTATAACATTCTAGTCATATGAGGACATTAAATCATGTGAAAGTGAAATGAGTAGATAATTCTCCATATCCTATGTATTCTAAGGATACAATGAAAAGAAGATTCTATCAATGCACCATGAAAAAGTAAATTACTCAATGAAGATGAGGTGAAATAAGGGATTTTTGACATGTAATAATTGTGGCAAGAAAAATTTTTTTATTAGTTTTAATGGAATGTGAGTTTGTTAGAAGTGTGGTGAAAAAGGACACCAAGTTCATGATTACAAGGGCAATAATTCGTTTTCTAATATACAATTATTTAACTGCAAGAAGATGGTACACTATGAGAATAAATGTCCAAAGCACTAAATTAATATACCCCAAATGATTATATTGGATAATGATCATGATATGTTAATACTTTGGATGATGAGGAATGATTAATATACCTCTTCATGATTTACATCATTTGAATATTTTACCGACAACGTACTAGTTATAATAATTGTGGAATAATGAGGATTATACTGCAATAATTTTATTTAAGGATTTGAGGTCATATGCTGAATGGTACCAAGAAGTGTAATTCTTTATAATTTTAAACTTTTCAAAAAATTTACGATTAATGGAAATGAAACCCTTAATATGTTCCTGATGTTGAGATAATGATTAAGAAATGATTATGTGGACAAGTTATGACTACTTTTATACTAATTAATAACTTGTATAAATGTGGTCTATTCTATAACTAGTGGAATTTACAACACTTTTAAATTTAAAGAATATATCCAATAACATGTGTCTTATTTAAGGAATAAGGAAAAATACATATCTCCAATAAGGTTTTATGGTAATTCATGTCATTACCATTTTCATGAGGATACATTATGAAGGTGTTAACATATTTGGTATGTGATGATTAAAGGGATACTCTATATTGATTGAAGGATAATGATATATTATTTTTTGGAAATTTAGGGATCATCATTCGAAAGTGTTAGATCATAATAATCTAGAAAATTTGACTATTTATTAAATGGTTTAATCTAAACTTTGGATGTTTTAGAGATTTATATATTATATCAATATACGATGAATCTTGTTATAAGAGAGGATGTAGAAACAGTTCAAGGAATGACCAAAGGATAAGATTGTAATTATAGAAACATACCAAGTAAGTATATTTAATTATGTTCTTTGAGAGTGAAAAAAATACCCAACTCAAGTAAAATAAAATTGGAACTAAAAATTCATTCCATTTCTATTGAATCAAATGTCCTCTAAGATCATCGTGGATTTATGGTCTCGTGATTTTTTACATTCTCCTAACCATGTTCTCAAGCACTCTCTATCAGAACATGATCATTATATTTTCCATCCATATTAATGTTTACATTTCCCTACTATTTTATCATACTAGGGAACCTATTAAATTTACCATTGTACATTTTTTTACCCCGTTATTAAGAAGATGTGTGATTCAACCTATTTAAGATGTGGGTTTTTCAAAAATTGTTTATTTTCTAATATCAACCCCTAGATTACTGAGATCAAGTTTAAAATGGGAGGATGAAATTTAAATAATGTGGGGGAATGTAACACCCCAATACATGAAAAAAATTTCATGTTAGAATAAATATTATTTTTTCTCTGTTCACAGGCAACACAAAGGTAATATTACACTACATACAACATCGAATTCTCCAGAATTACACATAACACCATGTTTTACCACCTTTTAATAGTGATACTTTCTTGAAACATATTTTATTCAATTTTATTGCTTTTATTTTCAAAAATAAACATAAATTATATTTTTAGAATATCTAAATTATCTTAGGGTGGGTTATTTTGGATTTCACTAAGAGACCTTATTTTTGGATGAATAGTTAAAATTACTACAATTTAGTTAAAAAAACATTTTCATTTATATAATGATTACTGTAAAATTATATTTTAAGTTGTTTTTTTAAGTAATCATTTATAAAATATTAATATATTAATGCAACACGCTTCCTTGGAAACATATTTATATTTAAATTAGATATAAATACATAATGAAATTTTTAACGCTTTTACTTTAAAACCCAGTATTCTCACCATGTTTGAGGGATTAGCATTAATAATAATATTCCCACTTCAATGATTTTAATTTTGACAAACATACACACACATTTGTAATTAGTAATATATTTATTTTATAATAAGATCAACATAAAATTTACAAAAAAAGAGTGAATATGATTAAAATTAATTATGGGGATTTAGGTAAAATTAAAATTAATAAGGGAATAAACGTTAATACAAAGGACCAAAATGACCTCCACACTTTTCCAAAATCTATTGGATACCAATAATCTGAATATATATCCTCCTGTTTCAAAATTTATAGGTTATTGGGATATTATTAAATGAAATTTCCTCATATAAAAGTTTAAGTAATGAGAAAGACAAAAAGTGAACTTTTCTTACCTTAAACATTTATAAAACATTAAGATATGTAAAAAAAATATTATCGGTTATACATATACTTTTAAAATATATATGGGTAATTTTTATCATAATAATTTATCTATAATATTTAGATATGGTTTAGTTAGCTAAAACTATTATGAAAGGCTATTTTATTGATTATTTACGTAATAATTAACTAAAATAAATGATACCATAAATATTAATTGTGATGTTAATTGATTGAATAATTGTATTCATTTTTATTTTTAGATTCCTATATCATGTTAATCATATATAAACATAATAAATTTGAATTCCAATATTATATTTATATTTTAAAATTAACATTAAATTAATAATGAAAAAATTGACATTGTTGTTATTTTAAAATAAATGAAATTGTATTAAATGATTAAGAATTAATAAAAATTTTATATTTTGAAAATTTATTTTTGTGTATTAATAAATAATTTCAATGATATATTAATGTACCAATTTATCTTTTTTAACTATCATATTAACCCATATATTTTAAAAATGTTTTTAACACGGTTTGTGTTTTAGTAGTGTTTTAGCACGTCATATGCAGTTATTTTAAAATTAATTTCAAGAATAAAATAGAATATTATTTTAGAAAATAATTATCATATTAATAATTAAGTGGATCTATATTTTCTATTAAATCCCACTTTAGTTTAGTTATAATGGTTAAAATAATTAGATAAGAAAACTAGACTATTTAATAAAAACAGAAATGCTAAAATTTGGGAATCATAGGAGTTAAGAAACAAATTCTTAAAATGAACATATTTTTGTGTGTTGGAGGTTTCCATCGACCATGATTTTCCATTACTGCATTATTTTTCCATTTTGGAGTCACATAGGTAATGTAGACCACCCATTGATAAATACCTTTTGGTATTCAAAAGTTTTTCAATACTCCTCCACTATATACAAAAAATAACTATACCCCTTCCTCACACCTCCCTTTGGATAGGAAATAATCCAAGGAATACTTTTGGTACTAAAAAAAGGAGTTACCTATTTAAGAGGTATCATCATCTCTCAACATCTCTGGTTTCATTTACATTCCATACCCCCTCAAATATCATTATTCTATCATTTTAAAATGACAATAGTATCTTCAATATACTAGGTGTTGTTATGTAAATGTTTTTACCAAAAATTACATGCACCTCCATCTAATGGGTTATGAACATACTATCTATGTGTACAATGAACTATTGCCTAAAGAAATGATGATTGTTCATTTTTCTTCTACCACCAATCCTGGTGGCCATTATGATAGACACACTTCATATATATGTTATATATGTTATATATAATTTCTTTATGATTTTGTATTTTTTATTTACAACATATCTTTATTCATTCCATATTGTGTAAATATGATAATTTCTTTTGAGGAAGTGTAGACTACCACCCCCTCAAAGTGATATGCCTCATTCATACCACAAAACTAACATATAAAGGATGGTTTTAATAATCCTATGTACCATATATTACATATATATCATTCGAGAATTATAATATACATATGTATAATTTAATTTTCATTCTTTTTATACCAAAAAGGAAATGAATGTTCATTCATGCATACGTATGGACTACTGTCACCAAGAATGGTGCACATCATTTCTAATATCCAAATATAATGAAATACTATAAATAAATATAATATTTATATATGATAAAAAATATGTGTTTTACATTTTGTAGATGATGAAAACATGATTTAATTAATAATAACAAAAAATAACAAGTTAAAATATACTTGATCAAACTAGGAAATTAACACATGAAATAGTGAAATTAATGAAAGACTATTCACAAATGGCTAATAAAATATTGTAAAACATTAATATATGATATTATAAACATTATTATGGTTTGGGAATTAGTTATTGAAAAATTTTAAACAACTATTCCGGAAGACATATAACACATAATAAAAGGATGGATATGGTAAGGGATTTCATCTCAATTTACATTCCATTGTGAATTTTTTGTAATTTTGACAAAATTCACTTTTATTTGGTGTATTTAATGAAATATAAAATGATTTATTGTGAATATAATAAATATCCTGATATTTTTAGTTTCATTTAAATCATGTGGAATTATGATTTAAAATATTCAAAGTGGAATGGGAAACATCAGAATGTTTAAATATTATATTTATGCATGAATATTTTAGTATCAACAACCATTATTGTTACTTATCCTCCTCTAAGGTATTATTTATAAATCAATATTCATTATTAAATATATAAATATGATAATCAAAATTATTTATTTGATATATATGTAATTATTTGTATTGGTATGACATGGGTGGGGACCAGTTACAGATAGCCCCTCGATGCATCTGTAGTCTCATGAGAGGAATAATTTGGCCAAATCAAATGGGTTTTTTCCCTACATGTTGTAATCCCTATTAGGAATGGTCTTGATAGTAATGGTACCACGTATATAGGAAACATGGAGTCAAAATATTAAACATTTATGTCATTTGTATTCATTTATTTTTCATTTATTATATTTTTCATTGACATATCTATGGATACATTTCATTCTCAGTTTATTAACTTATGTGGAATTCGTTTTAGTTTCTTAACATTCCATATTGATATTAAATTATATAGTTATTTGAATGGAATTTTTTAGCCATTATTTTACTTTCCATTTTAAATTATTTATACTGAATCCACTTTACATAACCTTGTTGTGCATTTGATCTCACCCTTATTATTTTTCCATTCCCCAGGTTATGAAGAATAAATCATTGAATAAGCATTCAAGGTTACAATTTATTGAATTTTACTATGTATCATGACTATATTTTATATTAATGAATTCATTATGGGTATCAAGTATCTAATATGGATTTCCTAGACTGCTAAATTGACCTGTCCTTCATTATTAGTTTCCTTGTAAACATGTCAATGTAATTAAATAGGGCACCATATTTGAGCATCTAGGGATAGGGTGTTACAATTTTATTCCCCATAAAATAATAATAATAAATTAAATTTAAAATTTAATTATAATAAACTAATCCATGATATTACATTTCAGTGATGTTTTATATACACCTCATAAAATAACATAGGTGTGTAATATAACATATGTCTCAAAGAAGGTAAATTGAGAAAACATTCCCTTACAACTTCGGTATCTTATGAACCTTATAACCCATGAAATAGTTATCCAAAAATGGATATTTAATTAAACAAATTATTTATAATTATCATAAAAATGATTCATGGGTAGTATGTATACCAAAAAAATGAAACACATGGTGAATATGGCATGTGTCCCATAGAAAATAAAAGTGAGACAGAAATACCAAACTACTTTAGTAATATTTTGTATAGTGAACCCCAGTAAATCAGAACAAAAAATAAAACATTAAATATAATTAAAAAATGAAATTAATTATATAATATATCATATTGTCAGAGTATATACAACATAAATTAAATGATTGGTCAAGTTTAATATGTCTCTCAGAAATAAAAGAGAAACTAGAAATCCCACAACTTATGTTTCAACATCATTCAAACACATTTGAACCTCCTATAAAATAAACATAAGTGTATTATACATACATTATAAAAAAATAATTATATATAAAATACCACATATTATTTAATTATGACTATTTATTACCTTTTTATTAATGATTTTTATGTGAAAACCACATTTTAGGTATTAACTGCTTTGTGTTTCAAATATATTTTGATTTGTTATTTTTTTCATCTAGATTTGATCATGGTTACATAATCTATTATATAAAAATGATGAATTATTTATAATATTAATACACAAATTATACTTTAAATACCAATCCTGAATGTCGGTTTTGAGGAATTTGGTATGTTATAACCATTGAGATGGTAGGCTGTACATATGCTTGCATACTGATTCCAATTTTGAAAAATCATCATTTAAAGGAGGAATGTGATATTTTGTCTTTAAAAAATTATAATAAAATAATAAATTAAATTTATATCTTTAAATATAGTTATAAATATATTCTTTGTGGTGTGATGATGAAAAGAGAGAGTCACATCACATAGTTATGGTGGAAGTCCGCACATACGCTGACGACATTATAATCTATCCATTAGTGAATAGTAATGAAAAAAATGATATATTACATTTTAATAATTATAATCACGTCATTAATATCATAATTAATACATTTATATTACATACATTCAATAACTTTATCCTAATTATCATCTATGTAAATTGTTAGTGAAAGTGAATCATATCACTTGATGAGGTAGTAGTACACCTTAAACACAAAGGACATTATCGTATCCATTATGAAATGGAAATTAAAAAAGTTATATATGATATAATGAGTATATATTTATAATTATGTTATAAATATCATATATAAATACGTTATATCCATCATCATACCTAACACTGAGATGTGGTAATGAAAAAATGAGTCACACCAATTCATAATGAACCAGTCTACCATACACACAAATGTCGACTTCATAAATTTTTTTATTGAATTGGAAAAGTTTTAATATAAAAAAGTAATATATATTAATGATAAATTCCGAATTATTTCAATAAAAACAATTATTGATGGAGGTAGATAAATAAGTAAAAGAAGTTCTGTGAAGACTATAAATTCTTCCTTGAGTAAGCTCTATTGGTGTGGCCCAAAAGTCTTCTGTGTATGGTTTTTTAAATATTAAGGCTTCGAGATTGAATATGGGGATGTTGGGAAGTTATTATATAATTTATTTTTTATATAAAAGTATATAAATATGTGAGGTTGAGAGGAAATGTGTCAAGACCTATCCCCCAATGCCCGTCCCATGACTACCCCAAGCCCGCCTTCCATAGGCCAGAGGTTGGCGACTAGCATCGGAAAGGAATATACCTAAAACTAGGAAGACATTTCATTTTAACCTGCAAACTCACAGAATCCAAGCACACAACAAGATACAAGCACAAATTAAACAATATAGTAAATAGGGTGAGTACAGTAAGTAAAGGGGCCGTTATAGAAGCCCAACTATAATGTACACATAAAACTGAAAATAACTCATATGAACACCCACCAATGATCCTACCTGAAGGGTATGTACAACTCTCGAATGGTCATCTATGCGGTATGCCCCATCTAATGTCCACCTCCGAACTGCCTCCAGTCCTCGTACCTTCGACATCGATCACGCTATCTGTCATCTGCATCAGACTCAGCAAGGAGATGGTGTAGCCCATGCAGGGTTGATTACAATGATACTCAGTCGGGACCCTGAGACCCCCCTTAGGCCTCTCAAAATCCCTAGAGGATAATCCACCAAGAAAGAATACAATTATAATCACGAAGAAACAATCAACTATACTTAGGTATATGCCCATACAAATACATAAGTTACCATGTATACACATATCTTTCATGTAGAAACACAAGGATGAACTCTTTAGCCAAAAGCACAAATGCTCCATGAATGAAATAATACCATGAAGGTAACAACACAAAGGTATGAACCACAATGGAAATGACACACAAAAGAATTCAATAAAGGTATCACCACATAGTAGTGTACCAAAAAGGTAAAGACTCATATCACATGAGGTATAACCTGAGTACAAAAGTATAGATGATTAGAGGTATTTATAGATCATCTTAATTCAGCAAGAAGCTCTCCTGTTGTCCAACACAGGATCGATGGATAACCCACACATGATCTAAAGATGTCCCACGCATGATCTAGAGATGAACCACATTGGATCTGAAGATGACCCACACAGAATCTAAAGATGATGCAAACAGGATTCGAAGATGCTGACCCACATAGGTTCTGAAGATGACTGACACCGGATCTGAAGACTCATTAAGTACAACCAGCCACAGGGTTCCCGCACTAAGCATTCTTGATTCTGAGAGGACCCTCTCTTCAAGACATCGTTCGATACTTTAACTACTAAGAACTCCCATGAATAAGTAACAATAAGGGTTGTCATGTCATAAGAGTCCTAATTCGATAGATGACACGTCAGTTGGAATCCCAGTTTGTAAGTTATTATCCTTTTAGTATCGAGGGCATGATTGGATTAAGGTTTGATCCAACCCATCCATAGACCAACATTATCAAAAACTCAAGTAGATTATTCCAAAAGGTCCGTCTCAATCCAAGGATTCTAGTTCCATAAAAAGTTTATCAAATGGATACCCAGTTCTCAAGATATGACCGAAAAGGCATATCTGGCTCCAGATGGGCCCGGGTCCGGTCCGAACCGACCTAGTTTGGGTCGACCCGACCATGTCTGGGTTAGGCCTGGCAAATAAAGGCGCTGGCCTGACATGCTGGGTGCATCCTGGTCCGGAGTGGGCACAACCCACTCGGCTCGGCCTGCTTGGCTCGGCCCGCTGGGCACGTCCTGCTCGGCTTGGCCCGCTGGGTGCGGCCGCTCGGTTGGGTGCGGTCCACCAAGGCAAGGCCCGCCCTAGCCACAACCTGGGGGACGTGACGCCAGAATTTCTGAAAGTTCCAGTTGGACCATTCGGCTTTTTCCAACCTGGAGGCACCATGTGTAACCACCTACTAGCACGCAGGAACCTTCTAGAGTGGGTCTTTCTCAGCATGACGCGAATGGATGGGATTCGGCTGGCTCCTCTTCCAGTGGCACGACAGCGCTGTTGCACCTACTCAGGGACGACCGAGTGTCGGCCTCCCTTCGGGGGTGCCATCGTGGCTCAGCAGCCACGACCATTATCTGAGGCTGCCCAGACGCGCGCCGCCTTGGCTTCCACATTGTCGGCCAGTGTGTCGGTTGTCATCATCCTCCACCGCAACGGACAGTCCGTGGCCTCCTTCGGTGGCACAGTTGCACCGTCGCCGCTGTCATAGCCAGCCGGTGTGCCGACCGCTACCTTGTACCCTGCCAGTGTCGATCACTGGGACTGTTCACCAGTAGACTTCCTGGGATCACCAGGTGTGATTCGATGGCCTGTTCTTCAATCCTAAGAGATAAAAGTTCGTCTCGGAACTTCTCCTTTGCATCTATGCCCATGTGGTCGGGTTCCACTCAACCCAAAGATCTACCCGTGATGAACACATCAATCCAAGATGTAGCAGAGGGATCTAGCCATGTTTGTTTTACACACTCCCTTTGAGTTAGTTCGATAACATGCATCTAAAGAAGATTTAATCAACATAAAATAAAGTATTGAAGAACAATCAAGAGCAACCCTACCTAGAACGGTTGTTAGAGATGGTGTGAGGAAGAAGATGAAGATGATGATGATGTCAATGTTCTTTGCTCCCACAACACGCTTCTGATCCGAGCACGAGCATAGGTTCCTCATTCTTGATTCGTAGGTTCGTTCTTTGTTGGAGGATGTTCTTATTTGGGGGATGTTCTTCCACCAAATTGGTTTTCCACAGTTCTCCACCGTGAGAGGTGATGATCCAATACCCCCTAAAGAAGTTTAATGAATTCATCAATTAAACATTTAATTGATATCATTATTGAGGGGTTTTTCAAGTGTTACACCTCTTCTTACAGGTCATTTAATGCAAGGCATTAAATACCCAACCTCCTCGGGTGGTCCCCACCACCAAAATTCAAAAGAGAGCTTTCACGAAATAAAATAAAAGTTATTTATTTTATTTTTCAATTCTCCCATGAAAAACAAAAAATCTAACTTCCACGCTCAACCTACTGTGGTAGAGGTAAAGGCTCCCTTAAGAGAATATTGGTGCCTCAAGTTCAATGATGTTATTAGATTTCATTTCTATGCACCTGTTCAAAAGTTACAAAATTATACTCGTGCGTTTTCTGAACGTACCTAAAATAAAGTTCAGAAAATTCACTACGGGCACTCTAGGCCTCAAAATCATGTGCCTTCAATTTTCGTAGACTTTTAATATTTCCATATAATAAAAAAATTACATGAAAACTTTTGGGTCTTTATATTATCCCGACCTCATGGATTTTCATCCCCAAATTCCATAACAAAACTAGGGAAACAATTAGTGGTATTGAGCATTAATCTGAGCCTCCCACTCCCATGTTCTCTCCTGGAGGTTCCCATGATGCCAACGTACGCGAACCAGAGGTATAGATCACCCATGAAGGGCTCTCTCCTTTCGATCATCTATATCAACTAGAACATCTAAAAATGTTTCCCCATCATCGATGTCTAGATCACCCCTGTCAATGATGTGAGAAGGATCATGCACGTACCTACTCATCTAGGATACGTGGCAAATGTCATGCACCCAGTGAAACTGAGCGGGAAGGGATATCAGTTATGTAACCTCACCAACTCTCCTGAGGACCTGAAAGGGTCCTATGAACCTTAGAGATAACTTGCCGACCCCAAAAAATCTCTGCAATCCTCATCGAGGTGAGACCCTTAGAAATACATGCTCACCATCCTCAAACTCCAGAGGTCTCCATATTCAATCAATATAAGACTTCTTCCTGCTCTTTGCAGTATTCATCCACTTTTTAATGATCTATACCTTCTCCATGGTAGCCCGTACCATCTCTAGTCCCATGAGTGCTGACTCCCCTAGGTCAGTCCAACACAAAGGTGATATGCAAGGCTGACCGTACAGTAAATTGAATGGTTCGATACCAATAGTAGAGTGATAACTGTTGTTGTATACGAAATCTATCAAGGGTAAGTGATTCTACCAACTGTGGCCTAAATCAAGGATGTAAGCATGCAACATTTCCTCATGGGTCTGAATGGTCTGCTCTGTCTGACCATCCGTCTGAGGATGAAAGTTGTTCCTCAATCAAAGCTGAGTCCCAAACACCTCATGCAACACCTTCCATAACCAGAATGTAAAATGTGCATCATGATTAGAGAAATTTTTCAAGGTCACTCCATTAATCCGTACAATCTCCTATATATAGAGGCGTCATAATCCCTCTACTGAACCATGCTCTCTAATAGGTATGAAGTGGGCCGACTTGGCGAGTCGGTCAACGATCACCTAGTTTTAATGAAGTAACTTGGACGTGTGTGGGAGTCCTATCACAAATTCCATGTTAATTACATCCCACTTCTACTATGGAACCTCTAGTGGCTGAACTAAGCCCACTGAAAACTGATGTTCTTCCTTCACTTGCTGAAAAGTGAGGCACCATGAGACAAGCTCTACTACTAATTTATTAATTCCCAGCCAACAGTTCTGACACTGGAGGTCATGGTACATGTTATCCACTCCTGGATGTACCTCTTGATGGGAAGTATGGAAATCACTCAACAGCTCCTCCCATAGGTCTACTGGTACCATAGTACGCCCTACGAAGAGGATGAACTGCTCCCCACCTTCAGAAAATCCATCAGGTGCCTGTCCTATGGATATCTGAGCACATCAAGCCTTGTAGTCAGTGTCCCCATACTGGCTCCACTGACATGATGAAGGAGTGGGGGAGTGACTTTCATAGACTAAAGATAAGCTGATCCATCTCAATCCATAGAGGATCTCCCCTATGTATCTAGATGCTCTATCACCTCACTTAGAAACTGTATACTATATCTCCTACTAAGTGAGTCTGCTACTACGTTCCCCTTTCAAGGATTATATAATATCTCAATGTCATAGTTTTGGAGGAACTCATGACAACGTCATAGTCTCAGGGTTAGGTCATTCTGAGAGAAGATATACATGATACTCTTGTGATCAGAGTAAACTATAAAATGTTCACCCATCATGTATTTTCACCACATCTTCAAGGTGAAGACCACTATTGCTAACTTCATGTAATGGGTAGTGTAGTTTTGATCATGTTGTCTCATCAATCAAGAACTATACATGATCACTGCTCACTCCTGAATCATGACACATCCAAGCCCGGTCCCTAATAAGTCACAATAGACTACGCCCCCAATTCCCTCCTTAGGTAGCCTCAAGATGGGGCACTCGTCAGTATCCTCCTAAACTCTTGAAAACTCTGCTAGAATCTCTCCAACCACATGAAGGGTTTACCCTTCTTCATTAACACTGATAAGGGTCCCTCAATTTTGGAAAATTTAGGCACAAATCTCCGGTAGTAACCGGACAAACCCAGGAATCTCTGTGCCTCCATCACACTCCTAGGTGGTTTCCATGAAAGCAAAACCTCAATATTTGCTGGATATACCACAAATCTAGAATCTGAGATGAGGGGTCCCTAGAAGTGAACCTCTCATATCCATAACTGGTACATTAAGAGATTACAATAAAGCTGGTGCTCTTGGAGTGTGTCCAGAACTATCTTCCAATGATAGGCATGCTCCTCCTCTGTAGCTGAGTATACCTGGATTTCTTTGATGAAGAATACCACAAAGTGATCGAGGTATGGCAAGAAGATGTTGTTCATGAGTCCCATGAACAATTCTAAGGCATTGATCACACTGAATGACATAACAAAGAACTCATATTGGCCGTACCGACATCTACAATCTATCTTCTTCACATCCTCATCTCCTACCCTAAGCTGGTGATAGCCTGATTTGAGGTCTATCTTCGAAAACCACTATGCTCCCTTCAACAGATCAAAGAGATCGTCAATCCTTTAAAATGGGTACCTGTTCTTCATGGTCATCTGGTTTAGGTGCCGATAGTCCACAGAGAGTCTCAAACTCCCATATGCCTTCTTGGAAAACAAAATAGGGTCTACACGAGGAGAAACATTGGGACTAATGAACCCATTTCTCTACAAGTCCTCCAGCTATACTTGTAGCTCTAGAAGATCTTTGGGAGACATCCGGTATGCTGGTGTAGATATTGGAGTCATCCTGGGGTACAAGTCAATATAAAATTCCACCTCTCTACGAGGTGGTAGACCTGGTACATCCTCATGGAAAACACTAGCATACTGGTCCACCACTACAGGATAAATTGCACTCTCGATATCAACCACTCTGAGGGTAAGGCTATCCAAATTATTTGTGATCGGCTCCACCCTCCTTCAGGTAAGTCCATCCTGTGCTGAAATGGTTCCCTTATCAGCGATGAAGGAAACCCTGGTCCCATCCTTGTGGAGACACCACAATTTGCGTCTAATATATTCAATCTGAGCTTGGAATGTGGACAACCAATCCATATGCAAGATGACATCATAAGGCCTCAACGCCGATACTAGGAGATCCCATCCTAAGCTATAGTCTCCTAGAGTAAACTCAAACTACTGGCAGCAGTGTGTAATCATTAAATCTTCTTCCGTCAGAGTCTCTAGATATAAAGATCGAGCCAATGTCTCCACAAGAATATCTGAGCTCTGAACAATAGATGTGGACATTAAAGAGTGACTGAAACTTGCGTCTATAAGTACTGAAACTAAGGTGGAGTGGAAGAATATTGTACCTAATATCAAATTCGGAGTGTCATGGTCGTAGGCCTCATCGTCCTGGAGCTGAGCTCATCCCTGTCCACTTTCTCCCTATGGTCGGGGTGGACCACCTGGAGGTGGTGGCGGTAGAACCTTGAATCTTTGCCCACCTCTTGTTGCATGAACAAATCCTATTCCATGTTCACATACTGCCTACATACCTCCTCGATCAAATATTTTCCTTTTCCTTGGAGGTCTTCCGACCCTCTGATGGTCATCTGTACGGTAGGTCGGGTATTCGTGAGCCATGTGACCCTACCCGCTGCATGAGTAAAACTGCCTCCTCTTCGCATATCCTTCTCTATCTGGAGAACCCCACACAAGCAACCCTGTATCATACGGTTGTCCACCTGTAAATCTGGTCCTCTTGGACCTCTGCATCATATGTTTGTTGTGATCTATAGATGACTCTACTATGTGATGTCCGGTGGTGAGTCTCACCGCCGGTGAATGCTCCGAAAAGAAGCTCTCCACTAAGAGTGATCTCTCTAACACCCCATACTACGTAGAGATGCATAGATAAATCATCGAAGATCAAGTATCCCGTTTGCGCCCCTTATCAAAGGTCCAGGCCCTGATGAAAGGGACCTGCACCATGTTAGTGGAGTAGCACGAGAGGTCGGTGAGACTCACTAAATACTGAGCCATAGTCATGATTCCCTACTGCAAGAGGAGAATCTTTTGTATACCCATAGAGAATAAGGTTTTTGGGATGAAATTGACCCTAAAAAGGCTCTCGAAGTCCACCTAGATGAGAGTGACCTCGTCATGAACCAGGAGTATCAAGCTCAACCATCTCCCTACAGCTGCCTGATGAAGACTGGATGCAAGGATGACCATAAGATTGACTAGTGTCCCTACCAGTCATAAAACTCTGACCACGGCCTCCAGCCCATCCTCAACCAACCGTGGATCCTTCTCGACCTAGTACCTCGGTGGCCTTTAGCATTGGAACTCGTGTAAGACACTCAATCGGCATGAACACTCTTCTACTAGGGCTGGTAGAATCATCTTCCCAATGGGTGGTGGTGATAATGGTATACCACCTGATGTTACAACTGCTGAAAGGGGGCCCTGAACTGAAGCCTCATCACTCGTGGGGCTATCATCACATACTCTACCTGGAACCCAGGCTGGCTGTCTACATGGAGGCATCCTGAAAAAAATAGGTGCTCCATGATCAATAAGTTATACCCAGTGAGATGACTCATAGAGAGCGCAAAGAAAATTTTTCAAAAACATACACACAAACATTGTTTTCATGAACTGAGTTAGAAATCATAAGTTAGGGTCTTGGTGTATGGATATGTTGGCCGATGCCCCAAGATTAGATTCCCCAAACTGAAACCACTCTCCTAAAAGTCAACACTATTTCCACATAGAAAATATCAGAGTCCTAGTTCATCGATAGAACCGCCCCTCTAATACCAATTTTTCAGGACCCATCCCCTGGGGCCCATGTCGTGACTACCCCAAGCCCATCTTCTAAAGGCCAGAGGCAGGTGACTAGCACCGAAAAGGAATATCCCTAAAAGTAGGAAGGCATTTACTTTTATTCTATAGACTCACACAATCCAACCACACAACAAGATACATGAACAAAGTAAACTATATAGTAAATGAGGTGAGTACAGTAAGTAAAGGGATATAATACAAGCCCAACTGGAAAGTACAAGTAAAATAGAAAACAACTCATGTGAACACCCGACAAGGATCCTACCTTATGTGTAGGTACAACTCTTGAATGGTCGTCTCTACGGTAAGCCTCATCTACGTTCCACCTCCGAGCAACCTCCAGTCCTGGTGCCCTCGACCACGATCAGTGAAGTCCATCATCTTCACCAGACACAAAAAGGTGCGGGAGTAGCCTATGCATGTGTGAGTATAACGATACTCAGTAGGGACCCTGAGGCCCCCTTATGGTCTCTCAGAATCCATAGAGGATAATCCACAAATAAAGACTACAATTACAAGAATAAAGAAACAATAAAATCTACTTAGGTTTATTCCCATACATATACCTAAGTTACCGAGTATACCCATATCGTACATGAGGAAAAACAAGGCCAAACATTTTATCCAAAATCACAAATGTTCCATGAAGGAAACAATACCATGATGGTAACACCACAAAGGTAAGTAACAAAAATGTAACTCCACACATAAGAATACAACAATGGTATCACCAAACAGAAGTGTACAAAAAAGGTAACGACTCAGCTCACACTAGGTATAACTTGAGTACAAAAGTATAGATTATTAGTGGTATTTCTATATCATCTTACTTCGTCAAGAAGCTCTACTATTGACCTAAATAAGATTGATAGATGAACAACATAGGATCTGATGATGACCCACAAAGGATCTGGAGATGACCCACACAGGATCAGAAGATGACCCACACGGGATCTAAAGATGACCCACATAGGATCCGAAGATGCTGACCCAAAAAGGATCCAAAGAAGACCCAGACAGGATCTAAAGACTCCTCAAGTACATCCAGCCATAGGGATCCCGCACTAAGGAAATAATACAATGAAGGTAACAAAAAAAAAGGTAAGAACCACAAAGGAAACACCACACAAATGAATACCCAAAAGGTATCACCACACAGAAGTGTACCACAAAGGTAAAGACTCAACTGACACCAGTTATAACTTGATTATGGAAGTATAGATGATTAGAAGTATTACTAGATCATCTTAATTCATCCTAAAGCTCTACTGTTGTCCCACACAAGATCGATGGATGACCCACACAAGATCTAAAGATGACCCACACATGATCTAGAGATGACCCACAAAGGATGTAAAGATAACCCACATAGGATCGGAATATGACCCACATAAGATCCGAAGATGCTGAACCACACAGGTTCCGAAGATGACCGACACAGGATTTGAATACTCTTCAAGTACAGCAAGCCATAGGGATCCCCCACTAAGCACACTTGATTCCAGGAGGACCCTCTCCTCAAGCGATCGGTCGATACTTTCACTTCCATGAAGTCCCATTAAGAAGTAACACAAAGGTCCATAATGTCATTATGAACCCAATTTGATAGGCGACAAGTCAATTAGACGCCTGTTCTTTATGTTATTAGCCTTTTAGTCCTGAGGGTCCGATTGGATTCGCATTCGATCTGATCCAGACGTACCCCTAATTTATTAAAAAATATAGTGGAGTATTTTAAAAGGTCTCTATCGATCCAAGGATTTTACCTCCATAGACGGTTTTTCAAACAGATGCATGATTCTCAAGATATGGCAAAAAAGGAGTATTTGAGTCCAGATGGGCCCATTTTTTGTCCGACCTGGTTGAACCGACCTGGCCCGAACCGACCCAGTTCGGCCCGGCCCACAAAGGGGCCAGCTCAGCCCGCTGGGCGTGGCACGGTCTGCGCTGGGCTCGGTCCTCATGGCTTGGCCCATTGGGTGCGGTCCACTCGGCTCGACCTGCTCAGGGTGGCCCGCTCGGCTAGGTGTGGTCCACAGTGGCAGGCCCCGCCATAGCTGCCACACAGGGGAGGAGCCCACCCCCCTCGAGATTTCTGAATGGTCCAGTTGAACTTTTTGGCTTTGGCCAACCCGGCAGCGCCACGTAGTACCGCCTGCTGGCATGCGAGACCTATCAGTGCAGGTCCTGCTTAGCGTGACACTGCTAGCCGAGATTCCAATTGGCTCCTCTTCTAGTGGCACGATGGTGCCACAGATCCCATGCATAGCTGGTAGGGTTTCGGACACCCTTCGAGTGTGCCGCCGCGTCTTAGAAGCTGTGACCTCCTTCTCTGGTGGTGTGGATGCTGACGTTCATCACTCCCGCAAACACTGTTCTGATCTGAGCTCAAACGTCAGTTCCTATCTCTCGATCTGAAGGTTAATTCTTCATTGGAGGATGTTTTTTGTTGGGGGATGTTCTTCCCCCAAACTGTTTTTCCACAATTCTCCAATACGAGAGGTGAGGAGCCAATCCCCCCTAAAGAAGTTTAATGACTTCATCAATTAAAAATTTAATTTATATCATTAATGGGGGTTTTGCAAGTGTTAAACCTCTTGTAACTGGTCATTAAATTCTAGGCATTAAATACCCAACCTCCTTATGTGGTCCTGACCCCCTAAATTCAAAAGAGAGGTTTCAAGAAATAGAATAATGTTTATTTATTTTATTTTTAAATTATCCCATGAAAAAAAAATCCAACTACCACCCTAGACCTACTATGGTCAAGGTAAAAGCTCCCATAAAGGAATATCGGCATTGCGAGTTCAACAGTGTCCTCAGATTTCAATTCAGAGCACCGGTTCAAATGTTTCAAAATGTTGCTCCCGCGTTTACTAAATGTACCTAATTTTTTTTCATCAGAAAACTCATTATGGGCACTCCGAGCTTCTAAATCAGGTGCCGTCAATTTTTTCAGACTCATAATATTTCCATATAATAAAAAAATTAAATTGATAATTCTAGGTCTTTAAAATATGGGGAGTTCCTCTATAAGTAATGTGAGGAACATACTTATAATTTTTTGAAAATAAAATGGTGTATTTATTTTTTTCTCCTTCCAAAAGGAACCAAAATTGATTATTATCAGTAGTTAGACATTTTAGGGTATGTATATATTGATAAAATATATTTTACAAAAAAATTATATCATTTAAACCCTTTTTATATTTAGTTTAACACCTTGGTAAAACAATTTTTTACCTAAATTATGGTAATTTATTTTTAGTATTTTCACTAGTAATTTCAATCAAAAATCAAGTTGATCGTATTCTATAATATAAATTATTCTAATTAAAAATATTTAATCCCATTTTCCAAATTCAATTCATATAAGTAGAAAATTTTAATATACAATTAATATTGTAGGTATGATAAGAAAGTGGGGTTTCTAAGAGAAAATTTTAAAAAATTTAGAAAATTTTTTATTATAAAATTATATTTTTATGGAATTTAATTACATGAAATTTATTAATAAAAATATATAGAAATAATTTTAATTAAATAAGTTTCTATTTTAATTTATCTTTTAAATTATTTAAGTCAAAATATATTTTTCCTTAAAAATTTTATATTTTTTATTATTCATAAAAAATAATATATTAATAAAAATCTCAAAAATTTAAACTAATGTAATCTTGATATGTTGGTTTAAAAATTAAAATTTCAATTTGTTAAAAATATTTCGTTACATTTTTAAAATGATGTTTTAAAATAAGTATGCAAAAAATGTGATGAAACTATTTATTACAAAAATATAAAATTTAAGCCTAAAATTGGGTTTATTATTATATCTTGTCTAGAAAACACATATGATGAATGATAAATTGTTTATTTAATATATCATATATAAATTTCATTAATATCATTATCTAAAAGAGTTTTTGGTTTATTTTGTTAACATACAACGTGTTTCATTGCATTAAAATTGTTTTTTAGAAAAATATTTTCTATATTTTCAAATACTTTTTATTTTCATATCAAATGAATTAGTCACCAAAGAGTTAATTTTATATAAATTTATCAACATTATATTTACATAATGTAGATAATATAGTTCATACCATCCATTCCTATGGGTATATGATAATTAACATATTAAATTATAATTTTCAATAGTATATCATTTTTTGATTAAAACCAGTGTTGTATACAATGAAAGATAAACTTCATGTTGTGTATAATAAAATCCAAACATAGTGTTTCATGTTATTATAACTAGAATTAGTGATGTGTGTAATGAAAAATAAAAAAAATATTTTTTTTTTGCAAAAAAATAATTCACAGAATCTCGGTATGTTACATTATACAATATTATATTGAATTCTTTCCCTGAAATTTGTTTGTTTGCTACTAACAAATGAAGATTAATAGAGATCATTAAATCAGTTAGATCCAACCTTATAGAGAACCTAGCTTAACATATATGGATGTTACATCATTTTAGAAGAATATTCAGTGCATTATGAAAATACATGCCCAAGGTCTGCAATATTATATTGTCTTTAGAAACATGGAAAATACTACTATCCTGGTTAAATATTGTCAACATCTCAAAATAATCATATCCCCGTTTTTTAATTCATCCTAAAACATATCGTCTTATCCTTGAGAAATGAAACATAAGAAAGGGGTGATCTTATTGACTCATTAAAGGTAAATAAAAGAAATGAGAAATCAAAACATGAACAATGGGTATGGAACATGAGGATAACATTTGAAGATCCTACACTACATATTAAAGATCATAAAGATAATTTATAGTTAATTAGATATATATCATAGGATAATTAAGTACATATGTCATGAAATAATAACATAGTAATAAGAAATGAAATTATGGAAGTCACGTATGCATATAAAATTATTTCGATAGTAGCCAAGGCACCCCTGCCATGAATATCTTAGTAGTATGTGTTCATTCCCCATACCATCTTGGTAGTCAGGGTTCACTCACTTGGCTATATTATTAGTATGAGTTTACTATTCATACTATCATAGAAGTCATTTTCATTCCCATGACCATATTAGTAGTGAAGGTTCACTCCCAATACCTTATTAGTCTATCTCATTAGGTATAAATATTTACCCAATTAATTATAGGGATGTATAGGTCCCACCCATCTCATAGTAAAATCATACATAAATGTGCCACAAGATCATAAATAATCATATCATAACTCATGAAATGAAATGTGTATTATAAAAATTTTATCATATCATAAAAAATTAAAAAAACATAGGTTCTTTAATCATTTCATAAAAATCATAACCCATGAAAGAGAAAAATATTTCATTAACATATAACCCATGAAATATGAACAAGCTTTATAAACATATGACCCCTAAAAGGGAAACATATTTCATAAAGACAATGACATTATTCAAAACCCATTCACAATAATAATATGAATATAACCTTTATATAATTTACTATAAGCTCATAGTAACATAAAAATATGTCATCTTAGATGGAAAATAATTTTAAAATATTTTTCATATTTTTTTGGGAAGAAAATACCCTATCTTCTCTGAAAAAGTATTTATAATACATAAAACTGTTTGAAAAAAATGATAAAAAATACCTTAGAAATATATAGATAATACATGAAAACATTCTAAAAACCTTTTTCTTTAAAAACATATTTAATCACTTTGAATTTGTGTTTATTTTTATAAATTAATTAGAAAAACTGCAAGACCTGGTGTAGAGATGGTGTGCAATTCCAAGGCCCAGTGTGCCTGGAATGGTTCGACGAAAGATGTTATTTTTTTAATAGCATGCGTAAGTGGTTTTCTTGAAAAAGTGTAATAAATTCTAAATGGGTTCCCAGATTATAAATCCAAGGGAAACATTGCATTAATAAAAGATGATTTACCTTAGGTGTGACATAACATTAGTCAACATGGGTCTTCATTGAGAATTCCCAAAAATGATATAACAGTAAATAAAATAAATAAATAAAATTATTTTATTTTAAAATCCTAATAAATCATGAATAATGGCTTGGATTGGAAATATGAGACCACCATTGAGTTTATAATGTGGAATTTTACTTAGAAAGGGCGTAACATCAACTAGCGTGGTTCAACTAAAAAAGATAATTTTTGGACATTTTAAAGGAGAATAAAATAAACAATAAAAATATTATTTTATTTATTTGTTACTTTACTCAATAACACAGTAGCACTGGGATGCATTGACTCAGTGACGCTGAAATGTAGCAACATGGTAATGCTGAAATGTGTGTAATGTTAAACATGTTTAACACAGAAACATGTGTCATACTGAAACACCCTTAACGCTGAAACACATCATATTTCTATAAACAATGGAAGCGATATATAATTTGATTAATTATCCATCCCTATAAGAACCGAACAAGATCCTTGGTGATTTCCTCTCATTGGAGAATGACAAATAACGCGGAGATGAGGATCGAGGATTGATGAAATGATGGATCCTGACGACTCTTGATGAATCACCAATGATGATCAAACCCTGACATTGAATGATCCAAACTCCAAGTAACATGTGAGTTTTAATATGTTTTACCTCTTTGTTATTTATCCTTATGATGATTGTGGATTAATTGACTAACAGATTAATCAATGGGTCATGCATATTTCTTGATGGGTTTTTTCCTTGTAGGGTTTATAGGGGATAGTTTATCTAATATTTATTATCCTTTTTTGTGCATTTTCATTAATCATTATGAAAAAAATGATCCATGATTGAAACGAACATCAATAGACATTCATTCCTCATGGTTGGTTCTTTCCTTTCACCCTACACTCTTTGTTCATTGTGAATGTTCTTCGCTAGGCCTACGAATCAACATTTCACAATCGATCAATCATTGCACAACTGATTATTGGGGAAACAATCTGATATCATGGGCCTTAGAAGTATGTGGTATTATATAGGTGTGATGGAAACAATTTCATAATGATATAAGTGGTATTGGAGATAACTATGCACAAATGGATTTGTATTATAATGGATTGTGGCAGTGATCTGAGCCCACGACAGTGAAGGTGGAAAGACAAGGGTGATGGAAAATCTTTCAGATCAATAATTGATGCACCAATGAAAATATGGTGGCCTACAGAAGTGGCCACCAGCGGTGCCGATAGTTGCACAAGGTGGTATCCATATGCTGATGTGGAGGAGTAAGGCCTCCAACGGCTGTGGCTGAGGTGTCCCATGGAAGATGCCGTGGGGTTTGTGGGACGTGGTGTGCTTCCATGTTCTATGTGATGGCACCCGTATTGACCGGACACACATGGATGTGTCACATGAAAGATTTATGGTCCGTGTGAGTAGACCGTGCTGGATAAGAGTGGCTCACCTCGGGACATGGGGTGATACGACACACAGCTAGGGTGCATGTTAGAGGAGGTCAGCCCGTGCGACATGGGACAGTATGGTAGTTACAGGATACTGAGTGGCCTGGATGGAGGTGTCTAACAACCAAGTGGGCTAGACCTAATGGCCCGGGTGGGGCCTGGACTAGCAGGTCGGACTGGATCATCCTTTCTGACCTGGGTCAGATCGTGTTAGGTCGGACCTAACCCAAACCCAGATCGTCGCTTTTTAAGAAAAAAATGGACTTATCATTCAGATGGAGCATCTGTTGGATGAGTCATATACGACGTCGGGACACTTGTGATGAGGCAGACCTTTTGAAATTGTTTACTTGGTTTTTTGTTGGACATGAAGGGGATGGATTAATTCTGTTTGTATTTCCTACGAGAGATCGATGAATGATCCCCTCCAATCATAGAGGGTGGAATTAGAGATCAATACTGTACCCTTTGTCTTTCCAATGAAGGTTCGATGCATGATTTTGTTCCTATCATAGAGGATGACCCATATTATAAAATGTGTTGTCTCAAGATGACTTTGATAATGACTCAGCTGGTTGGAGCATGTATCACACCGAGAGTTCTGGCCAATCCTCACTTCTCTTCATGGACCATATATAGTGTTTACAAAGAAGGTGTGAACAATATTTACGTAGACACCTATCCAATATCAAGGTTGATGTTTCCATTAGGGACATGAGTCACCCATTGAGCTCTGGGAGTAGGGCCCCTTATCTGTGTGTCGAGATCTTAATCTTTCCTTCGTTACATGAAATGAACAGTGTGCTTTGGGTAGTTCTCACTTTGTTCTCTTTAGGCGGGGACCAAATTAGTAAGACCTCTTTGTGAGGGACTACAATGAAAAAAAAGCTCTAGGAGTGAGTTCTCTAGGAATGAGAGTTCCATGAGAAGAATCATGTGACCAAGTATTGACTTTAATATCGAGACACCTTGTATAAGTGAAACTGAAGGAATCATTATTGATTTGTGATGTATCACGACTATATATTATCTCAAATGATTTTGGTAAACCTGTTATTTGTGCTTACTATCTGATAGATCAAGGAGTTAGATCTCCCATAATTGAGCATCCTACGAATGGAAACATATGACTAGAATTGGACGAGACAATGCATCTTGGAATCCTTTTGTAGTGTATATTCATGTTCTTATTATATTTTTTATTGACATATACCGATTTTTAGAGGGATGTATATTTTTAGTGGGGTTTCTATAGTGGTATTTAAAATTTGTTTCAATGTTCCCTATGGAGTATTATTTTAATCACCCATGTATAGAATTTTCTCGCACATGTTGGGTCTTTTTTAGATGATCGAATATTTTATGGTGTTCTAGGGAGATCAGAAAAAGGTGGAACCTAGCATTATCAGACAGAACGAGGTGTGTTCCAGAGTATTATAGAAATAAGTCCAGTGTTATACCTTGTAGTTGGATTAGTTGGGGTTTACTATGGATGAGCTTCAATAATTTTGTTGCAGATTCTTTATTTTAGGTGGGATTTTGTTCTGGCCCAATTTTACATTACATATTTACATTCTATCATATCTATTGCTGGATTGTATTTGTATTCATTCTTTTTCACTCCATAGTGTTTTTTACATTATAGTATCTTGCGCATGGATTTGTCTACATTTGTAATGGTTATTAGGAAAATGAATACCATTTGTGGGATACTAAAACTCAATGCTAGTCTCCATTGCATGGCCTGTTGGAGTCAGGATTGGGTTATTCATGAATGGGTCCTAGGAGACAAGTCGTGATAGAGTTTTATCAGAGGGGTCAGTTCAACTTTAGGACTGAGAGAATGTGTGATTGGTTTGGGGTAACAATGTTAAGTATTTAAAGTTTTTATTTCATGTTGTGGACTATAATTTTGGTGTGGCAGCCGACATATCCATACACAAAGACTCTAAACAACTTCTTTCTGACTCGGTATGTTAAAAAACTAGTTATAGAGGATAAAAATAAAGGTACACATATCATATAACAATGTGTTGTGTTTTACATGTCCTTGTTGAGTCATATCACCAGGTATACTCTTTTTATCATGACACATATTGTTTTTCCTCAGAATGTGTTCCTGAAACCAGTTAGCATGGTTTCCACAACCCAATTGGGAGTTTGGCCAGATGCTCAATGAAGCCTCCCTAATGAGATCCTATCACATAGTAGTTTTTCTTTAGGGTGGTCAGTAGGTGATGGTTTCTTATGATGATCAGTTAGTAGACCCACCTCCAGTTGTTCAGGTGTATGAAGCTTGATAGACTAAGTCGTGGATGGATCTTTTGAAACTAGATGATGATGTGCAGGGTTCGAACATGTATCACAGGATTCCAAGGAAGTGACCGCTTAGGATAAAGGGTTATAAAGACCTATAGATAGTAGGTGTGAAACCTAAGACATAAAACTAGAGGTTTCATCATATGTTCCAAGGGAGTGCTAGTTCCTAAAAGTACTGGATTTTCCATACTTATCATTAAATGGATCGTCTCTCCCAAGAATGTCCCACCATTCATACTGTAGTAAGAAAGGTGGTTGATGAACCTCCATGGAAGAGGTAGCAGTAAGAGAAAAATGATCCATTGGGTGGTGGATGTGGCAAGAGAGTTGGGGATGTAGGAGGAGGTGGCTGAAATTTTTACATGTTACCACCACCACCACTAGGTTGTCCATACAATAATTATGTGTATAGAGGACAAGAGAGGATAAAGTTACAGGCTGTCGAGAAATATGACCCTAGGACTCCAGAAATGGTTCCAGGTATGATATGTATCTTTCTACTTTATCTGCAATATTGATAGACATGCGAACTAGTGATTTCCTTTAATTCAACTTTTATTTTTTTATACTTAAATATTTGGGTTAAATCATTGAATTTACCCTTATTTACAGGGAAAAATAATATATCAGACTTGATAATAAAACTCTAACACTGAATGTGTGACCTGAATCATAAAGGTGATAGTTTTTATTGGGATCTCTTGGTAGTGGTGTCGAGGCCTTATAATGTTATTCTATGTATAGATTAAATCCAAAGTTCATGCAAAAATATATTGTTTTAGAAAAACAATTTTGTTCGTCCACAGTGATAGATCTTGATATCACATTATCGATATGTTTAGAATCATGGAATCTCTTAATGGACTCAGGTAGAGGAGGGTGCATCTAATTTCTATTCAGATGGCTAGCCTAACCGTCAGTGCAGTGGATGTTATGAGTCCTCAAGTTTCATGTAATGTTGGAGGATTATAAATATGTCTTCCTTTAAGATATTATAGGTTTACCACTTTTATTAGAGTTAGACATCTGTGTTGGTCTACACCCCGTGGTGGCATCGATATTTACGCTAGTCTATAATATGGATCTCAAAGAACTTCATGGGCATGGGGTGTAGAAGCGGGCGTTGTAGGGGAAGGGATTAGTAGGTCCCAGTGTTCCACCCTAGGCATCCCTAGGTGATATTCTTTGATGACATCTTATTGTACTTGGAGTCCGATGAGGAGCTCATGAGATAGTTAAGAATGGTCATGGACACAGTCTGAGAGTACTAGATTCAAGAGAACCTCTTGACATGTCAATTATGGATTCGGAAGGTCCCATTTTCTAGGACAGGTCATCTTAGTGGCTGGAGTTTTAATAAATCCAGTTAATGTTGAGACAAAGTTTGATGATCACTGCCATCTCGAGGATAAAAGAGGAGGGTGTTGAGAACATTTTGGTATAAAATGCATCAGGAACTGGGCTTACTTGTGTCCTAATGTAGATAAAATATGTGACTGCATATGGTTCACGCTAGTTGATACCGCATCAGTAGAACTACATGACCAATGATCTTGAGTTAGTATGTGTAGTCTTCAAATTGAATTTATGGTGATACTACTAGATGAGTGAGCGATTCATCGACTACTTCGACCATAAGATTCTCAAGTATGTATTCTCTTATAAGGACCAAGGATTGAGATAGATGAGATTCTTATAGTTCTTCCAAGACATTGAATTAGTATTTGTTTGTAATCCTAGTAAGAGGAACGTGGAAGTATATGCTCTCAGCAGAAAACTAGTTAGCAGTTACCAAATGTGGAATCAGAGTCTTCGGCCTAATTGAGGTTATCATTCATAGGTGGATATGGAAGTACTTATCAAAAATCATTGGTTGTTACCCCTATACTTTTATAATGAATCAGGGAAACATAGGTCGGTGATACCAACTATGAGTCTTTATGTGATCGGGTGTCCAAAAGGAATACCCCTGATGAATATTTGAAAGGTGGGGTGCACATCATTCTTTTCAAAGGATACACAATTATAGTAGAGGATGCATGGTGTGGTGAAATGCATTAGGAAATACATGTGGGTGTTAAGGAGGAAACCCGAGATGTAGGAATGGGTTGAAGCCAGGATTAACTATTTAGATAAAAGATGAATGCCTTATTGAAATAGTTTCGTGTTCTGAAAACTCACCAAGTAAATCCCCCAATGCATGGAAGGTTTTGCTACTTCTCTTTCATGGGGAACTAAAAAGTATGTTTGAAGGAATATAGATGGACTTCATGAAGGGTTTAACATATACATCTAGGGGACACCATACAATTGGGTGATCATTGACTGACTCACTAATTCATCCCAATTCCTAACTACCATGGATAAGAGTTTAGTATAGATATTGGGATGCCTCTACGTGAAGGAGATAATTTGACTCTATGGAGTTTCATCGATTATTGTTTTCGATCACGATGCTCTGTTTACATTCATGTTGTGGAAGGGATTGAAGGAGGAATTTTTAGAGAATGTGTGGATCATCTAGGAGAAGATGAAGAATGAATAGAGATGTATAATGTTTATGCTGACTAACAAAGGACACCTATGGAGTTCGTTGAAGGTGACAATTTATTCCATTCGATCACTCCTTGATGAGGGTTATATAGAATTTTTCCCAAGGTGATGAGCTATCTTCCAGTTTAATAGAACCTCTTTTAGGAACTATGTAGAGTTAGAGAGATAGTGTACTGCTTCTCTGTATCCTATAGCAGGTCCATGTACACAACATCTTCCATACATCACATTTGAAAAGATTCGTGCATAACCCTTTGCACACCATAATCTACGGTGATCTGGACATAAATATTGGAGTGAATTGGGTTGAGTAACCAATGAAGATCTTGGATCATTCATGGATGATATTTTACCTTGGTTCATGTTTGAAGATATCACATGCATCTTAAGAAGAAAACACCGTAGTGGGAGGCTCAGATCCAGGCTTAATACCATCATATTTTTGTTTATTATCCATTGTTTAGGATTTTGAAGACATAAATCCCAAATGTGGGGAGAATGTAATTACTTATATTTTTTAGGGGTTATTTTTAAAAAATTATTGGGAAAATACTAAGAGTAGGAAGTGAGATGACATGCGATTCTAAGGCTTAGTGTGTGAGGAACAGTTCAACAAAACTTTTTATGTTTTTAATGGCACACATAAGTGATTCTCTTGAAAAAGAGTAATAACTTCTAAATAGGTTCCCGGATTAAAAATACGAGGGCACCGTTGCATTCAGAAATTAATGTTTACCTTAGGTGAGGCGTAACTTTATTCTGTGTGGTTTTTCAGTGAGAAATCTGCAAAAGGACATAACGATAAATAAAATAATTTAATAAAATTATTTTTTTTTTAAATACAAATAGATCATGAACGGTGTCTCAAATTGGAAATCTAAGACCACTGTTGAGTTTATAATGTAGTGTATTACTTATGCGAGGCCTAAAATTGATCAATGAAGGTTGAATATGAAATAAAATTTTTATACATTTTAATAGAGAATAAAATAAACATAAAAATTTTATTTTATTTATTTTGTATGTTGCAATATGAAAATTCTGCATTGCGACACAACAACTCACCGACACTACAATGAAAAAATTTGGTAACTCTGAATCTTACGTGGCACTGAGACACAGGTAAAACTGAAATCTGTTTAAATGTGAAACAAGTCTTTCTTCTTTAACCATTGTCAAGGATACATGATTAGATTAATGATCCTTCCTTCTGAGCACTAGAGAAGAGCCTTGGTAATTTCATCAAGATGGTTAACAATGAACGATTATGAGATGAGGATCAAGGATATAAGATTGAGGATTGAAGAAAAGGCGAATAGTGATGACTCTCGACTTATCACCCATAACAATCGAACCACAATGTTGACTAACACAAACTCTATGTAGGGCGTGATTTTTCATCTATTTTCCTTTCCCTTTATAGCTCACAATGACAAACATGGATTAATCGACCAATAAATTAATCCACAAGTTGTATGTATTGTTGGTTGGGTTTTAACTTGAATGGATTATTGGGGATTGTTTATCTAATATTTATTATCCATGGTTCTACATTTTAATTAACCATTTTAATATAAATTAACCACAATTGACACGAACAACAATCGTGTCCCATTCCTATTTGTTAGTTCATGCCCTTCTTCATCCTTTCTTTATTCTTCATGGGGGTTCTTCATTTGTCCCATGAATTTATAATTTCTGATTGATCGATCATTGAAAAACTAATTCTAGGTGAAATGATTGGATATCATGGACTTGGGAGAGATATGGTATGACATAGGTGCGACAATGATGGTATAATAAAGTTCAAAGTGGTGAGGGAAATATCATCTCTCGAATGGTTTTGCACTGAGGTGAATCGTGTCATGGATCCGAGTGAAAAAAATGAATGTTGTGACTTGAGGATCATAGAACATATTTCAGATCAACAATCAGAGCAATAGAGAGAATTTGGTGGCCTATGGAGGGGACCATTGGCGCATCAGCACCAGTGCGGAGGAGGAAAAACTCCCGCGGCAACAGCCATGGGATCCCGTGACACCATCCACATTGACCGGATGCATGCAGATGTGCCGTGTGGGGGATTACCAGTTCGTGTGAGTGGAATGGGCTAGACAGGGATAGTGTTCCCCTGCGCTTGGGGTGACATGACACACGACCGATCCACATGGCCAAGGATGGACTAGTAGAACTGGGTCGCTGAGCGACCTGGTGGGCTAGGTCCAATGGTCTAGTTGTCCCTTTGGGTTGGCCCAACCAGCCATGCCGTACTAGGCCCAGTGGTTCGAAATGGGTTGCGTTGGCCCTGGGCCGTACCCAATTCGACCTTATTTCAAAATCATAGAAGTATTTTTAAATAGAGCCTCTGTTTGAGAAGGGGTCTATGGTTAGGGGAAACGTGTGATGAGGTTGTCCTTTTGAGATGGATTGGGGGATTTTTAGTTGAACCAATAGGGGATGGTAGTGTTATCTTTGACTTTCTAATATGGAATCAATGCAGGATCATGATACCATCATAGATGGTGATAATAGAGATTGAGATCATACCCTTGGTATTTATGATGAATGTTTGATGAAGGATTATGTTCCAATTATAGAGGATAACACGCGTTACAATGTGAGTTGACTCAGCCCAACTTCGATAATGAATCAGTGGGATAGAGAATGTATCAGACTGAGAGGCTTAGTCAATCCTCACTTATCATCATGATTAGATAGATAGGTTTTATGGAGAAGGTGTGACCAATATTTAAATGGAAACCTATCCCCTATCTAGGAAACTATTTCTAATAGGGCTAGGAGCCCCCCAGTGAACCCTGGGCATATAAACCCTTGTCTGTGTTTTGAGATCAGATTCTTTCTGTAGTGACTTGACTGGACCAATGTTCTTCATGTAGTTAAAAGTTTGTTATCTTTGGTTGGGGCCCAAATTATTAGGACCACTTTTTGAGGTTATGCAATGACTACATAGATCAAGGTGTTGGTTCTCTCAGATGGAGTGTGCCTTGAGCAGAATACTATGGTCAGGGATTGGCTATGATATCGAGACTCCTTATCTTAGCAAGACCAGATATCTCTAGGAAACATTGTGACATATCAAGAACAAATGTTTTATTGGTTACTTTTTGTAGACTTATTCTATGTTCTTTCTCTCAGATAACTCAACTAGTGAGATCTCCCAAAATCAATATTACTACGAGTTGAACCATATGATAGGCAGTGGATGAGACGTTGCATCTTGGAATCCATTACAGACATACTTGGATGGTCTTGTTATATGTATTTTTATAATATTACTTTGTTGATGTGGTTTTATATTCTTTGTGGTGTTTCATTTGTGGTGTTTTAGTTTGTGTTTCGGGGTTCACTATTGTGTATTGTTTTACCCACCCCTACATGGGATTTTCCCACACATGTTGTGACTTGTGAAGACAGTTGACTCATTAACAATGTTCCATGTAGACTAGGAATAGGTAGGGCAGAGTGTACTCAGATAGACTAAGGTGTGTTCTAGTGTCTTATAGACAACAGTCCAGTGCTGTGCCTTGTAGTTGGATCTGGTGGGGTTTTTTGCGGATGATCTTTTGTACTTGGGTTACATAATCTTTGTTTTTGGAGGGACTATATTTTGGCCCAATTGTACCTTACTGGTTTACATTCAATCATACTCTCTTATTGGGTTGTAGTGGTATGCATGATTTTTCTCTACATAATGTTTCAATTTATATAATCTTTGGCTTGGAGTTGTGTGCATTTGTACATGTTTTTAAGCAAATGCCCCCCCATTTTTGGGATATACCTACACTATTCTAGTCTCCAAAACCTGTCATATCAGATATAGGCCTGGGGTAGTCCCGACATGTGCCCTAAGGTTTGATTCGTGAAAAATTATGAAATATTACTCAAAACATTTTAAAAATAACTCTCTATGAAAACACACTGATAAAATTTAATGAAATCCTTAAAATGTTTTCAAAAAAATTTTACATTAGAACATATAAAATGATTTGGAAAATTCATTGAAAACCATTTCATTGAAAAAAATTTAAAAACATACAATGAAAGACTAAAAATGTTTTGAAAACCATTTTACTTGAAAAAATATAGAAGGACCACTAAAATGTTTTGAAAACCATTTCATTAAAAATAATTTGAAATTTTATAAATGAGGCTTAAATTTTTTTTGAAAATAACTTTTTCTTAAAAACATAAAAAAATTATGAGACCATTTTGAAAAAAAATCCATGAAAATTAATTTAAAAAAAATTAAAAAAAAAATTCAAAAAAGAAATGAAATCTTCAAATAAACAACGGTTGGTAAATCCATACATGCCATATGAGGTAAAAAAGATATTCCTTTTGCATGGTAAAAAGGTTATAAAAATTCAGTGTACATAAATGACAAGAATATTACTTTGAAATTATTGGTATACAAAAAAGGGTAAAAATTTATTTTAATTATCATAGGATAATGGTATAATATTCATGGAATCAATTTTTTTAAAAATGGTTTTGAAGGGACATAGATTTCCTTATAAAGAGTGGGTAAATTTAGGCTTTATTAAAAAAAATTATCTATATTAAGTAAAAATGAGTAGAAAAATGATACAAATTCATGAATATATATTTAATAAATATAATATGAGAAATTTCATTAATTTTCATGAGATATGGATCATATGATTTCATAAAATAATGATAATCATTAAAAATCTCAAATAAGTTTGAGATTATTTCAATAACCCTTTACCAATTTGTTACATAGGATCATACAATCGATGTAAGAAAAGGAAATTACCTAAATATTATAATAAAGGAAGTAAATTCATGAAATAAAATTTAAAATGGTATTATATACACCTAAAAATATAATGTAGCTGCATAACAAAACTTGTGTCTCAAAGAAGACAAATTAAGACAAAACTATTTTACCGATTTGGTAACTGCTTAAACAAATATCCATGAAATAAAGATCACAAAATTGATATTTTAATATGCATTAATTTATACATATGATATATATATAAATCATGGGAATTAATCCACCACATAAAATGAAAGTGTCTAACATAGCATGTATCTCATAGACATAAAAAGTGAGATGAAATCTTTGTGTCTTGAATCTCATCATACTTATCCAAGACACCAATATAATAAATATAAATTTATTATAAATACCTTTAAGAAACATATTATTATATATAATACCATATATTATTTTATTAAGACATTATATTTCCCACGTTTAGAGAATCATATGTTGAGGTTTCACTTTGGAAAATATGCACTGTGTTCTTCTCATGTGTCTTTTTTTTATATCGGTTTTCCTCATACATATATCATGATTCCATAATGTAAATCAAGATATAAATTTTATTCAAATCCATAATATTTTTATTATAATAATAATATATATATAATATATTTAGGAAATGGAATACTCAATTGATGGACATTATATGTCGTACGTTTTCATGAACACAATTTCCATTTTTATTTTCACATGTGAATAAATAAAGAAAATTATATATATATATATATATATATATATGTATATAATATCATTAAAGATCCATTATAATGTTTTTAATATTATATAATTTCATAAAACGGATACTTAATACATTCTTTGTAGTGTGTGAATGAATCATATCACTTAGATGGGGCGATGGTCCACATTTCCTTAAAAGAAATTATCACATTTACACCAAATGATACATAAATAAAATATAGGTTTTAAAAGAATTAAAAATATGAAATACGTAATAAATATAACATATAATATATACATACATATATATATACATACTCATAGTTTCTCTCTAAATGTCCACTATGAGAGGCTGTAAGGAAAATTGAACAATCATCATTTGGCGAGGCCGAAGAACATTATACAAATAAACAGTATGTTCATTACCCAATAGATAGAGGTGTGTGTAAGTAAAGGTTGAAAACATAAAATAAAAATCATTATAGAGTTATGTTGATATTGGTGTTTTTATAAAATCATAGAATAAAGAGATTGGAGTGTGTGGAGAAGGAAAATAAAAGAAAGTAGTTTTAGAGAATGCGTTACCTATTAATCGGGTAACTCCTTTTGGTTTGTGCCAAAAATCTTACCTAAAAGGATTTATTCCTAAATGGATGATTTAAGGTGCAATTTAGGGATTTTTGGGATTTGTAATGAATATATCATTGATGATATAATGTGGTTTGAGAGGTGTGAAGAAGGGGTAGTTTCCTTTCCTTTTTATAGTGGAGGGGCAGTGACACTCTTGTAAATAGAAATATGTATTCAATAATGGGAGGTATATTTTACCTAAAGTTCCCCCAAAAAGAAAAAATAGTTGATTAATGTGAAATTATGGTTTATATGAAACCACAACACACAAAAATATTTTCAATTTAATTATTTGGTTCCATAACTTCTTAAATTCTCTAATTTTATTATTTTAGTTTTTATTAAAGCATCAAGTTTCCTAACCAATGTAATTTAAATATTATGACTAAATGAAAGTTTTATTTATTATATAATATAGATAAAATTAACTATAAATATTATAACTACTTTAACAAAAATAATCTCAGGTGTTTTGGAAATTAATATTGAAAACGAGCGCATGTTACGTGAAAAACACTACTTAAACTCGGACCATGCTAACAATGTTTTTACTGTGTATGAGTCAGTATGCTAATTTAAATAGATAAATAGGTTCATTAATAGTCCATATTTAATTTTTTGACCCTTAAAAATCACTTTTCATAGTATTTTGTTTTTATTAATTTTAAATCATTTAATAAAATATCATTTATTTTATAATATCAATAAAGTCAATTTTGACAATATTTATTTAATTTTAATTTTAAAATATAAAAATAATATTTTAATTAAAATAAATTATGTTGAAATGTGTGTAAAATGCTATATTAATAATTAAAAATAATTAATGAAAAATATTAAATCAATTCACATCACTTTTAACATTTACAGTATCACTTATTTTAGATAATTATTTACTAAATAATCACTACATTGGCCTTTCGTAAACATTTTAAGTAAAAAAATCATATTTAAGAATTATTGATAAATTATTATGAAATAAATAAAAAATATATATTCCATATAGATATGTATATTTTAAAATATGATGTTATTTACATATCTAAATGTTTAATAAATTTTAATGGTAACGAATGCCCTCTTTTGTCATTTGCCTTACATAAACGTTTATAAAGAAATATTCTATTTAATAATATCATAACAATGTATAAAACTATAAAAAGGAGTGTTTATGTTTAAATTATTTTCGTCCAATGTCCTTTGAATAAATTTCTAGGTTATTTTTGTCTTTATGGTTATGGTTTAGTCCTTAATTTTGCTTAATCTTGCCTTATTCGACGTGACTAATTTTAATCACTTTCAATAATTTTTTTGGTCAATAATTAAGCTTTGTTTATTATAAATAAAATAATATTGTGATTATAACGTTATAATTTAGTTTTTAATAATTAAAATAATAGATTTGGTAAAAATACATTTAATGTTAACCCTACAGACGTGGTGAGTATGTGGGTTTTTAATGTTAAATGTTCAAAGGTTCAATAAGTAAATATATATAATTTTGATAAAAAATTGATTCCAATGAAATAAATTGGATGAATATATGTATAATTGATGTATTTTACATTATAAACCTATTTAAAAAACTAATTAAGATTAATAATTATTTACACAAAGATGCGGTTTTTGACTAAATTACAATATTTTTCACTATTCATAAAAAATTACATTTTTCAGAAAAATCCCAAAAATTAACCCTAATCTATTTTTTATATTATTAATTCAAAAATTAATTTTATTTTGACATAAAAAATTATTAAATATTCGAAATTTAGTTTTAAAATTAGTTCACGAATAAAATTGGTTAAAACTCAATCTTAAGTATTACTTAAGATAATGTTAGTGTTCTGTGTAATGAAAGATAAAGATTATGTTTCATTTATTGCATGATTTAATTTATTTTTCATATAACTCAAGACATAAATAAGGTTTAATATAAAATAATCTATTATCACTATTTCTTGAAATTCAAAAAATAAAAAAGATTAAATAAAATTGAAAAAATATTTAACAAAATCTCAGGGTGTTAAATTTTATCCCCCATAAAATGAATTTGACCCTCCTAATTCATATAGGTTATAAAATGTCTAATATTTTATATTTCATTCTTATAATCCCGTATTTTAAAAATTTTTAATAAATCATCCCTTAAAAAGGGAATGTTTGAACCATAACAGTTACACAATGTAACATATAACCGAGTTTTCACTTAGGAGAACATAGGTTGGGAGTGAATATTTGACATGAAGTAAAAGTTTAAATATTTATAGTAAGTGATTGAGGTCATTAATCATAAACATGTGAATGATCAATGAAAATATTATGGCCTCAATGTCATAAATCTATGATGATAAAGAAGGCCACAAGTTCAACAAAATTAAGGTATTAAGACACCATATTTTCTTCTAATCATTATCCCAATGTTGACTAATTATTTTATTTACCATGAATACAAGTAAATATTTTTACATTCCATATTTCTATAAGAAATTTCATTGTTTATTTTTTCTTTGAATAATTTTTAATTCATCTATTACATTGTGTGATGGACGTCCAAAAATTAACTTTGTTTCCTAATGTGATAAAATACACTTTTACCATACTATAAGGACAATATAAGAGTGATAAGTAAAACAATTTATCTTTAAATATGGTTAAAAAATGAATATGGTTATAAAATTAATCTCTAAACATAAAATTAATAGTATTATTTCATCATAAATAGTTATTCATAAAAAATAAATACAAATTTATCAGGACATCGCATAGATCAATGGTAGGTGTGAAACCCTTATCGTCCATCAATCATGGGTTCAAGAAAGGGGGACCTACTAGATTTGATTGGTTTTAACCTGACACCCATGATGTACTTTTCTAAAATTATACTAATATATTATCCAAAATATGATGGACATCCTTGAAAAAATGTTATCCACTAAATTTCCTTTTAACCAACATTTTCAGTACAAACATAGTATATAAATAATTAATCCGAAGTTTAACTTAAAATTTCCATGAATGGCCATCCTTATAACCCTTCACAAAGTTGAAAAATCCAAAACAATTTAAATAGAGTCACAAAAACATAGTAACATTGATCCCCTATATATCAAAAATCATCTTTCTACTGTTTCATTCCAAATATGTGAATAACCCTTTTGGAAAATTTTCATAGAACCTGGTAACAACCTAAATTACAATAAATAATTCTGAAAATATACATGCTTTTTTATTCCATAGATTACTAGACATATTCCATAAATCTAAGAATTTGTAAACTTCATCCATGATTTCATAAACTACCTGTCGATAAGTCCTTAAAGAGTTCCAAGGTAATAAGTACTGTCAAATTTACTCTTTCATATCCCAAGTTTCTTTATCCAAACAACATTTTCATAACATAATGAAATTTTTAGGGGCTATGTTTCCCTTAATTATGTGTTTTCCATGGACCTCACCATTACATTTTTCCACTTTTTGATTCTATCTGAATCATTAAATGCTTTCTTATAAATATGTAGTGAAAAATATACATTGAACAATCCTTTTATATTTCAGTTTTCGTATAACATAATATTGATTACAAATACATAAAATATTTTATTATTCCACTTTATACTTATGAAATTTGCTAGGCTACATCATCCTATTACACAATACCTATTTACTTTAACATTTATTCTTTGGTCTCTTTATCATAATAACTATATCTATTACTCTTAAAACCTTGATGATCCTAGTTAGGAGATTTCCTCTTGGAATATTTAGTTGAAAAATGAATATTTATTCCATACATAATACACTAAACCTTTGATGATGACTTAGGGAGGAAAAAATTCCCTTCCATTCTAATAATTGAACTCTTCATTTCTCCCCTATAATCAATAACTTGATGTCCTTCATTACCACTGTCAAAACATCTTATTGTTCCTCTATGACATGCACATAAGTGATTATTCCACATTCATGAAACAAAGGAAACTAAATCTTCTTTCATAAATGGTCTCCATTACCTATACTCTTAGCAAACTCCTTCTTTCTCTTCCTCAGGGAGTTTTAGAGTTTGTTAAGGTACATGTTAAATGAAAATTGATTAGGAACGGTCAAAAAATATCTCAATATAGTGATCATCTCACTTGACTTCTCATCCAAAAATTGTTTATAATATTCAATGTTAATCCAGTTCCTCCCAGTTCCCTCAATTGACTAAAACTAGAAGATTGGTGTTTTCAATGCAAATCATTGAAGAAAACCACATATTCAAGAAAATAATTACTTTTAGGATGTCTAAATTATAACACATTACTTAATCTATGAAAACCAAGGTTCATCCTATGTTTTTTCTAGTCAATTCATATTTAAATCATTCAATAGGGTTCATGAAGTGTTCATGAATTTCTAAAGAATATCAACCGAGAGTGTTATACAAGGTGTGAAACATGACCCATTATTTTGTAGTATATTACCCCGAGTCAGACCCGAAACAAATTTTCAGAGTTGCTAACCCTAGGTACATTTATTCCAGATCCATATGTACTTGTATTTTGTAGATAGATATGTATTTATAGGAAACCACTGACTATATCCTTTTCCAAAATTCCATGACATTTTCCTAATCATTGGCTCATCGTTATTCATATCCTTAGAGACAACCCAAGAAATATCCTTAGAAATATACCTTGGGATTTCACTAAACGTTTCTCATTCTAGTTTCCAATGTTTTACTAAACCATTCTCTGGATAATAACTATAGAAACCTAGGCTTTACAGAAATGGATATTACAACATTTTGGATGAATATTAAGCACAATACAAAAATAAATTCCCAAGGATTGTAATAGTTTAGTGTCTTTAGAAACATCATAATAAAAACTTCTATCTTGGTGAATGATCTCCATCATCTCCTATAATGATCTCCACCTTTAGAAATTTTACCTAAAGCCTTACTTTATAACACGGGGAAAGGAAACATTAAAAAGAGGTGAGATCAGATGCTCTGTTAGGGTAAATAAAGGAAATGCATAAGCATAACATTAAAAAGGGTATAGAACTTGAGAATGACATTTGGTGATCATACTCTTAATATTATAGTTCATAAAAAATATTGACAGTTAATAATACATTAATCATATGATAATTAAGAGAAGGAGTCCTTTTAGGATTGAAATAATAATGTAGATGCTCAATATACAATAGGGGGGGGGGGGTGAATTGTATCCTTTAAAAAAATCCTTTGGAACCATTAATGTTAAGTTTAACAAGGTTAAACAAACATTCACAAGACCTCTTAAAGAATCCTTTTCTATTTTTCTTAAAAGAAAGATTCTACCTTAAAGCGTCTAGAATCTGTAATATAATTAGAGTAATAGAATTAAAAAGTACAAGAAAGTTATACTTTCAAAATTGAACAAAGTTAAGATACAGTAGTGGAATAAAACATATTGTAAAAGAAAACAAGTAACAATAGGATTCTTTTAACCCAAAGAGATGGGTATCAAACAACCTCGGATAAAGGTTCCTTGATTTATACATTCATGAAAGTCTATCTTACCCAAACCTAGGTAATAACTCAATATGAAGATAGGTATCTGTCTTGATATCCCTACAAGCCCTCGATTTAGAAGGAAATCAGAACCTCTCCCTTCCAATCCCAGAATCCCATGATCAACATGATCGAAGAATGCACTAAGAAAGTATGAACAAGTTTTTCATTCCTGAACAGGTTGTTCACAACATCCGTATGAATCACTGAGAGTTGTAAGAGCCTCTCTCTCTAGAAATCACTTCACATGCTTGTTCACCGTCAAGTCAAAGTCATTATTTTTTCTTGTTCAAATGAGCTTGTATTTATAAGAAAACATTCCCAATGGTCAGATCCTCTCCAATGGTCATATTTTCGTTAAATTTCTAAGGGATATGGACACGTCGAAAACATACTACAGTTAGGTTGTAACAGATTGTACGACATAATTTCAAGTAACAGAACAGATGTTACATTAAAAGATAAATGTTATGTATAAGAAATCTTGGAATCCGATATCATTGGAATGATACATTAGGTATTTATAACATTATCAGGAAAAACGTAATCTTAAGAAATCAGGAAAATAGATTCCTGGAAATAACATTATCAAGAAAACGAAATCATAAACTCGGAGTCAGAAATACACCAGATTCGGTATCCTGAATATTGGCATCATAAATACACCAGATTCAATATTGAAAATCGGCATCACATATACACCATAAACAGTATTGAAAAAAACGGTATCACATATACACCGAAATCAGTATTGAAAATCAGCATCATATATACACCAAAATCCGAATCATAAAACAGAATTTCATATACATCAGATTCGGAATCATAAAAACTGAATCACATATACACCAGATTCAAAATCATAAAAACTGAATCACATATACACTGGATTCAGAATCATAAAAACTGAATCATATATACACCATATTCAGAATCATAAAAACTGAATCACATATACACTGGATTCGGAATCATAAAAACTGAATCACATATACACAGGATTCGAAATAATAAAAACTGAATGACAAAATCGGAAAGATAGATCTTGTAAAAATAACTGAATGGAAAATCAGAATGACAGATTTGTAAGTCTAACAGAATGAAAAAATGTATTGATGTATCTGTAAGCATAACAGAATGACAATTCCGGATCTTAAGAAAAAATACAGAACATAAAAATTATTCAGAACTTAAGAAAAAGTGTTTTGGATTTTCCAAACATAAAACCATAAGGAATGGAGAAGTTATAAGATATCGTTATTGACTCAACAATCTCCCCCTTTTGGAAAGCACAAACAACTTCACTTAGGATGAATATATTGACTTAGATAAACAAGTAAGAAAAACTTATCTCCCCCTTTGAATGAGATAATAAATGAATACGAATAACTCCCCCTTAGGTAGTGTTTCTCAAGGATCGTATTATTGATCTTTTCACGTCTGGGATTTCTTAAGGCAATAACTCCCCCTTATATAAACAACTCTTCTTAAAAGAAAACTCCCCCTTAATTGGACATTTTTCATTTCTTGCCAAAATCTTAATAGATTCTCCAAATCGGAGATTAAATTCTTCCTTTAAATAAATTCTCCCCCTTTGTGATTCTCAAAAAGCGGGAAAGGAATGGAGAAGTATAAGATGTAACTGAAAGGTTAAGCAAGAATACATCCAAAAACAAAATAAATATATGAAATAAATTTCTTATGAAAGTTTTAGAAATAAGGTCTATGTTACAAAAAAACATCAGAATGTAAGGAAAACTCATCCATTCTTCTACTCAGATAACAACTTCTTTATTGGGGATTTGAGCTTCTTGACTTCCTTTTCATATTCTTGAAACTTCTTCAGCAATATCTCTTGATCCTTGTTCTTCTTTTCTAAAGCCAAAATAATTTCTTCTTGATCATCGACATTTTTCTATAATTCATCTCTGACTCCCTTCTCACTGCTAACAGATCGAGCAATGGAATTGAGTTGACTACCCTTCTCATATGTTGAAGCCTTAACCATGTTGAGCTAAGATTCACAGGTATTACAAGTTCCCTTTGTTGAATCTATTAAATAACCAAACTTTCTAAGATATTCATTGATGGTTTTGGTGTAATTAAATACTTTCTTACAAGTTACCTTTTGATCTTTGTAATCAATCAATATATTACCGAAGTCTGATTCTTTCTTGACAACCATGTCCATAAGAATATTGGTCGATTCCATCTTTTGGTTCAGGTTTTCTTGCATCATTTGACTCCGAACATCTATGTTTGCAAGAACCATAATGGTACTGACCATCTTCCTCAAATATATCTTAACAAAATCATTTTCAACATATGGAGAGGATTCAGTTCTTGAAAATTCTTTTCCTTTCTCAAGTTCTTTTGGAGTTAAGGATACTGGTATCTCTAATCTCTTGGAAGACATCTGAGACGTTTCCTTATCAGGTGAGGCAACCAAAACAATTTTGACTTTGTCAGGATTTCAGACTGGGGTTTGTTCATCAGATACTTGGATCACATTAAGGTCATCCTATTCATCTTATTTCTCTTGAAACTCTCGTTCATCACCACTTTAATGTTCATCCTCTTCTTTCTCTTCTTCTTCCATTTTTCCCTCTTCTTTATCTTCTTCTTCCATTTCATCCTCTTCCTCAACTTCTACATCTTCTTCAACTTCTACCTCTTATTTAACTCGTACCTCTTCTTAAACTTGTTATTCTGAAATAGATTTAGAAACTGAACTCGAAAGAGTTCCAACATAATATTCCACTTCCCTTAAAACATCATCATCATCTTATTGGACTATATAATCTTCCACTTCTTGAATAGGTTCTGATAAATCTAGAACCTTCTTGGCCTTTTGGATTTCCATAGTGTCCACTGGTTTCTTATGATGTTTCATAACTTGTTGAGATTTATTCTCTACAATGTTTATTAGAGACTAACATACCTGATCTTCCACAGATTTCATCTTCAGGATCTTCTCTTTCTTTTCTTTCTCAATAATTTCAACTTTATTGATTTTTAGAGAATTATCCTCCACTGTATTCAAACCAGAAGAAGGATATCCTTCCTTTCTGGTAGCTATAATTTCTCTCCACTTTTCAATTGTAGCATCTGAATAAGCTTTTGGTTTCCTTGCAATAGGAGGTGCTGATACTGGAACATCAGGAACTGGTACTAGTAAGCTTGGGTTTTGAAGTTTCCTTTTCTTAGATACTAGCTTTGAAGATTCCAGAACATCACCCTTATCCTGAACTACTATTTCATCAATGTTTTTTGATTCTGGAATAATCTATACTTTCATCCTCCTTAGAGTGTCATCACTGAGCAATAAAACCATGAACAACTTCGATACTGATCAGTATGGGACATTTATTTCTTAAAGACACATAACTATTATTCTTGAGATAGTTTCTAGATACATAAGGATCTAAGATATGATGGTTCCACTTTTGATTACTTGGTTGTTAAGAAATATGTATTTAACCAAGTTGATCTTCCTTAGGTTGACAAGAAAGTATAAGCGAAAGATATCACAAATCTTCAAATAATCCTTATCTCCCTTCCTTGGAATAAGAAATCCTTGAATCCAAAGAGTAACCATTTTGTGATTTCATGAGAGTTTCGTGATCTTTGGATTGTTAACACATTTGAGACCATGAAAATACAGAGCCTTGGATTTATCAAAAGAACCTTCTTTCTCGCGAAGTTTTTGAGATCATAGAAGAGCTTCTCCTTCATCTGGAATGTTGAGAACATTTTATGCCTTCTTGTAAGGAACTATTTATGACTTATCATAACATTTGAACTTAAATAGATCCTTACCATCGTTTTGAAAGAAAGAATCAGAATCATAGAATTGAATAAGAAGATAAGGATAAACCCGATCCTAAGATTTCTCCTTTGCTACACAGACACTTTCTTATCCATTACATCTTATCACCTTAGAGATAAAGGAGTCATATTTTTCAATGAACATAGGATATAGCAAAATTTCTATAAAGATTGACCAATCCTTTATCTCCTTACTAGCTGGTATCTGATCTGCTGAGGATTCTGGAGTCATTTAGAGAAAGAAAACTTCAGAACAAAATCTTTGTTGGAAACAAAACATCGAAACTGAGATTAGTAGGATGGTTCTATACTTGATAATGAGATACCCCTTATATAGACATAGCTATGACTTTTCAACTTCCATAAGATAATCAAATGGATGAAGATAATCTGATCTGATCTAAAAGTTGAGAATGGATATATAAATTCTAATATTTTGAAGTACGATAAACCAGAATTTAAGAAATTTTTAAATAACAACAACTAAAAACGTAGGATAGTAAAATAAAGGGTAAGAGAGAGTACACTTTGGAAAGATCTGAATAATTTATTGGTATTTTGAATTTTCTTAGAAATTTTCAAATCTGAAATTTTCAAATTCTAAATTTTCAAATCCGAAATGAAAAAGAGTTTAAAGGAAAAAATAAACAAACATATGTACTCCCCCTGAAATAAGGAGTAACTTATTAATAAGATATATTTTAAACAAGAAGTATATATGAATGATTACATTACAGAAATAATTCCTAGCTTCTGTTTAATGTATTCAAATCTATCAGAAGGTAGAGGCTTTGTGAAAATATCAGAATGTTGCACTTGCATTCTGATGAATTGAATAATAATAAATCCTTTAAGTGTGTGATTCCTAAGAATGTGACGTCTAATATATATGTGCTTTGCATGAGAGTGATGTACATGGTTTTTACTTAGGGAAATGGAACAATGTCCTATTATCCAATGACAAATCCATGATTGATCTTCAAATGCACTAAGGAAAGGTATATCTTGACTTTTAAGGACCTCTAGGTTTATGGTGTATACATTCTCATGTCGAAGGGAAGAGAGAATAAAATCATCCTTGGAATTGTAAACTAAACAATTATCATTTCTAAAATTCACAAGGTGACCTTCATCAGATAATTGGCTTATGATAATGAGGTTTTTCCTAAAGCCTTTAATGAAAAGAACATTTGAAATAATATCTTTTCCAAGAAGAACAATGTTACCTATACCAATAAATTCTCATTGAGAGTTATCACCCAAAGTTACCTTTACACCATTAGTCTTTAAAATCTTTTTTAAATAGTCTTTTTTACTAGTCATGTGCTGGGAACATCCACTACCCATGTACCATATGTTGTTGATACTTCATTCATTTTCCTGCAAAAGAAAGAGTTAGGTCTTCGGAATCCAAACATTCATGGATCTAGAACTATTTGATAACAAAGACTTGGGTAACCATATTTGTTTGAAAAAATAAGCTTTATGAAACCCAAGGGATTGAACTCTATTTAAAGAACAAATTTTTTTCCAATTCCCACCACTTTGACATTTATTACAAAAAGGGGCTGTAGAAGGAACAAAATAATTATTTCTAAAAAAAGGTTTATTCATGAGAATAAACTATACCTTGATTATTACCATAAGGTCGGATCTGAGAATACAACTTGTCAAAAATTTCCTTACTAGAATTAAATTTTTCAAGAAGTTTCTTGAAGGAAAATATCTCATATTTTAGTCCTAGGACTAAATTCTTATCCTCAAGAATAATAGATTTAGAGTTAATTTTATCCTCTAAAACAACTTTTTATAAAAAAAGATTTTTAAGATACTTAGAATGTTTATTCTTCTTAGAATTAACTTCCACATGTTTTGTAGAAATATTTTCTAAAAAAATATTTTTCTCATCAAGATCTTTGGAAAGATCTAAAATTTATTTTGTTTAAATAGATTCTCTAGAATTTTCTTTATCTTGTTTCTTATAAACATTACAATTTATTTTCTCAAGAAACTTAAAAAACCTAGAAACTTTCTCATAGGAAGGAAAATCATTATCTTTATCTGATGAAAGAGATTCTTCATCTAAAGAAAAACCTCTATCTAGAAAATGTTTACTTAAAGACATATTGGTTAAGGATTCAGCAGTTCATACCTTATCCATAAGACAATGATTTTGAAATAGAGCTCTAGCTATTAGACCAATATTCTTTTTCCCAGAAGATTCATAATAGGAAAAATTGTCAGAAAAATCTCCACCACTAGCACTCCAAGTTTATTTGGCACTAGAGACTATTTTTTTCTTTGATCTGTAGATCATTTTCTTATTTCATTCAGAATTCCTTTCTTTCTTGTCTCTTTTCTTTAGTAATGGAAAATCATGTCTGATATGACTAGTTATTCTACATTCATAGCAAGTCACTTCTCCATCTTTCTTATCTTTTATATCTTTCTTATCTTTTCCATCTTTCTTCTTGTACCTATATTGAAAGTCCTTTTGTCCAACAATCTTTTTCATCCTCTGAGAAAGATTCTCTAACTCATTTTTTTAGACTTCACTTTCACTGGATTCAGATTGAATACTGACCTTCTTAGATTTTGATCTTTTAATTCTCTCAGGACTCTTGTATTTCATATGATTTGAAGTAGTTATAAAAGAAACTCCTCTATTCCCATTCTTATTCTTAATATTATCAGCATCTCTCTTCATTCTAGTTTCATGTTAAAGAAGAATTCAAAATAGTTCATCAAGAGAAATCTAAGTAACATTCCAATTCTCATCAACAACATTTATTTGGGATTCCCATTCATTAGGTATGATGTCAATAATCTTGTCTAAAAGAGCTTCATCATCTAAACCTTTCTCACCCATGGACTGTAGGCTATTGAAAATAGTCATAAATCATAGGTGTACCTTACATATGGGTTCTCTATAAGGAAAGAAGAAACCATGATACTCAGCTCTGAGTATTGCTCTTCTAGTTTCAATAACTTTGGATGTTCCAAAGATAGTTACTTCAAGATTCTTCCAAGTACTATATACATCTTCAAAGAATGAAATCTGGCTATATATATTTCTAGTCATCGAACATAGAAAAGTATCTCGTACCTTAAAGTTCAGTTGATATTCCACATTTTATGGATTAGTAAAGGTTCTAAGTTCCTTATCAAGAATCTTATAATCTCCAGTTAACATAATGTAGTTGTCAACACCTATGTTGATCACAAAGGTCTTCATTCTATTTATCCAGTACTCATAGTCATTCCTATCAAAGATTGGTGGTCTAGTAGGATTGAGATTATCTATATATCCATCATGAATTCCTTCCATAATAAAATGATATTTATTTCTACAAACTTATTAGTTGTAAAAGTTTAAGAAAAAATATGAAGAACTTAAGAAAATGAACTTTAGAAAGAAAACTTATATTTGGATATTAGTATTTCAGAAAACTGCCTCTGATACCAATAGATGGATTAGTTCAGGGTTTGAGGTAGCCAACCTCCGATACCAATTGTAGGATCGAAATAAGAATGTAGATGATCAATATACAAGAGGGGGGGGGGGGGGGGTGAATTGTATACATTAAAAATTCCTTTGGAACCTTTAAAGTTAAGTTTAACAAGGTTAAAAAAACATTCACAAGAACTCTTAATGCAACCATTTTCTATTTTTCTTAAAAGAAAGATTTTACCTTAAAGTGTATAGAATCTATAATATAATAAGAGTAATAGAATTACAATGTATAAGAAATGAATACTTTATAACTTTAAGAATGTTATGATACAATAGTAGAATAAAACAGCTTTTAATAGAAAACAAGTAACAATAGGATTCCTTGAACCCAAAGATAAGGGTATCCAACAAACATGGATAAAGGTTCCTTGATTTATACTTTCAAGAATGTCTATCTTACCCAAACCCAGGTAAGCCCTCAATCTGAATATTGGTATCTATCTTGCTATCCCCACAAGCCCTCGATTTAGAAGAAAATCAGAACCTCTGTCTTCCAATCCTGGAAGCCCATGATCAGCACGATCAGAGTCTACACTAAGCAAGTCCGAACAAGTTGTTCACGCTTGAACATGTTGTTAAAGACATCCACATGAAGCACTGAGAGTTGTAAGAGCCTCTCTCTCTAGAAATCACTTCACATGCTTGTTCACTGTCAATTATATGTCATTATTTTTTCTCGTTGAAATGGGCTTGTATTTATAGGCAAACCTTCCCAAATGTTGGCTCCTATCCAACAGTCATATTTTCCTTAAATTTAGGAGGGACCTGGACACGTGGAGAACATACAACAATTAGGTTATAACAGATTTTACAACATTGTTTCAAGTAACATAAATGTTTTTAAGTTAAAAGATAAATGTTAGGTATAAGAAATCTTGGAATCTGATATCATTGGAATGATACATTAGGAAATTCTAACATTATCAAGAAAAAAGTAATCTTAAGAAATCAGGAAAATGGATTATTAGAAATAACATTCTCAAGAAAATGGAATCATAAACTCGGAGTCACAAATACATCGGATTCATTATCATGAATATCAGCATCATATAAAAACCAGATTCGGTATTGAAAAATGGCATCACATATACACTATGATCGGTATTGAAAAAAAAGTTTCACATATACACCAGAATCGGTATTGAAAATATGCATCATATATACACCATAATCAGTATTGAAAATCGGCATCACATATACACTGGAATCGGTATTGAAAATCAACATCATATATACACTAGAATTTGAATCATAAAAACTGAATCACATATACATAGGATTTCGAATCATAAAAACTGAATCAAATATACACCGGATTCGGAATCTTAAAAAGTGAATCACATATACACCGGATTCAGAATCATAAAAACTGAATCACATATACACCGGATTCAGAATCATAAATACTGAATCACATATACACCCGAGTTGAAATCATAAAAACTGAATCACATATACACCGGATTCAAAATCATAAAAACTGAATGAAAAAAAATCAGAAAGCCCGATCTTGTAAAAATAACTGAATGGAAAATCGGAATGACAGATCTGTAAGTATAATAGAGTGAAAAAATGTAGTGATGTATCTGTAAGCATAACAGAATGATAATTCCAGATCTTAAGAAAAAATACAAAACTTAAAAAATATCTCGAACTTAATAAAGAGTGTTTGTGATTTTCAAAACATAAAACCATAAGGAATGGAGAATTCATAAGATATCCTTATTGAGTCAACAGTCCTAAAATCATAACATTGTAATAAGACATGGAATTGTGGAGAACACATAAGAATGTAATATGATTTCCATAGAAGCCAAGTAATCACTTCTAAGACCATCTTAGTAGTATGAGATCACTACCTATACCATCTTGGTAGTCATGGTTCACTCCTTGTCTATGTTAGTAACATGAGTTCACTCCTCATGCCATCTTAGTTGTTCTAGTGCACTCTAATAGCTATATTGATAGTCAATGATCCTCCCAATACCATCTTAGTCTATCTCATGAGATATAAATATTTACCCAATGCATTTGTAGGAGATACAGGTCCCACCTATCACTTATTTAAAATAAAACATACATGTTCTAAAAGTTCATAAATAATCATATCATACCCAATGAAATGAAATGATAATTATAAACAAGTAATCATATTATAACCTATGGAAAAAGAATATTTTAAAATCTTTTCAAAAAAATCATAAAAGGTGAAGGAGAAATGGATTTCATAAACATATAACCCATGAAAGAGAAAAAATTTTCAAATAAAATAACCAGTGCATGAGATACGGCGTTCATAAAGATATTTCCCTTAAGCATAATCCATTCATTGAAAAAATCTGATTTGTAATTTTAAATCATTTTCTATAATGGAATGTGTAACATCAATAGATTTCATCTTAGATGGAATTTTTTTTTGAAATATCTTAAAAAAATATTGTGGAAAATATACATTTTTCTTTGAAAAAGTTTTTTTAATACATAAAACCATGTTAAATTAAATCTCATAAAAATACCTTGAAACCTAATAAATAAGACTAAAAATTATTTGGAAAACATTTTTCCTTGAAAACATATAAAATTACCATAAAAAATATTTTAAAACCATTTTATTTGAAAACACTTTGAAAACATGTATAGAAAGCTTAAAAATGTTTTGAAAACCTTTTTTACTTTAAAACATATGAAAGAAGCATGAAAATGTTTTTGAAAACATTTTTAGTTGAAAACATATTAAAGGATCTTAAAAATATTTTCAAAACAACTTCTTGGTAAATAATTTTGAAAATATATAAATATGGATTGAAAACATTTTGACACCTATTTTAATTGAAAACTAAAAAAAGAAAGTTGAATAAATTTTGAAAAAAAATTTCCTTATAAATCACATTTAAAAAAAATTTCATATAAATTATAACATTAAAAATGAAATGTAAGATTCAAATAAATGAAAAAAAGTAAAACTGTATATGTTGTACGTGTTAAAAAGAACATTACATTTTTATGGTAAAATGGATATAAAATTTCTCTATTCCTGGAGAGATAATAACATTACATTGAAAATATTGGTAAAATAAAAAAGGTTATTTTTTTTTAAATATTATAGGATAGAGGCACAATATTATGGGAAACCCTTTTTATAATACATGGTTTTAAAGGAACACATATTTCAATTTGAAGAGAGGGTAAATCCGAGATTTCATAAAAATACTTTCAAAACTATTTTATGTACCAAAGAGAATAAAAAGGGTACCAAGACTTGAACATATCTTGAATAACCATATGTGAAGTTAACTCATTAATTTTATTGATAAATTAATCATGATATTTCATCAAATAATCATAATCATAAACAATCTCAAAAAATGATGAGATTGTTTCAAAAAATTCATACCACTTTGTCAATTGTTATAATACTTTCCATGTATGAAAGGGAAATAAAAAAAATTATAATATCATTTGAATAATGAAATTAATGATATAAAATGTAAAATGGAAATCTATTCACCTCAAAAAAGAATTTTAGTGCATAAAAAACATATGTCTCAAAGAAGAATATTAGGAAATTTTTTTTAACTGCTTTAGTAACATTTGAAAATTAATAACCATGAATGAAATAAAATAAAATGTATATGTGAATTTATAAAAATTTAGGTATAAGATACATATAATGAAATCATGGGACTTCCAGGCACGACCCAAAATAAAATAGGGGTGAACATAATATGTATATCACGAAAATAAAAAGTGAAATGAAATCCACATACCTTGTGTCTTAAATAACTTCATACTCATTGAAACCCCATTTATTATAAATATAAATTATTTAAACATATTTTATTAAACTATATTATTATATATAATAAAATATATGGTTTTATTATAACCATAAATTACCCACTGGTCAACCATCCAATGTTATGGCTTCACTTAAGATAATATTTCCTTTGTTCTTCGCATGTGTCTAAATTTTTCATATTGTTGGTCCTTATACTTATATCCTTATTCTTGAATATAAAACATGTCATAAATATCATATATTTGAATTATATTTTTATTATAATACTCTATATTATATAGAAGTATGAAATGGAATACAGAATTCCTAGAGACAGTAAACTGTACATACGCAAGAACGTTGATTCCATTTTTATTATCACATTGATGGAAATAAATAAAATTAAATATAAGTTTATATGTATATAATATTATTAATTTATAATTATTTTGTTATGTATATCATATAAGTTCACAAAATTCATCTTTAATGCATTCCAAGCAACATGTGAATGAATCAATCACTTCGAGGGGGCGGTAGTCCAAACTTTCTCAAATGAAATTATCGTATTTACATAAAATGAAAATTTGAAAGATATTCATTTTAAAAGTAACATAAATGATTAAATAAATAATAAATATAATATATATTTTATTTAAACTGATTGTTTATCATAATTTCATCCATGAGAGGTGTTATGAAAAACTAAACAATCATCATTTTGGGAGGTAGAAGTTTACTATACACATAAACATTATGTTGTTTATTTATTATATGGAGGTGTGTGAATGTTTAAATAAAAATATTAGCATAAAAAATAAATTTTTTACCCTGGTGTTTTTATATTATCCTAGAATAAAGATATTGGTGGGGATGGAGAAAGAAAATAATGGAAAGGAGCTCGATAGAAGGGATTACCTCTAAAATGGGTAAATCCGTTTGGTTTGAGCCAAAATGAAAACATGAAATACATTATTACCAATGGGAGGCTTCAAGAAAAAATTTTGGGATGTTGGGAAGTGGATTGGATAGATATTGCATGATTCTACGTTGTTTGAGAGGTGTGATGATGGGTTAGAGTGCATGCCTTTTTATATTGGAGGGGGAGTGATACTCTTCTAAATACCAAAAAGGTATTCAATAATGGGAGATATCCATTAAATGATGTGCCTAAAAAATTGAAACATAATTTATTAATATGAATTTATTACGACAAAAAATATAAACCATATAAAAATATGTTCATTTTAATAATTTGGGTCCTTAACTTTGAAGATTCTCTAATTTATTATTTTGGTTTTATGGAGGGATAGACTTTTCTAACCTAAGAAATTAAAACATTAAGAATATAATAAAGTTAGATTTATTATATAATACAGATGCACTTAATTAAAAATATTATACCTAATTTATAAAATATAAATGTCATATATTTTGGAATTATTATTTTGAACAAGCGTATGAGACGTGAAAAACACTACTAAAAGCCGGACTGCACTAACAATATTTTTACAACATATGGGTCAATATGTTAATTATAAAAGATAAATTTGTTCATTAATATTCTATATATAATATTTTATAACCCTTAGTAATCAGTTTTTGGAACATAGTTTTTTTTATTAATTCTAATTCATTAAATGAAATATCATTTATTGTGTAATAACAATAATGTAAATATGGGCAATATTTATATAATATTAATTTTAAAATAAAAAAATAATATTTTAATTTAAATAGAATAAGTCTAATGATTTTTGATAAGATATATTATTATTAAAAAATAATTAAGGATAATAATTCAATCAATTAACTTTACTTTTATCATTTATAGTATCACTTATTTTAGTTAATTAGGAACTAAATACTCACTACGTTGGCATTTTGTAATAATTTTACGCAACCAAATAATATCTAAAAATTATCGATATATTATCATGATAAAAATTTATCATTTATATTAAAAAATAATATATATATACAAAAATATGTTTTCTTGTACATATCTTAATGTTTTATAAATGTTAAAGGTTTGGAAGGTCCCATTTTAGTATCATTCCTTTCACAACATTTTATATTGGGAAAATCTATTTAATAATATCACGATAACCCATAAAATTAAAAAAAGTGGTAATTGGTTCAAATTATTGGCATCCAATGTCTTTTGGACAACTTTCGAGGTCATTTTGGTTCTTATGGTTATGGTTTAGACTTCAATTAAGTTTTATCTTACCTTAATAGTTGTGATAAATTTTAATCACTTTTACTAATCCTTTTGGTCAAAATTTAGGTTGATCATATTATACAAATAAATTTTTACTAATTACAACCATGTGAGTGATTATATCAAAATTAAAATCATAGAAATAAAAAAATTATGTTTAACACTAATCTCATAGATGTGGCGAGTAAGAAGAATTTTAAATTAAAAAGTTCAAAAGATCAATAAGTGATTATATCCAATTAAAAATAAAAATTATTCCATTGAACTGAATAAGAATAATATATGTATAGTTGAACAATTTTGACTTTATAAAAAAATTTAAAATATTATTTAACATTAATAATATTTGAAACAAAGAGTCGATTTTTAACTAAAGTACAATATTTTTCACAGTTAATAAAAAATAATGTTTCTCAAAAAAATCCAAAAAATTCACCCTATGATAATTTTTTTATTCTCAAGTAACAAAATTAAGTTTATTTTGACAAATAAAATTTACAATATTTTTAAAATTTATGATTAAAATATGTGAACCGTTAAAAGTGGTAATGACATAGTCTTAAATGTAACGTAAATTAACCTTGGAGTTCCATTTAGAGAAAGCTAAAATTTATGTTGCATGGAGTGCAAGATTACCTTTTTTCTTATAATGAAAGAAATACATAATTATTTAATATAAAGTAAACTATTTTTAGTGTTTCCTGGAATAAAAAAATATCAAAAAGATTAAATAAATTTGGAAAATTATACCAAAAAATATTAGGGATTTACATTTTACCCGCCTCAAAATAAATGTATCCCTCAAAATCCATCTGGGTTATCAAATGTTTAATATTTTAATGCTTCATTCATATAAACCCTCATTGTAAAAATCTATACTAAAAATTATTTTAATAAGGGAATGTTAGAACCATAACAATTACCTAAAGTAACATAAAACTTGGTTTCCACATTAGAGAACATAGGTTGGGACATGGAGGAAAAGCATAAATATTTATAGGGAGTGATTGAGGACATCATTTCAAAACAAGTGAATAATCAATGAAAATTTTATGTCCTTAATGTCTAAATCTCTAATGATTTAAAAGATCATAGTTTCAAAATAATTAATGTATTTTGACACTCCATTTTATTTTTATATTTATCCTAATGTTGAGTTATTGTTTTATTGATAGAGAATATAAAAAAAAATATACTTACTTGATATATTTATATAAACTAAATCTCATTATTCAGTTTTTATTTAATCAATTTCTAATTCTTCTATTGGATATGAAAAATTTATCCATTCATATCTATAATCTTTAGAAACCGTTTTTGGTGGTAGCTAAAGTCAACATTAATGATAGCTAATAGCGGCTCCAAATACCCTAATAAAAAGGTTGTATTTTTTATGCTCCCACTCAACTTCATTATGGTTTTTCATTGAAGAATATTACTTCTTCCCCCTATCACCTCCTCTGTTTCCCTCTTCACCTTGGGAGACCTCCAACACAGCTCAACATCTATCTCAATACCTGAGGGGTCCTTAGATCACAATTGGATCATTCCACTACCACATCTCAACATACCATCACTATACCTATTTCCCTCTGGCCATTGTGAATATACCATGGTTAAGGACTAAAGTGTTTTTGGACCTTCATTGCCACCCCCTATATCAACTTGTATAATCAGTTGAAAACCACAACTAAATCAGGGTGTTAGGATGGGAGAGTTTTGGCGTCTCCCAATATTGGCCGCTATTGACCTTTACTGATGGTGTAACTGAAACCACTACAATCCTTTTTTTGATATGTTTGGTGGTTTCTAAAGGTAATTTTCCTAGTACTGAGTACGTTGTATACTGGATATCCAGATATTAACATTGTTGCCTAATGTTGTAAAATACACTTTTAATATATATTAAAGAATATAAAAGAATGAAATGTGTAACTATTTATCTATAAATATTCTATAAGATAAATATTGTTAATACATAAATATTTAGACATAAAAGTAACACTATTATTTCATCATAAATATGAATTTATCAAAAAAATCATTGATTAACCCGGAAATCGCATATGCCACTCTAAGGAATGAAACCATTATTGTCATTCAGTTATGGGTTTAAGACTAGAAACCTTGACGGACTTGATTGGTTGTCACCTGATATTCAAGATGTAGTTTTCTGAAACCATATTAATATAATTTCCAAAATATGATTGAAATCCTTGAAATAAGTTTAATAACAAAATTGACCTATAAAAAAGTTTTTCAATAAAATATTAGGGCATAAATACTTCCTCAAAATATTAACATAAAATTTTCAGGAATTGTCAACCTTATATCCCTTCTCGAAGATGAAAACTGAAAACATTAGGAAGGGAGTAACTAATGAAACTTAACACTGATCCCATATATATCACAATGAACCTCACATTTGTCACATTATGAACATGTGAATACCCTTATGGTAAATTTTCTTAGAACGTGGTAACTACAAGAATTACCATAAATACTAATGTGAAACATGAAATCATCCTTTTTCCATAAATTATTGAATATATTTCAAAAATCTAAGAAGTTTTAATGTTCATCCATGATATCATAAACTACTTTTCAACAATACCTTAATTAATTCGAAGGTAATATATACTATCTAATTTATGTATTCATAATGCACATATATTTATCCATAAAAAATCATCATAAAATACTAAAAATATTAACGTTTATCTTTCCAATAATCATGTGTTTTCCATGGACATCACCTTGGTATTATATGAAATTTTTATTCAATTGGAACCATTCAACGTGTTCTTGTAAATCTATAGTAAAAAATATAACCTAAAAAATACTTATATATTTCACCTTTAATGTAATATACTTCTTGAATCTAAATACATAAAATCCAATATTATTACACTTTATCATTATTCCATTAGAAATTCTAACTTGTCCTATTACACAATTACTCTTTCTTTCCACAATATCCATAGTCTCTTGATCAGCAACATAGTAACCATTACATGTACCACCTTTCTGATCTTCTTTAGGAGATTTCCACTTGGGACATTTAGTTTCATAATGACTATTTATTCCACAATTAAAACACATATCCTTCGATGATGCCTTAGGGAGGTCAATATTATCATCTATTCCATTAACCATAATCCATAATTTTCCACTAAAATTAATTTATTTGTTTACTTTATTAACACAGTCAAAAAATCTTCTTGTTCCTCTAAGAAATTCACATAGTCAATTCTTTCCACATTCCAAACATAATGAAAACTGAATATTCTTTCATCTATGGTTTCCATGACCCAAACTCTCAGAGAACTTCTTCTCTCCCTTCATTAGTGAGTTTAAAAGTTGGTAAAGGTACACTTTCTTAAACATGTTCTATGAAATATAATTAGGCATGATCACAATATCTCTCACTATAGTGATCATCCCACTTGACAACTCATTATAAAATCATCGATCACATTCAATGTTAATCCAGTTCCTTCCAGTTCTTAACATTTACTAAAACCACAAAAAAATTATACACATTACTTATCATTGTAGAAAACAACATAGTCATGAAAATAATTACTTATATGATGTATAAATTATCACAAATTCTTTAATATAATACATCATAGGTTCATCCTTTGTTTTTCATAGACAACTTATATTTAAATCATTCATGATGGTTCTTGAAGAGTTTTTTATTTCCCAAAGCATATCCTCTGGGAGTATCAAAATAGGTGTGCAATAAATCCCGTTATCATGTACCATATTACCCTAATTCATGATTGAAACATTTTTTCCAGAGTTATTACCCCTTGGTACATCTATAACAAAGCAACATCCACTTGTAGTCTCCATAAATGGATGTATTTCCATGAAACCACTAACTCTATCCTTTAAAAAATTCTAGGACATTTTCCCAAAAATTTAATCACCCTTATACTTATCCTTCAAGACATCCCTTTATATACCCTTCAAAATATAAATAGGGAACTCACTAATTTTATTGTATATTAGTTTTCTAATGTTGATTAAACTTATTGTTTGATTCCAAAAATAGAGAGTTAGACTTAACATACATGGATATTACATCACTTTATTTTAATATTCAGTACATTAAAAAAATACATGCCTAATACTAGTAATAATTTAGTGCCATTGGGGAAAGGAAAAATAAGAAAGGGGTGATCTCAGATACTGTGTAAGGGTAAATTAATGAAATTCATAATCATATTATGAACAAACGGTATGAAACCTAAGAATAACATTTGATGTTTGTACGCAGCATATTATAGTTCATAAATAATATTTTTAATCTATAAGACATCGATCATAAGATTATGAAAATAATTGGTCATGAAAGTTTAATATAGGAATAATATATTAAATTTTTTAAAACACATAAACATATATTATGATTTCCATAGTATCAAAGTCATCACTAGAAAGACCATATTAGTAGAATGGATTCATTCCCCATTCCATCTTGGTAGTCATGAGAAAATCCCATATCCATCTTAGTAGCTTGACCTAACTCCTCATACTATTTTAGTAGTCATAGTTCACTCCCAAGGCCATCTTAATAGTTGAGGTTCACTCCAAAGACAATCTATGTCTATCTAATGAGAATGAAATCTTTACCAAAGTCATTACTAGTAGATGTTGGTCCTATCCGTATCATTGTGAAATCATACATACATTTTCTAGAAGATCATAAATAATCATATCATAACACATGGAAAAAATGGGTTTGATAAACATGAAATCATATCTTAACCTATGGGTAAAGGAAGGCTTCATTAAAATTTCATCAAAACCATAACCTATGAAAGAGAAAAATATTTCGATAAAAATATAACCCATGATATAGAAATAGATTTCATAAACATATAACCCGTGAAAAGAAAATAAGTAACATAAAGACTGTGACCTTAAGACTAACACATTCATAAAAATAGAATGAACGGAACATTTAGATCATTCCCAATAAGGGAACAAGTAACATTAACATATGTCATCTTAGATGGGAAAATATTTTGAAATATCATACTAATTCTTTTCTAGAGGAAAATTTCCTTTCTCTCTTGAATATTTTTAACACACAAAACCATATTAAAATATAATTTCTGAAAAAATAAATTTAGAAGTTATAAAAAAGACATTAAATAATTTTCCAAATTTTTTCCCTTGAGAAATTATAAAATAATCATAAAACAATTTTAAACAACATTTCTTTGAAATTATGTTTAAATCATGTACATAAATCAAAAAAAAATTTTGAAAATATTTTTACATGAAAACATACGAAAGAAGCATGAATATGTTTTAAAAATCATTTATTTGAAAATATTTTGAAAACATATAAGGAAATATTGAAATTTATTTAAATCCATTTTATATGAAAACATATTAAACGAGATTCAAAAAATTTTGAGAACCATTTCTTTGAAAATACATTTAAATTATATAGATAAGGCTTGAAACCATTTTGAAAAAATTTCCCTAGAAATATTATAAAGAATGTTGAAAAAATTTTGAAAACCATTTTCCATCAAAATTACTATTGAAAACATTTTCATATAAATTAAACTTTAAAAAATGAAAATGATGCTTCAAAAAAATGACATCGAGTAAATTTATACATGATTCATGAGGTAAAAAATAATAATACTATTTCATGGTAACAAGGCTGTAAAAATGAATCGTTGTAAAGAGACAACAGGATTTCTTTGAACATATTGGTAAAATACACAGTGTAAAAAATTTATTTTACATACTATATTATAATTGTACAATATTCCTTGAATCTCTTTTTAAAAAACATTATTTTTAATGAACATAGATTTTTGATAGAAGAGAGGGTTAATTCATGCATTCTTAATAAATATTTCTTAAATTTTTTAAGTAAAAAATAGAATAGGTATTGTACCAATACATATATATATTCAATAACTAGAGGATAAGAAATTTAATTAATTTTAGTAGGTTATGTAACACATGATTTCTTAAAAGAATAATAATCATTAAAAATCTCGAACACTGATGAGTTTGTTTTAATAAACACTTGATACTTGGTTACTTGAGATCATACTCTCTATTTAATAAACATTATTTAACATAAGAATTAATTATAATTACAAAATTAAATTCATTATATAACAAGTAAAATGGACGTGTATACACCTCAAAAATGAATTTAGGTGCCTAACAAAACATGAGTCTCTAAGAAGTAAAATTATGAAAACATTATTTTACTGACTTGGTATCTTTGAAACATAATACCCAAGAATGAATGATCATATAATTCATATAAAAATACCCATGAATTTATTTATATGATATATATAATAAAATCATGGTTAGTGAATACACCACACTAAAGGAAGTAGTGGAAAACATAACATGTATCTCACAAAAAAGGTGAGATGAAATCCCCTTACATTGTGGCTTGAATGTCACCGTAGTAATTTAAACCACATGTATAATATGTATAAATTAATTTTACATCGTTTAAAGAACCATATTATTGTATATAACACCATATATGGTCTGATTACAACCTTATGTTACTCACTTTATAACCATCATATGTTAAGGTTTCACTTGGGACAAAATTCGCTTTGTTCATCACATGTGTCTTAATTTATTATATTAGTTGTAATTATACATATATAATGATTCTAAAATTTAAACCATGATATATGTATATATAATATATATACATTATATTTTTATTATTATAGTCTATATAATATAAAATTTAAAAATTTAATACACTCTTCATTGAGATGGTAAGTAATATATATGCATGGAAATTGTTTATATTTTTTTTGTTCAATTGAGAGAATTAAAGAAAATGAAATATATGTATATACATGTATAATATAATGAAAATATCATTATAATGTCATATAAATCATATAATTTCACTAAAACCATCCTTAATACATCCCATGAAGTGTGTGAATGAATCACATCGCATTGAGGGGGAGATAGTCCACATTTGTTGAAACAAAATTATCATATTTACACAAAATGGATTCTAAAAAGATTTGTCTTATAAGTAGTAAATAAATTTATTTACATTATAAATATAATATTTAATATATATAAATTATATTTCCATAATAGTTTTCACCATGATAGGCCGTAAATAATATTTAATAATCATCGTTTGGTGATGCAGAAGTTCATAATACACATAAAAATTATATTTGATACCCATTAAATTGAGGTGTGATTATTTGTTGGTATAATACTTAAAATAACAACAAACTAGTAAATTAAGGATATTGTAATTTTTATGTATTCATGTAATAATTATATTCGATGGGGTGTAAAAGGAAAATAAAAGAAATGAACTTGAGAGAAAGCGTTACCTCTTAATCTGGTAACTCCTTTTGGTTTCTAACAAAAGGATTCCTTGGAATAATTTATTATATAGGGAGGGATCAAGGAGGAAGGGAGCAATATTTTTATGTTTATTGGATAGATAATAGCCAGACCTTAGTGGATTTAATGGTGTGAAGAACTAATAAAGTGATTTTCATTTTATAATATAGGGGGTGGTACTCTTCAAAATACCAAAAGATATTGATGAATGGAATGTCTATTTTACCTAATGTTCCAAAAAATGGAAAAATAATGGATTAATGTAAATTTATGGCTGAAAAAAATCTACACCACCCAAAAATATGTTCATTTTAATAATTGGGATCCTAAGATTATAAGATTCCCCAAATTTATTATTTGGGTTTTTATTAAAGCATATAGTTTTATAACCTATGTAATTTTACCAATAAAACAAAAATATTGAGATTTCATATATAATAAATATAGAATTAATTATAGAAATTATACCTAATTTATTAAATAAAAATATCATTAATTGGAAGATAATGTTTAAAACAAGCATATGTGATGCTCAAAACACTACTTAAACTCAGACTGTACTAACAATGTACTTACAAACTATGGGCCAATATGTTAATTATAAAATATCAACTGGTTCATTTTTAGTATATATGTAATATTTTTAAGCCTTAAAATTCACTTTTCATAACATATTACTTTTATTAATTTTATATCATTTAATAACATATCTTTTGTTGTAAAATAACAATAATTTAAATTTTACATTATTTATTTAATTTTAATTTTAAAATTTCAAAATAAAATTGTAATTCCTATAAAGTAACTTCACACATGTGTAAAATTATTTATTAATCTTAAAAATTAATTAAATACAATAATTCAATCAATTTAATACACCGTTAACAATTATAATATCACATATTTTAGTGAATAGTAAACTAAATTATCACTACATTGGTGTTTCAAAAGAATTTTATGAAAATAAATCATAAATAAAAATTATAGATAAATTATTAAGATAAAAACAACCCATTTATATTCAAAAAGAATCTTTGTAACTAAAAATATGATGTTTTTTACATAACTAATGGTTTTAAATTGTTGAATGTAAAAAAAGTCCCTATTTTACATTTTTCCTTACTTAACATTTTAAATAGGAAACATCAATTTAATAACATCAAAATAACCTATAAAATTGGAACCAATATGGTATATTTTTAAATTAATAACATCCAATTTCCTTTGGACCAGATTCTTGGGCATTTAGGTCCTTATGGTTAAGGTTCTGTTCTTAGTTAAGATAAATCTTTTCTCAATTACTATAATTAATTTTAACCACATTCACTAATCCTTTTGGTAAAAAATTATGTTGATTTTATTAGACCACAAATATTATATTTATTGATAATTTTTAGTCATTATTTCAAAAATAACTTCAGAGAAGTGGGAAAATGAATCATGACTCTAATCCAACAGAAATTTCCAGAAAGCGGGGTTTTCAAGTAAAACAATCAATAATTCTGTAAATGATTATATCTAATTTAAAAATAACAACGATTACAATGAAATATATTGAAATAATATATGTATAATTGATATATTTTGACGTTATAAATTAATTTCTTAAATATAATTTATCATTAATAATTATTTAAATGAAGAGTCGGTTATTATCTAAAACACAATATTTTGTACTATTCATAAAAAATATTTGTTTCTCAGAAAATTCCAAAAAAATAAACCTATGTTAATTTTGATATTATAGATTCAAAAAATAAGTTTATTTTTACTAATAAAATTTAGTATATTTCCAAAATTTATTTTTAAATTAAGTGCAAAATTAAAAACAGTTAAAACTTGGTCATATGTGTAATGTAAACTAACCTCAGTGTCCTGTGTAGAGAAAGCTAAAATTTTCCCCAAAAGTCTGAGAGCCAAGTGAAGACCTACTCCCACAAGATTAAATAAATAAAAGTTTAAACAGTACAAACCACTCAGGAAAGGGTATCTTTACACAACCCTGTTAACAAAGTACCAATTCTATTATTGCGAACAAGAACATTGCAATAATCAAGGAGAACAATGGACCAGCTAGAGCTCACCTCCATGATTTCTCTTTTTGAAAGTGCATCCGCCACTTGATTTTCTTATCTGTATACATGAGAAACCTCAAGGGAAATAAGTTTAGCAATATTTAAAGATCCTATCCAAGAAGGGAGAATCCTCCATGGGACATTCCTGGAATTCTCTTTGAGGATCTGCACGGCAATAGAAGAGTCTGATTGAATCCAAATCTTCCTACAGCCATAGAGAGTAGCATACCTTATTGAATTTATCATAGAGTATAGCTCCACCTCAAGGGCATGACCATTGCCAATATAATGAAAGAAAAATACCTTTACAAACTCTCTGTAGGTCTTGAAGACACCACCACATCCAGCAGGTCCCGACATGCTAGAGACTGCCCCATCCACATTCACCTTTATATAATCCTTGGTTGGGGGGATCCACCTAATATATTTCAGCACCATAGGATTCCCCTCCCCGCCACTTACACCAAGTGTTCTCAATAATAGTAAATCAGACATGTTATTGTTCATAGAGACAGACTGTTTCACCAAAGAATGTTTAATGCTTCGGTGAATCACCATCATCCCCTCCTTGAAGGAGGGACTTCCACCATTGAATACTATATTGTTTCGGGACTTACAAATATAATATATAAGAGAAACAACAGTATAAATGATCAAGGAGTAAACCTGCTCACTATTTTCTTCATGCATGATAGAATTGAAAATGGTGCCAACAGAATTGAAGAACAACTCACAATGAAAAATATCCATTAAATACCTTCAGAACCGAGTAGCAAAGGAGTAGTTGATGAAAATATGATCAGTAGATTCATCTGCAGCAAGACAGAAAAATCATACTGGGGCCAAATTAAAACCTTTTCATTGAAGGGAAGATTGTATTGGAATCTTGCTTTTCAAGATACGCCATATAAGAAGAGCATCAGCTGGAAGGATGAAAGCCTTCCTCACGTCCATCTCCTAAGCATGAGTTGGATGTGCATTTTCACACTGCACGACATAAGACAATCGACTGGAGAATAAACCAGTCATAGCAGGTTCCCAAATTAGGGTGTCCTGATCCATATATTCATAAGCAGATATTTCAATTTGAAGATTATCAGGAATTACTACTTGAGCCTGTGAATTTCCCTGCAAATCAGATACAGTTTTGTTCCTCAAAGATAGAGGAATGTTAGTTGTATAATCAATAGGACATGCCAACCACTGTGTTGTCCAACAATTCTGCTGGGAGCTGAAACAGACCATCCATTTAGAATGTGACATAAGATCAGTGTATGTGTTCCTGATTGATGCCCAGACAGAGGATCTCAGATACACCTTCTGTCTCCTATGTAACCTGTCAACAAATATGTTTGAATGAAACTCCAAGGAAATGTCATTACCAACAAGGAGTCTCCATGTAAATTTTTGGAGCAATGCATCATTAAAAACCCTAAAATCCTTGACTCCCATTCCACCATTTCAGAGAGGCTTGATACAGTCCATCCATTTAACAGTAAACAATTTCCTCTATTGTGTTGAACAAGTCCAAATAAAGTTTCTAATCATGCCATCAAGTTCCTTGATCAAAGTAGAAGGCCACTTGTAAAGTGAGAAGGTGTACACAAACATTTATGTGATGACTGAGTTCACAAGACAGATCCTACCATAATGAGACATTGATTTCCCATTCCAGCTCGCCAATTGATTAATGATTTTAAGAGAAATACCCTCCAAATAATCCCTCTTCACTCTTCCCCAGAACATAGGCAGTCCAAGATTAATAAAGGGCAATGAACCCCTTTTAACACCAATCCTACTGGCCACTCTATTTTTCTTTATAGTTCACACTCCTTCACCAAAGGCTACAAAGGATTTACTACAGCTTATAACCGAACCTAAAAATTCCTCATAGTGATTGAAAATAGTCTTTATATAGGTGATGGTTTTTCTATCAGTTTTAGAAAAGAGCAGAATATCATCGGCGTAAAATAAGTGAGAGGGAGTAAAGCAGTTCCTCCCATACACCATTCTCTGAAAAATCGTAGAATTAACAAGATCATGAAAGAAAATGCTCAAATAATCCTCATCCATGGAGAAGAGTAATCCAGATAAAGGATCACCCTGCCTTACTCCCCTAGAGCACTGAAAGAACCCCCTCGATGATCCATTGACCAATATGGATAGTCTATCACTTTCCAAAATGGATTTAACCAAGCCAATAAATTTACCTTAAAAACCATGCATATTCAAAATAGTGAAGATAAAGTCCCATATGATAGTGTCAAAGGCCTTTGATATGTCCACCTTGAGTGCCATATGACAATTCCTGACCTTTGTTCTCATTATGTTGACACATTCTGAGGTAGTAAAGAGACAATTCTGTATATTTATGCCAGGTACAAAGACAAATTGATTAAATGATATGAGAGTCCTAGCAATATCACCATGTCTTGTTTCCATGATTTTACAAATAACTTTGGGCGAAGGAGTTCCCAATTGAAACTGCTATGAAGTCCTTTATATCAAGAGAATTTTTCCTCTTGGGAATCAGGGAAATGAAATTTTAATTCATTCCAAAAGGCATATAGGAATGATATAAGAACTCCCTTACTGCTTCTGTCACTTCCTTATGTGAGATATCCTAGTAAAACATGAAAAATTTGTTTGAGAAACCATCAGGACCATCCACACTATCAATATTCAGAGAAAAGAGAGAATCATGTATTTCCTTTGTGGTAGGAATGTCATTATGTTTTTTATTTTTCACATCAGCCAATTTTGGTTCAATTCCTCTTATAACATTATCTGAATTTTCATCCCGAGATTTAGAATAGAGATTTTTAAAATAGTATGTCATAGAGTTAGAAATGTCATTTTCAGAGGTATACATGTTTTCACCAATTCTTAAATCCTTGATATTCCTTCTTACTTTTCCTCCCAGTGTATGCAATGAAAGAACCAAGAGTTCCTATCCCCTTCTTTCATCCATCTTGCACTGAGCTAATTCCTATCAAGGATTTTCTAAAGAGCTAACAAGTTTTCAAGCCTTGAGGCTTCCTGTATCTCTTGTGAAGATATAGTTCATGATTGAAATTATGTTGCATATAACTAATTACATAAATAAATTTTTAATTAAAATTTAACTATTTTTAGTGGTTTATGAAATGGACAATATCAAAAGGTTTTTATAATTTCGGAATAAATATTTCACAAAATCTAGGGGTGTTACACACATAGCTTCATCAAACTGTTGGTTTAAAAAAAATCTTCAACTATGTGAGAGGTCTTTCATCATATGACCATCACTATTAATTAAATAATCTTTATCAATTGATTATCATATTAAATTTCTTTCTTCAATGGTATGACCTCTGAGTTCAGTAGCCATGATTGATTGTGAATATACTTCATCTGGAGAGATATATGGAACATATTGAGAACTTGGGAGAGGTTTTTTATAAGATCAAACCGATAGGCTACCATACTGATACAATAAAAAATCTCAAAGGGTACGATATACAAATGTCTTATCCTTGGTATAATAAGAAAAATATTATCCCTTGGTTGTGTTTCAATTAATTTCCACATCATCTCTTGCTAGAATAAATAAATATGATTATTTATGCCTGAAGTACTAATGGATCCCAAGATAAATAATATAATTATAAATCATTCCTTCAATATCTATTTATATTAAAATTTTTATAACTCGTTATCCAATTTGGACAAATCTTCATACAGGGAAGTAATGTAATATTTTATAAAAGATAATCCAAAGATAAAATTAAACCTTTTCATAAATAGTTAACCATATAACCATTCCAAAAATTAAAATCTAAATCTATAGAATTATTGTCAATTAATTTCCATAATGAACATATCATTAATCCCATATATAATAAAAATTAGATCTTAATTACCATGTAATAAACATGTGAATACCTTCATAATGTGTTATGTTAAAAGAGGGTAAAAACATGAATTACCAAAAAACCATACATACATACTTTATCATACCTACGATTACACCGTAGATTACTAAGTATATCCCATAAATTAAAAAATATGTAAAAATAATTAATGATTGTATAAAATACATTATCTATAAATAATTAATCAGCTCTATTGAATACAATACATTCAAATTTATAATATCCATATCAAAATATCTTTATCCCAACATCATCATGTCAGATTTTGATGCATATAAAGGGTTATAATACCTTATTAAAAATTCCACCTTTCTATTGAATCTCTTTTATAGGACATAAGAACCATTCAATATTTTTTGAAAATCCATAAAATACATATACATAATAATCCTTATATATTTTAAGATTCATAAACCATAATTCAAAAATTGCAGTACACACACATATATTATTCCAACACACCCTCATGCAATTATATTGGCCTCCCCATTTTATTATTTAACATTATTTTTCGTTCATATGTCAGCCATTTTCTATTTATCTTCAACTATAAAAATGTTACCCATAAAATATTTTTGATTCATTTCATGATAATTCTACTTAGTACATAGAATTAAAAAAATCATATACCTTCCACACTTAAAACATTTAATATTATATGATAACTTAGGGATATGATTATTATAATCTATTGTCTTAACCGAACTTTTCATTTTTCATTCGTAATTACATACTTTGTGTACTATGTTTCCACATTGAAAAAATCTTATCATCCCTCTATAGTAATCCATTATGTGATTTTTTGAACATTAAAAACATATAGGAAACTGGATTTTATTTTCTCAAGATCCTCCACCACTCAACATCCCTATAGACTACATGTTTATCTTATTTGGTGATTCTAGGGCTTTGGTTATGGTTCAAGTTGTTAATCATATATTGTGATAACTGTTTAGGCATAACCACAATATCATTTAATCAAATAAATATCATATTTGGTTTCTCATCTTAATATTTTTTTACAATTGACATTAGTAAACTATTTACCATTCCCATAATTTACAAAAACAAAAAAAATAATGCGAGTAACAATAATCATATTTTTAAACAACATGATCTAAAAAAAGTACTTATATGATGTAAAAATCATTAAACTTTATTATCAATCTATGACCCAAAAGGCTTTATATAGTTTTTTCTTGGTAAATATGTAATTAAATCCATTTTGATACTAAAAAATGGGTTCATGAATTTATAAATAATATTCCCCAGGATGGTCAAAATTGGGGTTTAGTAAGGACAATTTTCATTCCACAGGTGAAAATAAATTCCCAATCAATGGACCTTTTTTCGAAATATTACCCACTGTCACATTTTTGTGGAAAAGGAACATGTACTTGTAATATCCAAATATGGATTTAATTTCTTATAAAACTATTGATCAATCCTTTACCAAAAATCCATGACATTTTCTTATAATTTGACGCATCCTCAGTCTTTTAATCAGATATATCTCTAGACATAATTTTATAAATATCCCTTGGTAACTCAATAATGTTTTATCATTCTAGTTTCTATAGGATAACTAATCCCCCCTATAATACCCACAATAGTGACCTAGAATTTTCATACATATATATTACATCTTTTTAGATGAATACTTTATTCATTACGCAAACAATAAAATTAGGACCATAATACATAATTATATTTATAGAATAGGTACACAATCATTTAATTTTGTGAATTATGTCCGACATCTCAAACAATGATCTTCCCCATTAGTATTGTTAACAAAAATTCCCTAACATAAATCTTACATCACAACTCAAGGAATGAGAACATCATAAAGGGTGATCTAATATTTTATGTAAGTGTAAAAAGGGTGATATATAATCATAATATGAATATTAGGGAATGAGAACAGGAAAATAATTTTTTTAAATGACACCATTCATATCAAATATCAGAATATTGAGTCGTGGAATAAATATTGGAAGTTAATAAGTCATAAATCATAAGGACATCAAATAAAATGAGACATGAGTGCATAATATTTGTATAATACATGTAATTGTTGAATATGAATAGGATTATAACATTACTAACATGTATATCTAGAAATAGGTCCCCTATTTAAGTTAATGACCTCAAATCAGGACCTCACATATACTTTTAGACATGCAATAAGATCCAAGGATAAAATTATGGACATGAAATAACGGTCAACACATTACAAAATGAACATGTAATAAATTTGACACATAACATCATGAACGTGTAATCATGTTCACACATAACATTGTGAATACATAATCATGTTCACCAATTATATATTTTCACATAAGTTAGCAATCATTAACCAATTCATTGGAGGGAGATATAACTCCCACCAGTCACAGAGTGATGATCATATTTATGTGTTCCACAATGTCATAGAAAATTCATATCATCATAACCCATAAAATAAAATGGGTTCTATAAACATTTTATCACATCATAACCTATAGAAAACCGATATGTTTCTAAATCATTTCATCCTTTCATCATAGCATAACCAATGAGATGAAGCAATATTAATAATATTTTAATCATGGTATAACACATAGAAGAGAAATAAGTTTCATAAATATCATATCATCATGAACTTAAACCATTTAGAGAATAAATGAGAATGGTATCCCTATATCATATCCCCAGTACACCATAAGTAACATTAATTGTTGTCAAATTGGATGTAGAATTATTTTCAAATAAAATATATTCAATAAGATAGTTGAGTATAATAAAATTTCCTAAAAATATTATTTGATAAAATATATCAATATTTAATTTTTTTTTATTTCAGAAAAAACACTTAAACCTATGAAAGTGGATTTAGAAATCATTTAAATCATTTCTTAGGAAAATATCCCTTTTTATTTGAAAAAAAAATTTATAAAACATAAAACATTTTGAAAATTATTTTGATTAAAAATAATCTTTAAAACAATTAATGTTGAAAATATCCTTTCATCTTTAAAAATAAATTAAGCGATAAAAAATTTTAAAAATATGTTTCGTTATAAATATAATTTATAATATGAAATTTAATATTCAATGAAAATAATGGTCATGATAGAATAAAACTGCATTCATACTATACACATTAAATGATGATTTCTTTCATATTTCTGGAAAAATCTAAATTGTAATTGATTGGAAAATGACAACAATACAACTCTTAATAATTTTTTTAAAATGTGTAAAATAGATGAAATTTTGTTAATATATTATTTTAATTAAGTTGAAAATATGTTTCAAAACATTTTTTATGAAAAATGTTTTTAGAAGAAAGGATTTTTGAACAAAGAGAGAAATAAAGACGATTTCTCTTAAAAATAGTTTCCAAGTTATTTTATCTACCAATGAGTGGAAAAATGGTACTACAAGAAAAATGGTACTATTTAATGAAAATTTCATAAATAAACACATTATAAGATACATCATATTTATTATTTAGTAGTGGATCAAAAAAATTTTCCTTCGAAAACATATTCATTAGCAATCTTGATAAACGATGTGGTTATATAAAAAAATACATACCAATTAGATAATAATAAATTATAAGCACCATGAATTAATAAACACAAATTAAAAATTAAAAATCATGATAAGATATAGATTCATTAAAATTAAATTCATCATGGTACTATATAAATCTTGTAAAAAAATAAAGGTTCATAACTTAACATATGTGTTAAAGAAGGTAAACTGAGAAAAGAAATCCCTTACTACATGGGAAACTTTCATACCTTAAACCCCTTTAAGAGAGATAATAAAATAGAAATGTAAATCACAAAAATTTTAGAGATAATCATCATAAAATTATCTCATTGGAATAATATAAACCACATAAAATAAACACATGTTGAATATGACATGTATCTCACAGAAAAACAAATGTGAGAAAAAAATCCCTCGACACTTGAGTAATATTTTTAATCCTAAAATATGAAAAATAATAATATAAAATTAAACATTAAATAACATAAGAAATTTATATTCATGATATGAAATTTCAAAGGGGTATTATATACACTACATAAAATAAACAAGGTTTAAATTTCAATATGTCTCTTAGAAATAAAAGAGAGACTGGAAATCCCTTACCTTAAGTATCAAATTCCTTCATAAAAAATAAAAAATTAAGATATAATTAATATAAGTTAATTATAAGTATTTTATAGAAACTTAATTATATAAATCATACAATATATTATTTCATTATTACCCTTTTTTATATTTTTATTAATAATACATTACTATAATCTTGTTTCCCAAAATAACCTCTTTTTTTCGTATATGGTTTGATTTTCTATTTTTGGCCCCTTATTTTGATCTTAGTTCCATCTTATACATAATAGTAATAATGTAATAATTATAATAATTATATCTAAATTATACTTTTAAATCCAATAATGTTTCATGGTTTAGGGAAATTAAGTACATTTCAATCTTGGAGAAGATAGGTCGTATGTATACATGAGTATCATTTTCATTTTAAAAAACGATTAATATGGAGAAGGTAAGTAATATTTCTTATAAAGAAAAATTACAATCAAATAGAAATAATATACTATTTATTAAAATATAAGAATATATATATATATCATTTATGTGGTATGGTAATGAAAACAGTGAGCCACATCACATCGTGAAGGTGGAAGTCCCCAATTACAGGAATGATTTTATCATCTTTCTGTGAGTGAAAAGGTTAGAAATAAAATGATATATTATATTTTAATAATTATTAACATTACATGAATGTAAAAACTATTTCATTTATAGAACATATATTCATTAACATTATTCTTATTATCTTCCATCTAATGCATTGGTGAAAATGAATCACATTGCTTCATGAGATTGTAGGCCACTGTTCACACAAACGATGTAATCATATCCCCTATTGGAGGGGAAGTATATATATATATATATAATATAATAACTCAAGAGATATAATTAAATCATAGATATCATATTAATACTTTATCTCCATCATCATACCCAATTGTGAAAGGTGTACCTGGAAAAACAAATAACATCAGTCTGTGAGGGTCTAGTCCACCGTGCACATGAATAATGATTTGATAACCCATTTAATTGAATTATATGTTTTTATGTAATTATCATGACATAAAAATATCAAATTATATGTATCATAATTATTTTATTAATTGATCATGTTTTAATAATAATTTAAGGATTTGTGTGATGAAATAAAAGAGAAAGGCTTGATGAAGAACATTACCTCTTCCATGGGTAACCTCCTTAGGTTTTCCACAAAAACCATCCAAGGTTAAATTTATTCGCAAAATAAGACTTTTATGATTAGGTTATTGAATTTTATAAGTAATTTGTGTATTTAATTTCTAATAAAATCAATTTATGAAATTAATACTAGAGGAAATGCAGTGGTCTATTATTAGTAAGGTGAGTTGCATATTTGTAATTATTTGGAAAAGGGGTACCCATGTTTTTCTCATGATAGAAGGATATAAAATGGATAATTAATTATAATAATTCAATATAGGGTATAAATATTTCAATAAATTATAATTTAGACAGGTTTTCTAGTCATTTTACCATTATCTTTTTAGTTTAGCCCCATTAACAAGAATTTTTTACTTTAACCATGGTAAATAATTTTTAGATTTTTCTTTATTCATTTTCTTAAAAAATTATTTTTACCTTATTATATAATATAAATTATTATTATTAAATACATTTAATACATTTTTCCCAAATCAATTCATATAAGAAACAAATTTAATTTAATATTAATCTTATAGAAATTATTGGAAAGTATGTTTTCAATGAGAAAGTTTTAAATTCTTAAAAACATTTTATTAAAAAATTCGATATGAAAATTATTATAATGATATAAATTGGATTAATATAAAAATAGTTTTACTAATTTTAATTTAAATAAAATTTAAAATTCAATATTTACATTAAAAATAATTTAAATAAAATCGTAGTTGTAAATTAAATTCATATTGTTTGACTATTCATCAAAAAACTATTCTTTTCATAAAAATATCATAATCTAATCCAATGATAATTGTGATATAATGATTAAAAAAAATTCAAAATTTTTTTATGAAGGTTTAAAAAAATTTCTAAAATAAATACCAATGAAATGCGATAAAACTGATTTTTAAGAAAATACAGTTTTAAGAATAAAATTAGATTTGTTTTATTCTCTTATCTTTAAAAAAATTAGATGAATGTTAAATTTTTTACTAAAAATACAATTTATAAATTTTGTAAAAATCATTCATGAAAAGTGATTTTTTAATTTAATAATTTTGAATATGTTTGTTGGAAAAAAATTATTTATTTTATGAGCTTGGGGTTATAAATAAAGTAAAAACACACCCACAATATTCAGAGGCCAGAAAGGCATCCCAAAGCCCCCAAAATGGATATACGAAAAATAGATCCTTATTTTTTCATTACATGGACCAATAAAATAGTGGTCATAAAACCCATTACATGTCCCAAAGGCCCACTAACTAGACCAAATGCTCTATCCAACATCATGCCTACATCATACTAGCTGGGTCATAAGTCTTGCATCATGCCTATGACATACTTTAATCATCGCCTGCTAGAGTGAAGCCAACATCACTATCTTCTGGAATAAATTATTGGTCACCTAGATATGAATCTAGGATTAATTCATGATTATAGTGAACCTTTATTCGAAGGGAATCCCTGAACTGCATTTAAAATATTTCTGAATCTCCAAATATTTTTTTATTTTCATTTATAATTAATTTTTCACAATATAATTAATATTATATACATGTGTCAACCATATATATTCATAATTTAGTTAATGGTATTTATACTTTACAATCCCATGGTATGGTGATAACTATCATATTAAATAAAAATATTTTAAAAGAATGACTTCTTTTTTAAACTTTGTGTTGTGTATAACATAAGCTATGCGTAGTGGTGCATATAACAAATACCAAAATAAAGGTTTATCGTAAAAAAAGATAAAACCAGGGTTTCATGCAATTAAAAATATCAAAATCAAAAAAAATATGTGAAAAAATATTTCACAAAATCTTGTGGTGTTACAGTATTCTATTTCCTACACATTCAATGTAGTAAAGTAAAAGAGAAAAACATAACTTTGATTCCAGTATGTAATTCACTCATCTAGTTTCTACCCCACATCATAGGGAAGGGTAAAAATATAACTTTCAACATGATTCCACATGTCCTAATGATGGTTGAATAACAATGGAAGACAAATAATATAAAATTTAATAATAAATAACTATAAAAAAACATAAATGAACATGATAAAAAAAACATAAAACCCTAATAAACCTTATCATATATTACAATATTATATATAACAATCTTATTTAAATTTATTCATGAAAACAATAGAAATAATAACTCAAAAAAAGACTCCCAACATCAGTCTTGAACCCTATAATTTGTCCCAACACCAAGATACTAAAAAAATATTTAAGAAATAATCAATATATCATTGGGAAACATTCCCCCATCCAGACTTATATAATACATAAATTCTATGTAACAACTGATATCCTAAATAGGGTGTGAGGAAAACATAGTAGGACACCACTAATAGTGTATAAAGAATCAATATAGAGATATATTTCTTGAAAAAGTAAAATAAATGTGTACTTAATTCATTTATCAATGAAGTAAATCAATATAAACCCACCGAACCTCAAGATCCAAGATGGTACCACGTGTAGCTAAAATATTCCTTAACATGATTTTAGATGTGTCATTCTTAATACCAAATTGATAATAGCCAAAAGGGATTCCATATCAATCTATTATTCACACTTTAAGGTGTCACATAAATCTTTACAACACACCATCATGAACCATGGAATTAAGAATTTTAGTTTTTAAATCACATAATCCTTCAACAAATATTTTATACACCAATAAACTCAACAATCCAATCGATGAAATCAATAAATCATGGATCTCAGACGCATGCACCATATAATCATGCATATCACCATTTCAAATCACACAGAAACACAATGCTACCATAATAAAAAAGATTATGTGTGTTTCTACCACCATAACCAAACTATATCCAAATAATATAAAGTCACTATACAGGAAAAATATTAAAATATATTCCATATTTTTTAATTCATTCAGATTAAAAGTTATCATTTTAAATATTTCTATAGGTCATTTCTCATTTACATTACATAAATCATTGTGTCATTGTGTCATGATACAATATTCCCTTTACCAATTATTTATAATCATTCCAAATAAAAGATAAGTGAATGATTATAAATTCAATTACATATATTTACATGCTAATCTAATAAATAATTAATAAATTTCCTAGAAAATTCACAATTCTATATAGGGAATTTTGTATGTACTTTCCATGTTTTAAGCTTAGTTCATGTGTAGGCACACCTCACATGCCGTTGAATGTCTCAATCTCAATGATACCAAACCCATTGGGTTCCATTGGATTTTTATACAATGATCCATGATTTTCATACATAGATATTACATAATTGTATATGAATATTTAATACCTTTAAAAAATACATGCCCAAGGACCATAATAGGATAATTCCTTTAAATTATAGAAACACTATCGTATTGTTTCTCGAATTATCATCAACATCTTATATAAAATTATCCTAATTTAGTAATCTTAATTGGAATACCCAACATAAACAATTCTATATAACTTGGAGGAATACACACAGAAGAATGGGTGTGTTCAGATGCTCTAATAAGGGTAAACATGGAAGAAATCATTCAATGATCATATGTAAGAATGATATAATCATTATGTGATGAGAGTGATAATATAAGAAAAAAATTTCATACCCAATATACCATTGAATATAAAAATTAACAATGTCATAAAACATTGTTATTTCAAAAAAATGTACCATTAGAGTGAGAATTAATCACAATTAATTCTTGAATCATAAGTTTATGTCACAAAATTATGACAAAATTATAAGTGACAAAACCATTTAATATGTCATGTATAAAAATTGAGACCATAAAATCATAACAAATTATGAATTAAACCTATTTCCCATTTCTGAACGAGTCCTAGAACATCACGTGTTACCCATTGTAGACCAATCACATAGATATATTTCCCATAATTGATCAAACACATCATCTAATTGACCATCATTATCAAATGAAATATGAATATTCTCCCAATGCATTGGAGGAATATATAGGTCCAACCAATCACATATACCATATATTTATGTGCTAAAATATTCAAAAAAAATCTTTATATCATACCACATGAATAAAGAAATGTGTTTCATAAACATTTCACCATAGTATAACGTAATAAAAATAAATGTATATCATAAAAATTTCATCAATACCTCATATCATTACCCATAGAAAATTAATGAAGTACATAAACACATTTTCATCATAATAATGTGTATAAAAAATAAAATAAAAGAATAAATATTGTACAATTGGATTATATCCCAAGAATAAAACAAGCAACAACATATTTTGTTGTCATTTATGAATAGAAATTACATAAACAACAATAAAACATTCCCATTGAAAATATACTTTTCAATTTAAATACCCTAAAAAATATATAATTTTTTCAAATAACAAGGAAAACATTTTCAATGAAATGATAGTTGAAAATTTTTAATTTAATCATTAAATAATTTATTGGTAATGAAGGTAGAAAATTCTATTCTTACCATACATGTTCACATAATTATTAAATTAACATTTTAGATAAACATTCAAAACTACATTGTTTGAAGAAAGAAAAGAATATTAATTTTAGTTATTTTTATAATTAAAACATTAGTAGATATGAAACAAATATATTTAAAAATAGTAAAATATTCTTAAAATATTTTTAGAAAACATGGAAATGGATGAAAAGGAGTTTTAACCAATGACATAATTCAATTAGAATCTCTATTGAAATAAATCTCTTGGAATCATGAGTACATAATAAGAAGAAAATGAAATGAAAATATTTATTTCTATTGAATCATTATAGGAGAATAAAATTATGTAATTTATTGAGATATAGATCATAATTTTCATAATGGAAAACATAATCATAAACAATCATGATAAACAATGAGATAATAACAAATTTTTTTTCTACTTTGGTAACAGGTAACATTGGAATCACAATCCATAGGAAATAAACAAAATTATTAGGTTATATAAATTTTATAGTTTCATGAGAGTAATTAAGAAAAAATTAATGGTTGGTATATATACCATATAAAACGAACAAGTGGTGTATATCGCATGTTTCCCATAGAAATAAAAGTGAGACCAAAATAACCAACTTCTTTGGAAACATTTTAATTATAAGCCCCACCAAAAATAAAATAAATTGAAACATTAATTAGAATAAAAATAAGTATGTTTATGATATAATATGTAAAATTATTATTATATATGGAACAAAAAACAAACAAGTGGTGAATATGTCAGATCTCTCCCAATAATAAAAGAGAGACTAGAAATACCATAGCATAGATCTGAATTCCGTAACAATTGTTGGACCCTCTTGTATAATAAATATAAATTTGTTATAAATTTACTATATAACAATGATCATATAATATATAAAATATTTTATTTTATTATAAACTTTTCCACCCATTAATTATTAATTATTTTTTGAAATCAATATTCCATGTGATAAATACGTTGTTTTTCATAAAGGTATTTGTTTGGTAGATTATTTCCATGTAATTTGATTATAGCTAAATAATCTATATAATTTTAATCATGATATAAAAACAATATATATTCACTATATATGTATTTATTGTAATATATTAAACATATATACTGAAAATTTATTAAACCACTTTTGAGGATGGTAGGTCGTATTTACGCATGAACACTATTACAATTTTCTTAACGGATGGAAAAAAAGACAAGTAAATAATAAATATAAATTATTGAGTAATTATTATGTCATATATATAACCTATTTTTATTAAAAATATATATATAATACCTTTTATTTAAATCATATGTGAAAAATTAATCATATCACTTCCGGAGATGGTAATTTGGCTTACACACAAGCAACATTATCTTAAACCATGGAATGGAAAGTATGAAGTAATATATGATATTAGAATTAAATATGTATAGTTATTTAATTAATATAATATTGATATCTTATATACATCATTAAATCCTACCATGATAGGTGATGATGGAAAATTAATTTTATCTGTTTGTGAGGAAGAAATCCACTATACATTGAATCGACCGTTACAATTTCTGTTAGATGAAAGTGGCAGTGAATATTAATTTTTTAACTAAAATAAGAAACTATTAGTATATATGAAATTATTTTTTTATTAAATCATTATAAATGAAGATTATTTTAAGGATTTGAAAGAATAAATGAAATATAATTTCTTAATTGAGGACAATACCACTTCTTTAGACAACCTCATTAGATTTACACCAGAATCCATCATAGGGTAGCTTTTTGAATAATAATATGACTATAGGATGTTAGGATAGAATTAATTACTTAATTTTTTCTAGTAATGGATGAACCAAGAGGTTTTATAAGGTTTAAGTGTGGAGGAGATTGTGTTTTCTTTTACAAGTTGGGGAGACATAGATTTTTTTTAAAAGAATAAAGTATACCCAAATTTTTCGCATGCCCAAAGTCCTAGAAATAATTCATTATAGATCCTTACATTATATAAATATTTAATATATAAATTTAATTTGAATTGGATACTTTTTATTCATTTTCCTTTATCTTGTTTTGTTTGAACCCCATGTAAACCCATTTAATAATAACTGTGATAATTAGTTTTTACTGTTTTAAGAGTCATGTTGAATCCAAAATCAATTCAACATATTATATAATAATAATTAATTTTATTCATATACCTGAAATACATTTTTATAATTAATATTCATATAATTGGAAAATTTTAATTTAAAATATGGCCCATAGATGTGATGGAAAAGATGTTTCTCGAAGAGACAATTTTTAAAAGTATATAATGTTTTAATATTAAAAGTGAAAACTAATTTTATTTAAATTCCCAAAAGAGGTTTAATTATTAAATAATTAATCAAAATATAAATTTATTGAATTTTTAGAACATATTAATCTTAAAAAATTCATTGAATGAAAGCTCAGTTTTTAATACAAATCGATATGTTTCACTATTCATCATAAAAAAACAATTTTTTAAAATTTTCCAAAATTGAAAAATATAAAATTTAGATATGTTCATTAAAAAAATGAAGTTAATTTAGTATTATAATTTTTTCTAGAAATATTTAAAATTAAATATTTTTTATTAAAAAAATCGATAACAATAAATGTTTTTTATAATCTTTTTTAAAAAATATAATGATTTTATTAAAAGCAATTGTCATTTAAATATATTTTTTTTATAAAAATTTAATTATTAATTTTTAAAATGTGGTTATTCAAATTTATATATCAAATTTTAACTTCTTGTTTATAATTACCTTGATTAAATAATAATATTAATTGTATATCATGGCTCATTTAAACTCAGTGTGCTGTGTTAGAAAAGATATTGATAAAAATAAATATATTCAATAAAATTCATAAATATTTGGGATATACTTTATATATTTATGAAAATGAAATTTTCTAAAGAATATTTCATCTTAAATCCAATAATTGAGGGTTCGACATCCTCATTATATGTATAATTTCTCACATAAGTTTTCAAAATTTTTGATTTCCCCACAAAACATTAACGAGTGAGTGGTCTTATTTTGGAGAACATTCTATGTAAAATACCGAATCTTCACTATTTATTAATAATACGAAATTTATTTCTCCATTGCTATGATATCAATGTTTAGTACACATGGAGAATCAATTATGATATTCCACATGATATATATATTCAACATGTAGTGCACTTGTGGGAGGTTTCATGGAATTACCAATCGGTATGTAACCAACCAAAAAAATCATAAATTTCCAAGGGATAGATATACCAAGGTTTTAGTTATCCAATAATTTTAAATATCATTGTAGTATTACATGTTTAAATTATTTGAAACCTAGGTTCACCAGCTTAAAATTATATTTCAATCTAAAAAATTTCAACATAACTATTCTCTTGACCTTGTGATATCCTTATTTATTGATGAATATCTTAAAACTTATCATCCATTTCATATACTATCTAAGGTTAAAATATTTTTATTTAATTGAATAAAACCCATCAAATTGTCTTTTTACACTTATTTTCATATAGGTATTCATAAAGGATCTGTCATAATGGTTGAGTAAAATTTATTTTTATATGAAAAATCAAATAAATGATGATGTTTGTCGAAATCTACATCATATCACAGCGAAAAATATCTTAGCATATCCCCTAGGGTTACAATGTTTCCCTTAGACTGAATATCTATCTACGGATGATACACAGTTCACAAATATAACTATGTATATAAGGAATACTGAAGACATCACCAGAACATTGATGTAGTTGACCGATCCCGATGAGATAAAATACAATGTTTTACTCTATGAAATCGTACCTCTTCATTAATTTTTATCATAGAAAAATAATCCATAGGAAAATATTCTCTAATATAAATAATGTTTTATGATATTATAAGGTGTATGAATAAAAACCTTATATCATTTCTCCTTTACATATTTTTGGGAGTCTAACAATGAAATCCACAATATTGTTTTCCCATTTCTATTTTGGTATAGGTAATGGTTGTTGCATCCCAATAGACGATTATATCTTAGAATTGACATTATATATAACTAGTACTGCGATACTACGTAGTATATCCATTTTTATGTCCAAAAAAATTCAATTTTTTATAGGCCAATCGTAAGTGATACACACTAGTCTCCATTTGATTCTGGGTTCAGGAACCATGACATCCCAGTATGCGACAGGTTTTCTCCAAATAGTTGGGGTGATGATTTTTTCCAAAACTATATTAATATAATTCATATAATGTTCCCAAATTCTAACAACAATTAATTACCAAAACATTGAAGATAATATAAAAACTAATGTTTATCAATACATACAATAATATAACCAAATAATGTTAAGGAATTCTACATCAAATGATTTTTTCAATTAAACATATACAAAACCAAAGTGTTTATTGCCATAATGAATCCCAATGTATTCTTACACATGATAAAATCCAACCACAGAAAACCTCAAAATGTGATTCTATGTCTTTGAACTTATGATCTACCAAAAAATCAAAATCCCTTGATGGTATCCATAATTATTAAGCTAATATTTTTTGGAGACATATATTCATTCCAAAGATAATGTACTCTTTACTCATTAAATATGCTCTAATATTAGAAAAAATATTTACATAAGGTGCATTGGTTTTTTTCTTGAAATAACAAAATAACAAATGGTACATTATTATAACATAATATATGTGGAGGGATACAGTCAATGAACAAAATGAATCCAAATTTCACTAAAGTACAAACAATAATATTCTCATAGTGATCATTCATAAAAAATCACTATGAAATTCAAAACTCCAGGGTAGAGGATAAGTGTCCCCTAGTTTTGATCAACCAATTCAGATACTCTAATTGAATGTGGTTTCCCTTTATCATTTTTCTTCATAGGATGTTGTGGATTATTATACTCATTATCCTTTCAATTAGAGAATTTATTTGAATAGTTCCCAAACCCTAATAATATATACCATTTATTTCATGGTGGTTTTTTCTGTTGGTCACTCTCATCATTATTTTTATTAACTAGTTTCATCACATTGCTTCTATATTCCATTTCTCAATGGATAGGCTTCCCACATTAGAAACACATTCTCATTCATTTCAGTAATTCACTTGAGTGATCCTTTCTAATTTCAATAAGTGGGAGGATGAAATTTCTTCTTTCCTCCATGTTAAATATTATTGGACCTTTCATGAAACCACATTATCCTTTTCAAATCACCAGAACCATGTGGGTTTCTAGTTCTGGTAACCCATTATGTGGACACAGAAAAAATTCTTTGTAGATTCTAATGTCCATAATGGATAATGCATTTTGAATACATGGCTTTAAACCACTAAATAATTGGTTAATTTTCCTTCCGCGATGATGAATTAAGCAGAATCATAACATTCATTTCATCTCAAATTTTCTTCCTAAGTCCCATTATATTCATTATACATTATCTTATGCTAAAGAAACTCTTTACCCATTTTTGTACATAAAATACCAGGTAATTAGTTACTGAAAAATATAATTTTAAATAATCTTATTTTATGTAGTCAATTTAATCCTATTAACTTGTGTTCTTAATAAGATTACACCATTGATCTACTTCAATATCCAAATGATAAATAATTAATAAAACCTATTCAAGTTTTGAACTATGAATAATGTAAAATATAAATTACACTACATTGATCTATTTCTTAGTAACAAATTGATCATAAGCCCTATATAATGAGTGTGGAAACATACAGGTGAAATATTAAATTTTATATGAGTCATTCATTACCAAATTTGTAATTTCAACATTACCTAAGTTAACAATAATAATTTGAGAGGGTGGTAGATTTATAATAATAAAATTTCAAATCCTGATGTCTAATAAATTTTATTCTTCCTGATAATGGTCTTTTTAATTGACATCAAATCATTTTTTAGAAGAATACTTTAGGTTTTAGCCATTAACTAAAACCAAAAAATATAGTGTGAGCCAAAAAAGTCCTAGTTGTAAAACACATAATCATGAAAAATTCAATGGTTTTCTAAATAATGATAACTTTATTTAAATCTAAAATGAATTTGGATTATACTATGTCTTTTGTGATAATATACTCAAATAAATAATATTGGTTAAGTAATATTTTGTTAGCTTCTAATTAATATCCCACTAGGAGTGTCAAAATAGGTGTGAATGCATATTGTTGTTTTACTCCAAGTGATGGTCGATTCCAACTCAATTTTCTTAAATTCTAATATATCGACCCAATGTATGACTGTTCCATATCCTAATCCAGATGTATTATCTATAAGGTGATTTTATTTCCCATAATCACCTAGCTCTATCTATAAACACTATTATATAGAATAGTCATATACTTTTACCTCTCTATAGTATACATATGTAGTGGGATATCACTAATGTTTTCTCATCCTTGTTTCTAATCCATAAGAAAAAATCATCTATAATACAAAATATTATAGACCAATATTTTCATAAATATATATTCCACCTTAATTTTGTAACATTCAATACATTTAATAAATACATACCCAGGGACTATTATATTTTAGTGTCTTTGATGTCTGGTTAGAGAATCTTCTTGTTTTATAAATGACCATCAACATCTCTAATAAATATCTTCCCATTTAGTTAACTTAATTGACATAACAACATAAAACATTAATCAAAACCTTTGGTAAAGGAATCATAAGAAATAACGAGATCAAATACACAGTAAGGGAAAACATTGATCATATAAATCAATGAACATTTGAAATAATAAGATAATATTATGAGTTTTAGATTATAAATTTAAAATAAAAATTTCATAAATAATCTATCACATATCATATATATGACCCATTTCTTAAAACGTTTTCATTTAAAAATACTTAGACCCTTAGAGTGAGAAATAACTGTTAATCAATCAGGAATTATGTTCATTTCATATTAGTGTGACACCATCATATGTATTCAAACCATTTCATATATCAAGGTTAAAAACTAATACAGTCAATTCATAATGGATGAGGAATCACCACTGAAGTCATCTTTCATAATGGACTAAAAATCGTCACCTGTTTCCCATAGTGGATCAATCACATCACCATGATTCCTATAGAAGATCAAGAAATGTATCTTGTTTCCCTTCATTTTTTCCCTAGATATAATGCATTACACAATTAATTGGAGGGAGATTTAGTTCATACCCATCAAATAACCCAAACATTTCTGTTTAATAATATCAAAAAAATTCATAATATCATAAAATAGGATAAATGATATGGGTTTAATGAACATTTCATTATAGAACACCATGGGGAAAAATGGGTTTCATAAACATTTCACCAATTCATCATATCAAAAGTTTTTGTAATGAATGGGTTTAATCAACATATTTTTATCATAGTCACAAAGATAATACATCAAAATAATGAATATTGATTATAAAATTTCAACATATCCCTAAAAAACATAGGAAAACCCAAATATTGTTTTTAAGAATTTGTATTCTACAAAAGACCAGTAAGTCATTCTTGAGGAAAATATCCCTTTCATTTGAAATAACATATTTTATATAAAAAATATTAAAAAAAAGTCAATAAAAAAATTACTTGAATATATACATGAAAACATTTAATGTAATATTTATATAATTGGGTGTCCTTATGGTGGAAACTAGATTCATGTTGTACATGTAAAATCAAAAGTTTCTTTCTCATTTTTTGGTAAAAAAATTAAAAAAACCATGATTGGGAAATGTAATGATGAATACCATTTTTTTTTGAAAAGTAAAACATGGTAGATATTTCAATAAAATATCATTTTAGAATGGTAAAAAATTCATAGGAACTTTTTAAAAAAACATTTATATGGAAGAAGAGGTGTTTCAACGGAAGAGAGAGATTCATTAAGTTTTTCATCAAAATTATTATTTTGTAAAATTGCATACAAAAAGAGAGTAATGTGAATGTAAAACATGTATTTTCTTGAAATAAATTTATTAGAATAAATGTAATGATTTTCTTGTGGGACAAATCTTGATATTTTATCATCAAAAACTTAATGATAGGTAATCATGATAATCAATATGATTATGACTTAAATCATTTTTCTACTGATGTAAATTATCAATCTTAATCCCCATGAAAAAATGATAATTTCAAGGATAAGAATATCATAAAATTTCATTATAATGATAATAAATGGAAATTATGGGCAGAATATACACCACATAAAAAATTCTATATAAGGCATGTGTCCCATCGAAATAAAAGTGAGATGAATATCTATTTCCACTTTGGAAAAATTTTAATTGCAAGTCCCATTAAAGAATAAAATAAAATTTATTGTTAATTTTATTGAAAATATAGATATTATTGATATAACATGTCAAAAAGAGCATTATATACCCCACCAAAATGAAATAAGTGGGGAGTATTGTATATGTATTTAATATATAAAAGAGATAATAGAAATCACTTACATTAGGTTGAAATTCCTTAGCACGTGTAAGAATCCATGATATAATAAATACAAGTTTAATATAAATTTATTATAAAACCAATATCATATATGAAATACAATATATTATTTACTTATAACATATTATTACCTATTCAGTTACAATTATTTATTAAAATATCTATTTCGAGTGGTAACTAGTTAATTTTAAAGGAATATTTTGGTTCGGTAGTTTTGTTCTATGAAATTTGATTATAGTTCCATAACATACAAAATAATAATCATTATATAAATATCATATATATATATATAAATATATTTTATTTATTTTATGTAACCCATCAAGGCTTGACATAAATATTGAATTATACTATTCATGGAGAAAACATGTTGTACGTATATATGAATATGGTTTCTATTTTTTTGATTGAGGGAATAAAATAAACAAAAATAATAAAAAAACATTCCATAATAATAATGAAGTAAAGTAAATAAATCTTTATTATTAAAATATTATTCATAACTTCCTTATAATGCATATTTGATAAATGAATCACATCACTTCGCATGGTGGTTGTCTGCCATACAGAAAAGCGACAATATCATATTCTTAAAGAATGATAAGTAAGAAGGAATATGTGATATAATAATTTTAAATGTATATTTTCGTAAATATATTTTAATAATTTGTTAAATCCATGATTATATCCAACTCCAAGAGGCAATGATTAAAAAAATTCACTAGGTCACAAGATGGTAGTACGTTGTACTAACGATTGATGATTTCATTTTAAATTTCATAGAATATGAGTTTAATTTCAGTTATTACAAATGGATAAAAAAATATAAATATTTGGATAAAAAAATATAAATATACATAATATAATGGTTTTATTTTATCATCATAATTTTAGTTGATTTGATGGATGTGGAAGAAGAAATGAAATAAAAATACTTGTTTGAGAATGATACATTTCCCCCTGACAAACACTATATTGTTTTAAATAAGATCCTTCCAAATTTGGAATCTTAATAAACAATTTCCATATATTGTTTGGAGAGATGTAATGAATGTATTTGGGTAGGGATATTCTAAAAAAAGTGGTTTCCATATTACAAATATGAGAGGATAGGGTCTCTCTTTTTATGTGGGGGAGAATACACACATGGAAAATTTGAAATGAATAAAGTCTAACCACATTTATCAAATGCATAAATGCTACCAAAGAGATCAATATCAAAAAAATGTTTTTTATGGTTGATATATGGCCATAAAATAGTAATTGTGAATGTTTCTTGGTCATTTTAACCCTTATAGTTTATGTTTAACCCTCAGAAACCCCAATTTTAACCTTAATTCTGGTAATTAATGTTTATAATTTTTACTATTAAATTTGAAGAAAAATTATGTATGACTTAGTATATATAATTAATGATTATGATTAGAAATATGGAATCAATTTTTCTAAATTCCATTCACATAAGTATAAAATCTAATTTAAAATTAAACCCACATATGTGTTGAAAAAGTGATTTTCCAAAGAGAAAAATTTCAAATGTTATTTCTTAATATCAATGGTAAAAATGAACTTGATTCCAATGAAACAAATTGGTACAATATTAATAGAATTAAACAAATTTTAATTATATTAAAATTTTAAACTAGATGTTACTTTTTAAATTCAATAAATGAAAATAAAATTTTTAATAAAAATCATTATTTAAGACTATTAATGATAAAATAATTTTTTTATAAAATTCTCAAAAGATTACCCTTAACTAATTTTTACATGTTGGTTACAAAAAGAAAGTAAAATTTTTTAAATAAATTTTGTTAAGATCTACTAAATAAATATTTTTATTTTTCAAAAAAATAAATAGAAATCATTTTTTTGATAAAGAATTATTTTAAATGAATATAACGTTGATAAAAATAATTAAGTAATTATTTATAAATATATTTTATTTTTCTAAAATACTTACTCCAAATTTTAAAAATGTTTTCATTCTGATTATTATCACCAAATTTAATGGCAAAATTATAACTATCATGTTTAAATAATAAAATTAATAGTATATCATGGTTCATTAATAATCTGTGGTTCTTATATTAAAATATAATAAAGAAATGAAATTTATATAAACATTTATTCGCAAAATATCATGGTGTTATAGTTTTGAATGATATTTCAAGCCTCATAAGTTAATTATGATTAGAATTGGACACTCCCATTGTGTTATAGTGTTAATTTATAGGATGTACATAATAGTGAAAAAATATGATAATAGGGATCTATTTTTGATGAAATACCATAAGAAGAGATGAAGGAACCTTGATATAAAACATTTGTATCAAAATGAAATACCCTGATACCCTATGTATAGTTATATATCCACCAAAATAAATATAGATGAAGAATAAATAATAGTGTCATTCATGAAAAAAACCAAAATTGTTCTAAATGAAAATGAAACTTGATAACTGGAATAATGAATAGTTCAATGGATCATGTAATAGTGTTGAAAAATTCAAACGAGCCTTTGAGAACACATAAAAATTTTGAAAAATAAATTATGGTATGAAGAGTGGATTATGGGAATTAATCATGGGTTTCAGGGGGGTAAAAAAATACGTCCAAAAATATTATTCTGGATAAGTGGACTTCCACTACCAAGACAATTGAGTTTACAGAATGGATACATTGATGGAAACCCCACTAGCTACATTGTGTTTCTCCATCCCCTAGAATAAGGGTCTCCTATAAGTGAACCATTCCACTCCAAATCCATTAGATTGATTGTAGGTATCACTAGCTATCCGGTGGGATTCTTATATCCTTACCATTTTACTACCTCATACAACTACTAATTGAGGGATATATAGCTTCTCCTATGACGCATGGCATTAGTAAACATTAAGAGATTTTCTTGTTAGAGCAACCAAAAAATGTCTTTATTTTTTTAACGATGGAAAAATGATACTTTATAGAATGAAAAATAGTTCAAAAAACATAGAGGAATAAGGTAAATTGAGATTTATGGGAACATACAGATTGAATTGATATATTATATTTAATAATTAATTCCATGTGACTCCAACTCGCATATTATGTATTCTCAAACTGAGTGAATTATAATATACCTCACAAACACACCTAGTCCCTATGTTAACACCCAAACTCAACGTTCACCTGATAAAGATAAAAATTTTATATTTCTAAATATTCTTTTCATTGAATTAACCCTAACCAATTAATAAATTTGAGCTTATTTTCATCAATTTATGATTTTTTGTGGAGTTTGGGATTAAATATGAAAATTTGTTTAAAGTGGACATTTATCAGTTTACAATTGCTTCTATTTTTCATTCATAACATCTATAATTTTTATCCAATTAAAGTGATTAAATTTTTGTGGGATTAAAATGATCGAGGGCTACAAATTAATCTTATGGAACTAGATCCCATTCGAAGTACCACATGCCAAAATAATCCACTAATTTTAAGAGTTATTATGGTCGAAAAAATGGACACTACCATATTAAATGAGGCATATCACAGGATAGCTACCTCCATATGTGATTATTTCTTAAGGGATATAAAGACGAATCAAATGGGAATATTTCCATGAAATTCCATGGGGAAATAATTTCATTATGGTCACCCTTAAACGGGTCGAATTGGGGTTTGTGGAATAGTAATCAAGGACCATAAGAAGTCAGTTCTATTAAATTGGGAACAACATCTTTGAAATTGGTCCAAATAAATTAAAATTTCAAAGGTAGATATTTAACCCCATTTGAAACATCTTATACGAATATACCTTATCATGTGTCGTCCATCTAGTGGGTAGAACTGAATAAAACTTATGTTCAAATGAACTAAGGCATACTTCTGGTGGGAAGAACCGAAGAAAACTTTTGGTGGATAGAATCTAGTGATAAAATTTCTGTTCTTTCATTTGTCACTTTGGTTTTCCCAATATTTTAGTGTTTTATTTTTACAACTTATTCAAAATTTCCCTTACCATGGTGGGGTAATAATCTGTGTGATTATGGAATGAGTGGTATTCCCATATGTAGTTGTTGAGTTCTATAATTTATGGTTTGATATCATTTTATCTTTTATAAGAAGTTGGTTTCAAATTATAATAGTTTATATTATTATAATATTAGAGTTTATTTGAATTTATATTTTGTTGTTATTATTTATTTTTTTCAATGAACAATATCTACCTCCTCTAGGTAATGGTTTATATATAATAGATTAGACCAGATCGTGGTGGTGAATTACTCAGTGATCACCAGTACGTGTAGGAGGGGTAGTGGCCATTATTGCTTTCATGGGATATTAAAAACATAATTGGAAATTTCTAAATAATTTTGGTGTATTTGAAACAATTATATAACACATTATAATGAGTGTATAAATGGACAATATTTTTTATGGTTTATTCTTATCATTTCCATTTGACCAAAGGATTGAGAAGAAGCGATTATAGAATCTCACATTTATAAACATAGTAGAAAAAATTAGTATATATTATAACTAAGGTAGAATTAAAATTGGAGAACATCCCATGACCTATTCATGAAAATAATATATTTTTAAATAAATTTTTTAATCAACTTGTTCTCTATATTATTCTTAAATTACTTTCCTTTTTTATATTCGTTTCTTTAAAAAATCAATAAATTTTAAAAAAATAACCACTTATTTATCTATATTTAAAGTAGAAAAATTGATTTTTGTGCACTCCTATCTATATAAAACATAGGTTAAATACTATATATCATTTTATATTATGAAATAATTATTTTTTCTTCACTCTATCACAAGAAAGTGTCAAAACGTGGCACTGTTGTCGGGGTGGCAGTTCCTAAAAACAAAAAAACTTTTTTGAATAATCCATATTTCCAGTAAACGTTTAATTGAATTTGATAATAAAACTTAATGGACAACACCCATTGAGAAAAAAATGTTTCAATGTGAGTTTGAGAAAATAAAACTCACAGATTGGAGCAATACATTTAGTGATCACTCTGAATCTACAATAATGGATAAAATCCCAACAAAACTCCATGTGATATCTAGACACCTCAATTTTATAATAAAAATAACAAAACCACTATCCCTAATTTTGAAAATTATTTTTCACTAATCATTAATATAATCCATGTGCTACAAAAATTCCATGGACTTTAAGGTGATTCTCCAATCGATACATCCAAGAGTTAACCTATGTCTGCTCCAACATCAAACCCCAAGGATTGGCCGAAGTGAAAGTAAAGTATAGGGTATTAGAATTCTCAGTTGAGGGAGCACCAAAATAATGGTTTTAAAATATATAACTAGTGGAGATAAATTATTTGGGAGATCTTAGAAGAATCTCCTTACATATATTTTTCCCTACATTTAGGATCACAATAACTAAAAACATGTCAACGTTATACGTCAATCAACTGAAGAGACTCCCTATGAATACGGGGAACATTTCATGAAAGTTTTTGTAATCTAACCACACCATGAAATGGAATATAACAAATTACTTGTATTCTTCTACCAAGTATTTTCTGATAAGGATCGAAAATTTCTCGATGCCTCATCTCTAAGAGCCCCGATTGAGAAGGCCTCGTCTCAGATCAGTGGGCTCATGGAAAATATTGTACAAAACTCAAATCAATTCAGAATTAGTGGTACACGTACTAGAGGAATCCATGAGGTAAGGAATTTGGATTCTTACTAACCCTTACTTGAATTAACACTTAAGGAAATAACTAGTTTTATTAGACAACTTTATGTGAAAAATGTGATGGAACAATAACATCTAACTTAGGTATCTAGTAGATTATCTTCTACTTTTAATTACATAAATTAATGTCCAAAAGTGTAGTGGAACTAATGTTTTGATAAATCCTATCAGAAAAGGAAATTTCAAAAAAATTATCCATGTAACCCCCAGACCAAACAAGCATATGGATTAAAAAAAACCAGGATATACATCCTTTTCAATGAAAATACCTGAACCCCACTCCATTCCATAAACACTATAAATAGACCTTATAGAAAAAACAATCCTTTTTAACCACCACCATTAGAACAAAATTCTTATGAGCAACCTTCCATATGTTTACCAACTACTGAATAGCAATATCTAATAACCGAAGATGAAGGGTTGGAAGATAATCTTGATAAGATAACAAATCATCGTGGAAGTTTTATGGAAATTATGATGAATAATCAAGGTAATCTACAAGCCCAGAAAATCCCAAATATAAATGAAGATTTCAACCTGATAACAATAAGAAGTGGAAAATAGCTAACACCACCTGAAAAAAGTGATAATGGTGATTATAAGAGTCCTACAAAAGCTCAACACATCTATTCAAAATTAGAAGACCACAATAAAAAATAGAGATAGAACTGGGTTTAAGAAAGAATTTCCAAAAACACCTTTGTAGGAAGAGGAAATAGAGAAAAGGGTGTCTAAGCACCATTCCAATCTAAATTAGCTAAGTCAAAGAATGTTGAACAAGAGTGAATAAAAAAGTAAATTCAAGAAACCTTTCAAAATTGTGAGATTAATATCCCACTACTAGATGCTATCTGACAAATCCCTACATATGAATCATTTCTAAAGGATATGTGCACCAAAATAAGTTGGCTAGATAGAAATGAGAGAATTAGATTTTGAAGAAGCATCCCAACACTAATCAAACCAAAGATACTAAAAAATGTCAATATCTATGGAAATTCTCTATTCTCTGCACCATTGGTTCTTAAAATTTTTCTGATGCAATATATGATCTAGGAGCTTCAATAAATGTTATGCCTCACTTAGTATTTTCATACTTATAGATCAGAAAACTAAATCCAACACTTGTGGTGGTCTAATTAGAAAACAGATCCACCATTTTCCCAGATGGACTTATAGAAAATGTGCTTTTGGTTATAAGAGGGTTGATCATTCCTGTGTTATATTATGTCCATACCATGGAATAAGATAGAGAATCATGCCACTCTCCCATCATCATAGGGAGATCCTACCTGAATACAGTAAGGACTATCATCAAGGTCCATGAAGGAACACACACAATGGAACTCAGATATAGTAAAATACACTTCAAAATTTATGATGCAATGAAACAATCATCCAATAATCACCGACTTTATGAAATCTCCGATGAAGAAGTTATAAACCCCGTTGAAAATTCAAGTATGTGTTGTGACTTCTTATCTTTAGGATAAAATTTTTCATTTGAAAATTAAAAATCCCAAGAACTTGAAATTAATGTTCTCATTTTAAAAGAGGAGGTAAGATATGATTTTTAAAGGATTTATTTGAATAAAATGATATGATATTAATGATTCTATCCGTACTAGTAAGATACCTAAATTAAATTTCATCTCTTGAACAACCCCCCTATCTAGAACATATTCCATTTCCAAGTGTTTTAAATTGCACTCACCTAATTGAAGGAGATAAATTCTCGATAATCATTTTCAATAAACACTCCCATCCACAAGAACACAATTTGATTGACTTATTAAAAAGAAATGACTAAGTTATTGGATAGATTTTCTGTGATATACCCATAATCAATCACATGGTCTGCTCTCATGGAATATATTTATAAAGTGATTCCGTACCATCTAGAAAACCTTATAGAAGAATCAATCCCACCATCCTGGCGGTTTTTATGAATGTGATAGAGAAATTTTTGGCATCTGACATCATTTACCCAATCTCATATTTTTAGTGAGATTTCCCCATTCATGTAGTCCTAATAAAAACTAGCTTGACCAAACATAAAAGTGATAGAAATGAACTAATCCACTTGAAAGTACAAAATAATGGGAGTGTGTGTATATATTACATGAATCTAAACAACTTTACCTGAAAAGAAAACTTTTTTATTCTATTAATTAATTATATTATAGAAAGGATAGTTGAAAAAATTCATTAATATTTTTTTGATGGATTATCAGGATACTTCTAGGTACTGTTTTCACTAGAAGACCAAGATAAGGTGAAAATCACCTATACATTTGGAACATTGCCCTTCAAAAGGATGCCTTTCTGGTTATGCAATGCCCCATGTAAATTTCAATAGTGTATTGTGAGTATTTAATGAGATCATATTGAGGATAATATAGACATATTTCAGGATGATTTCACAGTTTTTGGTAATTCATTCGATTATTGCATATGAAATTTGGAAAATGTTTTGATAACATGCATTGAAATGAATCTTGTCTTAAATTTTGAAAAATGGCATTTCATGTTCAAAAAGGGAATAGTGTTGGGTCAAATATTTTCAATAAAATGGATTGAGTATGATAAAAAAAAGTACAAGTAGTAAATTCCTTACCATATAAAACATGTTTAAAACATGTTAGATTCTTTTTTTGGAATTCAAATATTTAATAGAAGATTCATCAAATATTTTAGTATGATTTATCTCCCTATCTCAAGATTACTACTAAATGAAGATAGATTTGATAATGATTTTTCATGTATGAATTCATTTGATGAACTGAAGAAAATGTCGATCAAACCTCAAATAATGAAACAACCCAACTAGGAGTACCCTTTTTGTTTACGTTGTGATGCATCCTACCGAGTGAGGGATCCTTTTTATCACAAAGATTTTATATAAATCCTCATGCTATATCCTATGAATCAAAGACCATGTATTCCTCGAAAATAAATTATACAACCACCACGATGGAGTTCAGTCATCATTGCAGAACACAAATTCTGATCATATCTTATTTGCCCAAATGTTATTTGATATTTTATCACATAGAAATCAGGTATTTAATTAAAAAGGATGATAAAAATCCAAGGATTGTGATATGTATGTTTCTCTTAAAAGAGTACAATTTATAAATTATTGATAAAAATGGAACTGAAATTTAGGTTGTTGATCACCAATGTCGACTACCTAAAACCACTGAAGTATATATTCCAAACTAGAAACCACTTAATGATGAGCTTCATAGAGAAAAACTGTACATAATCAATGGAGATGTTCCCTGGTATTCTTATATGGTCAATTATATGGCAACATATCAGGTCCAATCTCATTTATATTCCCACCAAATAAAAAAGATGAATTCCTAATCTAGATATTATATCTAGGATTATTCATTTATTTGGATGATTTGAAATGATCAAGTGATTAGAGGATATTTACCTAAAAGTTAAATTTATTCTGTCTTTGAGTTTTTTCACTCATTATCTTATGGATGCCACATTGGAACAAAAATAAACATAATAAAGGTTTTAGAATATATATTTTATATGGACCACCGATTTTAATGATTCACATGAATTTTCCAATTAGTGAGTAAATTGTTAGTTTTCTGGAAATAATTTAATGATATAAGAAATTCCACAACAACCACTAAATTGATGTGAAATTTTTAAAGTCATGGGGTTATATTTTATGGGACCTTTCCCAATGAAATTTTGAAATTATTATATATTTCTTGTAGTGGATTATTTTACCAAATGGGTGGAAGCAAATTCCACCAATAATGGTGATGCTAAAGTTGTTTGTCATTCTTTTGGCTGACACATATTAATGGTTTGAAGTGACTATATCAATAATCAATGACTAGGGGAATCACAATTGTAATAGTTTAATGGAGGATTTACTAAATAGATTGGGGGTGTATCATATAACATAACCTACCTATTATACACAGAATAATGGTCAAACAAAAGAGTCTAAAAGGGTAATCAATGGAATTTTGAAAAAAAATGTTCATCCAAATAGGAAGGATTGAATCCAAATGTTGGAACATGCAATATGGTATAATAGAATAGCCTATAAAAAACTAATTGGAATGAGTCTATATAGGATAATTTATAGAAAAAACAGTCCCCAAAATATGGAATTAAAACATAAGGCGCATTGAGCTGTGAGGAAGATAAATTTTCAATTTAAAAGCACTGGGACATAAAGAATATTACAATTATAGGAGATTGAAGAAACTAGAAGGGAATCATTTTGAAAATTCTAGGATTTATAAAGATAGAACAATAGTGGCTCATTAAAAGAAGATCTAACAAAAATAATACCATCCTGGAGACATAGTGATGTTATTCAACTCATGACTCAAGATAATTATAGATAAACTTCATTTGAGATTGTATGTTCTATTTATTGTTTCTCATGTATATCATTTTATTGTTGTGTGGATTTTGATGGATGGATATCATAATCCATTCACTATTATTGGGAATAATCTATATAAATTCCTTATAACCATGCCATCAGTTTCAGTGGAGGCGATCACACCCCCAACATATTAATCAGTAAATCCATTAAGCCTTGCCTCTCATTTAAATTTCATTCTTTATAATATTTAAATTAAAATATTATTATATTTCAAATCCATTTCAATTTATTTAAGACACTAATTAATTTATCTATGTGGTATGGAACATTTTTTTCTTAGTATTTTGAATTGTTAATTGTTTTTTCTATTTTACATTAAAAAAAATAAAAATTATATTTTTGAGTTTTTCAAAAATTTAGCATTTTTGTTTTGAGTTTTTATGTATTTATGAACCATTTCAGATAAAAATATTCTCATCACCATTTTTGAAATCAATATAATTTATTGAAACAATTTATCCCATGAAACTGATCTAAAATGATTGTTGAAAATGATTTTGTTTCCTGATCAAATCCTTGATAATTTCCTGAAAAGTACTCTGATTTTTGAATCTCATGCCACAAATCCCGTCTTAATCTTTGAAATTACATACTAATGGGGCTCTTGAGACATTTTTTTGAAAATTATTTTTATTCACCTCTCTTGTTGAAAGAAAAAACCATGGTTTATTTGAAAAGAATTTGATTTATTTGTGTCAAAACATGAGGGTTTATAGTACATTTTTTAAATTATTTAGGCATTTATTGGATGTTAAAGACCCTTATTTCATTAGTTCATTTTTATAGTGGAATAACATGAACATTTAATCCATTTAGCCCATATAATTCCTGAATATTTTATTAGGTTTTCTACATTACAAGCCAATTTCCCCTATACAACCAGCTCATGAAGTGAAATTTCATAATATAGTTGATCATATGTGTGTGTGATGTTATCTAGTATTGTGAAACCTCATTTAGTGATACATTGGTTGGAAAATAAAGTTTTTAAGAGTTGAATTTTCAACAAAAGAAAATTAATTATTTCAAAAGTTGTGCCTTTCTAGATATTTCATCATAAAAAAATTGTGTCTTTTAGGAGCATTGATGATAAAAGTGTTGTGCCTTTCTAGAGATTCCAATGGGTAAACAAAGCTTTTCCTCTCTAGATATTTCAAGAAAAATCATTTTGGAGATGATTTACATTTTTTCTAGAGGATTATTTAATGGTTTTAAAATTTCATGAATTTTCTATGATATTTTGGAGCTTATTTTCTATGAAGGGGAGTGAGGAGGAGACCATAATTTAGTGAAAATTAGAATTTTGAAATTTTGCTTCAAAATATACCCAAGCCCAAATTATTCATCCTTATAATTTCTCAAAATCAAAATCCTACCAACCAAAATCAACATAACAACCCAGAAAAGTACTCATGTTAAACATTTGTCCTTAACTCACATCAGGTGGAGATATATGAATTTATCAAGCCTGTTGTGACCCTTGTATGAGTTTGGACGATTAATACATTAGTGAAAAATTTTCATTTGTGAGATAAGATAACATTATAGTGAGGTAAGTCTTTTGTGTGCATGATAGGATAAATTACGTCTAAATTTATCGAATCATATTAAAAAATAACACTAAATAATTATATTTTAGGAGACATTATATATTTTGTTTCTTGGTTTTATCTTATTGAATCTAAATAATTTGTGTATTAAAATTTTCTTTGATTTGATATAGATGTTTATATGTCCAGGAGTCTATGTGATAAGCATGAGATAATTGATAATGATAATATTTTCATATTTCTACACATGTTTTTCATTTATTTAATTATTAACAATTAATCAATATGAGTTTATTTTCATCATTTTATGATTTTAGGTAATGTTTTGTCTTAAATGTGAATATTTCTTATAATTTGATATTTAGTAGTTTTCAGTTGCATTTGTTATTTTAGAATAACTTCTACATTTTGGACTCAATTCATGTGATTAATTTTTTTAGGATTTTATTTTTTTGGGAACAAACACTCATTCTAGAACTATATCATATTTGATGTCCCACATGCCCAAAAAAATTGACTAAGTTGAAGAGTGATTATAGTCAGCAGAATAGAACCTACCTTATTAAATGACGTATATCTCAGGCTACCAATATCCAAATGTGATGATTAAATTTGGGTATGAAATATGACTCAAAGGGTTATTTTATCAAAAAATTTAATGGGGAAATTATTTCATTAAATACAATCTTAAACTAGTCAATGTGGGGTTGATGGAATATTGTTTGGTCGAACGAAAAAGACTATTCTATTAAGGAAACCATAACTCCTTTTAAAAGGCTCCAAATACATTTAACATGCAATGGTAGATCAGTTACTCTAATTCTAGCATCATATATAAAGGGAAATCAGAATGTTTCATCCATCTTGTGGGAAGAACCATATCAAACATTTGGGGGGAAGAACTGAAGAAAACTTTGGGTAGGATGAACTGGAAGAAAACACCAGGGGGATAAATGTTGGAAAAGAAAATTTATGTTCATTATATTCAATTTTTTGTTCTTCCTAATATTGTAATGTATTTTTATTACCGCTTATTAAGAATTACCCATACCTAGGTGGTGTAATACTATGTGTTATTGGGGAATGAAAGGTTTTCCCTATTGTAGTTCTTGAGTTCATTCATTAATGGTTTAAGATCCTTTTCTCTAAATTTGGTTTCAAATTCTAATAACATTTTAGATTATCTTATGCGGTGTAATTTTATATTATATTATATTATTATTATTTTTTATTTATTCAATGATCAATATATACCTCCACTAGGTACAAGTTTATATACAATGTATTAGACCGTTTATTGGTGGTGAAGTACTCGGAGATCGCCTATACATATAAGAGTGGTAGTGAAAATTATTTGTATGGGATATTCATTGCGCAAATTGGAATTTCATAATTTAATTGGTGGTATTCTCTACATCTATATCACACATGTTTTGTAGTTTATACCAAGTTAATATTTTGTTTAGGTTTATTCTTATCATTTCTATTTTACCAAACACGCGAGGTGATGTGATTGTGGATTCTCACTGTTATCAACATTGTAGAAAAGAAATGGGTAGTTTGGAAAAATGATAGAACTAAAAATGGAGAACCGACCCTAACTTGACCAACATTTTAATATAGTTTTAAATAACTTGTTTAATAATAATTTTCTCAATATTATTCTTAAATTATATTGCTTTTCATACTGTTTTCCATTCAAAATCATTCAATTACCAAAAATATCCACTTCATTATTTATAAAGAACGCGACATACATTATTCTTGTGCTCTCCAATCTGGGGACAACCTAGTTTGACCACTATACATTATTTTTACATAGGAAATAATAGTTTTTTCACACCCCATTATAGTTAATTGGTATAACCACCAATATATATATGTAATTTATGGAATTTAGCTCAATATGTAAATCTAATGGATACCTAGGGGGACTGTAAGCCTCTCAAAAATTGTTTTTGAACCATGTTTTCATGTAGAATGGAATATTCATTGTTCTTAAAACATGGCACATGCCCCCCTGAAAACAAATCCCTTGATTACATAAATACATATATGTAATTAACCCTATTGAAATTCCACATAATACATATTCACAAGGGTTGGGTAATGTAATTACATGAGTATCCGTAAAATGCCTAATGAAATACCATTTACCCCTAATAGACTCAAAATATATTTCCAAGAATGAAACATTATTTAAATATATTTTCAAGAGTGGTAGTTTCAAAAATTTGAGTAGTTCATTTGAGAATATTTTCATGTATAACAAAAAATTTTGTGCTTCAAATTATTCTAGGCATAAATTTAAGGTGTTCAATAAAAATAAATGTTGTACCTTTTCTCGGGTTCCTTATGGTGTGTTTGGGATGAAAATTAGAAAATTAATGAAGTTAGTGACCCTCATAGAGCATATCATTGACTTGGGTAAGAGTCCCATATGTATATACAAAAGTAGGTGACCCTATCATTAGTATGACATATGGTTCCTTCACTCATTAATTTGGTATCCCTCTCAGATGATTTACAATATAGATATTGTGGTATATTTCCACTATATGTTTTTGTTACCCATTGACAGAGATGTCTTTTAGAGGGTGAGGGTTTCCCATAACTGCTTTTAATATGGAATATTTTATAGTGTACATGTGCAATATAGTTTAAATTATATAGGTCTTACAACACCCATTGTAAATTAGACCTGTTTTTGGATCTAGATAACAATGATGGGAATTTATAGCGACCAACACACATTACTAAGATGAGGCCCAATCCCACTCTTTAGTTTGAATGTAGTGACTTGGGGATTATGAAAGGAATTATTATATTAGTTATGTATTTTCATTGAATTTCATAGATTCAATTACCAACAAATCAATAAGAATCTAAACTATCTATGGTATGAATATTCTTCATATTACTCAAAATCACTATTTAGTTGAATCTTGATGTAGTGTTGTGGTCCTTATACAAACCAAAATTTTCATACCGTTGTGACATGGTATAATTATTTGTAATAATTTATTCAATTATTAAATAATCGATTTGGTGATAGGATAAGTCTACCTATTCATGTAAATCATTTCCAATAAACCATATCTATGTATTTTACATTCATTCAAATTACACATTTTTTTTATGTATAGAGAAAACATGATGATTCAAAATTTGTTATCATTCTGGGTCACATTACTGAGTATATTTATATTTTCCCCTTTATTGTTCTTAAAAAAATTAGTTTTGTATTTAATGAATTTTTTACATTAGATATGTCTTGAAGATTGAGGGTTTAGTTCTATTTATATTGATAAGATTTTCGTTAATGTTCACCCACACTCGATGAGGACGATTTCAATTGAAATACCCATCCTTGGATCCCATATTTTATGATAGATTATAGTGGATTTGTAGGATTCCCTCTACGTGGATATGATCTTCATTATTTATAGGTAATTCATATTTTTTTGTTATTTTATATTATTTTTACTTGTTGGAGGTTTCTAGAAGGCATGGTGTTTTTTATATATTTATCATACACTTATAGATATACAATTTTTTTTATTTTTTTATGTAGAGATGATGATTAAATTGATTGTAATTTATTCCTAATCAATCATATGTTATTATAGATTATAACCTCACATATATGATTGTTTATTATTGGACAAAATCATTAGTCTATGAAACATTGTATGTGAGATTAGGGTGGCACACTCAAGTCATCGTTGTCTATGGAGGGGTCCATGTGGGTCATGTCATATATAATGGAATCAAATTAGTTCTAGTAATATAGATTGAGTATAGAGTTTTTAATCTAATAATATTTGTATTGGGTAATTCGTAAAAAATGTAAAGGGGGTTTTAGTTTTATTAATAGAATAGGTATCCCAGTTTTGGTGTGTAGGAAAATCTTTCGATTAATGAAAACTAAGATAATATGTTTGAAAGACTAAAAACCCTAATGAATTGGTTATGGGGTATATTAAATGAGGTACATTTATCATATAATTTTCATTTATGATTCTTCATGTCCTACCAATGTTAGGACACATGAACATGATTAAATATTTATAAGATTATCATATCAAAGTAATGCTTCAACGCAAACATAGTGAACTCTTATATATAGCTAGAATTATAATAGTCCTTCCATGTGCCTGATCCTATTGAAATGGATCAATTTTGTAATGATGAGTTTATTCTCATATTACGTTTAGAAAAATAATATTATTCTTGAAGAGAAAAATTTTCTTGCCATCTTAATTTGTGAAAACTAAATTATAAGAGAAGATGGTAGTTCTCAATAAATCTACAATGACTATACATATATATTTTAAAATACTAGGAAAGTACCTTATACCCACCTTTTATTACTGTGGGTATAACCCCTAAAATCATTGTTCTATGATATACCCATGTTTTCATAACCATGGTTGATGGAGCTATTAGTATTGAGCTATACACACGGTTTCTAGAGAAATATTGGCTATAAATTTAAATATCCATTCATAGACATAGTTTAACCAATACCATTATTATATTTTCTATACCCATTGTTCTCTAATAAATTGGTATATATTTTCCCATGAGAATTCTTATACCCATGGTTCATTGATCTATATGTATAGGTAGATCTCTTTATCTGGAAATAACTCAAGTTCCAACCCACACTATACCTATTAGAAAAATAGAAAAAATATAGTATATTCAATGGAATACAAATATTGTATATTTATCATTCATCCAAATTCTTTAAAAAAAATTTAAGCCATTTACAATACTATAACATACATATACATCCATATAACCAATCAATTCGAGTCATTAAACAACACCAACATACCTCTTCACTCCTATATGAAAAATAGCGGGGATCAATATCTACCCATATCCAACATCCTCATCCTAATCATTATCAGTAACAGAATCATACCCAAGAACATCATCTAGATTAGTATTGTATAAATATTCCTAATCAGCATCATCATCATGCCCACCACCGACATAATTTTGACATCCACTAGGATAGTCATTACCATCACTCAGAGCATCATCTGAAGAGATAACTGATTCCAAATATTAATCAATAGTAGTATAATCATTTGATTTATGTGATTCACATATAACTGAAATAGATTTTAGGATGTTCTATATTATTTTTTATTCCATTCATGATCTTATAATGTTATTATCTTGGGCATCAGATTCTTTTTATTGAGAGTTTTTTAGATCATTGGTATGATAGGTTTGAAGGGATCTTGATGAGGACCAATACTTAGTTTGGATGATGTTTTCCAATGTTGATAACAAATTCTTCCCTTGTGATCCTCACCTAAAAATTGTCATAAATGAACATTTGGCCTTAATTTTTGATATTCCTATCATCGAGGGCCTACAAGGAAGAATTTTGATAATAAAAAATAATCTATTTAATTATGAATTTTGTATAAATATTTGATAAAATACAATATTTTAATGTTTTTATTTTTTTTGAGGAACGTGAAAATTGATTCCCAACACCAAATTTTATAAATTCCATTAATTAGTATAATACTACATCATAGAATAATATGAAATTGACAAAACCTTAATGAATTAAAATTTCAACTATTGAAGAAATATATAAAACTAAGAAGAATCAAAATATATATTTAATTATAAATTTAATAATAGTATAATAATACAAAAAATACATATAAATTAGAATTATAAATATGATTATGATATGGGTTCCCCTTGTATATTTATGTTGTACCAATTCGATTTATATTATGCTATTTTGTTATTCGGTCATTTATTAATTTTGATCATTTTTTCATTAGGTTCATTTTAAGGTTTGTTTGTTTTATTACTTTTTAATTTGGTCATTTTTCCAATTTTCCATTTGTAAAATTGAACCATTTATTCCACTTAGTCCATTTATTACCATTAGGACAATTAGGCCATTTAGGCCATTTAGTCCATTTAGGCCAATTAGACCATTTAGGCCAATTAGGCCATTTAGGACAATTAGGCCATTTAGGGCAACTAGAACATTTAGGAAAACTAGACCATTTAGGACATATAATCCAATTATTCCATTTAGGAATAATATTCCATTTAGACTATGTAGACCAATTAGGTAATTAAGTCTATTTAGTTCAATTAGGCCAGTTAGGCGAAATAGGCCAATAAATCCATTTAGACCAATTTAAGACATTTAGACCATTTATAACATTTAGGAATTTAAATCCATTTAGTATTATGAGGACATTTTGGACATTTATTCCAATTATGATAATTTTACTATTAATACATTTTACGAATTGGCAATTAGGTCATTAGACCAGTAGTCCAATTTGTCCATTATGTTAATTTTCCATTAGTACATAAGTCCAGATGGCCAATTGGTCATTAGTCCATTAGTATAGCTCTCAAATTTGATAATAGTCCATTATTATATTAGTCTACTAGGTCAATTTTCCAATTTTTCATTAGTCCATTAGGCCAATTGTCCAATTTGGCAATTAGGTCATTCATATAATTAGTCCAATTGGCCAATTGGACATTTGGTTTTTAAGACAATTTTCTATTTAGCCATTGGGATAATCAATCATTATTCTATTAGTAAAATTTCCACATTAGGATAATAGATAAATTTTTCATTATTCCATTAGTCCAATTGGACAATTGGAAATTATGGCATTAATACACGATGCCATTATTCCATTAGGAAAATTTTACAACTGGATGTCAGGATATTAGTGATAATTTTCATTGGGATGTTAGGGAAACTGGCCATCAGTCCCTTAGGCTAATTTTCCAACTATCCGTCAGGCCATTAGGATAAGTTTTCATTGGGATGTCAAACCAGTCTTCTATCAAGATAATAGGGTGATTGGTCATTAAGTGATTAGGCTAATGAATCGTTTTTCCATTAGGCCAATTGGCCAGTTGGCCATTAGTCCATTAGGACATTAGTCCATTACGTCATTTAGATACTAGTACACTTGGCCATTTGGACATGATTCCATTAGGATAATTTATCAATTAGCAATTAGTGTATTAGGTAATTTGGGAAATTTTCCAATTTTCTATTAGGTCATTAGACCATTCAGCTAATTTACAAATTGTACATTTTGATATCACGCCAATTAGGCCAATTGGTCATTAATCCATTAATCCATTAGTGAAATTTTCTAATTACACCTTATACAATTCTACCATTAGGCCACTAGGCCACTAGGACATTAGACCCTTGGGCCATTAGGGCATTATTGCCATTGGCCAATTGGAAAATTTGATCATTTCAATTTTCCCATTTGTCCAATTGTCCATTAGGATATTAGAAAAATCATTCATTATGCTGATATAATTATTTGTGATTAGAAAAATTAACCATGAGGCTATTAGGTTGTTATTTGAATAGGCCATTATGGAAACTGTCCAATTGTCCATTGGGCCGTTAGTCCATTAATCCATTAGGCCATTAACATAAGTTTCCAATGGGTCATTAGGAAATTCTGCTAATTGGCCAATTTTTTATTAGTATGTTAGGTCATTTTGAATTATTTTCAATAACCCCTTAGGTGTTCAGGACAATTTGGACAATTGAATGTTAGGCCAATTAGTTGTTTGACCATTAGTTCATTAGGCTAATTTTCCAACTAGCCATTAGGATAATTGAACATAAGGAACATAGAATAATTGCCCATTTGTCCATTTTAAATATATTCCAAATGAAAATGTTGGTGTTAGTCCATTTGGAAAATGGTCTAATAGGCCATTAATCCATAGGAAAATTGGCCATTAGTCCATTAGGTTGTAAGGGAAACTGGGGAATAGAACCTACGACCAATTTAGAATTAGGCCATTTGTAAAATTGGCCATTTTTTCATTAGTTAAATCATCCATTAACGTTTTATGTTAAATTTCCACTCTTCCATTAGGTCAATTGGCCAATTATACTTCATTCCATTAAACCAATTTTTCAGGAGGCTATTAGGCCTATTTTCGTTGAGGCCATTATTCTAGTAGTATAATTGGCCAATTTTCCATTATTAAATTAGGCCAATTGGCAATTAGGATATTAGGGAATTAATCCCTTAATCCATTAAGACAATTGTCCATTTGGGGTAATTTTCTATTTCCAATTAGGCTGTTAGGAAAATTAGGCCAATTATCCATTAGGACTTTAAGACAATCTTCCATTAGGTCGTTAGGTCAATTAGGAAAGTTTTCAAATAGGCCATTATGACAATTTTACAACTGGAATTTATTCTATTAGTTCAATTGGATAATAGGGAATTAGACCATTTTTTCAATTGGATAATTTGAAATTATCCCCTTAGGCTAGTTAATCTATAGGTTGTTAGTCCAGTTCGCCAATTTTCCATTACTTCATTCGGCAAAATGGACAATTATCCATTAGACCATTATTCTATTATTCCATTATTTCATGAGTACATCAGTCCATTATGTTAATTATCCAATTGGAATTTGGGCCAATTATCTAATTATCCCTTAGGCTATTAGGCCAATTGGTCATTCGACCATTAACTTTTTTTTCTAATAGGCTAGTCAACCATTAGGATATTTTAACACATGGCTATTAGGAAATTAGATAATTAGGCCAATTGACCATAAATAAATTAGGCCCATTCACAATCTGAACATTATGTCATTAGGACAATATTCCAATTATCCATTAGGTTGTTTGGCCAATTTTCCATTAGTCCAATTGTCCAACTAGCCATTTCGACATTAGAAAAATTTTCCATTAGACTTTTAATAAAATTTTATAATAGGACAGTAGGCCAATTGTCTTTTAGACCACTATTCCAATTGGATAATTGACCATTAGGTTATTAGGATAATAGGCAATTTTTTCATTTGGCCATTAGTAAAATTACCCAATTGTACATCAGGCCTGTTGGCCAATAGACAATTACACCATTTGGACAATTAACCAATTAGAAAATTGACCATTAACTTGTTAAGTCAATTATCCATTAGGTCATTAAGAAAATTCCAATTTGAAGTTAGGCTAATTGGCCATTAGGACATTATTACAAATTGGCCATTAGTTCATTAGGTAAAATGTAAAATTGGTCTTGAGTATATTATTAAAATTTGGCATTTGGTCATTAGGCCAATAAAGAAATTTCCTAATTTTATAACATACCATTTGGCCAGTTGGACAATTAGAAATCAGTCTATTATGACAATTGGTGAATTGTCTATAAGGAAATTAGGCCATTAATCCAATTAGTCCAATTTTCCAATATTCCATTATGATATTATTCCATTAGGACATTAGATCATAAGGCCATTAGGCCATTAGGCTGTAAGGATGTCAGGACATTAGGCCCTCAGGATCTTAGGCTATTAGGATATTAGGTCAATTGGATCATTGGATGTTTAGACATTAGGGAAAATGGAAATTATGCCATTAAGAGAATTGGACAATTTTTTATTAGGGAATTAGTCTGTAAGGATTTTAGGCCATTAAAACAAATGCCCAATTTTCCATTAAGTCATATTAAAGGGTGTATTTGAATCCATATATTAAATCAATTAATGATAATAAAACATAAATTTCAACCTGTAAAGATAACGAAGTGACTATATAAATCTAGAAATTATTTATGTTCATAATAAAGTATCTTTTTCTTCTAATTATTGGGAATAATATGTGCACCAATGTGTACAGATTCATCATTGAATCATTCTTTTTTCGATGCTTATTAGACACCAAAATCTATAGAACTAATTAGAATTAAATTTTGTATGAAAACCAATAATGATTGGAAATACCTTAAACTCATCATTATTCCAACATGGAATAATTTTCTGATATTTTGTTGTTATACATTTCTATAATATTGTTACACCCTCAAAATCAGAACATTATATAATCCTCTAACCAATATAAAAATCATGCTTATATAAACTCTATAACACCCCAAGATCAATCAACCATGAAACCTTAGCAGGTTCGCCATTGAGAAAGTTAAACAAGCACTGTAATGAGTATGCTAATTCACATAAATTAAAGAATAATATGGGTATAAATTTGTCAAATTTTCTTACCCATATCTCTACCCACAATTTTTCATTTTTCTTCATTACCGATATATCTCTGTGAGTTTGGTTGCACCAGAATCATATCATGGTAGTTGGATAATGTTCCACTGAATCTTATATAATTCCTTAAAATTTTCACTATGATCTGAATTTAATCATTTTAATCAAATATTATTTGTGTTTGGTTGTAATAGGCTTCACAAATATTGGTTCACTAATATCTACTAGTAGATGATCCCACTAAAAATATAAAATGATAAATAATAAAAATTAATTCAATGTAATATAGGAAAAATATTATTTGATAAAATTTGTAACACATATTTTACAAATTCAATGTGGGATACTCAATAGTCTTTTATGGAGATGATAAATACCCTAAATTAGTAGCTTATGAAGGATGAGAATGTTTAAATGCATGATCTAGGTGATTTGTATGCACTGGAGTGGATGTTGAAGGAATAGAATCATTAAATTCAAGATGGATATTAGGTAAAGGAGGTGGTGTAGACACGGAAGGTAATGTCTAGTATGTTTGAGGATACAATGAAGGATATGAATATATTAACGGTTAGATCATCCATGGAGGCGGTGTAGACATGGTTTGGGAAGAAGATGCATAATGAGATGATGATGATGATGGAGGAATAAGTGGGAACATACATGGAGAATCAAGTGGTTCATAGAAATGGGTGGTATATGAGATATCTGTTGGTGGGTTAGGGTGGGAACAAGTACGATGGTGACCCATCTAGGTCTAGGAGCATCCTCGCTTGGACCCATGAATGGATGATGTGGATGATCAAATCTGGTGCAACTAGATATCCATAAATAAATTTGATAAAAAATATGAACATGAAATTACAAGTAATGTAGAAGAAAAAATTTATTATTATTATACTCACTATGGGATGTAGAGTAGGCAACCCAGACTTCTGAATATACTGATCAACATCAAATGACTTCTTCATTTATACTTTCATAGTATTTTCCATAATTTGAATAAGAATAAAATGTTCATTTTTTAGAAAAAATTTTAATATCCATGAATACAACTGAGAAGCTAATGAATTCATTAAAAAAGATATAACATGTTTTAGAAAGAATAATTTAAAACCAAGTTATACATATAAAAATTTGAAACCAGTTTTGGGAATTGAAATAAATATAATTAAATGAAATGAAACCAAAAAATACTAAAAGGAACATATATTCCAAACAGAATCTAAATTAATGCAATTGAAGTAATAACCACATTAAAAAACTATGTCAGTGTAAACAAAATGAACTGTGAACATGTTTGGTTGATTATATATATTACCCACCACTAAATCAAGTTCAACATCAACATTCCTAAAGGGAATTTTTTTTCATCAAATAAAATATTTTTTTCAACACCAATGGGGAATCATTGTTGTCAATTCCATCCACAATATCATGAAAATAATATTGGGATTACTTCCTTAATGACAACTTTGTCATTTCATAGATTATCTTTCATATAAAACACTTTTTTTCATTAATGCCAAAATTTATGGTACATCGGTAACTATGAATCAACTCATGTCAATAACTATGAATCCATAATTATCAATATAATTACTGTGTAACTTCATTAAATTTAAAAATTTACATTTCATCATAGTAAATTAACATTGAGGGTAGTAATACCATAAAAATATTTTCTAAAAAATTCCATAATAAAACACATTTTTATATAAGGGATGACTATCTGATACACTAGAACAACAATCTATTATATTAGTTAAAATAACTCCATCTTTTTTTGTTCTCATTTTCACCACTCAATTAGCTGTAAAAAATTTATACTCACTAATTATTAAAAAATTTCATTCATGAAATAATGAATTGGGTCAAACATCCAATTCTCATAATTAATGTTAAACAGTGTCAACAAGCAAACCCAATTAATGAAATATATATGAATAATAAAATTAAATGAATATAAATTTTAAGTAAATAATTTAATGGTCATAATGTTGATTTCAAACATGCATGAAACTCTGGGATATGATAATATCATCTCCATATCAATGGCATATATTGATGATATCTTCATAAAATTTTCTTTTTCTCCCTATATAAAAAGAAATTAAAAGGTTATGGTATTTTTAAATGAATTTTTATGAGATAAAATATATATATTCAAATTACTAACTTGACATAGTGATTGATAAAAACATATTTAAACTAGACTGCGTGATGTTCAATATCCTACTTCTTAAAGCTCAATGTTGCCAATTTATATGTCCAATGGAAGAAAGTGTATTCCACCCTTTTGGAAGGGCCTATAGCATCAATCGTGGGTCTCTCCTATCCATATGAGTGATGGAGGATTCCCCCATAGCTGGCTAGGGATATTTTATGATCTTCTATCACTTGGAATAAATCCTTCATATATGATTTCTTCTGGCATAGATCTGGTCTCCTTCGTCTCACTAGTGTGTCTCATGGGATTGGTTGAATTGTCAGTGGGGTTGGCAGGAGGGTATTTTCTTCAGGAGGTCTGGTTGTTTCAGTTAGTGGGTTCTTCATGTCAGCATTGTGATATGGGAGGATACATCAGATGATGGATAATGCACCAGGGTGTGATATTTTTGGAAATAGGGATGTCAGGGTGTTTAGGTCGGTAGCTACAAGTGGTTTATGGGGGTCATGGCTTGGGCATTTGTAGTCTTCAATTGAGGATTCATGGAAGGTGGTGGAATCAGTTTTCATTGCGATGGTCTTCTAGACTCGGTCGGGCCACCGTCCACTAGATGATTATAGGCTTCCCAACAATCCCGATGTTGGTGGCGGCATGGAAGAATATCGTAGTGGCGATGTGGTGGGATCTATGGTCATTTTTGGGATTAGAACGCAGTTCTATAAATGCTATTTGTGGCGAAGGATTTTTTGAAGGAAGGTATATGGATGCACTTTTGGTCATATTCAGGTTATGGTGGGTACAGATTCGGTGACTGCCGATGATGGGTCTGGCGTGGAGGGTTCATGTGAATTGTGTGGTTGAGGAGAGAAGACGTGTTATTTTCTGGGACATGGGAATTTGTTATGACGTGTTCGTTATTTGTATGACTTTGATACATATGCATTGTAAATATTGTTTTTCATTGGGATTACACGCCATTGAATTTTGAGCCCTATGTGCCTCTGGGTGTTGGGATTTCCGATGGGTTCTCCGTTTTCCCAAAAAGGGCTTGTGTGTTTTTTCGATTTTAATTAAGTGGATTTCTCCCAACTTTTGGGTTTATGACCGAAGAATTACAACTATTTTTGGGAATAATTGGAAAAAATGGATCCATTTCAACATACTTTAAATATTCATTTCTCATTGGAATGTTATGTATTGTGCTCACATCAGACAAATAAAATGATTAAAAATACATACATTCTTCATCCAGATAACCTCTCCCAGTAAAACTGTTGTCCCATAAGAGACTATTGGCCACACTCACTAGTATTAATGGTTTTAAAAATCACAAATCTGGTTAAATAATATTAATCATGTTTAATCACTTCAATCATTCTTATTTGAGATTCAATATGTATAATTATGATTATATATGATAACATATATGTTTAAAACATTACGATAATGTTTATTTTGTAATATATCCCAAGAGGAAATATTTTATAAGTATAATAGAATAACAATAATAGAATAGATGAGACATTGATAGTTTAACTGAGTCACCAATAGGGAAAACCGACTCACAGATAGATGACTCACTGATAGTGCAATTGACACACCAATAGATGGACTATAACGTTGATAGTTCAAACAAGACTCCCATAGAACAATTGTTTCACTGAAATAAGGACTTACCGAAATTAGGACTTACCCATGAAAGGAAATACTAATACAATGAATTACCGATTCAAGGAATTACCAATGAATTTTGCTACCAACAAATGGTGCTACCGAAAAATGGTGCTACAGACCCAAGGACTCACTGATGCATGTAAATACTGATTGAAGGAGAAACCAATAGATTTTGACACATATACCAATAGAAGGACTCACCAATGGAATGAGTCCCCAATGAATCATTAATGGATAATTGAGTCACAAATGGAATATTTAGATTTCTATTTATTTAAAATTATTTATAATAGTTGCATTTTGAGTGTTTTAATGTGACTGATTATGTTAATGGATTTTGCAGAAATCTTTAATGAGGTTGTCAGAAATACAAGGTACACTACCTTCCTCAGACATGCATATTGTTAGGATGAAAAATATGAAAGAAAAATTACACTATATAAATGATAAATCAAATAAAAGAGATTCACAAAAAGATACGAGTAGACACAGTAGAAGACCCACATAAGCAACTTAAAAAAAGGAAGAACACCTGAGGAACTCTTCATTCCTTCTTTCTATGAACTAGAGTACTATTATAATCCAATGTTCCAACATCCCTGCATCATCCAAATGATCATACAGAGAAGAAAATATCCTCTTACTGGAAGATAGAACATAGTGCTCCACAACACTCTATTTTAGTGTTTACATCTAAAAGAGGACTACAGCTTTAACACTGATACATCAATGAGTTTAGACCTAAACTACAGAACCCACAATGATTTATAAACCTATAAAATAATTATTTCTAAGTGGTGTGACTTTTTATTACATTTTAGAGATTTCTGTACATCTTTCTATAAAATACACAAAGTATCCTACACTGAACTAGAGGATAATATATATCCTCACCCAACTATCATTTTACACTTTTTATCCCACATAGAATTGTTGTAGTGGTCCTATGCAACCTAGTTGTATTTTTTCCCACATAGAACTGTGGTAGATGTCTTGTGACCTAGACAATCTATGTACAATTGTTTAAACCCTAATCCATGGTGTGGATCAAAACTGTTATCTATATAGATTTCATGGTTGGATGTGGCCTCCAAGAGGATAGGACTATGTCTCATCTTGATATTGATCCTCTTGTTTTATATCAAATATGTTTTCGAATTATTTCTCTATTTTTACCTATATTTCAAAAAAAAATCACTTTGATAGTTATTCTTCACATGTTTTTATAATTGTTTTGGATTATTAGATTAGATACAAAAGTTTTATCAATATCATATATTTTATCAAATTAGAAATAATAAATTTGTTGAGAAATTATTTGGATAATCAGACTATTATAAATCTAGTACATTGATTATATGGATTGTTATGTTTTTAAATTGGGTTAATATTATAAAAGAAACTTTTTAACATATAATTTTATTGGAACTCAATTCACCCCCCTCTAGAGTGTCCTACTCCATCCAACATTTGGTAGTTGAGTGGGTTTTTAAACTAGAATTTCCAAAAGAATTAATGCATTTTCAAATCGTTCCAACTATGATTTAGTTGTGTTTTAAAGATCACAATTTTTTTTACATTAGATTTTTTAGTTCTTAAAAAATAATTTCATCAGTATAGATAATTGATTAGAAGGTTTTTCTACAAAAAAACCTCCCTAATTTAATGGAACAAACTATGCTCAATAGACGATTATGATGAAAATAAATTTAGACAGTACCTGATTTGATATTTGGACAATTATATAAGATAAATATGAAATTATAAAGACTACTAGGAATACCTAGAATGAAGGCATATAGTTTGTATATAATAACATTTTCAAAGTTATGAATGCTCTGATTTGTGCACTAGGAGATGAAGAATTTTAATATAATATCTTTATTTAGTTCTACCAATGAAATTTTTGACACTTTAGATATTTCACATGAAAGAAAATAGAATTCTAAAAGAATGAAAATTAAGAATTTTACTAGTAGTTGTGGTAATTTTAAGATGAAGGCTGATGCGTCAATTTCTAACATGTATCTTAGTTTTAAAACAAATTGTTAACACCATGATCTCTCTGAGGAGAGATATTATAGACAAGGAGAAAATAATGAGAATACTTTGATTCTTACCAGATATATATAGAGGGACTTCCATATTAATATGAGAATATGGTGACCCCAACACATTACAGGTAAAGGAGTTGATAGGAAAGTTGATTATATGTGAGGAAGAAGTAAAATTAATCAAATAAGAGGATGATGAACCCAAAAAATAATTTGATTTTCAATAAAGTCACTCAAAATAGAAGGAAAAATATCAAGATGAAACCAATACATCATGCGATTTAAAATCATCAATAGACAGTAATAAAGAGATGGATCAAAGAGAAATAAGGTTTCACAAATTTTATAGAAAGAATAAATTCTTCAGAAAACCCAAATATAATGGAATTATGGTCATAAGGTCCAGGGGAAAAATGACTGCATGATATGTGATACTTAAAATGAAATCATCTGTTATGAGTGAAAAAATGGGACATATAAAGGATGACTGTACGAAGATAATGTATAAGAAAATTAATGATTCCATGGAAAAAATGTAAAAAATGACATGAAAGAAATATGGAGTGCTTCCAAGGACAAATAAAGTGACCCAAAATCATATCATGAAGAAAACGATGATAATAAAAATATTTTTTTTATGAAAAACACAACTAAGGTAACACTAAAATCTCCTTAACCTAATGCTTACTATTCTAGAGATGAATGTGATTTTGAAAATATGACAAATAAAGAAATTTTTGAATATTAAAAAATGCTAGAGGATAATTTCAAAGAATTAAAATGATAAATATAAATCCATGAAGAAACAACAAGATTTTACCGAAACTATTAAATCTGAACATGCTATAAAAAATTGAAAAATTCTCATCTTTTTAAGGAAAACAATGAGCATAAATTTTCAAATGATTAAATAAAAATTGATTTAGAAATATTTACAAATGGAAAAGAAATTTTTGTTCAAAATAATAATTAAAAAGTATCTCTAAAATATAACAGAGTAAGATTATACCAATGAGGAAAGATGAATAAAAATAAAACATATTTTGTATTAAAATTTTGAAAATCCAGTTTTATGCTGAGTTCTGGAAAATTTTCTCCATGTTCTATCCATGAAACAACTTCTACTATTTCAATTATTTCTAGACCTAATAAATTCTATTTCTAAAATAATTTATAAGCTTCTTATATGAAACCCATGAACAAAATGTGGGATACCGATGCCCCTATAACTAATGTTATTGGACCCAAATAAATCTTGGTACCAGAAATCATTTCTTTACTAATATGTTTTAGTATGAAATATATTGGATGAGATACTATAAATGCTTATGGTTCTTGGATAGTGGATGTTCAAGACACATGATAAAATATTAATAATGCTTCAAGAACATGAAAAATATTGAAGGTGGACAGGTCACTTTTGGTTAGAATCCAAAAGGAAAAATCACTATCCTTGGCCAGATTCGTAACTCTTACTCAGTTTTAATATCTAAAGTCCTGTATTGATGGATTAAAATAAAACCTACTTAGTATCTCTCAGCTATGTGATGATGGTTCTAATATTAAATTTAAAAATGATTCATTTAATTTTTTCAATTATTAAAATGATTTAGTATTAAATTATCTTAGAAATGAGAATTTATAAGATGTTAACATAAATTCATTGATTTCAAAAAATGATTCATGTTTGAATTATTTTTATAAAGAGTCATGTATTTTTAATAATAAATTAAGGAACTTCAATATAAACTCACATATAAATCATACCATAAAAGTAATAGTCAAGAATGTTCCAAAACATGAGTTTCTAAATGAAACATTCTGTAATCCTTGTTAAAAGGGTAAACATCACAAAATCTCTTTCAAACCAAATAAATATGTTTTTACTTATCAACCTCTTGAGTTGGATTATATGGTGTTCTTCGAATCCTCAAGAGTATCATGTTTATTCCAGAAGATCTATGACTATGTTCTTGTAGATGGCCACTATAGATATACTTGGACAAACTTATTGGATCAAAAAAGTGAAGATTTCTCTCATTTTAACATGTATTATAGAACTATACAAAATCACAGTGGTCATAGAATGGAAAACCATATAAGTGACCTCAACCTTGAGTTTGAGAACCATGAGTTTGAATGTTTTTTATAACAAAAAATATATAGTAAAAACTAATCTACTCCTAGGATACCCCAAAAAAATGGAGTTGTAGAAAGATAAAATATAACTCTAAAAGAAATATCTAGAACCATGTTTAGAGAGTCTATGCTACCAATATACTCTTTGGAAAAATCTATCAATACATCATGTTATATAATCAATAGTCTTGACTATACATATCCTTAATAAAACCCTTTATGAGTTGTGAAATAATAGAAAACCCAAGGTTAACAACTTCAATGTTTTTGGTAGAAAAGCATTTATTCTTAACACTAAGGTTAATTTGGAAAAATTTCCCTCCAAGAGTGATATAGGAATTTTCCAAAGTTTTTCAATTTAAATTAAAGCCTATAGAGAGTTCAATAAGAGAACCAAATTTGTGAATGAATCTGTATATGTCATGTTTGTTCAGACAAATCCACATGAGTCAATGACCTCTTAAGAAAATATCGAGGATGATATGTCAAATATAGACATCAATACTAAATCTCATGACCATCCTACTAAGGAAAATGTTAAAAATTCATGTTTTGTAAATTCTCCAAACACAAGTCATGTTGAACCTAAACCAATAGAAGAATATGACGTGACTAGACTGTCTTTTTCTAGACCTGTTAGAACACTCAAGAACTATCCTTTAGATTCTATAGTTAGAGATTTGGACAAAGGAACTCAGACTAGTGATTATCTATGAAATCAGGTTGAACATCAAGCTTTCTTTTCACAACATGAACATATGAACATCAATGATGGTATCAATGCTTAATTTTGGCAGATGACTATGCATGAAAAGTTAAATCAGTTTGAAATAGATAAAGTCAGAAAACATGTAGACAAACCCAACGACCCCTTGACTATAGGAACTAAATGGGTGTTTAGGAATAAAGAAAAATAATATGGTATTATACTTATAAATAAATCTATATTTATTTTAGAAGGTTATAGTTAATAAGAAGGAATTGAATTTGAAGAAAACCATTCCCTAGTAGCTGGACTTGAGGCCATTAGAATCATTCTTGCCTATGCAACACATCAATATTTGAAGATTTATCAAATGGATGTCATGAGAAAATTCATAAATGGTCATATAATTGTGGATTTTTTTGTTGAAAAACCACTTGGATTTAAAAATCCACACTTTTAAAATCATGTTCTTAAATTAACTAATACTTTATATGGTTTAATGCAAACTCGACGAGCCTGGTATGATATTCTCAACACTTTTTTTTGTCACTAATGGTTTTATAAAATATATTTCTGATCCTACCCTTTTTATATAATGAATTTATAAATATGTTTTAGTATTAAAAATATATTTAGATTATATTATTTATGGATCTTAAAAAAATCCCTTATGTTTGTACTTTTCAATGATTATGCAAAGAGAATTTGAGATGAGTTTGATGGGGGAACTCAAATTCTTTATTTCATTTTAAATATTTCAAAATAAAGAAGATATTAAATTTAATCAATGTAAATATTAGAAGGATATTTTAAAAAGATTTATCTTTGAAATCACTAAGAGTAGTGAAATTCCAATGAGTACCACTTGTATGTTGGGCCTTGATGAATATGAAAATCTATTGATCAAACCTCTTATAGAGGAATGATTAAGAGTTTACTCTACTTTTCTGTTAGTAGGCCCAATATTTTTTTAGTGTTTACATGTGTGCACATTTTCAAGAAAACCAATATGAACCTCATTTAAATGATATCAAAAGGTTTTTTAAATATCTCAAATATACAACCAATTTGGGAATGTTCAATCCTTGAGGACAACCTTTTGATTGTGTGAGTCATTCAAATGCAGACTTTGGTTGTTGTATGTTAGATAGAAAGAGAACCTATCACACATGTTAATTTTTGGGAAAGTATCTAGTTTCATGGTGTATTAATAAACGATATTTTTTTCATTATCTACTACCAAAGCTAAATACATATTTTCTGGTAGTTGTTGTGTACATATATTTTTGATAAAACACACATTACTTGAATATGGATATCAATTCAAACATGTACCTATAAATTGTGATATCAAAAGAGCTATTAATATTTATAAGAATCTTATTTCACATTCTAGGACCAAAACAATCGATGTAATAAATCACTTATTGATAGAAAATTATCTAAAAGGTGATATAACATTAGAGTTCATTGGCATTGAACATCATCTTGATGACTTTTTACTAAGCCATTGAGCACTAATAGTATAAACTAAATCAGGCATGAATTAGGAATGATAAATCTATAAAACCTTCGATTGTTAGTACTTTGATGATTTTATGTGGATTTCTCATACCAAAACTAAAAAATTCAAAAAGATACTATCATACCATCACTGACAGTTTGAAGCTGATAATGTCATGCCGACACTGATAATTTTTTCACACTAATGCTTGGTCTTGCCAACACATTTGTCATGCCAACACTGATTCTTGGTCATGCCAATACCTTACCATGCCGACACTAATTCTTTTCCATGATGACACTGATTCCTTGTCATGCAGGAACTATTAGTGTTATCAACATCTATCATGATGAAACCGATAACTCACTGTTTTTATTTGTTTTATAATTTTATCCAAAACAATGCTATTCTATTTATTTTCACGAACCCGGTTCATGATTTTGTGATTTCAAATGCCCTAAAATATATAAATTCAAGTCGATTCACTATACTATTTTACCATTCAGTCATTGAGTCTTTGTTCTCTCTAACTCCAAACCTTTCACCCTCCAACTTTCTAACCGAATTGTTGGAATGGTGCATGTGAAGTGAGTTATTAAAGGTTGTTTTAGAGAATGTGTCATGTAGAAAATAAACCTAAAGGTGAATCTTTAAAATCTTTTGGAAATGTGAATCCTTATCCAGAGAACCATGTAGTCACTCCAGAAAAGGCGGTTCTTGTATAATTTCTATTAGAAACATGTCTCTACTGCTCAGGGAGTCACAGGATCAGTGATGGATTGGGTGGTTCTCAATTAATGAAATACATTTTTACCTGAAGTTAGTTCATTATTTTTAGATGAGTGTGGAGTTTCTTTTAGAAGTTAGTGATGTTTTCTAGAAAAATACAATATTTAATTGAAAATAGATTCTCTTTTTCTTTAAGGCAATGGGATGAATGACTTATGGTATCGCATGAGGGTGTATTTTATGATCACTATGGTATTTGTCTACCTAAGAGTAACATTTTCTACTTTGAGACAACTCTTAAGGAGATTACTAAAACTAAAAAAAATAGGAGACCAATTCTTGTAGTGTTAGATGAAGAGTTTATAATTTTGTTCACATTTATACAAAATCATATCTTTCCCAGAAAAGGGGAAATTTCATCACTAAAGAATCGAGATGTCTAATTTATTTATCTTCTTTGAAAAGGGATTATGGTAAACCTATGTAGATACCTTTATGTGCACATATATGAAATGATCAAGACTTCTTGAAAAAACCAATTCCCTATTTAAACCATGGATAATCTAAGCCATGTTGAAAGAGAAAGGTTGTGTTCATGAAGGAGTTGAAGTTATTTTTGAGTATAGTGGGATCTTTCTAAGAAAAGATATATATAAAAGGATGAAGATAATTTAAAACACATGGAATAATGAATGGGTTGGGGATGATGATAAGATTAATGATAAGTTCAATCTATTGGGCCCTCCAACTAGGCCAAGAGAAAACGTTGATCTTGGTCTGTGACCAGATGAGGATGTTTTTTACTCTACAGATGAGGAAGAAGATCCTACAATAGCAGTCAGTGATCAATGGTCACCTATCGTAAATATGAGTGATCAAAACACCACATTTGAAACTAATGGATTATCTTATAGACCTACATGTCCACCACATTATTTACCTTCATATTAACCAACTCTTTGCATGAATAGAGAAGAATAGATTAAAGTATTTGATATTTTAGTGCATGTTATAAAGTCTGGTACCTCTTAGATAAATCAAAAGTTGAATAAGAAGATGAGATATAAGAATAAGAAGCATGTAGTGGTAGTGGAAGTGGAATTGGTAGTGAGGAAAAAGAAGGTGAATAAAATGATGCTAGAAATGGAAGTGAAGAGCATTCCTCTCAAAATTATGATGATGGTGGATGGAGTGGTAAAAATAGTGAAAGTTATGGTGACCATCATGGGGATGATAAAGGTGGATATGTAGAGATGGTTGATGCTTTGGTTCAGACAGTTGTTGTATAAGTCTCTACAGTTTATATTGAAGAAAGAAGAGTAGTTGTAACTCAAAGAGAAGTGGAAGCTCAAATGATCCCATCACCTCAGTTAGTGTATGAAATAAGGACACATCATGTGGAATGTGGGAAAATAATGAGAATACCACATATTTAGGGGGTCATCAAGATATAAGAGATCATGTTGAGGGGGAGCCTTATGAATGGAGTGATCAAGATGGGGGGAGAATCATGCTGGAAGAGTGAGAATTAACACTCTCACCCCTTTGTATAATGATATTGTGTATGAATGGGTAAAGAATTATTTATATTTAGAACATTTCTTGGATTATGAAGACTCATATGTTGAGGTGTTTGTCCCTATTACCAATGAATCGGTGGTCGAGACCCTTCACAATGACTTTGTCTCTAAAGTAGACATTGAAAGGTTTAAGGATGAAATCTATTTATCTGCGAGTGTATCAGATCAATCTCAAATAGATTATGATATTAAATAAGCTTTAATGGAAAAAAACATTAGTTGAGTAATGAATTACACTCTCTCCAATCCTCAATTGAAGAGATGAATCAGCATGTGCAAGTTTCTCCTTCTCTAGTTTAGGCAGTTTCTATGAGTGAGCCTAATGTAGTCAAAAATTTACAAAAGATTATAATTGAAATTAAAACTAAATTAATCGCAATAGCTGAAAAAATTGTTGCAAACACAACCAATCTGAGAAAATAAATTATTTAAATTTCTTATGTAATAAAAAATCTAACCCCTTAGTATAAAGGCTTTCTAGAGATTGTTCTTAGTGCTTTGAAGACTCATACCTCAGATGCAGATGTTGCTTCTACCTATGGTTAGTCATCTGAGGCCATGGACATTGGGGGAGTGAGAAATATTGTTAAGGAAGAGCTTTAGACTTTGTTTGGTGCTTCTGGATTGGCCATCCTTGAAAAACAATTAGAAGAATAGTGACCATGCCCATAATATAGTCATGCTCGATTCCAATAGTGTTGAGACTGCCAATGATAATATTACAGAGAAGGTGGATTTTTTATTTCAGAAATACTATTACAAAGAATTACATTACTACCCTTTTTAGGTATTTGATATAGAACTTTACACTACCTATTGTGACCAAATCCTTCAACGACCAAGTACAGAAATTGAAGGAATTCACCCCAATTCTTGACAAGTTCACAGAAAATAATGATTATGTTGAGAAACTTATGTTGTTTGGTGTTAAAATTATTGAGGATTTCATCAAGATACTAATGAAATACCTTCATATGAAAAGTGAAGCAATTTTGGTAGCTTTTGATGCATTTATTGGAACTACTGAATTAATGTCCCTAACTCAGATGACATTTTCTTAGGCTTTTAGTCAGATTCATCTAGTAATCCAAGAGAATATTCAACCACCTCATTTGTCACAACACAAACCTAGGCTTGAATGTAATATTCCAGAAAGAGTAATCCTACCTTCACCGAATACTTCTTCAAAAACTCTCATTTCTCACCCACCACCTACAATACCTTCTATTGACCCCTCTGAGAAAGGAAAGTAACCACTTGACCACGAAAAGTCAGGAAGATGATTTTTTTATAGGGATGATGTATTGTATCCTTTTTTTGCACTAAATCTTTTAATACCTATTACTTAAATGTTTAATGGAATTCCATGATATTTCTTTTCATATATTTTAGTTATATATATTTTTCTATGATATATATTATTTCTTTGTTACATAATTTTTTATGAATTTTCTCTGTTTCCATTTCTTTATATATTTTATCCTATAAAAGCACATTAACTTTTTTGATAACCCCAAAATTTCTAGAATATTTTGCTATTATAATTATTTATTTTATCATTGATATCTCTCTTAAGTATTTTATTTTCCTTTCTCTTGATTACATAAGGGAAGAAAATGCATTAGTCTTTGATACTATTACTTTTTTTGTTTCCTTTTATACAATTATTATTAATTATACCTCTCAAACTTAAATATATATATTGACTAAATTCATCAATAATGGGAGATAATAAGTAGAATAAATATATTCCACATTAAATGATTACACTTTAAAAATCCATGATTTTTTATCATCTAAAAGGGGTATATTGTTTTCATATATGAGACATTTAGAAACCATCTCTAGTATTAATGGTTTGAATAATCAAAAATAATTTCAAATCCTATTAATCATGTATAATAATTTTACTACTGTTTATTTAAGTTTCAATATGTGTAATTGTTATTATATATTATCACATATAAGTTTTACACATTATGATAATATTTATATTGTAAGACAATCCAAGATGAAATATTTTCTAAGTATAAAAAACTGACACTGACAAAAGAGATGATACATCGAAAGTTCAACTGAGTCACCGATAGTGCAAAAAGACTTATTGATAGATTACTCATTGAAAGTGCACTGACACACTGAAAGACTGACTGTCTCACTGATAGTTCAAACGAGTCATCGATAGAGAAATTGTCTCACCAATTAAAGGAATTACTCATATAAGCAATTTCCAATACAAAGACGTACCAACGCATGGACTTACCCACACATGGTGCTACCGATGCCTGGTATTACCATTGTATGGACTCAACAATACATATATAAGTTGACATAAGGATACACTGATAGAATGAGACATTGAAACTGGTAGAAGGAATCACCGATGGAATGAGTCATTGATGAATTATTCACATAAAAATGAGTCACCGATAGACTATTTAAAATTAATTCTATTAAAATTTATTTCTGACGGTCACCCTTTGAGTGTTTTAATGTGACTGATTAATTTAGTGATTTTTGATGACATCTTTAATGGGGATTTCAGAAATACACTGTAAACTAATTACCTCAAAAATTCACATTTTCAGTCTGAAAGAATATAAAATAAAAAGGACTTGAGCTGAAAGATGAATTTTAACAAAGAGACACACAAGAGGATACCAGTAGAAAGAGTAACAGAAAAACATGAGAGACATACATATAGAAATAAAACATTAGGAATTATTCATTTATTATTGATATAAACTAGAGAGTTTCATTCCACCAAATATCCAACATCTATATTGAATCCATCTAAACCTAAGGAGAGGAACACCTTATCCTCCAAAAGGATATCACACAGTGCTCTATGAGACTTTGTTTCAGTTTTTTCTTCAAGAAGTGGAATCCAGGTTCAGCTCTGATACACCAAAGAGTCTAGATCTGAACTTCATTACACATAGGGCCTTATGTACCCTATCTAATACTTATTTGCATGTTGTGTGACCTTTTATTACATTTTTTAGTAGTATGTGCATCTTTTTATAAAACACACACCGTATCCTGCACTGAAGTAGTGTATACTGGATATCCTCATACAACTATATTTTTACACTTTTTTATCCTACATAGAACTGTGGTAGAGGTATTGTGTGACCTAGTGCTGTTTTGGTCCCACATAGAGTTGTGGTAGAGGTTTTGTGACCTAGATTGTCTATGTACTGTTGTGTAAACCCTGTTCCAGGGTGTGGATCCAAATATTTATCTATATATATTGTGTTGTGGATGGTGACAAAAAAGTTGTGAGGACAATGTATAAGAATGATATGAAATATCTTATTTTATATCTTCTGGGTTTTCAAATTTGTTTTCTCTGTTTTTACATGTATTTCAGAAAACTGAATTTCACTTTGGTTGTTAGTCTTATCTAGTATTTATAACTGTTTTGGACTATTAGATTACTTTAAAAATATGTATCAATATCTCATATTGTTACAGGTGAGAAATAATCAACATCCCAAGAATTTAGTTAAACTGTTAGACTATTAAAAATTCACTACCTTGATTAAATTCCCTTTTATGTTTTTAAATTGGGGGAATCATATAAATAAATAATGTAAATAGAAATTTTTATAAGAACACAATTCACCCCCTCATTAGATTCCTACTCCCAAAATAATGAACCATAAAGATTATTTATGTTCTATACATAATATTTCATTGTTCATATATTTCTTTCTCTAGTATACATCCAACGAAAAGATATGGGTTCACTAAGAAGTGGGTTAGTTAGAAGATAAACTATTAAATGATTCTTGTGGGTGAAAATGATGGAGGAAACATGTTTTCTAATGAGTAAAAAATTAATGGATTATCTTGTGGAATCCATATCAAGAAATACAATGAAAATCATTTAGAGAAATGTTATTTAAGAAAATGGAATATGGTAATCACTATCACCCATAAATTATTGGACATGAAATTCAAGATTTATTTTTGAATAAATTAATGGAGAAGGATGTCATAATATCTGGTTTACAAAGATTTTAATTTTAAATCCCTTATATGTACACGTTTTCGTATGTTTCTAGAATTGCTATCTAAAATAGTTATATTATTAAATAATTCCAAAAAAAATATTTTTCTAATGGTTTCATCATATATGAAGCACCAGTAACATTACATTTATTTTTACCAATACACACATGATATAGTTGTGGTTGAATGCACAATTCTAAAAAGTATCCGTGAGATTAGAGGGAAACTTTGGTCTTCCCATTCATATTTATATGGGTTGAAATAAAGATTTCACATATATTTTTCTCATTATGCATTACTTCTAAATAGTGACATATCATAATGGTAGAAAAATATGGAAACTCAATAAATATACTTATATCATTCCAATTGTAAGTCTCTTCAGTGTCAAAATTTTTATTTTTTTTAGATTCAATATGACATTTAATTAGAGAAAATAAAAAATATATTAATTCATTAACCACCTATATTCCTAACATACGTAGAGGTGGTAGTTCACAATCAATAGTATTATGAAATGTCTGATGATTATTTCTATATTGATGATCAATTGGAATGAATCATTGACACCACATGAAACTAGATCAATGATGATATGTAATAACGATCTATCATGTATTTTTCATAAAAATTGTACATGATAGTATTCCCTTAATACTTTAATATGAAATAATTTCATTGGATGGGAAATCAAATATAGTGTATTGAAGGGTAGCACACATCTGAGATATATTTTTTGGAGATGAATCAAATGTAGACACACTAATATCCCAAAAATTCTTCAGCTCTATTATTATTGGTTGAAGGTATACTTTTATATCATTGTTAGAATAAAAAGGTATAGATATTATTATTCCCAATAAAGTGAGTTATTTTTTATCACACATCATTAGAGGAAGATTATAAATGTGAATAAAAATTGTGCACATGATGTGAGTAGTAAGTATCTATCCAAATGAATTAAAAAAATTATAGGATTGACCTAACAGGATATTACATAACTCACCAATAAATTCAGTATTTTTTGTTTCAAATTACTTCCAAGATAATTCTTATCTAGGATGAATGAACTCATCATTATATTTTATTATATGCACATAATACCATTGAATATAAGTTTAAACTTCTATTGATGTGAGTATATTTTGAAACCCGAGAATTAATGGAAAGTGCCACATGATTTTATGTGGAATATGAGATGGTGTTACATCTACATTTTCATTTCATAAAGATGTACCGTGTTCTTTATAGTTATTATGGTCACATATTTTCTCCCAAAATAAACTACAATCTATCGAATAAGCATGAATTTTACTAGTAGAAAATTTGATCTAGTTAATTAAATTCCCTGACATATAATGATTTGAGATAATATATACACCCTCAAGAAGAAATTCCTTCAAAAGTGAATAATATAATCAATGGAATAACTAGAATTGGATACCTATTTTTCCATGATATAAATATATTAAAAATTCCTACATTTTCATTTTTGAACATTCCGGATATACAAGAGTTCAATAATCATCCATTAAAATTTTCACACTTTCATCATCATCATATTTAGTATTTTCATCATTTTTATTGATATAATTATCATTTTTTATGGGCACACTATCTCTCTAATTATGGTGAAAAAATTTAAAACAAACAAATATAAAATTCTTCATTTGACATATTTCCTTCCATTCATGAATAGTATAATAGTGTATCATCACTCTATTTTGATACCAAACAAAATACTTTTTTAGAAATCATCATTTTTTATATAGAAGAAAACTTCTTCTCATATTAAACAAGTTACTCCAACTAAATTGTAAAATTCACACTATATACGAACTCCATCTAAGGAATTGTTAAATAAAAAATCTATAAAAATGCTAGTTCTTTTGAAACTCGGTTGAAATCAGATCAGTAACATACATCAATGATCTATCCATTATATTATAGGGGAAAATTTATTTTCCCATGAAAAAAGTAAACTATAATTTCAATGATATTCAAATTCAAATACAATTTAAATGGATAGTGTAGTGGAAAATAATTAACATTAATACGAAATCAAATTAAATATAATGAATATTGTAAGTGACTATTACATAATACTATACTATCCATAAAAATAATGAATAAGGCATATCGTAACATAATCCAATGTATACTCATAGAAATACATTTATGATAAAAGTATTGGTGTAATTGAAAACATTGAAATACTAAAAACAATTGTGTATTTTTCTCCATACAGGAATTTTCATTTGGAAACATAATCTTGGATAAATTTTTTCATGAAAAGAATTTATTTAAGATTTACTTTTATTATAATATCCAAACATAAGGAAAATATATTTTACATGATGTTTATTCCCATTTAAAAAGTATTTAATTTTTGGAAGATCAATCAAGACTAAATAATTAATACATTCCAACCCACATTATGAAACCCATACATTATTTCATATATAAATCAACATTCCACACTTCTTTATTATATTATAATCATGTACACTATCATACACTTATTTATTTATCTGTTAAAACATTACAATAAATATTTTAACCGTGGTGAATTATAAAACAAATGTAATTTCAATAATTAGATCCCATAACTATAGGTCAATAAAATTCAAAATTAAATACTGTAATTACATTAAATATGATTCCAATCACTACAAATATCTATATCCATAAAATATTTGGATGAAGGAATATTTATTTTCTGTTAAATTCATAAAAATTCCTAGGATAGTTTTCAAAATAAAATTATTGTTTTTATAATAGTATTGTTTTTTATTTAATAGATTCTATTTGTTCTCCATTAGACTATAAATTTAAAAACACAATGATATAAGTGATTCCAAAATTATCAACTAGAATCACATGAATCCATAAAATTGAAACCAATGAACAAAAGATGAGAAGAAGGATTTACAACTCACTAATATTTTGTCAAAGAAGACCATAATAAGATAATCCTTTACTTATTATAGAATATTGACGAAGAAAATAGATTAAATAATAAGATGTATAGAAATATTACCTCTCAAAGATCACATAAGAAAAATGCCAGAAATAGTATAAGAACACGTATCTGATGGGTGAAATGTTACATGAGTAGTGGAGAGGTGATGCCAAAGTATCCTTAGGAGGGTTGGGTTATTCTAATGAAAGTGGGAGAGGAATGAACTAGGGATTATAATGTTGAAGGGGAGGGCTAACCCGAGCGAGGGTAGCTATGTAAGGGGCTATCCCAACGATTTTCAAAAAAGTTTTTATAGATCAACCTATACCAATGGATTTTTAAAACAATGTGTATAGGTTGGGGATGAATGTCTATATTCATGGTTTCACTAAAAAATGGGTGTAGATCCATGGTAATAGTGCTAGTTTCCAGTATAGTTATGCTATTATATAACCACTTGTAGAGGCTTCTTTGCCTCAAATGCGGCCCTAATCCTTTTATGGGAGAGGGTTGGATAATGTTTTTGATTGGGAACTCTTGTTTGGTTCTAACACCCATTGACCAGTTATCAATTTTTATGTCCCTTTATGGTATAGTGATCTCATAATGGATGATATTTTAACCCTAAGACACAGATTTCAGTAATAATGTTAGATTTTGATCACTTTTTTAGGACATGGGTCCATCTTAAGAGTTAATTATTCTAATTCAACATATTCAAGACCATTAATGGGGAACAATGATAGTGTTTGAGCATTACATCAGGCTACAAACCACCTACTTACTTTCAATAAATGATTCATAATGTACTATTTTTTGAATTGATTTTTTTATTATAATTTAATAAAAAATAATTTTGGATATGGTTTTTATCCTCTCCTTAACCTATTACATTTGTGTCCATGAGCGATAATTAATAGATCATATTTTCCTATAAGAGATTGAACAAAAATTATCGATAAAATGGGTCAAAAAATATAGATAAATAACTTACATGAACAGAACCCAATTTTGAAAATAATAGTGGAACTATTGATGCACATATTGTGGGAATAATGACCTACTTAGGTGGTGGTATTAGTTGACAAGTTATTGGTATGTATGAAGATTTTTTTGGATAATACATTCATCTTATAATTTAATAACACCATTAAAAATCATTTTATGGCATATATTAATGGAAAATAGATCTACAAATTAATAAACATACTGAATGGATATGCACTTATGATAACAGATGTGTTGGGAGGTAATAATTATTTCATCTCCATGCGATACCTTATGGTTACCTATATATCAAAGGTATATTCATATGAAACCCTTTTTTATGGATTTGGATATTCTATTAGATCTATTATATAGATCCATGTAATACAGAGAGTCTCCACTAATGGAACATTAGGTGACTCAATCCTTTTTAGTACAATGAGTATTATGAGGATAGAAGAAGAAACTATATATGTCATCCCATTATAGTGGTGATGAGACCCATAAGTAAGATCTTTAATTGTGATTTAGTATTCTTTATTATAATTTTAGATGATACACAATCAATTAGATGAGGTGACACCCTCCCTTGTGGTGAGTCGAACCCTTATTTTGAAAGGTGGGGTTAAACATGGGGATTTTTAGAACCAACTTCCCCCGTGGAGGTAGGTTGAAATAATTTAATTTCTATTTGTTTATTAAACTAATTTCTATAGATTTTGGAGGAATGCATTGATAATTTCTATAGGGATACCATTGTTTCCCCCTCGATAGTGGATAAAAGTATGTCATAAAATTCATGAAATGAATAAAAATTTACATTTATAAAACATGAATGTATATTTACTAGAGATGTCGGTATGGTGTAATTAAATGAAAAAGATTTGAATCCTCATATTGAATTCCATTATTAGTTTTTGAATGAATAATTTGTATATTTATCTTTTAAATAGACTAATATAGAAGAGATATGTGTAGTCTATCACCTTCGAATGATTGTAGTATCCCACATTGATATTTGGAATGATAGTAGACCAAAATAATGGTAATATGTGAATGGTCCTATGTGACATGATTTTCAATTATGTTAAATTTTAATTTTTATTATAGAATTCATGGAGCTTATCAAACACATTCCCTTTTAGATAATAGTTCTCTTTCAATGTCTATCACATGCACACCTATAGAAATTTTATAATTGATCCTTCAAATTGAAGTATTGTAATTATTAGGGTGAACCTAATTTTATTGAATGTTCCCAATGCATAATGTGACTAATATTGGAATTAAGATGTTTCCTTATATTTTGGTATCTTTTTTAGGTTTCTATTATTTGACACCGTAATTATCAATGAATTTCATAAGAAAGAGACAATAACATTAAAAAGGTGTTTTTTAAAGAGTATGTGATCTTGTTTTTTGTTTTAAAATGAATATGAGGAGTTATGATTTATTTTGAGAAATTAATTTCATATTTTCCTTTACTACTTATGATAGGGTAAATGGTGTATATTCATATCTGGAAATGGATGATGAAAATGTGAATTAGAATATTTGGAAAATGAAACCTAACATCTCTTGAATAGTTAGGGAAGAGTCATATTATAATTTTTAGTGGGCAGGTCTTTACAAAATATATATTGTCTATATGATAGTATTATATATAGTTTTTAAGGTTTTTATATGTAATTATCATATAAGAAGTATCCTTATAATCAAACCTTTTTAGTGGATATAAATGGTTCTTGATACAAATTGTTCAATATTATCTGATGGTATTTAGGAGAGGAAATGCTAAAGGGTGCTAATGATGGTTAAAACACACATCATGAGATCATATGAATCTATGAGGGTAACGATATTGAATGATATTTATATGATAGTTATTATTTTAGTAGTATTTTAGGGACAAACAATTTATTTGTATAAGGTAAAAGAGTATGTTCACCTCTTAAATGATTGTATCTATGCTCTTTTAGAGCCCATACCACCCGAGTTAAAATAATTATGTGTGATGATGTGTAGACATATACATGAGATGTTTTTGTGAAAAAACATGGAAAATATATTTGTTTATTTCATTTTTGGCGAAGAATATATGTAATGGTGAAAAAGATGTTGTAAAATATATTTTTCCTTATCATGATTTATATCATATTTGAGTTTAAGATTCATTAGTCTATAGAATGAGTGAATTTTTAATTTTAAGATAGTAACTTACCATATCATATTTTCATGATAATTCCTTTGGTCATTAATAATCATGTTTAATCATGGGTGAAAATATGGAATTATTAAATTGTTTTATGATTTTGGGTGGAATAGTTATGATTTTTAATAAATAAGTATTTTTTTGTTCAATAATATTAAAATATCTTAAACGAGGGTTCATATAGAAATTCATAGAAAATGATTATTTCAAGAATGTGGTTTGTTTTATATGAAGTACAATTTATACTAACAAGTGATAAGTTGTGAAATGTGAAATTTCAGATCTTAAAATAAATAAATTCTTATTTATTAAAAAATTGTTATTTTAATAATTTTAGTGAAATTGGCATGAACATATGGTAGTGATGTAGTTCACTTGTTTTAATGTTGTAATTAGTTATCATAATGGATAATGCAATAGATTTTTTTGAGATAGTTAACTTTCCCTGAGTAGTGTAGATAAATTAAAAACCAATAAGGGATTTTAATTAATGGTTAATAATTGAATGAATGAAAGTAATTTTTTTTATATTTAAAAAACTAAAATAATATTTTTTCACCAATTTTAGTTCTTTACATAGTATGGTCTCATATACACTCTTTCCAAATATCACTCGTGCATGAAATTCATATAATATTGAACTACCCCTCATCACACCTAGAATGATGGTGCTCTATATTATTTTCATTCCCAAAAGATATTTAATAATTTAAAATGGAATAAGTAACATGGGGAAGAAATTCATATGATATGATAATAAATTATACATATTGACAAGGTATATTGTTGAATGATTATAATCCCTAGCGAGGAAATACATTTTTTAAATTATATGAATTGGATTTCAGTTGGTCTGATACATCATTTTCCATAATGAGACATCTTGATTTCTTATGGTGGTGATGAGTTAATAAATTTTTAATTTCTCAAAAATAAAATTATTGGTAAATTATTTATAATGTCTAATAAATATACTTAATTAATAAATTAATAATTATTTTATCTAATTAACATGACTATATTTTGAAGAATTGATAAAATGTGGAATTATCATTGTACGGATGATTTATTTAGATAATGATTATTCTTAAAATTATTTTATTAGAATAATTGTTACCTTATTTTTAATGGGATAAAGAATTAATAAAAATAGAATTTGAGTTTATTAAGTTAAAAAATGAAGTCCTAAATGTTCAAATAGAATAATGTATTTTTGAATTTGTTAATGATATTTTATTACAAATTAATTTTATAAAAAATATTATTAGTTGGAACTGAAAAATTATGTTATTTGGTATTAAATTATTCCCACGTGGTTATCTAATTAATAATAATAATTAAATTTTAATATTTTTAATTATTCTTAAAAAATATATTTTTATTTATAATTCATGGAATATCAATGAGTTATTTTTTATTCCCAACTATAATAAAACCTCAAAAAATCAGTATTTTTTATTATTCTCATGACATTGTGGGGGTTCCATGCTGAGTTATGATTAATGATTATTATTGATGATGAAATATGATGAATAGTTAATCTTAACATATTTAGAATTAGGAATAAGTTTTTCTTGATTTTTTATTATCCCATGCTCTCTAAAAAACATACATAAAAAATTAGTATAGGGTGGTTAGGAATTTCTACCAAACAAATCTCTATGATTCTTCACCCTCATTCTCTATGAGTTATGTTTTTTACATTTTTAATGTATCAAATTTTTTTACGTCTGATGGAACGGTTTCAATAACATAATCGTGGAATTGGAAAGTGTTTGTGGAACGATTTGATGAAAAAAGAACAATAATGAATTGATGAAAAAGGACTCTTGAAAACCTCATCGATCAGTTGATATGTTGAGTTTAGGGTGACATGTTTGGCCAATAGTGGAGCAATGACCGTATGTGATAGTGGGAGTTATGCACTCAGACATAAAAATAGAGTTTCTATAAAATTCCTCACTACATGGAATATCGTCACATACCCTCACTAAGTGTATTCCACTAGATAATGTTTCTACAATAAATTAATGTCACACAACATGTATCTCTAAGATACATGCTATTTGTATCATTGATCGACTCCCGTTGAGTGGTCATTTTTTTATCTATACAATCCCAATGACTTTAGTTTCGACACAATGTATCATTAGAACTAATAATGTGGCATTCACACTTTGTACATGAAAAGTCAACATTTCCAAATATGTACATTTGGTACACTTTACATAAAGATATCTATTCTTTGAAAAGTGAATCGACATGTACAACCTATTTATTGTCAATGTTAATGTTATTCTATCACATCATGAAAGTATGTATAGTCACTATGTGTTATAAAAAATTTCTTGTAATTCATATATAACAATATCATTATGAAAATCACACACATGAGATACCATAGACACCTACATGTTGTGTAACCCTTATAAACACCTTGTAATATGTTATCACATGATTTAGGATATATCACCACATGATCACCCTGATCGAGTGTTCCATTATATCATGTACCCTACCTGACAAGTCATATACTTAAAAGAATATAATAATCATTATATCATCCAATGTTGGTGGTATTTTAGATCATGTGAAAATTATATTCATATTTATATATATCTATATATAAATCTATAGGGTGTGTGTATCCTATCACCCATGGATTAAGATTGAGGAACTCAAGCTCAATGAGTTCAGTTTCTTTGTAGTGATGTTGGCAGAATATGTGGGTTGATTAATAGATCACTCATGTGGTTAATTACCCTCATAGAGAATACTGATATATAGTTTATGAGACCTCTATGTGTATAGTATGGTAGGGGTACCATATCATAGTGATTGGATATCATTCCTCTTCTCATAGAGTAACTCCCCCTCTAGGACGACAGACACTATACACATAAATAGTTTGGTCCACTATAATGCCTGGTTACTGTCTTAACTGATGTGTTTTCAACCTTGGAACTACTCATCCATTATTGATTCTATTGTGGGATATAGGGGAGGCCATATGTTTGATAAAATTATGATTCCTTTATTCTTCTAGTTCTCTGACAATATTATCCACCTTTTGAGAGATAAAATTACGTTGAGTTTAAATGTGGTGATTATCATGTGACCTCCCTCTATGGGGATGTAATGCGACAAGAGTAGTGTAAATTATAACTGATAAAATAATTAATTTTATAAAAAAATGATTAATATTATATGAGATAATGTGATTATGAAATTCATGAATAAGTAGTATTTATAGTCTATGTGTGATGAGTGTTTACAAAATAACAATGAACAAGGGAGATATATTGGACAGCGGTTTTACAATAGTTTAGATCCAAAAGATAATACGTATACTCCTCATTCTCTCATCCCAATATTATGGTTATAAACTATATAGACGTCACTTTTTATGGAAAGATAAAGATAATTAAGACATAAAATTTATTGGTCTATGGATCAATGAAACCCATTCCCATTTTCACGCATAAAAGGAATAGTTCACCGAAAAATGCTGGTTGTGGTTCCCCCAATTTATAATGATTCCATTTTTTTACAATTACATGATTTCAGACAAGATTCACCATTTTTATCTCCCATAGAATCTCCAAATGGATCCCACTTCCATAACGAGATATAAACATTCTTTCCAAAGGTAGGTTGTAATTTGTGGTTTGAGACCTAATAAAAATTATGAACACACATTTGTTGAGAAGATGAGAGGTTGGGTTCATCACCCCCTTTTGAGGGGAATTATTTTTGATTCTGGGACACTCTTATAGATTTTAAAAATATTCCTGTATCTCTTCCAAATCAAGATACTAGGCCATGTAGCTTACTAAACGCATCAAGGGATGAATCCATCTTCATGTAAAATGGTTTTCTATTAATGAGAACATATGAACGTGTATTAGTTTCTCTTTAGGATTTCTATTATTTCATAGAAATGGTTAGATTCTGATATTTTGAATATATATAATCAGGCACTCAAGAGTTTTCATCCATCCAAGGTGATGATTAGTGTTTCGATGATGGAGTAAAATATTCTTGGGTTCTCCTTTGTATCATGTGTATAACAATAATTTGAACTCACATAATTTTTTAGGTCATTTAGTTTAACATAATGAAGAAGACATATATGGGGGCACTTAGGAACCGAGTATGGATCTATAGACTTATGAAGGTGTCCTAAAAATACATCCTACAATTGGAATCAAAGCTATTATAATTATGTATACCCTAAACCTTACAATTGGAAGTGATAGTTATGTAAATCCCATTATGGTTATTTCAAAAGGATTAATCAATATAGGGATACTTTATTAGCATACACCTAGTCGGATTCCCTTAAATGGTGGGAGGAATTCATATCATGCCCCTAAACAGAGATTACACAATGTGGTGTCCTTGGATAGGGGAAATTAATTATTATAGTGATATGATCATTAAAAATATATTAGCCAACATTAGTCCCGGTCGGTGTGAGAAACATGGGATAATATTTGATCAGTCACATTGTATAGGAATACGATATCTATGTAGTATGATTCCCCTAATTGGACTTTTAATATAGGGCTCAAGACATTGAATGGATCACTACATATTCTACTAATAGAATGAATCAGATTCTTAATAGTTCAGTAAACCTCAACATACTGTTCTGTTGGGATAATCGATCAAACTTAGAGGGATTATTATTATAGATGAGGTTCGGTAAGGTTTGAGACTTATACCAGGATGCAGTCCCATTTGAAGTTATTTGACCATTATCCTTTGATTGTTAAAGAGTGGGGGCATGAGAGGATAAAAGTGAATGTCTATGGGTGTAAGGATATGATAATACCCATTCATTGAACATTGTGAAAACATATAATAAGAAATGAGAGAGTCTGAGCACTGTCACTGGATAAGGATGACATGTACCGAGGTGCCTCCCTAACATGTCCTGATTGTCTTTTTGAAATGTCTATGTTTTCCATAAATGACATGGCCATATGGAAGAAATATAAAAGGTTGATCTCATGATATAGATGTATTTTAAAAGGTATATTCTTAGGATCGATTCAAACACATTCAAGGGTGTCACCTGATTGAGTTTGTTATATCAGAGAGCTATCATATGAGCTTGATGACGTTTCAATAGGATGTTTCATGAATGGTGTGACATATGCATTTGAAAATGAAGGAATGAGATGTAATTTTTTGAAGGGTGTTTCATGATATATATAACATTTTTTGGGGACACCAAATGATATAACTCTAATTTATGTAGGTGGTTATATGATATGGTTTACACATATAGAGGATGTTGCAAAATCTAGCTGACATGTCCATCAGACATTGCCTGATCTGAATGAAATGTCTAATAGAAGTCACAATATCTGGATAACATATCTATAGGATTTCACATGATATTTTTTACATTTTTATAGGCAGTTTAATGAATGGGATGACATGTTCATAGGATGAAAAATGATTTGGATGTGTTATATTAAGTGCATGATTCCATCAAAATAACAACATTACATCCTTCCTCTCTATAATTAATACATATTTTGTTGGTTTTATTATCAATTAAATGTACCAATTTTTTTCATTAATTTTCCCAGAAATTAAAAATGTGACAAAATTAACATGTTGAACCCCATATCCATGATCTAACCAACACACCAGAGGTCCTTCACATGATCAACTAGGTGATTAAGTGAAGCATATATGCATTCTTCATAATCAATTTAGTAATTCCCAAAAATATTTAATGGTGGACGAACCTATGGATCATTTGTATTTACTCTATGATATTTCCACTCCCATGTGATACATCAGAATATATTTGTGTGTTTTTTTTTGGTCCAAATGGTGGGGGATGGAATATATAGTCCCCACTGAACTAGTCTTGTTCCACTTTGTGTAGTGTACATATAAAAAACTTGTGTTTGAATTTTTGGGAAACATGAGCTTCACTTGAACCCTCTATGGGTTATCCATGATTTTTTCTATCTTTCACATGATTAATAGAGACTATGATATCACTGAGTAATTTAAATTTTATGGACCCCATCTTTTCAAATGAATTTTTCATAATTCTATTGACATATAAAATTTACATTGAAACATCAATTTAACATGTATGGGTGTCTTTTAAGGATAATTACTCTTATAGAGAGGGTGTTATGTGATCATTAATTCCTTGTGTGGGGCCCTTCATAATATTATCTTTCCAATTTAAGATCCTCTATGAGATCAGGCTGGCATTCCAATGTTTCTTCACATAATGAAACAGGGTGAATAAAAACATCGAATGAAATAGATTATATATTTTCCTTATAGAAGTATTTATAAATTTTCATCATTATTTAATTAATTTTATATATATTTTACAATTTTATCTTAGTGTTTTTCTCTTTGGGAATCACATGATCAATTGTGTATCTTCTAACAGTGGGAGATTCTTATTGTGTATAATCAGTCGGTTTTTTTTCTATAATTCATTATCAAAGATGGATCTCATGATATCATACATGTATTCTCATGGAAAATAACATCTAATCACCTATGGATTTGGAGTATTGTTTCATGAGTCATGCACATGTCTGATTTCCTTCATATGATGATAGTGACACATCAATATTCATTCATGTGACAATAATGACATGTTTCTCGACGGCTCCATGGGGTCTCATGAATCACATAAGAACATCACATGAATACTAATGTAAATTAAAATGAATGATTCTTCATAATTTTTCATAATTTTATAATTTTACTTGACAATTGTTTTTATGTTTTTTGAATAACTATTTGTTATTGTTTCACATTATTTATTGGTCATGAAAAAAGACCATTGTCAAACTGATCTGATGATGTTGAGAGAAAATTATTATGAAGTAATTTGTATATGGGATTCACAAGAAAAAGAGTTTCTATATTTTGTCATTATCAAGTTAATTAGGGCTTGTCGGAGTGTCATCGTGAAAGAATTAGGGACTAAATTTTTTTCTTCTCATGATCATGAATAGATAATTCACATCACATGATTCATCAATTTTATCGTACCTAGGTCATGTGATCAGATATATCCTTAGGGGTCATGAGATCCCTACACACAAGCCATAAAATATCCCTGATCATCCTTTATTATGTTTTGGGAGAAAATAATTCCCGTTTTTTGGGTATTTTCTAGATCCTTGAATTTTCAATGCACATTTGGAAGGAATAATCAAATCCCCCCAGAGGCGAGGTATGATGTAACATGGACATGGATCTGAGGAATAAAATTTCCTTCCATAGTCCATGAGGATTATGATGGTCATTTTTCATATAGAGTATGGCCTTTCAGGTGACATTGGGTGTTTTATAGGATGGATTATAAATAGGGGAGTGGGGAACCACTCAATTCATTGACTAATATAATATATATTCCACAATTCTCTTCCGACCTATACTCTATCTCATGAGTGATCTTAAAAACAAAACTGAAAGAACAATTTACAAAAATACTATGAAATATATGACAGAACAATCTAGTAATGTGATCTCGCTATGTGACATTCTTATATGACCAATTTTCCTTTTACAACTCTTACTAACTAATCAACCATAATTTTATTGAAACATGATACATGGTATCTTAAAAAATAACTATCCAGTGATAATATTATGATCCACTAGTTTTGTGACATGATAACATTATTATTTAATAGGTTGTGTGACCACCTAATGTTCATGCAACCACAATTTTTACAACAGTTAATGTAGTCACAATATGCTTTGGGAGGCATGATTTTTGTGACAACATTATCTGGTCATGTGATCTTGAACCGTTATGTGGTTTATACATGTCACATGATGTTTTCCAGATTATGATCCACTATTAGAAGATTTATTACCCATATTAAATATGATTCATTATTTGTAAAAATTAATTACATTTCATGTAATCCCTAAAATGTTGTTGTTTGAAGGGATATGATTTTGAATAATCACAACTATAACCATCTTTTTCTTGTTTCTTTTAATAATAGGGTTTTTTATTTTTCTATTTTTATATATTTACTAATAATAGGGTTTTGAAAGAGATTATTTCAACTAAAATTCATTACATCATACTATATTATAGAGTTCCATTATGTATATTTGGCCTTTTGGAAGAATCTATTATGACATCACCCAACTATAATCGAATATCTCACTAGTTTCCATCTTTTATTAACTATATTAATAAAATGGTTTCTATATATAGTCGATTAGTCATATCATTTATCATGGGGTTGTCCAATATAATGGATAACTGCCCATAGGGTGAAGATGGATGTGTTAATTACAATCATGCAACTTGTCAATGTTATTCGATCATAATATTATATTCCGTAAATTATTCGAGAAGATTCTATAGATCATGGAAGGACTTGAGGAGCGATGGTAACTTATTTGATGAATGTGAATGGACAGTATGGGATTGAAAAAGATACTCTATATTTTCTATCCAATTAAATTATATTAACCATTATAATGTGATATGGACTTCTCATTAGGCCATGTATCATATTTCGGAACTTCTCAGGTAGTTGATTAGATTCTAGTGTCTTGAAACTAATTAATTACATCTATATAATGGAGAAAAAGATACTGGAAGTTGATATTTATAGACTTTATAGAATACCCCATATTTTGGAGTTTTTTATGAGTTTATTTCTTTAGAGGATGTCTCGGATGACCCCACATAGACTCTGACACAAAATTGAAATTCTCAATATAATAAATGAGAAGGATAGGAATAAGAAAACCTTCTCTCACTAATTTCATTAAAGGATTTGATTAGTATATTCATATATTGTAGGAGGAATCAACCAACTAATGTGCACCATCATTTATTCCCTTCCCAATAGGTTCAAAACTGCACATGTACTTTTTGGTTTATCCTTGAGGTAGGGGAGTATTCCGTATGGGGCTACTAGGTGGGACAAGAGGTATCCCAAATCCTTCAACTATAGTGGTAGTTATTTTTTTTAAATGGATGTATTTTCCTAGATGGGGCACACACATGGGAATTTTAGTGGAGCATTGGTGATGATAGCTTGATTAACAGAGTGGAGGCCTCTTAATATATTTATTATAACCCATTCCCACCTTTATCATATCCTTGGTCATATATAGTAATGAAACATCTGTTACAGGATTGGTGGCCTCTTCCTGTTCTTTTTTCGTTGGAAAGGAGAGAATTTCAGGTTCTATAAATGTCATATCACTACTAAAAATCCCAATTAATTAGTCCATCCCTATATGTGATTGTTTTTGTGGTTGTGATGACACCAACAGTTCCTCATGAAGTTATTGACATGTTGAGTAAAAATTTTCATTTAAAAATCAAAACATATCTTGCACCAGCTTGGGTGATTTTTTGGTAATGGAGGTGTCACTTTTATAAAGATGTTATATAAAATATCTCCATAGGACATGGTTATTGAGGCACACATATACAAAATAATTATCAATGATCTATATAATCCTATCAGTTTTATTTTAAAATTTAGTGTATTAAAATGGTTTCTCCTATCCCTTTAGTTTTAGTCTTGGAAGAATGAATTTTTAGATATATTCATCAATTTTGGGAAATGTTTGCACATTAAGACTAATATTATGATGGTATTACTCTACCTATTGATGCCACTATATTCATATTATAATACTATTCCCATGATTTGGTGGAACCCAACATGTGAAGTGTAATGAACATAATGGTCCATCATGCTGACAATCCATGAGATTTACCAAAACCCTTATATTTGTAAGAAATATAGTATATTCAAAACCTAAAAGATACTTGAGGACAATTCTCGTGAGCTGATGAAAAAACAATCCATTATTGGGAAATAGTTTTCTCTAGAGGAAGTTACATTGATACCAGCGAGAAAAACACACTGATTGAGAGTGGAACAAGCGAATCTTCTTCTATAACTTTTGTATCATATGATTCAAAAAATCCAACACCTAATATAACAACCATAAAAGTAACATTAAACCATGTACCATGAAGTATAATGAAGAAGAAAATCCATACCCTGATCACTGAGACTCACATGGATGAGTTTTGTGTTCAATAGGATCCCTATCTCCATCAATTTCAATATTTAGGAGTATTTGGATTTGATTGTTAGCCATTATAGGATATCATTATGCAAATCCTCCTAACCCATAAACAACGATTTATAAATTGTAAGGAAAAACATATTTTTGATGATGAAGGTGATTTTTTCAAATCAATAATGAAATTTTCAGAGGAGATTGTGCAGAGAAATCACACAACCTATCATTGAGGAACTCGATTTTATCTACTGATAATTAAAATATGAAAATATTAAGCTCCCATAGAAGACACCATTTCTCATCATCTGAAATTGTTATATTAATTTGTTTCTTGATAGAATGGTGAAGATGAGTTATCCAAATTTATTGAGACTATTCTTATTATGTAGGCGGTGGAGGAGGTGGAGGGTAGAAAAATTCATAATTCCATAGAAATATCTCACCAAACATTGGATGATTTGGAAAAATTTGACAGTTATATTTTATTATGATCCTTCAAAGTCTGTATAAGAGTTTTTCTCTTTTTATCATTCTTTTGACCTTTTTTAAGTGACTTTGGAATGTCGATAATCTTCTCTATTTTTTTATATTATTAAAGAGGAAAAACATTTTTAACATTAAACATCACCACTATGGTCTCTTTTATTAATGGTGTGCATTAATCTTTACTCATTTGATATCATATGGAGTATCAATTGTGCCCATAATTTATATAATACCATGTACATCAAACCATTTGGTTTTGGACATAGAAATGATTAAAAGTTCATCTTGAATATTTCTCATGAATACATCCAGCATGAGGTTCCTCATCTATGTATCTTCTCTAATTGTTATGGGTTCACCCATTTTGAAAGGTCAATTTGGGGAAATACATATTTTAGGGAAGGTGCTCTAATTTCTTCCAAATCTAGTGGAATTATCAATAAATGATTGATTTTTATAGGTATATATAATAATCTAATTAATATTTTTATCCATTTTTATCCAAAATGTTTTCAATGTTTTATATGGGGAAAACCTAGTGGGTGTGGATTGGGTTTTTTTGATGCCACCCTTTTATGTTTTCTTGACCAGAAATGTTTTTCAACTTACCTATTTTATAAATTCTAAATATTTATTGGATCATACAATTTGTATGTATAACGAGAATACAAGAGACTTTTTCACTAGGTCATCATTTAGATTTTTTCACATTGATATAATTGCGTTTCATTCAATTATGTATTTTATGATCTTACTGACCTACCAATGGTGTGTGGTAGTTTATGGTCCTCCAGTTTGGACCTGCTAGTTTTTTATTTTAAGTAATTCTATCTTGGATTTACTTCTACTATAGTTTAAGTAATTTTAACTTAAACATATCGATGTTTTACTTTGAGGTAATCTATATGAAGTCATTTAATGTTGTAGTTTAAGGTCATATAGATCAGATGATTTGAAGCATTAGTTTATGGTCTTATATATCAGAGCTTCCAATTTTGATAGTAATGGATGTGTATTCATTAAGGGATTGAGTACCATAAACATTTTATGAGATTATGAATAATAAAACTTTATTTAGGGTTAGATTTTATGCCCTCATAAATATTATTTTAAATAATCAATGTTCATTGATGGTTATATCACACTATGTTCTTTTAGAAACTGGAAGGATTAATGTCCATGTTAGGTCATGAAACCCCTCATACACACCTTAATGTGTATTTGTGGATGGAAAATAGTAGGGAATATGAGTCAAAAATGATATTTAGAATATGGGTTATGTAAATCTCACAGTCGTGAGTGTGAAATGATGAAAACAGAATGTGTATACATATCAGTGATAACCCATAACACCATTGGGTGATGAGTTCTTCCAAAGTGTTTTGGGGGATCACAACGATTAGGGTTCCTTTCTTGCAAGGAGAATATTATAATAGTTGGTAGGTCATTTGCCCTTATGCATAGAACCATATGTTTTTTATACATGGTTATGTTGAGGTGAACACACTCTTTTCCAGGGGACATGATAGATTTGTGAAGAATCAAACATCTTGATGATGAAGTGGGGTTTAGATTTAAATATATAAATTAGGATTTTGGTACCATAGGGAAGAATTTATTTTGTATTGGAGGCTTAGTCCCCATTCGGTGTGGTTTTTGATTCACATGGTGTGGTCTATCAAGTGGTCCAGTAATAGAGTGTCACATTCCTACTTTGAGAAAGAGTATAATACTTGACAACCTAACATCGATGATGTCAATTAAACTTGAATATTCTTATATGGGAATTTTATATCATTGTCCAAGAATATTTCAGTTAACATGAGGTGAAAATCACTGGATACAGGCTTACCAATTATAATGGGGGATATCCATATTCTATGTGATCAGTATGATACCACTTTGATTTAAGGGGACCCTCACCTCTAGGACAAATAATCTTCTAGAAACATTCTATTTAGCATTATTTTCATTTATATAATTAATCCTAGTGAGGTTATGTATAGACTAACCAATCCCTATTGTCTGTTTTCAGTAAGGGTTAACCAGAGTCAAGGGATCCCAATGTCAATGGTTTGTTTTCATTAGCTCAAACATCAATTTCATGATGTTTGTTTATGGAAATTCTAATATTCATAAATTATTTTAGCTCCCTAATGGTTATGTTTCTACCTAGGGAGCATATTATTATGGCGATTAGACGTGAAAAATCATTTCTCTATCCTTTTACAAGGTTATATAATCTAATAAGAATGATTTTTCTTTTACTAAGGATATAAGGTAGGATCCCTAAGATTTAGGTCATGTTTATAAATGATCTAACACTTAATTAAACTATATAGAAGTGGAGTTTAGAGAGGTAATACATGAATACTTCTCAATCGTCCGTATGTAATTTTTTTATCATTAAATTATTTATTTCTTCTTTAGTTGAATTTTAAGGCCTTGCAGTTGGGACCATCAAATGATATTAATAATGGTCATACAGTTTTTACAGAAGTTCATGCAGTTTAGGGTCTTGATACAGATGGACCCGGTATGAGGAGATTATTATATAATATCATAATTAATATACCCATTATGACGCCCCAACCACCGTTAGCCTGGAGCCGGTGCTATGGTTATGATGTGTAATTTATCTCGTACGAGTGAAACAAATAAGTTACACATCATAACACATCAGGAGGAAATTTCTGGTTTAGATCCTAGAGAATCAGAGACAACAACTTCGCTTCTTTATCGCTGAGCTAAGAACAGAAATCCAAGACATGGAAAGGCTCTATCAACCTGTAAAAATTTAACATAAAACATAGGGTGAGAATTGAAATACTCAGTAAGGGGTTTGTGAAAATACATAAATACAGCCTTTGAAAACTACTTTTAAAATACTTTTCCATACTTAAAATGTTTTCTTAAAGGAAAAAATACAAGACGAAACAAAAGTCGATGTAACACAGTTAAAGAACTTAATATTTACACACTAGAACACTTAAACTGGAACCCACTTAATAGACAAGATATGCATGCTAATAAAATGACATGGGTTATACTAATTATAGTGTCCATAAACAAGAAATGTGTACTTGAAAAAGACGGTGTAAACATCATCAGAGTCGTGCACAAGAGAATTATCTAAAAAAACACATCATGACATGATAAATGTAATGCAACATTTGTAATAAAATTTTGGAAAAGAAAACTGGAAATGCACCAACATTACCATATCAAATGTCTTGTGTTTTTTTTAAATCTGATACTCATAGGTAAGGTTCTATAAACTAGGTTATTCCTCTAGTCAGAGTAATCACATGGTTGGTCATATAATAAGAAATGTATGCCGAAGGACTCATGATCTCTGTGTCAAGGCCGTGTGCCATGACCTAGGGGTAATAACCCAATCTGACAGTCTCGAGAACTATCGATGCATCGAGGAGCTTACTTTTACCGATCTCCAACCTAGAGGGCTTACATTAACCAGTCCCCAAACTGTAGGGTTTTCATTTTACCGGACCCCATTCCGGGTAGTCCCATACATTTCCCACATGATGATAATGTCAGATATTCAAGGTGTCCCATACCACTTTGAATATTTAATTTTCATTTCATATTACCCAAGGTATCCCATACCACTTTGGGTAATACCATTTTCATTTCTCATTACCCAAAGTGTCCCATACCTACTTTGGGTAATTTAGTTCTTAGTTCATTATCATGTTGAGTCATATGAATGAATAATATGAATAAGGTAAAAATTGTATAATTGGTTTAGAAATACATGATATGATAGATAAAATTGATAATATGGAATAAAATCATGCATGGTTCAGCAAGCATACTATGTGCATAGAACAATTATTTAAGCACATAAAATGATGAATGTGTGAGATTTGCTCCAAAGGGGTATTAAATGAAAAGTTTCTAAAATTCCAGTACATGGGAATGAACTACTTGGAATTAACTATTGTTCATCACAAGTCATAGTACTTGCAACAAATTTTCATCCACTAATAATTACTACGACATGCTTGGTATAAAAATAATAAACACTTGCAATCTATAAAATTCCAACCCTTGGAAATAAACCACTTTAAATAAAATACTTGTCATTAATTATTGTTCTTCACTGGTCATAGAATTTGCAGTTAAACTCTGATCACTAAAAATCACTGTAGCGAGTTTGGTATAAAAATAATAGAGGATTTCTACATATTAACATAACCCTTAAATCTCTATCCTTTTAATACAAGTTTAAAACATGCATAAGCATATCCTTTAAAAAAACACAAATCATTTCTTGGGCGACATTAGTCAAGTTCATTGGTGTACCCTTAGACACAAAGATATAAAACAGCATAGGCAAGCGCTAAAATCTTACATGCATAAAAATATTAATAACCATTTCTTGAAACTAGGGTTTTCAGATATTAATCTTAAAAACACATACATACATAGGGATATATATACACAAAGTATATATATAGGGTTTCTCATAAAATAAACATGGTTCACTTAAAATCTGAAAACCTCTAACTACATATCATTTATTCAGTTTTAAAAAACAAAACCTTATGGGGGTTTAAATGTTCATGAAACTATAAATACATAAACATATAAAAACTTTGATTCTAACTATAACATGATTGTACCTAAACCAAAGACCTAGTTCGCATCCAATATATCATTCATAGACAAAATAAAAAGCAAAAACTTATTTGTATTGAAATACATAACTTATTAAAATATATAGTTTTATATATATATATAAGGCTTACATAAAGATCGTACATGTTAGGAATAATGTTAAAATAACCCCTTTCAAAAGTGTAATTATTAACATAACATACTGAATTATAAATAAATCTTAGAAACAAATTTGTATGGTTGATGTATATTTATGTGTATACTTGAACACCCAAAAACACATATAAATAAGATATGTAATGGTTCTGCTTAAAAGAAAAAAAACCTATTACAACTTGTTGGAATCACATGTTTTGATAATCCCAAATCATGCTTAAACATTGATTATGATGTATTAAAACCTTGCATTAATCTTATTATTCTATTCTTAAACGTATTTTATTCTAAACAGTTCATATTCTTACAGTAGTACTTACAGTAGTATTTACATACGTTTAGTATTGTTAGCTAACAGTCAGAGTTTTCTTTTCAAAGTCACAGTTACAGCTAACTGTCACCTTAAGTTACTGTTGCAATAAGTTCACAGTTACAAGGTTACAGTCAAAGACTAATACAAGCTTACAGTCACGAGTCTACCGCTATCTATTGTCAAAGCTCACAGACGAAGGTCACAGTTACAAGACTTCTACTCAAAGTTTTCTCTGCTCAAGTTCACAGTCGAACAAGTCTACAGTTGGATCAAGTTCACAGTCGAACAAGTCTACAGTCAAGGTTACAGTTAGACAGCTTCTGTCGACGTCTACAGTCAAGGTTACAGTTAGACAGCTTCTGTCGACTAAGACTACTGATGATCGAGGTCTACAGTTGATAAAGGTTACAGTTCTACAAATTTGATGTTACAAGTCTACAGTTAGAGAGACTACAGTTACATGAAGTAAAAGCTACCATTGCAAGCCTACAGACAGCAAGCCTTTGTTGAAGTCAGCAGTCAGAAGGAAGTCCACAGTTGGAAGACCACAGTTGAAGTCCACAGTGACCTACATTCTCGACCAGTTTATTATTATTATATTTCTACTTTTTCTTTAGCAATTTGATTAATACTAATCTAACGGTCATGTCTAGACAAATTGATACACCTAACATTATTTATTGATATTTGCAGACATATCAAGAAATAATACAATGTACGAGGAAGATCGTACGTGTAACTCAAGACTATTTATATTGTCGGCCTCGGGTGAACAAAAAGGGCATGTATGGAGGAGTATAAAAAGAAGAGAGAAGCATTCAAGAACAAGGATGAATGGAACAAAAAGAACAGTGACATACACGAAGACACAAAGAGTCTAACATCTACAACTGAGAAGGAGATACGCATATACACAAATAGAAGAACTCTTGAGCATTCTTTCTGAAGAACAAAAGAGTCTCAAGTGAACCGACTGAAAGAACCGTCTCCTAAAAGCCATGCTGTGAAGCACTCAAACACAAAGAAGCTGATCACTTGAACATCTGGAAGTCTGGAAATCACGACACTCTGTTTTAGTGTCAACTTACAGAAAACGGACCAAAGCTTCAAGTCACTCATTCCTACGAGTCCAGAACTGATCTGCCAACACTATAGAGCACTCTAAACCTTCTTCTTTCTATCTCTTGCTCTACTGTGTTTAAGTGTTTTACATTTGTGAGCAGTGTGTTAGTATTACACACACTGTCTCCTGTGCTTAAACTGAGGGATACTGAAAATCCCTATCCCAAACCTTTTTACAATTGTTACCCACGTATAACTGTGGAAGAAGCCTGGTGTGGCTTGGTCATTTGTTTTCCCACGAAGAACTGTGGTAGAGGTCTTGTGACCTGGACAGTGGACAGTGTGTTCACTGTTGTTAACCCCGATCCAGGGTGTGGATCATTTTTATATAAACTTTTGAGAGGACTAAGTCTCGGCTTGAGACTGAACCTCTTGGTTAATTCTATGTGTTTTTAGTTATACTCTATATCCATACTATACATATTTATTTCATATTCCGCTGCTATTACTTTGAAATATAATCTATCTTCAAAGCTACTTTGATAATTAAATTCGCAAGTGTTTATATTTGTTATAAATCAGTAAGTTAGTTTCAAAAGTTAATTTAATCATAAGATTAAGTTAACTGAGAATTAATCAATCTTTGAGAAACTAATTGAACCTTTATAATCTATATAAATTCACTACAGTTTAATTTGTTTTTGAAATTGGGGGATTTTAATAGAAATTGTTTTTAACAGAAATTTTAATTGGAACTCAATTCACCCCCCCTCTTGATTGTCCACTCCGACCAACATTTGGTATCAGAGGGTGTGTTTATCTCTGTTATACTTGCTCCAAGTTTTATTTTAACTCTCTGTTTTTAAACTGTGATTGTAGTTTTATCTAAAAGATCTTAAATTTCTGTTAGTTCTAAATTTTATCTCTTTAAAACATTTTCTAAAATTTCCTTATGGATAATAGACTAGAAGGTGCTGCTACTAACATGCCACCCTTCTTTAATGGTGTGAATTATTCCCAATGGAAGATCAAAATGAAAATTCATTTGGAAAGTATGGGTTTTGATATTTGGACTGCTATAGAGTCTCAATACAAGATTCCAGAAACTGAAAGAATAACTTGGGATGAACCTACTAAGGTAGCTTACAATAATAATTGTAAGGCTGTGAATTCTCTCTACTATGCTCTAGGAGATGAGGAGTTCAATAGAATTTCTGCTTGTAAAACTGCTTTTGAAATCTGGGACACCTTAGCTGTTTCTCATGAAGGAACAACTAATGTCAAGGAAATGCGGTTAAATACTTATACTATCAAATACGATAACTTTAAGATGAAAGCTGATGAACCTATTTCTGATATGTATCTCAGGTTTAATGAGATAGTCAACACAATGAGCTCACTCGGAAAGATTGTTCTAGCAAAGGAGCAAATCATGAGATTATTGAGATGTCTGCCTGACAGATGGAGAGGCACATCCGTTTCAATTAGATAATCCTGTGATATTGGAACTTTGCCTGTCAAGGAGTTAATTGGTAAGCTGATGATGTACGAAGAAGAGCTAAAGGTGAATAAAGAGGAAGATGAGGAACCAAAACGAAAATCTGTAGCTTTTAAGTCTACTGGATCAAAGAGCAAAGACAAGGAGAAAGTGCATATACCAACTGAAAGCTCATCTAGTGAAGACTTAGATTCTGACAGTGATGCCGAGATGGCACAAATAGCAAGGAGATTCAAGAAATTCTATAGGAAGAAGAAGTTCTTCAGAAAACCAAACTACAAGGGTAAGTATGATAGACAAGGTAAGTGGAAGAAAGATTGGAAGAAAACTGATAAAGAAGAAGACATAGTTTGCTATGAATGTAAAAGGAAAGGACACATCAAAGCTGACTGTCCTAAGTTAAAATTCAAGAAGAAATATGAGTACAAGGACAAAAATTATAAGAAAGCTATGAAGGCCACCTGGAGTGCTTCAGAAGACAGCACAAGTGAATCAGAGTCCAGTGATTCTGAAAGAAATCGTGCTAATATGTGTTTCATGACAAACACATCTGAGGTAACCTTAGACACTCCCACTTTAAACTCTTATTATTCTGAAGGTGAAGCAGAATCTGGTTCTGATTCTGAAAATATGTCTAAAGATGAATTGATTGAATACTGTAATATGATGGAAGAAACGTGTAATGAACTAAAGGATAAATATAAGTCTTTAAAGAAACAACATGCTCTTACTGCAAGTGTCAAGTCTGCACTTGATGTAGAAAAAGAGAAAAATGTTCAATTATTAAAGGAGAATACAGAACTGAAACTATCTAATGAACAACTTAGAAAGGACTTAGAAACATTAACAAATGGAAAAGATACTCTAACCCAACTGCTAGGAAAGAAAGTTGCACCTAAGTATGCTACTGGCTTGGGATACCAACCTGGACAAAGACAGTTTACTAAAACCCGATTTATCAAGTCTGGAAAAAATCCTGCTAGTTCCAGTTTTGGAAATTCGTATGCCTCAACTGGTTATTTAAATAGTTGTAGATCAAATAAAGTATATCTCTCTAAATCTGTTGCATCCATTAATTGTATGGGACCCATAAAACAAATCTGGGTACCTAAATCCTTGATTGCTAACATATCTGGACCCAAGAAAATCTGGGTACCAAAGTCATTTCCTGTCTAATCTGTTTTGTAGGAAATCTGTTTGAAAAGCAATTACAAGAAGGTATGGTACTTAGACAGTGGATGTTCAAGACACATGTCTGGGGACTATTCGTGCTTCAAAAGCTTAATAAAGGTTGATGGAGGATATGTCACTTTTGGTGATAACTCAAAAGGAAAAATCATCGGCTTAGGCCAGATTGGTAACACTGACTCAGTATTAATTTCCAAAGTTTTATTTGTTGATGGACTTAAGTACAACCTACTTAGCATTTCTCAATTGTGTGATGATGGTTTTAATGTCAAGTTTGAAAACAATTCTTGTGATGTTTATAATTCCAAAAATGATTTAATATTTTCTGCCTTAAGAAATGAAAATGTTTATGCTGTTGACTTAAACACTTTAGCTAAACATAATGTTACTTGCTTAAATGCTTTTCATAAAGAGTCTTGGCTGTGGCATAGAAGATTAGGACACTGCAACATTCACTCACTTAGAAAACTCTCTAAGAAACACCTAGTTAGAGACCTACCTAAGCTTGAATTCCCAAATGACAAAGTGTGTAATCCCTGTCAAAAGGGAAAACAACACAAAGTTTCTTTTAAACCAAAGAAAGAAGTTTCAACTTATCAACCACTTGAACTGGTTCACATGGATTTGTTTGGACCATCAAGAATTTCAAGTCTAAATGGGAAGCACTATGTTTATGTTCTTGTAGATGACTTTTCTAGATATACTTGGGTATACATTCTAGCTCACAAAAGTGAAGCCTGCTCTTCCTTTGTTAAATACTCTAAGTCTGTAGAAAATCTTAGTGGACTTAAGATTAAGAACTTGAGGAGTGATCATGGCCGTGAGTTTGAGAATCAAGAATTTGAATCTTACTGCTCACACAATGGCTATGCTCACAATTTTTCTGCTCCTAGGACACCTCAACAAAATGGTGTAGTGGAAAGAAGAAACCGAACCCTGCAAGAAATTGCAAGAACTATGCTTAATGAATATGACCTGCCTGTTTACTTTTGGGCTGAAGCTGTAAATACAGCCTGCTATGTTATTAATAGAGTCTTGATTAGACCGGTTCTTAAGAAAACCCCTTATGAGTTGTGGAATAATAGGAATCCTAAGGTTAATTACTTTAGTGTTTTTGGTTGCAAAGTCTTTATTCTGAATACTAAAGATAATCTTGATAAATTTGCTCCAAAAAGTGATGAAGGAATTTTCCTGGGTTACTCTATGACTAGTAAAGCCTATAGAGTGTTCAATAAGAAAACCAAATGTGTGGAAGAATCTGTTCACATCAAGTTTGATGAGACTGATCCACATGAGCCTAAAACTTCTCTTGAAGATGTTGAAGAAGACTTATCTGTTCTGGACCTAAATGAAAAATCTAAAGAACCTGTAATCAAAACATCCAGTTCTGGACTTTTTCCAGAATCTTCCTATGTGGAACCCGAACCTATAAATGAACCTGAAATCTCTAGTCCAACCTTTACCAAACCAACTAGGATCCTAAAGAATCATCCTCTAGATGCTGTTGTTGGTAATCTTGATAGAGGAACACAAACTAGAGCTTCTCTAAGAAATCAGGTTGAACATCAAGCTTTTCTTTCACAGCTTGAACCCAAAAATGTCAATGATGCTATCAGTGATGAATTCTGGGTAATGGCTATGCAAGAAGAACTAAATCAGTTTGAAAGAAACAATGTTTGGGAATTAGTGGAAAGACCTAAAGACACTCTTACCATAGGCAGTAAATGGGTGTTTAGAAACAAAGTTGATGAGTTTGGTAATATAATCAGAAACAAAGCTAGGCTAGTTTCACAAGGGTATAGTCAGGAAGAAGGAATAGACTATGAGGAAACCTTTGCACCCATGGCTAGACTAGAGGCCATTAGGATATTACTTGCTTATGCTGCTCATCTGAATTTCAAACTATATCAAATGGATGTTAAAAGTGCTTTTCTAAATGGATATATAATTGAGGATGTATTTGTGGAACAACCTCCTGGTTTTACAAATCCAAATTTTTCTAATCTTGTTTTTAAACTATCTAAAGCTTTATATGGTTTAAAGCAAGCTCCAAGAGCTTGGTATGATAGGCTCAGCTCTTTTCTTATTTCAAAAGGATTTACTAAAGGGATAGCTGATCCTACTCTTTTTATTAAATGGATTTCTAAAGATGTCTTAATTGTACAAATTTATGTGGATGATATTATTTTTGGATCTTCTAAAAATTCATTATGTGTTGATTTTTCAAAAATAATGCAAAATGAGTTTGAAATGAGTTTAATGGAGAACTCAAATTTTTCCTTGGATTTCAGATCTTTCAAAATAAAAATGGTATTATTTTGAACCAAAGTAAATATATTAAAGATCTTCTAAAACGTTTTTCTTTGGATGGCACCAAAGGCAGTGACACACCTATGATCACCAATTGCAAGTTGGACAGTGATGAAACTGGTGAACCAGTGGATTAAACCAATTACAGAGGTATGATAGGTAGTCTACTGTACCTTACTGCCAGTAGACCTGACATCATGTTCAGTGTATGCATGTGTGCTCGGTTTCAAGCCAATCCAAAAGAGTCTCATTTGACTGCGGTTAAAAGGATTTTCAAATATCTAAAACATACTCCCAATTTGGGATTATTTTATCCAAAAGGACAATCATTTGATTTATTAAGTTATTCTGATGCTGATTTTGCTGGCTGCAAGTTAGATAGAAAGAGCACCTCTGGAACATGTCACATTTTAGGCAAGTCACTAGTATCTTGGTGTAGTAAGAAGCAGAATTCTGTTGCATTGTCTACTACCGAAGCTGAGTATATAGCTGCTGGTAGCTGTTGTGCACAAATCCTGTGGATGAAACACACTTTACTAGACTATGGATATCAATTCAAACATGTCTCTATAAGGTGTGACAATACAAGTGCTATTAACATTTCTAAAAATCCAGTATCTCATGCTAGGACAAAACATATTGATGTGAGACATCACTTTCTGAGGGATCATTATCAAAAAGGTGATATCACTCTTGAGTTAATTGGCACTGAACATCAGTTAGCTGATATTTTTACAAAGCCTTTGAATTCTGAGAGATTAAGTTACATCAAACATGAGTGAGGTATGATTAATTATAGCACAGTTGAAACCTCAGAGTTGAAACCTCACAGTTGAAACCTCACAGTTGAAACTTCACAGTTGAAACCTCACAGTTGAAACCTCACAGTTGAAACCTCACAGTTGAAACCTCACAGTTGAAACCTCACAGTTAGACCTCACCGGTGTACCTCACTGTTACATCTCTCTGTAGGCTGTTTCGCTGTTTAACCTTATTTTATTTTTGCGGGAATTCGAACCGTTTCTTTTCTTTATTCTTTTATTTCTAAATCCCTAAATGATAAAATCTAGAACATTGAACATATCTCAATCCACTCATCTCGACCCTTGCTCTCTCAAGTCCTAAACCCTAAACCTTCAACCGAACCTCGAAACCTCATTCAGTTCCAATGGCCAGAACAAAGCGACCCCCGACTGTCAATGAAGATGCGCCAATGCCAAAGAGGACTCAAGTCGAATCCAGTGGCACCGGGAACACCTCGATAAGACCTGTTAATCCACATCTGACTAAGAGAGAAATAGTTGCGGAGAAGGAGCTAAGTGAAGAGTGGATTTTATCGAGCAGATCTTTAGTACTGGCAGTGCTTAATGAGCAAGGATGGACCGAATGCTTCACAAACAATAATGGACCGTACTACCCGAAGCTGGTGAAGGAATTCTATGAATATCTACAGTTCGAGGAAGAGGATGATCTGCATAGACTGGTATCCAGAGTAAACGGCAATGAGGTCAGTTTTTCATCCGTTGAATGGGCTGCATGTTTAAGAGTTCCTCATGAGGGTATTTACAACTACTATTCTGGAGCGGCTCCTCCAAACAGTAGAATCTTTGATCATGAGACGGCTCTGGAAGAACTGACAGGCAATGGCACAGTAAGAAAGATTATTGCTGTTGAAATGAGTGGAGAGGACAGGCTTCTGTTTAAGTTTATTCAGCATGTACTGAGTCCTAGAAGAGGAGATTTTGCAACTCTGAAGCACCAGGATATTTACTTGATGTACTTATTAAAACATGGAAGGAAGGTCAACCTTTGTAGGTTGCTGATGGCTCAGATGGAGGACATGATAATGGCAAGCTCAAAATCAAGTGCCTTGTTCCATGCTAAACTCATTTCGGTTATGTTGAAAGTGAAAGGTGCAGCTGGAAGTCAGGAAGAGTTGATAGTGGCAAAGAAAAGTGTATGTATCTCGAATGTAATCTGAAAATTCATGAAGATCAGTTGGAATCCCTGGAAGAAATCATGGGTGAATGATGAGGAGAGAATCTATGAGAAATTTAGCCCTTCTACTAATCCCTCTAGACCGAGAGATAGGAGAGATCCAGGCTTAAAGCCTGATGAGCCTGAACCTGTATACTCAGATGATGAACAGACTGCAGTAGTTGGTGACTCTGCAAGAGAGAACACCCCAATTGATGAAGGGAGTGATCCTGATACTACTCACAGTCCTGTCAGGACAGTGACGTTTGGAGCAACAAGCCCTCCAAAAGAACTACCTAGTAGAGAACCTGTTCTAAGAGACAGTGAGACTGAGTCTACAGAAGAAGAAGAAGAAGAATCTCAATATTTTGTCAAGGACACCTCTGACGAGGATGATACAGTCGAAGCAGAAGAGGCTAGAACTTCAAATGAAAATCAAGAAACTGTTGCAGAAGAACTTAGTATGAGCCCTCTGATAGGGTATACAGACAAGTCAGTGTCTGACCAGGAAGCAGGAGTGGTCTCTACTACTGTTGTCATGGAAGTGGTTGATGAACCAACAGAGAGGGAGGCTAAACTCACTGCTGAACCTACAGAGGAAGCAAATATGGAACCTGCTAGAGCTACAGAAGAGAACTTAGAGTTACCCAGAGTCGAGCAGATAGTAGAAAATGTTCAGGAAGGAGCTCCAAGTGAGGGGGAGCGTTTTGGTTCAATCTCTGTACTGTATGATATAGAAGGATGGACCTCAGATCCAGGATACATGGTGTTAGGACTCAATTATGAGGATTCAGATGAGGAAAACCAACCACCAAGAAATCCAGTTATCCTAACTAACAGCTCTCTAGTGTTAGAAACTGAAAGATTGGCCACCAAGGAAGACCTTGAATCCTTAAAGAATGAAATGAAGGAGACCATCAGACAGTCTGTTGCTGAATTGAAAACCAGTCTTTTTGATGAGCTGAAAAATGTAGAACAATCCTTAGAATTATCTCTAGGATGTGTTGTGGGAAGTCCAATCAAAGAAGTGATGGATGAAATGAAAGTGTTCCACACTCAAATTGAAAGCTGGACTGGAGCAGTAGTGGCCCTCAGACAATCAGTTGCTTCTTTAACTGCCCTGAGCAGTTCTCAGACACAAGTGGCCAGTGAGATTCGATACATCAAAGAAGTGGTCAAGCAGTTTGTGGAAGTATTTGAGGCTTTCAAAGAATCAGTAAAAGAACACTTTAGCAATCAGGATGCTGTCATTCAGAAAGTGATTGGAAATCTGACTCAGTCTTTCAAGGAGACAGTGGCATTCTCAGTGAAGTCCCTTCCTTCATCTAGCTCTCCTGTGGACCTTGAGCAGTTTAGAAGCCTGCTTAGAGAAGAGCTTACTCAGGCCCGTGCAAATGACACATCAGACCTACAGATCCTTGCTACTACAAGAGAAGTCAGTGGCTTTGTTCGTGAGCACCTGCAGGCTGCTACTACTTCTCAGGAGGCCATCAAAAGTAAAGTGGATCATTACTTTGATCGGATTTTCACCAAGCATCGGTTGAACCATCACTTCAAGCTCATGCTAGAAACTATGAAGCTGCCTCCTGTAACTCAAGCTTTCAAAGAACAAGTTAGCAAGCTACGAGAGTTGACCCCGGCTTTGGATAAATTCTTGGAAAACAAAAATGACTTCTTATCTGCCATGGACAGAGGAGGAAACATCATCATGGATTTCAGAAATCTGCTCCTACCTTTTCTTCATGTGGACTGCACACCTGTTATAGTTCCTCCTGCCCTACCTGTCTCCAACCCCAGTGGTTCTTCAGTAATGTCTCCTGCTGATGCCCTCAGAAGCCTCAGACCACTGATACCTCGGCAAGCTACTCACTACAGGCCTTCCGGAGCATCTGTTGCTGCCCCTCCAGACATTCCTGTTACAATTCCTAAGCCTGTTGATCATTCACCTGCTGCTCCATCTTCTTCCTCCAAAGGAAAAGATCCCTTAACTACAGATGATGAGGATTGAGTCTGTTTATGTTTCTTTTTGATAGGGATCATGTATTCACGTTTTGGGTCATGTACTGTACTCATTCTTAATACAATGTTTATTTTCTCTCTCTCTGTCTTTCTTTTTGTTAATCACAAAGGGGGAGAAATAGGGAGAAATAGGGAGAAATAGGGAGAAATAGGGAGAAATAGGGAGAAATAGGGAAAACTCGGGAGAAAACTGAACCTATACAAAGAGGGAGAAATCCTTGAGGATTATACCTAATTTTTGTGCTCATATTGCTAATACTGTGTTTTGCACCCTTCTCTCTGATACATCTATATTTCATTCCATACTGACATAATTTGTGATTATCAAAAAGGGGGAGATTGTTGGAATCACCTGTTTTGATAATCCCAAATCATGCTTAAACATTGATTATGATGTATTAAAACCTTGCATTAATCTTATTATTCTATGCTTAAACGTATTTTATTCTAAACAGTTCATATTCTTACAGCAGTACTTACAGTAGTATTTACATACGTTTAGTATTGTTAGCTAACAGTCAGAGTTTTCTTTTCAAAGTCATAGTTACAGCTAACTGTCACCTTAAGTTACTATTGCAATAAGTTCACAGTTACAAGGTTACAGTCGAAGACAAATACAATCTTACAGTCACGAGTCTACCGCTATCTATTGTCAAAGCTCACAGACGAAGGTCACAGTTACAAGACTTCTGCTCAAAGTTTTCTCTGCTCAAGTTCACAGTCTAACAAGTCTACAGTTGGATCAAGTTCACAGTCGAACAAGTCTACAGTCAAGGTTACAGTTAGACAGCTTCTGTCGACGTCTACAGTCAAGGTTACAGTTAGACAGCTTCTGTCGACTAAGACTACTGATGATCGAGGTCTACAGTTGATAAAGGTTACAGTTCTACAAATTTTATGTTACAAGTCTACAGTTAGAGAGGCTACAGTTACATGAAGTAAAAGCTACCATTGCAAGGCTACAGACAGCAAGCCTTTGTTGAAGTCAGTAGTCAGAAGGAAGTCCACAGTTGGAAGACCACAGTTGAAGTCCACAGTGACATACATTCTCGACCAGTTTATTATTATTATATTTCTACTTTTTCTTTACCAATTTGATTAATACTAATCTAACGGTCATGTCTAGACAAATTGATACACCTAACATTATTTATTGATATTTGCAGACATATCAAGAAATAATACAATGTACGAGGAAGATCGCACGTGTAACTCAAGACTATTTATCTTGTCGGCCTCGGGTGAACAAAAAGGGTATGTATGGAGGAGTATAAAAAGAAGAGAGAAGCATTCAAGAACAAGGATGAATGGAACAAAAAGAACAGTGACATACACGAAGAAACAAAGAGTCTAACATCTACAACTGAGAAGGAGATACACATATACAAAAATAGAAGAACTCTCGAGCATTCTTTCTGAAGAACAAAAGAGTCTCAAGTGAACCGACTGAAAGAACCGTCTCCTAAAAGCCATGCTGTGAAGCACTCAAACACAAAGAAGCTGATCACTTGAACATCTGGAAGTCTGGAAATCACGACACTCTATTTTAGTGTCAACTTACAGAAAAAGGACCAAAGCTTCAAGTCACTCATTCCTACGAGTCCAGAACTGATCTGCCAACACTATAGAGCACTCTAAACCTTCTTCTTTCTATATCTTGCTCTACTGTGTTTAAGTGTTTTACATTTGTGAGTAGTGTGTTAGTATTACACACACTGTCTCCGGTGCTTAAACTGAGGGATACTGAAAATCCCTATCCCAAACCTTTTTACAATTGTTACCCACGTATAACTGTGGATGAAGCCTGGTGTGGCTTGGTCATTTGTTTTCCCACGAAGAACTGTGGTAGAGGTCTTGTGACCTGGACAGTGGACAGTGTGTTCACTGTTGTTAACCCCGATCCAGGGTGTGGATCATTTTTATATAAACTTTTGAGAGGACTATGTCTCGGCTTGAGACTGAACCTCTTGGTTAATTCTCTGTGTTTGTAGTTATACTCTATATCCATACTATACATATTTATTTCATATTCCGCTGCTATTACTTTGAAATATAATCTATCTTCAAAGCTACTTTGATAATTAAATTCGCAAGTGTTTATATTTGTTATAAATCAGTAAGTTAGTTTCAAAAGTTAATTTAATCATAAGATTAAGTTAACTGAGAATTAATCAATCTTTGAGAAACTAATTGAACCTTTATAATCTATATAAATTCACTACAGTTTAATTTGTTTTTTGAAATTGGGGGATTTTAATAGAAATTGTTTTTAACAGAAATTTTAATTGGAACTCAATTCACCCCCCCTCTTGAGTGTCCACTCCGACCAACACAACTAATCTTGTGTGATTGTTTGAGTAAAAAAAACGAACTCCTCGGAAACCCTTTAGATGGAAGATATTTATGGTGTATTCCTAAACATATATAAAATTATATCAGTACCCCTATTGTATCACACTGGTTACAAAATAAAGACTCAAAAGAAACGAAATCTTCAAATAATATTAGGAAAACACCCTTTCGAATCCACACACCCAGTTTTTGAAGAAAGGGGGTGAAACGATTCTTATAGTATATAAAATATATATATATATAGCATGTAACCGACTACACACAGGTGGTTTATACTAGGTTCGTAAAAAAACGGGAGTACCCCTCGAAGGCATGCACCCTTGGAGTCCCATGTTAAAGAAAAATGGTTTGCATGGAATATATATATATATATATAAACCTATAACTAAGCCGTATATATATTCATTTATATAAAAAATGTATCGAGGAGCATGGGTAGGTTTGGAAAAACACGTTTACAGGACGCCCTTACCTTGCTTGAGGAGGAAGCTCGGGACATGGGTATGCTCACTGGAGGGAGGCTTGCTGGTCTTGCTGGAGGGGTCGGGAGGAGTTCGGGTGTAGGATGTAGTCCGTGAGGAGAGGGCTTAAGTAGGAGATTTGGTGCACCTAAATGGGTTCGATCTAGGAGTTAGGCCGAGCCTACGACATCCTAGGATGGTGGGTGCGTGAGGTCAACATAAACAGTGGAGAAGGAGGCGTCCTCGGTAAACTAGTTGCTGGTTCACGGGACCCCAACGCGAGGTAGAAGACGACCGAAAACACGGAGAATGAAAGAAAAAAAAAACGACGGTTGGGATTTGACCTTGGTGTGATCGGACAGACGAAAAGAAGAGAGTGTTTTAAAACATATCAATTGCCGGGATCGATCTTGGCGAAATTAGACGGATGAGGTTGCACGGGGTCGCAAGTGGCCTGGATTGCATGTTTTTAAAAAAGAAACAGTTTAATAAACGCTAAAATTAGACATTATAATTACTTCACATTTTTTTAATATATATATACATATAACTGGAACATTATAATTTGAATTTGTATAAAATTTAATAAGTACTTTTAACTCATAACTTTTAAATCCAAAAATCCCAATTAGTTTATGTATGAAAAAAATGATAATATTTGACATAATTTATTTTTTTCTAAAAGATAAGTATTTTATACTAAACAATTATAACTACTAGGATCTTATAACCATTAAAATACAATTTATAACATACTTTACTTGATGATTTATAAAATTATTTTTAAAAGACCTGTAGTTTTTCTCTAATTCAAAACACATTGCTTTAGAGATCAAATAAGATACATTTTTTTCAATTATTACAGATACCCCGTTCGACACATTTTAAAATACTATGTTTTCGACCATATAAATATCATTATGATTTTGAAAATAAAAACAAAATAGATTCATTTTCATGAATAATATTTTATTTTAATACTTGATGATATAATTCTAATATTTTGTACTTATTAAAATATCAAAATACCATTATATTATAAAAGCATTAAAAATACCAAATTTTTATAAAAAGAGGAACTTTATCCATTGGAACCCAACGGTCATATAACGGTATTATTCCCTTAGAGGACCATTATTAAAGCATGGGGTAGGGCGTTTTACATTTTCAAAACATCAGACCCTTGGTGGATGGCTCTCCTCATACCACTGGTGCTAAGTTCGTGTGCGGTGGTTCTGGCGGTTATATTTTTCACCCTGATGGACCCTGAAGATGACGACTACCCAATTACCTGTGTTGTGATTCTCAGTAGTCTTGTTGTGGCCATGTTAGGTCTTGTGCACGGTACTTTCAATTAGATGGGTCTTGTTGTAATGTATCTTTTAAATATATACTAGTTTACAGTATTCTTCATGTTTTTTTATTTCCTTTTGAATTCTTTATCAGCACACAAAGCACAAAATAAAATAAAACAATATACGTCATTAAAAAGCATAACATTGATCACTTGGACTAGTTTATAAAACCCGGGGCGTCACATTATCCCCATCTTAAAAGAATTGCGTCCTCACAATTCGATCGGCGTACATACACTGACTTATTCACACTGCTTCTCTGACACCCATGGTGATGTCCCTCTACCTCCACCGCCCATGGAAGAAGTTACTATTCAACTCTATCCCCAGGGCAGAACAAAGCTTATGGGTCTCCTCTTCCCAAATACATTTTTGGCAAAGTGGATCGTGGTTAAAACCAAGCTCCCGTTTGATACAGGTAGTTTTCCAAATATGGGCACGAGTGACATCAAGCTTCACGATACCGCTTGGATTTGGTTCCTAAAGATCTCTCGAACCACTTAATATCTGAAGGATTTGATGAAAGACTCAAAATCGCAGAGCTCCCCAAGCATGCTGAAGCACAGGATTTGCTACATAAAGACTGCGCGGAAGTCCAACTCCTTTGCAGCTTCTCTAAAGGCCGTGAAGGCCAACCATTTATTATTCATAGTGAAACAAAGGAAGAGTCCTTCGTAGTACTTCCCTTTCTTTTTATAATTCTCGACCAGTGCATTGGCCATTTGGTTATTCACAACTTCCGAACCTCGGAAGATTCGAAGGACATTCGAGCTTTTTGATATTTCATAGAGGGTTTTGCACGTGAGTCGCAAGTTAACAAAAGGTTGGTAACTTGTTGAGCAGGATTTCGCTACAATAGTCTCTATGATCTCTATAGAGAGAGTCAAGAGTCTAGGCGTGGTTCGCTTTCTTTCCATCTGAGAAGTTTAAGAACAAACCCTACTTAGTAAAAAATTATTAATGTTTTTGTGTTGTCCTAATTTTCCAAGGTTTCCTAAACCATTCCTCTGATACCAACTATGACGCCCCGACCCCCGGTAGCCCAGAGCCGGTGCTATTGTTATGGTGTGTAATTTATCTAGAACCAATGAAACAAATATGTTACAATACATAACACATCTAGAGGAACTTTCTGGTTTAGATCTTGGAGAATCAGAGACAAAAACTTTGCTTCTTTATCGCTGAGCTAAGAACAAAAATCCAAGACTTGGAAAGGCTCTATCAACCTGTAAAATATTAACATAAAACATAGGGTGAGCATTGAAATAATAAGTAAGGGGTTTTTGAAAATACATAAATACAGCCTTTGAAAACTACTTTGAAAATACTTTTCCATACTTAAAATGTTTTCTTAAAGGAAAAACTACAAGACGAAACAAAAGTCGATGTAACACAGATAAAGCACTTCATATTTACACACTAGAACACTTAGCTGGAACCCACTTAATTGAAAAGATAAGCATGCTAATAAAATGACGTGGGTTATACTAATTAAAGTGTCTATAAACAAGAAAGGTGTTCTTAAAAAACACGGTGTAAACATCATCAGAGTCGCGCACAAGCGCATTATCTAAAAAAACACATCATGACATGATAAATGTAATGAAACATTTGTAATAAAATTCTGGAAAAGAAAACTGGTCATGCATCAACATTTCCATATCATATGTCTTGTTTTTTTTTTAAATCTGATAATCATAGGTAAGGTTCTATAACCAAGGTTATTCCTCTAGTCGGAGTAATCACTTGGTTGGTCATAAACTAAGAAATGTATGCTGAAGGACTCATGGTCTCTGTGTCAAGGCCTTGTTCCATGACCTAGGGGTAATAACCCAATCTGACTGTCTCGAGAACTATCGATGCATCGAGGAACTTACTTTTACCGGTCTCCAACCCGGAGGGCTTAGTTTAACCAGTCCTGAACCTAGAGGGTTTTCATTTTACCGGACCCCATTCCGGGTAGTCCCATACATTTCCCACATGTTGATAAGGTCAGATATTCAAGGTGTCCCATACAAAATTGAATATTTAATCTTTATTTCATAATACCCAAGGTGTCCCATACCACTTTGGGTAATACCATTTTCATTTCTCATTACCCAAAGTGTCCCATACCTACTTTGGGTAATTTAGTTCTTAGTTCATTATCATGTTGATTCATATGCATGAATAATATGAATACGGTAAAAATTATGTAATTGGTTTACAAATACATGATATGACAGATAAAATTGATAATATGGAATAAAAGAAGGCATGGTTCAGCAATCATACTATGCGAATAGAACAATTATTTAAGCACATAAAATGATGAATGTGTGAGATTTGCTCCCAAGGGGTATTAAATGACAAGTTTCTAAAATTCCAGTACATGGGAATGAACTACATGGCATTAAATATTGTTCTTCACAGGTCATAATACTTGCAACAAATTTTCATCCACTAATAATTACTGCGGCATGCTTGGTATAAAAATAATAAACACTGGAAATCTATAAAATTCCAACACTTGGAAATAAACCACTTTAAATAAAATAATTTTCATTAATTGTTGTTCTTCACTGGTCATAGAATTTGTAGTTAAACTCTGATCACTAAAAATCACTGAAGCGAGTTTGGTATAAAAATAATAGAGGATTTCTACATATTAACATAACCATTAAATCTCTATCCTTTTAATACAAGTTTAAAACAGGCATAAGTATATCCTTTAAAAAAGACAAAAATCCTTTCCAGGGCGACATTAGTCAACTTCATTGGTGTACCCTTAGACACAAAGTTACAAAATAGCATAGGCAAGTGCTAAAATCCAACATGCATAAAAATATTAATAACCATTTCTTGAAACTAGGGTTTTCAGATATTAATCATAAAAACACATACAAACATAGGGATATATATACAAAAAGTATATATATAGGTTTTCTCTTAAAAAACATGGTTCACTTAAAATCTGAAAACCTCTAACTACTTTTCATTTATTCAGTTTAAAAAAAACCTTATGGGGGTTTAAATGTTCATGAAACTATAAATACATAAACATATAAAAACTTTGATTCTAACTATAACTTGATTGTACCTAAACCAAAGACCTAGTTCACATCCAATATATCATTCATAGAAAAAATAAGAAGAAAAAACTGATTTGTATTGAAATAAATAACTTATAAAAATATATAGTTATATATATATATAAGGATTACATAAAGATCATACATGTTAGGAATTATTTTAAAATAACCCCTTTAAAAAGTGTAATTCTTAACATAACATACTGAATTATAAAGAAATATTAGAAACATACTTTTTATGGTTGCATGTATATTTATATGTATACTTGAACACCCGAAAACACATATAAATAAGATATGTAATGGTTCTGCTTAAAAGAAAAAAAATCCTATTTCAACTAATCTTGGGTAATTGTTTGAGTAAAAAAACGACCTCCTTGGAAACCCTTTAGATGGAAGAGTTTTATGGTGTATTACTAAACATATATAAAATTATATCAATACCCTTATTGTATCACACCGACTACGAAATAAAGACTCAAAAGAAACGAAATATTTAAATCATTTAGGGAAAACACCCTTTCGAATCCACACACCCAGTTTTTGAAGAAAGGGGGTGAAATGATTCTTATAATATATAATATATATATATATATATAGAATGTAATCGACTACACACAGGGGGTTTATACTAGGTTTGTAAAAAAACGGGAGTACCCCTCGAAGGCATGCACCCTTGGAGTCCCCTGTTAAAGAAAAATGGTTTGCATGGAATATATATATATATAAACCTGTAACTAAGCCATATATATATATATATATTCATTTATATAAAAAAAGTATCGAGGAGAATGGGTAGGTTTTTCAATACACGTTTATAGGACGCCCTTACCTTGATTGACGAGGAAGCTCGGGACATGGGTATGCTCGCTGGAGGGAGGCTTGCTGGTCTTGCTGGAGGGGTCAGGAAGAGTTCGGGTGCAGGAGGTAGTCCGTGAGGAGAGGGCTTAAGTAGGGGATTTGGTGCACCTAAAAGGGTTCGATCTAGGAGTTAGGCTGAGCCTACGGCATCCTAGGATGGTGGGTGCATGAGGTCAACATAAACAGTGGAGAAGGAGGCGTCATCGGCAAACCAGTTGCTGGTTCGCGGGACCCCGACGCGAGGTAGAAGACGACCGAAAATGCGGAGAAAGAAATAAAAAGAAAACGACGGTTGGGATTCGACCTTGGAATGATCGGACGGACGAAAAGAAGAGTGTGTTTTAAAACATATCAACGACCAGGATCGGTCTTGGCGAAATCGGACAGTTGAGGTTGCGCGGGGTCATGAGATGGCCTGGGTTGCATGTTAAAAAAAACAGTTTAATAAACGCTAAAATTAGACATTATACTTACTTCGGAATTTTTTAATATATATATATATATATCCAGAACATTATAATTTGAATTTGTATAAAATTTAATAAGTACTTTTAACTCATAACTTTTAAATCCAAAAAATCCCAATTAGTTTATGTAAGAAAAAAACGATACTATTTGACATAATTTATTTTTTTCTAAAAGATAAGTATTTTATACTAAACATTTATAACTACTAGGATCTTATAACCATTAAAATCCAATTTATAACATACTTCACTTGATGATTTAGAAAATTATTTTTAAAAGACCCGTAGTTTTTCTCAAATTCAAAACACATTGCTTTTGAGATCCAATAAGATACATTTTTTTCAATTATTACCGATACCCCGTTCGACATATTTTAAAATACTATGTTTTCCACCATATAAATATCATCATGATTTTGAAAAAAAAACAAAATAGATTAATTTTCAAGAATAATATTTTATTTTAATACTTGAAGATATAATTCTAATATTTTGTACTTATTAAAATATTGAAATACCATTATATTATAAAAGCGTTAAAAAGACCAAATTTTTATAAAAAGATGCACTTTATCCATTGGAACCCAACGGTCATATAACGGTCTTATTCCCTTAGAGGTTCATTATAAAAGAAAGGGGTATGATGTTTAACAATTTCAAGACACCGGACCCTTGGTGGATGGCTCTCCGCATACCACTGGTGCTGAGTGCGTGGGCGTTGGTTCTGGCGGTTATATTTTTCACCCTGATGGACCCTGAAGATGACGACTACCCGATTACCCATGTTGTGATTCTCAGTAGTCTTGTTATGGACGTGTTAGTTTTTGTGAACGGTACATTCAATTAGATGGGTCTTGTTGCAATGTAACTTTTAAATATATACTAGTTTACCGTATTCTTCATGTTTTTTTATTTCCTTTCAAAATCTTTATCAGCACACAAAGCACAAAATAAAATAAAACAACAGACATCATTAAAAATAATAACATTGTTCACTTGGACCAGTTAAGAAAACCTTGGGCATCACACCCCTGGTCATGATTAATCCAACAATATTTTGATAAGTATATGAAAATGATTCAAATAATGGATCTACATTATTAGGTCATCTGTAATGGTACGGTTTAATCATTCCAAGATGGCCTAAAACACCCTAAGGTGATGTGTTCTATCATGGTGATTTTATGTATCACAAGGATCAAAACAATTCTTGTAGTTCCAAGATATATCTAGTTGGTAGGTTAATTCCCACTTGCATATCCACCTATTTCATGGTCAAAAGTGAGATCTTTTCTCCTTAATATGGTTTGTGAATTTTTTTTAGAAACTCAGAGCCTCAAGACATAAACTGTGATTTATTGGTTGATGTTCCTCAAAGATGATGGAAGCACACTCTAATCCGATTTAACAAGTTATAATTTTCTGATGATTTGATATGCAATGATGATGGATTATTTTATTCACATTTTAACACCATGTAGTGTGTATGTATCTATTGTGAAATTTAACATCTTATGACAAATCCGTTTTCCTTGTAGTTTAACTTCATGAATTTATAATTTTGGAACCAATGTGAAATCATTCAAGATATCCTTGGAGATAATTTTCACAGGCCAGAGAATTTAGATTTTGGAAACACATTTCATCAGAAAACATGATTATTTATTCGTAACCGTATATGGGAACCCTTACTACACATATTTATATCATGTCGAAGAAATACGCATATAGATCTGACTAAAGTGTTCGTAGATCGAGTCTAAATGGATTGACCCCCATTAATGGTTTGTAAATTCATTTTTTTATGGATGAGAATTCCTAGGTATCCTTTTGAATATTTTAAGGGAAAGTATAATGTTATAATATAATCCATTAAATAGATACCTCTATATATATATGACATGTATGTAGGGGAGAGGTTTATTCAATGTTATTCCCTCATCGATTCCCGACATCAAGGTAGACTAAGGGGTACTCAACATAGATCATTCTCATACATATTGATAGTTCATGTTTAATATTTATTTTGGGGTTTTGGTGAATAATCCTTTCCTTGAAAATGTTCATGGATTAGATGGCCTACTCTAATCAATTTTATGTCTTTCAGGATAGACCATCAACCCTGCAGTTTAATGTCATACAAATAAAAAGTTTTCAAGTAGTTTATCATCATGAGACTTGAATATTCTCATGTAGTTTAACATCAAACAACATGGATATAGTTTGGTATTTTAACATCAAACAATTAAGAAATTTTTTCCCATCCAAACATTAATTGGATGTGCCATCTAGAGAGACTTTCTTGGTCCCCTTACCACATACGATCCATGCACACTGAGAGAAACAAGGGACAACTGTGATGTTAGTAAATATAAAAAAATGCAATTTATGGGGAATATGTGAGGGTGAATATAATTTATTTCAAATTATGACCTTAGTATGGATCTGAATCTCAGGGAGGAGAAAAATAGTGGGTGATGGAAAACCATGGATGGTTTTGAAATAGAGGATCCATACATAACTTTTTATCATGTCATATAAGGAATCTATCAAGATTAGTTCATAAACTGAAAAATATATACATATGTATAACACATACATAGAGGGTGTAATTTTTCTTATTGATATTGCTGCATATAATAGGATTGTAGATCCTGGAATCTAAATGATACATGAGATTGAAGTAATAAATACACATGTTATTCTTTATTAGAGAAAAATTGACGTATGTGTTTACTATACATAGATTGGGTTTTTTTGGTTGATGTTGTAACTAAAACCAAGAATTATGAACAATGTATCACTATATTTTCTAAGATAGAGTTAATCAATCCACACATATTTATTTAATGGTAAACACTATAAATAGGAATAAACCATATTTTGATGGGGATTTACTTTCACTGATATTATGGTTGGGTTAATAATTGGAGTTTCGACATCACAATAAATATTTTGATACTTAGAACATAGCCACACATAGTGCGTGAATGGATAAATATCTATGAAAATATGAACCATTTGAATATTGGGGAATTTTTATCACTTTTATTATTTCTAGAACCATAATTCATGATCTAGGAATAATTTTTTTTCATGTGATAATAGTTATTAAGAAACATGTAGTTCTTGAATAAATAACTCTCTATTCTGGTATGACACATATGTAGATTGGAATTTTTTTATATTTGTTTTGGATATACCTAGGATTGTGAATCCTGGTGTAAATAAATATCCTACGATTGTATGAATTAGGACACACATAGTTCATCAATGGAAAACCCTATACATTGGATTGGCCCATACATAGAGGGGTGAATTTTATCCATTGAAATTTCTTAATGACCCAAGATTTAAGATCTGGGTGTCACTATGTATCATGCAATTGAAATAATAAAAAAATGCATAGCACTTGAATAGGAAAATATATAAACAATTATTTCTCATACATAGAAATGTTATATTTCTTTATTATATAGTAGATAATCCTAAGATTAAATATATTAGTATCAATAAAAATCATGTGTTCGTAGGAATCAAGCCACATATAGTTATTTAATTAAAAATACTCTACACAATGCTAACCAATATTCATAGGTGGGGAGGGGGTATATTTCTATTGATATTACATCACGAACTAGGATTTATTATTCGAGCTTCACTAGGTATCTTATCATAGAAAGAATAAATCCACAAATTTTTTTGGAGTTTGGTGTGGTAGGAAACTGACACCAGATGGGTGGCATCATCCCAATCAAGGATGAAATAAAAATAGAATGAGATATTGGTTTTTTGAGAAACTATGGGTGAATAAATTATTTGGAACAATGGGATAAAGTGGTAATAATATCGATAGTTTAAGGTCATAATGATTTGAAATAGGGATAATGTTTACTCGATGTATTTTGGTGTGTAATGAAAGATGCAAATCCCAACATTAATGAAGGTATACACCATCCAATATTCCACTCCAATACCCTTAAAAAAACTCCATATAGTTCATGTGTTTAATGATTGGACAAAAGAGTTGGGATAAAGGGATAGTGGTATGTGAATATAAATTTTTCATTCACCATGAGGTAGAGTTTATTTAGAATTGGTGGGTGGGCACAATGATAGGGGGTCTAAGAGCCACTACATTTCCCATGGGAATGGGAATCATGTAACATGTAGTTGTTAGGCATGGAATGGTAAGAAATTAAAATCAATAATGGTGGTATCCTCTTTAGATATAAAATTAAGGAATCCCATAGTTTTCACGGAGAATTCCATATTTATGATATATGGTATGTCTGTAGTTTGTTATCAAGCACTAAGGATATCCTTTATGTATTTTAACATCATACAGTCAGGATAACTGCTGATACCAATTTTAATATAATCCTTTTAGTACCTTATCCACATAGTCTAACATCATTTTGTAAGGACATGGTTTTCCTGTGTTTTATGTGATAAGATGATGACCGTGGATGCAGTGTAGTTTTATGTCTGGATACAAAGATATAGAATTAGTAATGATGGCTATACAAAGTAGTTCATGATAATCCTCATATTGGTAGGGGTTTAATGTTATCCCTATCCATTAGGGAAATGATTAGTCTCCATTGAAATTGATCTTAGGTTAGATGTAACACCTTTCCTACTTGTGTTCCATATTTAGAGGATTCTACCCTTACCATTGAGGTTCTAGAGACAATACAACCACTCCATGAAGGAATGATTGGGGAAAAGTATTTTATTAATGTCCCACGTGATCTGATTTTGAGGAACATTGCAGTTGTGTATCGTACGTAACATTTATTATAGAGTCTCTCTAAATAGTATCACTTCTTTTGTGATTTATTGTAATCTCGGTTTTTTCCGTAGACATCTATTCAATAAAAGGTTAGATGGAATTCCCTAGGAAGAAAAACATTAGTTACATGCACCAATGCATATGGATTCATTTGTGTGGTTGTACATATTGTTTTTTGGTAAAACCATATAGCATGAAGGAAATTGTATAGTTATGAACTTTTTTCAATCTCCACCCTTTTATGTAGTATATTTGATATAGTTTTATTGAAGTCTTAGATCTATCCATTTTATCATTGAGTGGTAACAGGGTGAACGGTTGAATTTGATGTTTTACTCCTAATACAATTTCTTCAACTTGATATAATAGAGTTTGGTGTCATTATCTATCAAAATCATGTGAGGGAAACTAAATTGGGACATGATATTATAATTCACATAGTTAATAATATTCTCTATCAAAAATTCCAAGAGGGGTATTTACTCATCCCATTTGGAAAAGAAGACGGTGACAGTAAGGATATAATTAAAACTATTTGTGATGGTTAGGGATATATCCCCACCAAATCCATTATGCACATGAAAAATGGTAAGAAATATATAGTTGTATATAAATACCATATGTGTTGATGGATGGAGTTTTAATAAATCTAGAATAAATAAAATTTCCTTGTGAATTGGGAAAATTTTTGAATCATTATTTTCAAGTAGCAACCATGATTCTTAATCTAGTGGAAGGGTCTGTTCCCCGACTGAGGAGCATCATTTTAAAATTAATGGACTTCCACCATGATTGTGAGAATTTTTACCACTTCTATGTATCTTCAAATGATTTAATAAAGTACCCTTTTATAGGGGAATTTTTGTTTTTTGGATTATCTAGAAGGGTAATGTACACTTCACATGTAAAATATATTCCTTTTTTGATCAATAAAATTGGAGGGTCCCATTTTTGAGGTAATTTATAATGAAGTCCATAAACCTAGGGGTATAATAAGTTCATCATGATATGAGGATGTTTTGACCTGATTTAATTATACTATGTCATATAAAATGACTGATGAGACAAACCATCAATGTATGATGCAGAAAACCACTTCTTCCATAGTAGGATCATCTAGGACAATGTGTAAAATAGATTGTGAATCAGGATGATCATTTTGTGATCGAGATGTGTGATTCGATGTTGGTTCAAAGGGAAATTACACCTCCTATAATATAACCAGTGATAGGATCCAATTCATCCATTTTGATTTCATAATTATTGATGAATTTTTTGATCACTAGTACTAAATCTCAATTGATATTAATGAAGGATATCTACAGCTACATGGAAAGTCCCAATACAGCAATGAGGTCATGGTTCCTGCCTTATTACTAGTGCCAAATTCAAATAAAAAGAATTTGTGGGGGGAAATAGCTTTGTCCTAAAAAATTAATCAATAGACAAACATCGTTGGAATTTATGTTTTCTATCCTCTCACCAACATGACTTTTGGAAGATCCATCAAAATATATATCATTTTTTGGGAAAGAATAATGGAAAAAACCCTCTTCATCTACAATTTTAGTGTCCACAAGTGTTCTCCTCGGGGATGGATGTTCCACAAGTAAATCTGTTTGGGCCTGCCCAATTTTTATCTTATAGAAATGAAGTAGATGTCATTTTATTGTATATAGAATTCCCATAAAGCATGAATACCAATTAACATTGTATGATTATGGATGTAATTGAGCAGGTAAATAAGTAATAAACTATTTTCATTGTTATGTTACATGTAATGCCTCATCTTTTTCAATGAAAATAATAGTGAAAAGTAGTTATTACCAATATTATAATACCGAGTATAAGTACCTAGATGTTTTTGAATGATGTATTCTAGGATGTTTCCATTTTGGGTATCATTATTATCATTTAGGTGATTACTAAATGATCATTCTATTGAATCTATATAGAATATAATTTTGTTTCCTTATATTGTATCCATCAAGACTGGTGGGTGCAGTAAGCACTATGAAATATTCTCAAATCCTTATCGGAATTCCTCATACCATTTATTAGAGACTCTAGTGTTAATTATCTTGTGAATGGGAAGGATTTTCCAGCCATGTTAGCAGTAAAACACTAAATATAAGCATAGTTCCCTTTGATACACCATACTCTCTTAATGATTTTGAGTAGGTGACATTAATAATATTTTAGCAGCCTTTTCTATTTCAACAGTGTTGTAGTGATGACATACCAAAAAGCTTTGTAATTTCAATGAAATTACACAAAAAGTGAACATTTTTATATTCAACATTAAATTTCTTGTTGCAATTTACTGAATTTTTTTGAAGGTTTGTGAATTGATCACATCATTGTCAAGATTTGACTATAATTTCATCAACATAACATTACTCTCCCCATACCAAGAAGGTCAAAAAGATATGATTATTGGTGTGTTTAAAAGTAGATATTTAATTGTCCAATCCAATAGGAATTTCCTGATAAAAGAAGAATCATTGGGGTTCTCTAAAGGTGGTGGATTCCTTATCTCTAGGAGAAATCCTTATCTAATTATACCATGAATACCCATGGATGATGTAATGGTATTGAAATCCAGCTATTGCATCGATCAATAGTTATATTATCAAAAATGAGAAATATTTCTTCGGCAAATGTATATTAAGGTATCTAAAATCAACATATATAATAATTCTCTCATTAATTTTCTTGATTGGGATGATGTTAGTGATCCATTTTCTGTACTGTACCTCTCAAAAAAGTTATCCTTGATCAGTTTGTAAACATCCAAATATACATTCATTCCATTTGAGGGATTCATCCTCTTAGCCACATGCCTGAATCCTTATTGATCATCAGGAAATCCTAGGTGGTGTGTATTCACATCAAGTGTTCAGAACTAGAATTTATTTATAATTCCTAGAAAAAATACCAGTAATTGTTTAGAAATGATATATAAATTTATTAATCTTTGAGTGGCATGGTGAGACTAATCAACATAGGTCGAGGATCATCTTCTATTCCAAGATTCACGTACCCAATCTCATAGATGGTGGTGGAAATTCTTCCCTCACAAGCAGGGGTGATATTCTTGGAATCATCATCATCTTCTTGCATGTCTATGTCTATGGAGTCTTTTTTCAACATTGGGTATAATGTGATTTCATCCATATATATTTCAATATAACAAATTCAATGGGAAGACACACTATCATCTGGAACTATCAATATAATTTTATTGAGATTCGAGTTATGTTTTCTAGATTTTAGACTACCAACAAGGGAAAGAGGATCACATATATCCTAGGTTATGTATATTTCCTATATTAGGTTTATGGGTAGTACATTATCTAGGTCAAGCATGTTATAAGGATTCACAGGATCAGTCCTTATTCCTTTTATGGGAACAACATATGCATCATCATCCACCATTGGTTTATTTCCTTACCTTTTGTTTAATTTGTCATCAAAATATATGGATTCATAATACTTGAAGGTGGAGTTCTCTCCCAATAGTACTCCGACCTTTCCATTGATGGGATATTTCAAAAATTGATGAAATTTTCAAGGTACCCCAAAATATATATGATACCAGAGTCTCTAAATTATAAAATTATATGATTTTTATTTCATGATAACCATAGACATAACATTTGAAACGAGACCCCCAAACAAATCCTTAAGCTTGATCTTCTAGAGAGGAATTTTATAAATTTTTTCATTCATATGAATAGTAAGATTTGTTGGAAAAAATACTCCACTATATATACCAAATGTAGGAAGGTCATAGTCAAGATACAGTTGATCATACCATAATTTTGAACTACTGATCTTTGGATGTTGACATTTTAATGTTTTATTGAAACACATAAGGGTATGATTTGTATCTCAGTGACTAATTCCAAATCTTATTACATGAACAAGAAGGAAGTATGACATGATGATGGAATAGTATTGATTATGTAAAAATATATTTTAGTGACTTCTATTTCAAATTAATATGGTATATGGAGGGCCTTGATGAGTGCTTCTCTGAGTTATTTTGAAAGATGGAGAGAACCATAAAAAGAAGTCTAGATGAATCACTAACCATTTCTTTAAAAATATAATAATTCTTTCATGAGATCTGTATTACCCAAGGTGGGGATAATCCCTATTATTTTTATTTAGAGACGTTCTATTTGTGGTGGATGGGACTCATGCTTGAGTAGAGGTCAAAGGAGAATCAGTTGCAAGTGGCATAGGTCACAGCAACCTTCCTATCTATTTGGAATGATTAGAAAATCACACTCATACCTATCAATCATGTAAAAATACCTAGTTTATATGATAGGTGGCGGGAAAGGATACATAAAAATGCTTTTATTTGTCTTTTATAAGGTATTTCCTATGATTCTTGGAATATATTTATTTATCATGGATGTGGTTGAAATATTGGGTCTCCCACACTCATATAGTCCTCGTATCAATGTATTCTGTATCCCCAGCCTCTATATATTTTGTTTGGTAAAGGTAAATCGTACTAAGATTCATATTCCTCATTATATAATGGTTATTTTAAGAGAATTATGGTTATAGTTGCAATGGATATCTTAATTGGTTGAGGGTGTCATAATCTAAGGTGGTGCCTTTTCTTCATTTGTTGATTGAAAGAAGTCAGATTGGGTCAAAACATACATTGTAACTGGATATGAATCTTCCTCTTTTTCCTTCTCTATAAGAATGTCTCATATTCCAATATGAGGTATATTCCATAATTTATCCTTATCTAACAATATCATTATTAATATTTGATAATTTTTTCTCTGTGTGGCAAGATTTCCGCCAACTTCATGTTGAGTCATCCAGTTATCAAATTTTATACACGTATGGATAAAACAACATTACAATGACCATTTTCCTATGGTTTGAGGATGGTTACACAATTCACCTATGTTTTGGAGATATCCTGTAATAGTTTTCCAACAACAACCATTCATTGGTGCAGTTCATTGAAGATGAAGCAGTTTTTAATAGTGCAGAATTTCCTCTAATGAAAAAGGAAGTAGTCTATAAGATTAGTGAGGTTGACCTCATTGGCTTTTACAGACACCATAATACGGAGAAGATTATTTTCTCTATTTGTAAGGTTATATCCAAGCAACTACTCATTTTAGAAGGAATATTATTTATTCAACCATTTAAAAACATGGGTGCTGGTTACTTTTTCCTTCCAACCAAGAGAAATTATAATAATTCTTATAAATTATGGGAGACACCAGATTATTTGGGGCCTACATGGTTTCTTTTACTAGAGTTTATATTTTCATGATATTAGCAACAACAGCCTCAACCTTACCAAGACTTTTTTCTTATGCTGAGGGAATGGGAAGTGATGTATCATGAGTCCCCAAGATGGAATCTTCATGGTGTTGTTCCATTTCTATAGTTTCATAAAATCCACCAAAAAGAATCATCAAGATTAAGGTTGTTTTAATCTAATCTAGATTACATTCATCAATTATTTCTAGGAGATACTATTTTGAGAGTGGGATATTGAGTTAATTGGTTAAACCTTCCCATCTAGAGATTAAATTAGAGACCCTCACATTTTCATGTCATTTTCAATTTGTGAGGTCTAGAATTGTAATATTTCTTAGCATAGAGATGAAATGATAATTTTTTGGATGATTATTGTATTCCCATTCTATAATTGATATTGATGGAATGCTGTTGTACCAAATGTTTGATGGAACTATCAGAGTTTATATAAAAAATATCATCTTCCTAGACTCCTCCTGATCTTATGGGCCAATTATGTAACTGCATTGGGAAATGATATGCATTAGATGATTTTTTTGGGTCTCCCTCATCATCAGTGACTACATAAATGGGATATCAAAAATTTGGCAAGGTCAATGTTTGATCCACCAATTCAAAAGAATATTTCTTTTGGGATTCCCTAGTGTGTGCCTCCCTTCCATGGATTCTAATAATTCTACCATGGAGTCGATAAAATTATGGAGTTCAAGAGGTACTAAAATATTTTCCAACATCAATCTAAATGGATTGGTTGAGGAAAGATGGTTTATCCCAATTTTCCTTAATGATTGATTCTTGATTAATTCTAGAACATAATGATTTCTCTGATGGGGAGAGGCTATCACTGTAGTAGAGGAACTTCATGATCATCCCCAACATCCGTTTTTTATAAACCAACTATCTAGATATTAATCTAGCATAATTATCAAATGTATTTCTTGTAAGTGAATTATATCTATCCTAATATGTGGGAGGTGTGATATTTTCTTATTTTTAGAGAATATACCCACAAGGTAGGTTTTCTCGGAGTTGTTCCTCATTAATCAAAATCATATTTTTATTTCATTATGACATTTTTAAAACAATAACTATATGTATAGATTTTCGAATCCTCTAGGTGGTGAGTTGTATAAAGTAACAACTTTACCTTTATTATTTTATTTGTTTCTCACCATAGGTGTAAATATATAATTCATAGGTGATCGGTTCTGGATCGTTATTTTATTTCACATTCATGTTAAATCATTTATTGCATCTAGAAAACCTACCCCTTGAGGTATGATTTCTATTCACAATTCCTCTGTTCTTATACATTGGTACACATAATACATCAAGCTGATGGTGATGATATTCATAGAGGTGTAATTGGAATTGATTTTTTATACCATTACTCTAAACATAGTATGATGATTTGTCACCACTTACTCCACCATCGAGTGTCGTATTAGGGTTATACTTATTAACCTTTTCCATACTGAACATTTTTGGATTATGTCCCATACATTGATTAAATGAATTTTCCATTTGTTTTTCCCATGTTGGTCTATGGATGTTTACCTTTAGGGATTTTCTAGTCATTCTTGTGGACTAATACATGAATATAATGGATGTGTCTTATAGTGGGAGGAGTGGATTGGACGTGAACCATATGTAGTAACATCCCATCATAGAGAAGAGTAATTCACTCTAGGGTGATTAGAGTAATTAATATTCCCACAATATTGTGAGATGAGGCTAGTTTGTGGCTGTTATTTTTACTTTAGGATCCTTTTGCTGAAGATTCAAGGATTACAATTGAGGATCTGATGGTTCATGCGACAGGAATTGAGATATAAATTCCCCATACGTATAGGTTGGGGTTGATCTAGAATCTCTAGTGATTTACCCAATACCTGTTAGGGAGTTATGATCATGGTGATGAATATTGAGAGGAAAATTATCCCATCCCTATGGGATGTGATTGGTTTTTAGCTGAAGATGATTTATAATATAGCCTATCATGGAATTATGTACTGAGTTTTAGTGGGTGTGCTAAATGTAAAACAATCTTTATGGGATGGGTTCACTCCTGACATATGATATAGAAACTACTATAATGATATGTTGTAGTTGGATCAATTGTTCCTATGTATGATCTGGGGGGGACTTTTTCCCTTGTTTCGATCCATTTTCTATTGCAGTTATTGGGTGATCCCCAAATTATACATATATGTCCAAAGTTAGATCCCATTGTTTTTAGGGGTCTATATTAAGAGTCGTTTAGTGTTTCTCTCCATCCATTCATAATATATAGGAACCATTAAAGAGGGATAATTTATCTATATTGACTGACTGGTTTGTGTCTCACTCAGTCCCATGATTTCTAATATTATGTTGACATTACATGATGTAGTATATGGTGACTACTACTACTCTGGGGACATAGTAATGTGAAATTCTATATATTTTCCTTACCCTCATATGCATTTGTCTGGTGGGTATTTGGAAATCATTTAATGGAGAATCATTATTATTTGGAAGAAAACACTTTATAGATGTTTTCATGATCTTCCATCTCATGGTTGTAGGGTGTATAGAACGCATCTATATCTAGATGAAAATGATTTTTATTTGTGATATGGATATTAACCTTGTATACATGATAATGGAGGATTATATCCTTATAATATATATGAGTTTCCCACATATTTTGGAATAGGTAAGGCATGATATCATATTATATCACGTTTGGGATCTCATTGTTGGATATGTGGATGGGATATAACATGGATGGGAGGTCATTTCTAGATATATCTATCCATATGTCTATGTCATATTCTTATTATTTATAATTATACACCTCCACTTGGTTTGACCATAGAGGATTCACCCCTAGGACTACTACAGACAATAGTGAAGTGATAATGAAATTTATAGGGAACTATACATGTTTAACATCAGGGTTTTGAATACCCTTTGATATGATGGTGTTATAGTTTTGTGCACAACTCTATACATAGGTGTCTGAGAAAGGGGATGATCCCCTTTCCTAGGATAGATATACCTATGGGGAGGTTGAACATGATGGAGGTTAGGAGTAGGGTCCTTACAAACCATTTAAATGGTACTGTGAGGGGGGAAACAAAGTATTGATCACCCACTACATTAGTTAAAGATTGGATAGCCTCTTCAGGTGTAATAGATATTGATCAATCAATATCATAGACATTAACATTGGGGAGATCGTGGACATCAACCTCATTATGCATCATTGATGGAATATTCCAAATTATATTTTGTGGTTCATAAGTGATATGAACCTGCTACAAGAAAGAAACTAGAAAATATTGACAATTGTCTCATTCTACATGGATATGAGCCCGCCGGTGTGGAGTGGTTATAAAATAATAGTGAGATACAGTATTATCATCAATAATTTTATAATTTCTAGTGTTTGATGGAATATTTCCGTCAATCCTGGGTTAAGATGTGGTGTGAGACCACATAAAATTTGTATTCCACATTAGTATAAGTGATAAACCACCATAAAGTGAGAAGGGATATGTGGTTCCTTCTATATAGCCATTGAAGGATGCCGGTGTGGTCATTTATCAGAAAACTTAAGGATATGATCGTAACATCTCTAAGATTATATAATTATAAAAGGAGATTCATTATTAGGGATATGAGCCTTCCATGAGGTTATTTCCTTTTGAATCTAAGAATCCTCATTTAGATAGGGAATTTGATTCGGATCTTATGAATTTGGAGTTTGCTATAGAACTTTTTTTATAAGAATATGAGCTCATCCCTAGGAATATGCCAATCTATATTAGTGCACCCCAATTAAATTGGGTTATGTTCCTAGCCCTATTCCTCAATAGTACTCCACTGGTGTTTTTTGACATAAATTCTTTCTTATCTTGATACATGTTCCAAATCGAGTTGGTGAGCCCCAGTTGGAATGGGGTATGTGCCCAATCATGTTCCTCATCAATTACTAGAATATGCCGATAATAGTCTTTGATGGGTGTAGTGAAGATCACTTTCTATGGAGAAGACACATGTTAATGCTGATCAGTGTAATATCTTACTCTTGCTATTAGGATGAAGATGTATTTCTATCCATGTACCTTTAACAATATTAGAATATGTTGATAGTGTTATTCTGTTATTTCTAGAATGTTGTGAGATTTTGGAAAACAATGTGTAGGAATGAAATCCTACAAATCATCAGTCACCATGATACAATAGAATAAATGTTTTATTGATGTGGGGATATATTACAACATTAATCTTCATTCTTCTACCATAATATTCTGATGACATTATTTCAGAAGGGAAGGAATATGAGCCTCCCCCATTCTTGATGTAAGAATATTGACATGATCATGTCATGGGGGTGGAAAAAACAAATATATACTCAGTTAAAATGTATTATAGTGGGTTACCCATGTTTTCTCCAAAGAGGAGTTCCCAACAATAGTGTTTGTTACTTAAAATTAGATGAAGAAGTGATGTAGTTTTTGAACTTATTGGATATTGAAAATACAATAATGAAATTAAATAAAGTAAATAAATTAAGAGATAGTTAATAAAAATTGTAAAATGATGTGATTTAAATCAGTGATATGAAATGGGGACTAGGTTAGGGCTTGTTTTCCAATTGTAATTCTATAATAGTTCTACTTACCTATTTCTCTACTGCTAAGTCATTAAGAGTGAGAATCCACAATATTTTCTTCTCACTCCCTTGGTCAAATAATAATGTGAGAATAAACCTTAATAAAACCTCAGATTGGTCTAATCTCCTTCCAATGTGTAATATAGTAGTAGTGAATACCCCAAAATATTTTAGGCAATTCCCAATTGGGTCTTTATTATCCCAAGTAATCAAGAACATCCACTACTTCTCACACATGTACCGATGATCACCGAGTACTCCACCACTATGTCCTGGTCTATTCTATCATATAAAAACCAGTACCTAGTGGAGGGAGATATTAATAATTGACCAAATAAAAATAAACAATAGAATTTAAAATCAGATATAATCATACATGAAAATAAAAACTGTTATATGAAATTGAAACCGATTTGAAAATGGGAAAATAGTATTTCAAAGCATTATGTGAAAGAATTCAAGAATTAAAAAAGGGTAAACCTACCCCTCCCCAATCACTAAAAAGATCTACCCCAGTATAGTTAGGGTATCATACTTTAAGGTGGGATAATATGTCATTACAATGCTATGAAGAACAAAAGAATGAAAAACAAGAACATAAATTTTGATCCTCCAAAATCTGTCCTCCTGAATAATGCCTCTATTATATCCACCAGACCTCCGAACCAAGCCAAGATCAATTCTTTTAAGATGTAGGAAATTTATTTTTCTATCAATCATAAAAATATTAAACCCTTTGGACAATTGGAATGGAAACATGGCTCGATTATTGAGTTTAACTTCATATGGCCTCCAAAAACTATTTCACCCACTCCACTTGGAAGCACCCAAATGATGCCTTAATGAGGTCCTTAATTAATAAAATTAAATTTAGACAGCACTTTAGAATTCCAATGTCAACACCAGCTGGAATCACATCATTTGAATTTCAGTTGAATTAGATATTTTAGATTTAGTTCGGTGGGGTCCATTCTGGCAGCCAAACTGAGTTCTCCACTTGATTGATTTTTATGTACCATTGGGTTTCAAAATTGGGTCTTGGTTTATAATACAAAATTAAATCCCACGAGAATATGAATCCTAAAAGAATTAACATTAATTAGATCAATAATATATAATTTATTCATGAATAATAGAAGCTCCCAAAAAGTGTCAATTTTACAGAATTACCCAATTTTCACATTTAAACCCAAAATACACCAAAAACACCTAAATGATGTAAATATACACAAATTGAATAATTTGGGGGGACTGAATCATTTAAAAAAATATTATTAATAATAAAAATATTAACTCTATCAATTCCCCCACACATATTAGTTGGACTCCTGGATAAGTCAGAATCAACATAAAATCAATGAAAATTCAAAACACATATCCATGAGATCCACCAATTTGACAACAAGAAACAAAATATTTCATTCCTCCTAAAAAAAATATTTCATGTTATTAATTTAAGATCATTATATATTTTTCCTCTTTATTTCTCCTCCCATTCTCATAAAACATTTACTTAACTTTCATTATCTATCATCACAAAAATTTCCTTTTTTAGCAATGTCTTTCTCATCCAAACTCATATAAGGGCCACCACAGGCTAGATAAATTCCTACGTCACCACCAAATGTGAGTCTAATACATATGTTTGTTATGAGGAATTGTTAATATTGTTCTTTTTATTCAGGTAGGTAGGATTTAGATGTGAATATTCTGAGGCTAAATGAAGAGGGGGTGACTCTTTTTGAAGAAAAATTACATTACTCTAATTTTCACAAAAGTATGGTCTCCGCTTCACTTCCCTTATTATAAAATCAGATCTGTCATCATGAAAAATAAAGTAATGTTCACAAAATTCATCATTTCAGCCGCAAATATTTCAATCTTCTCAAATATAATATTTCTTGAAAGGCCCAGAAAAGGAACACCATTCTTTCTCCATTAGATGCTCCAGAAAGGCACAAATTATCTCATCATGAAATATCCAGAAAAGTCATAGCTTTCAGATGAATGATTTTTTTTCAGTAAAAATATATCATCAAAATTTTATTTTCACCAAAAGTATCCCTTAATAAGGTATCAAAATTCAAGACATAGTCCCCCACATATAAGTTCAATTAAATCATGGAATTTTCCTTCAAAAGCAGGTTGGATTAGGGAAATTGGTTTGTAATGTGGCTATCCTAACCAGATATTAATGGATTCTAAGGGATAAAAAATGTAATGTTTATGTTAGGCCATAATAAGGAAGATTTTATTGAAAATGGGACTTTAAAACAAAATAAATTACTCAATCATTTAAAACACAAGTACCTCAAACCATCAAATTTTGATTAGAATAAATAAAATTATGGTTAAATCAAGCATTGTTTGGTTCTCTCAACAAGTGAGGTGAAGGTAAAGAATATGAAAATAATAGGTTCAGATGACTCATGGGAATGTGATTAGAAATATAAAGACAGTGTTATGTGGCATGAGATTTAAAAATCAGAGTATTTTTCAGGAAATTCACTAAGAATTGAACATGAAATAAAGTCATTTTCAGTATTCATTTAAGCTCATTTTCATTGAATAAACTATTTCTCCCATGGACATGGGTTTCAAAAATATCAAAGATAATCATTTAACCTCAAAAGATTCAAAAACCCACAAAAATTTAAAAATAAACACACAAAATTTGAAACACACATATTTTATCTAAAAAAATCCTAAACTAAAAATGTTCCCTACCTTACACTTAAATGATGTAGTGTCCACAATTCATTCAAATGGATCTAACATTTAAGAGTATTAGAAATTGAATCACAGTAATCAATAAAATGTAAAGGAGTGGTATGACCTGATTGAGTTGATTGATAAATAGGTTGGAGGAGTGCAATCTCCTCCACTAGATCTGATGTAATGGTCTCATGGAATTTCATCAGCCTATATACATTAATAGTGAATGGATCATATGCTATATTCATCACAATATGTGCAACACAAAAAGGATATACCAGATTAAGTATAAATGTACCTTCTTTGTAACTCTCCATGCTTCTTCGGTACGCTTCTCTTTGAATAATAAAGTAGCGTGTGTTGTACGAAACATCGAGTTCTAACACACAACACAACCTATCAAAGTAGCCGTTATGAATAGTAATACCAACTATTTAAAATTTAATAACTTTTATCTCTCAAAATGGACTTCAATTTTGGATTCGGAATATCAAAAACAGCATAAGGTGAATTATTGGTACTTTTCAAATAACTTTTATATTTTGATGAATAGTGAAAATTACTAAATTTTAATTAAAAACAACTTTTTTTAATGAAAATAATTAATGGCGATAAATTATGATTTTGAGTGGTTTTAAAGTATATTTAGAATATATTTTTACCATTTAAAACAATTTTGGTCATTGGACATAATTTCACATTTAAACCGGACATAAACAACTGTCAATCTTTTGATAGTTATTATCTCATAAAAACACGTTTTTTGTTTTAACAATGGGAATTAATTTTAAATTAATTTCTGCCATTTCTGTATTTGAATTTAAAAAAATGGACTCCATATTTGGAATCAGGATTTTTAAATTGTGTAAATAGGTTACTCTTATTTTTTATACATTTTGAAAAATTATTTCGGTAAATATTTTATTTACCATTGTTAAAGGGTAAATACGGTAAATAAGGGTAAAAAATAATATTATAATAAAAATAAATTACCCTAAAATGTTTCTTAAACCTATTGGTTGATACATGTCCGACCATGGGAATATTTGGGTCGATTTTAGGACCCCATGGATCCACTTGAATGTCATAATGACACTTTATATTAATTATGTTAAAGTAAATACAAAAATGACATAAGGATATATCTTTTAGAAAAACAATTTTTACATAGGGTTATATATATTATATTTTCGACTACAAATATTCATTAGAAATATAAAAACATTTCATACATAATGTTATTTTAATTATAATTTTAGACATTTAAAATTTTAAAATATATATGACACAATAATGATGCAACATTTTCCTTATTAATGAATGAATCAAATAATTGGTACTATAAATGTTAAAATAAATATAATTTGCAAATTGTGATGGAATACACGAATTTTATTGGTTAGTATGACATGTCAAAATTTCTTAAATGATTTTTTTTCGAATTTATAATGATTTTAAGACTTTTAAAAAAATCAATTATTGAATAGTGTCAAAATTGTCAAAAATGGGTTTTTTTAAAAAATATTATATTATTAATTGATATTATATTCCTAAAAATCTAAGGTTAGGCTAAAAGACTTATATAATGATATTTTTATCATTAATTTACCACTTTGGGGTCGCTTGTATGTATATAGTAAGTGTATTAACTATATATTATAAAAATACAATGTGACATGGTAAGTGTTAAACTAATTAACCAATAGTTAAAACTAAAAGATAAGGTTAATAAAATGACAATAACATGTCTAAAATCTATTGGTTGAAAGGATTTATACCCATACCCACCATATAATTTTAATAATATACTTTATATACATTATAAACTAAATAGTATTTTATTATAAAATAATACTTTATGTTTTTTCGGTAGAGCCCCTCACCCCTCTTATAAAAGGTCACCCCCACTTTTCATTAATTCACACCATAAAAGCCATTCGGATCGGCCAAACTCTACCCAAATGTCCTCCCAAATTCCCTCAATTCAATCTAGAGGCCTTAGTATGGTCAGAAATCCAACTTATTGATCCCTTTTGATCAAATCAAAAGGAAGAACCCGAAGAAGAGGTAATGTTTTTACCACCCTTTTTCAATTTCCTTTTTTCTTAAACTTCTTCTTTATTTGTTATTTACATTATAAAATAATAACATTAGTATCTTCTATATACTGATATGTTATTATAAATATGATACAACCATATTCAGTATTCTATCCATCCTTTGAATGACTTGTCACCATACGTGCGTATGTACAGCTTACTGTCTCCACATCGTGGTGTAATTGTTATTCAATACACTATTATTTGGATGGGTATAATAATGATATGTAATTTATGTAAATAATAAATATAAAATGAATATTATTTTTATATATGATATACCATCCAATTATATATTATTTTATTATCAAAAGAATGATATTGTCGCTCATGCGTACTGACGGACTACCGTCTCCACGAACATGGTGAGATTAATTCTCCATCGTATCCATCAAGTATAATTTTCTTTTGATGATTATAAATAATTTTTAAGGACTTTATATCATTATATATATGAATAATATACAAACCATCCTTAATAAACACTACTTATGTCACAAAACATATAAAAGAAAATGAGTAAGTTAAGACAAGAAACGACGATAATACTAAGATATTATTAACAATGCAATGTTAAAAGATCATATATGGTATCATATTAATATATATGATTATTTTATAATTCAATAAAAATTATTTCACCATTATACAGGAGGTTTACCTAACCTAAAACAAGGAAAAGTACAAGGTAAGGGGTTTTTCATCTCACTCCTTATTTCCGTGAGATTCCTGCCATATTGCGACTATTACCTTTTGTGTGGTGTATATACTGCCCATAATTTTATTCATTGTGTACTACACTTTAATTTATGTGTATTTACATATTCATTGTATGATACCTCTTTCAAGGGGTTTATGTTTCATAATTTACCAAATTGGTAAGGGATTATTTCACAATCACTTCATTATCCGAGGTTGTTTATATGTAATTATCTACTGGGACCTCTTTATCATCCACATCCATGTTTCTTAAAAATGTATTTCAAAACATTCTAATTATTTTGAAACATATGGTTTAAAGTCATTTATACCCTTGTTTGACTTTTTATAAGATGGTTATAAAGGAATCATTCTGTTGTTTTCCAAACAAGGTCTTTTTTAACCTTTTCAAATGAATTAAGGAAAGAATGTCTTTTTTTAACTTATAAGGTGGGTGCAGCTATTTTCTGCCATTATAAAATCATAGAAGATTCCCCTACAATCTTATAGAAATATTTTCAAAGTAAATGTTTTATTTTATAATTATGTGACTTTTAAATTATTTCCAAATGAATATTTTAAGAATTTGTGAAAGGTACTCTTTATCAAGATCTGAATTTTAAGTGTTTTAAGGATTTATCTTTCTAAATATTTTTAATTAATGTCCATGTTTACAAAATGATTTTTGGATTTATTTATATGGACATGAATGGTTAGAAATTATATTTCTTTTCAAATGTTTCAAAGTGGTATGGGACACTTTGATTCAAAAATATCTTTTAAATTACTTCCTTTATAAATGTGGGACTTTTAAATGATTTAAAAAAAGAGATATTTCTCTCAAATAGTTTTGATTTCATCTATGTAAACATCCTTTGATGGATTTTAAGCTTATTTGAAGTTGGATTATTATGATACAAAACTTCCATATTTTATTGAAGGTTTTGTGATATGTTTGACTGTAGATGTGTTATTTTTATACCATTCATGGTTTATGGAGAAAGTACTAACATTTCATATGCTAGTTTTAATACGAATGTTTATGATATGTTTATACCTTCTCATATGTGGAATGTATTGGACTTATTATGTGATAGTTGGAGCCTGCTATAGCTCCTTGGTGCATCGGTAGGTCTCATGAGACAATTAGGCGTGGAATTGGCTGAGGGCCTTTCCTAATTTGATTTATGGTTTTAGTCTAGGCCTTAATCATTTTATACGTCTTGGCCAAGGCCTTGAAAAAATGTTTCAGAATGTCCGACATTATACATTACCTCATTATAGAAATAATATTGATGGTTCATGTGGTCATTCGACTAGTAGAATACACATGATTATGTTTTATTATGGCATTACGTACTCAGCTCATAATCTTTCCATAAAAGTATTCATGTTTATTATTGATAAAGTCATGTGGTTTCCAATTATTTATCATGCTTAATATTTATGTCATTTTCTGCTGTATTACATACCCTTATTGATCGTTTGAGATCACCCCTTTCTTATGTTTCATTTTCCCAGGATATGAAGAAGTTAGTTATGAGTGAACTGTAGGCATAATCTAGGAGTCTTATATTCTTCTAATGAAATATAATATTGTTTTATTTCTCTTCAAGTTGTAAAGTGGATCATATGTATGAATATTTTTTCCAAGGCTACTAAACTAATCGGTCTTTCGAGATTTGACCTTTCTTGTGATCATGCCCATGTAATAATCCACCGACTCTAGGTAACTGGCTTCAGGGCGTTACAGTTGGTATTAGAAGAATTTTATTACAACCCTTGGAAACTAGATTTAGATAAACTCTAATTATAGCACATATACCTAAGATGGACTTTGAGGATTAGTATAGAATAACTTCCTAGAATTTTGGTATTGTATAGATTTTGTGAGTTTTTCAAGAAATACATCCCTGTCTGGATACGAGCAGGAAGAGGAGGCTCTGGCACATATGTACCTAGGGGTAAAACCCGAAAACACCACTTTGAGCTAGACTCGAACGAGAACAGGTGCACGACAACGGGCCTTGTTGCACTCTTGGTTATGACACTCCTAGGGGATATTCATAGGATAATTATCATTTTCGTTAAAAACCAATATGAAGGGTTAATGAGTATATATATCCTCAAAGAAAAACATTTTTATGATTTTGGATTATATCTACAAACTGTTCAATTTACGTTAGGTATTTAAATAGTTTGGAATTATGTATTTTGATTCATAAACTAATCTAGTTTATGGAATTGTTTAGAGATGGAACCTAGTGGAAGGAATGGAAATCGTATCAACGCACGTACTCCATGTAGGGATTTCCCTCCTACTAAAGAAAATTGTAGTGGAGCTGGTGATGCAACTGGTGCTGATCAGCTAATCACGATACTGGGACAACTCACCCAGGTTTTGAATAATAACCTTACCCGTATGGAGCACCCTGATCCACAGCGTGGAGGATCAATGATAGATTGATTCATGAGGCAAAAACCACCGAAATTCAATGGGAGTACAAATACATTAGTGGATGAGTAGTGGATAAACTCCTTAGAGATAATATTCCATGCTTCGGGGATTAGTGAAAGGGAAAAAGTTTTCATGGAAGTTTACCGCCTCATTGGAAATGCTGACCAATGGTGTTCCTTGATTCAAAATACAAAGGAAGTTTTTGAAGTATAAAATATGGAATGGAGGGAATTTAAAGATATTTTCTTATAAAAATACTTTCCTTGTGACCATTGATCAGATATGGAAAGGCAGTTTCTGAGTCTGAGGCAAAAGGAGGATGAGAATGTCGCGAAGTATGAGGCTAACATTACAAGGTTAGTGAGGTATGTTGTAGATTATATACGTAACCCCAGAAGTAATATTGATCGTTTCTTTGATGGGTTAAAACCATTTCTCCATCGAGCATTAGTATCACAATCCTTCTCATCATACGAAGATATTGTCTCGTGTGTAATCAAGACAAAAAAGGAATTCTCTAAGTCTTATGAATTTAAATCAAAGCAAGAGAAGAAGAGATCTGCCGAACACTCCGGGAAAGGAAATAAGGAAACATTGATGAAAGGAAGAATTGAATTTCCACCCTGTGACAATTACCGAAGGAAGAACCCTGGTGCCTATCTAAAAGGAAAAGGAGTCTGCTATAAATGTGGACAGAAAGGCCATCTAGGTGGTAATTGTAAAGGAAAGAAAGACGATACCGATGTTGAATTCTATAATTGTAGAGAAATGGGGCATTATGGAAATGAATGTCCTAAGCGCCAAGAAAACTGAACTCTGAAAAGGCCAAGAGAACAAGGCCAAGCATATGCTTTTACTATAGTTGAAGCTGAATAATTATTGTATTTGTTTTTTTGGATTCATGAACTATATTCTGGTTATAAGTATAATGTGATATATATAAGTATTATTCTGCAGTACTATTTTATTGAGGACTTGAGGTTATATGGTTCTAAGAAAAGTGACATAATATTAAGCTACACTTTTTGTAAAATACATGTTTTAAGGAAAGGTAATCCTTAATATGGTCTCCATAATGTAGTGATTTTGGAATGATACAAGATTGATTTGGATAAATTTTATAGGATATCATTGAATACCTTGAAAATGATTAATGATTTTTATATTCCATTATTGTTGTAGTTTAATTTTTTTTTAATAGAAGTATATCCAGTATTCTATAACGAATAAGGGATCATGAATGTAATCAAAAAGGTTTTAGGGTAATTCAGGATGTTGCAGTGTTTTAAAGGAATACACGATGATAGTGTTCACATGTTATTACGCGGAAAAAAGGATCTTCATTGTGTTTACCTTGCTTGATAATTTTGTAATTGGATAGTAGTATTTTGGATAATTCTAGTTTCAGATTATATATTGATATTTATAAAAAGGACAACACGCAGACCGTGTGACAACCCGTCGCGTCAGACAAAGATGCGGGAATCGAACCCACAACCATAGTGTGATTGGGATTTATCGCCTACCACAAGACTATGTGAAGTCCCTGGAGTATATAATGTAGTTTTTTATTTGTGATAGTTAAATTATAAAGTAATGTTTGGATACTTATACGATTAGGATAAATATAATATTTTTGAGTTCTATTATCTTTTAGAGGGAAAGATGAGTTTGTGGTAGAAATTAGTAGAAGGATGAAACACTACTTGTCAAGTGTATATATATATATATATATTTCTCTTATTTTATGAAGAAATTAATTCTTATAATTTATTGAAGGGATCTTAAAACCAAAAATTTGTTATCCTAATACCTTATGTTTTGTTGAACCGATGGTATTTCAAATCATCATAGATTGATGAATTTAAGGACCTCAATTTTACACTTGTTTCTGATTGATGACCTCAATCACTACATATAAATATTTATGTCTTTCCTCCAATTATATGTCTATAATTTCCACCAATGTTCTCCTAATTGAGATTATAATTTGGTGGTGACCCTTTCATTTCTCTTTTGATCTTATTAAGACTAAATTTTGTTAACCCAATTTCCGATGCGGGTTTTCCCACAAATATATTTTCTATTTTCAACCTTTTATTTTAGAAAAAAAATTTCAAAATTTGGGGACTAAATTTATTTAAGGAGGGGAGAATATAACACCCCAAGCTTCTATGATACACTTCCCTTTGAATAATACAGTAGCGTGTGTTGTACACAACATTGAGTTCTAACAGACACCACAACCAATCAAAGTAGTCATTATGAATAGTAATAACCAATTTTTGAAATTTTTTAGATTTTATCTCTAAAAATGGAATTCATTTTCGGATTAGGAATATCGAAAATAGCCTAGGGTAAAATTTTGGTACTTTTCGGATAACTTTTATATTTTGATGAATAGTTAAAATTACTAAATTTTAATTAAAAACAACTTTTTTAATCAAAATAATTAATAGTGATAAATTATTAATTTCAGTGGTTTTAAAGTATATTTAGAATATATTTTTACCATTTAATACTATTTTGGTCATTGGACATAATTTCATATTTAAACCGAATATAAACAAGTGTCAATCTTTTGATAGTTATTATCTCTTAAATACACAGTTTTTATTTTTACAACGGGAATTAATTTTAAATTAATTTCTGCCACTTTAGTGTTTTTTGAATTTGGAAAAATGGTCTCCATATTTGGAATCAGGATTTCCAAATTGTGTAAATAGGAAACTTCTATTTTTAGACATTTTGAATAATTACTTTGGTAAATATTTTATTTACCATGGTTAAAAGGTAAATCCGGTAAATAAGGGTAAACAATAATATTATAATAATAATAAATTACCCTAAAATGTGCCTAAACCCTATTGTTTTATACATGTCTGACCATGGGAATCTCTGGGTCGATTTTGGGACCCCATGGATCCACTTGTATGTGATAATGACACTTTATATTAAATAAGTTAAAGTAAATACAAAAATGACATAAGCATATATATTTTAGAAAAACTATTTTTACATAGGGTTATATATATTATATGTTCGACCATAAATATTAATTAGAAATATAAAAATATTTCCTACATAATGGTATTTTATTTATAATTTTTATCTATTGAAATATTAAAAATATATATGACACAATAATGATGCAATATTTTCCTTATTAATGAACGAATCAAATAACTGATATTATAAATGTTAAAATAAATATAATTTTAAACTTTTGATAACATAAACGAATTTTATTTGTTAATATGACATGTTAGGATTGCTTAAATGAATTTGGTTCGAATTAATAAAGTTGTTAATACTTTAACAAAAATTAATTATTGAATAGTGTCAAAATTGACATAAATGAGTTTTTAAAACAAATATTATATTATTAATTGATATTATATTCCTAAAAATCTAATGTTCGTCCAAACGACCTATATAATGATAGTTGTATCATTAATGGACCACATGGGGGTCTTTTGGATGTATATAGTAAGTTTATTAACTATATATTAAAAAAATACAATGTGACATGGTATGTGTTAAACAAATTAACCATGATTTAAAACTAAAAGAAAAGGTTAATATAATGACCCAAAATTGTCTAAAATCTATTGGTTGAATGTATTTAGACCCATACCCATCATATACTTTGAATAATCCACATTGGATCCATTAGAAACCGAATATGATTTTCTTATAAAATAATACTTTATGTTTTTCCTAAAGAGCCTCTCACCCCTCTTACAAAAGGGAACTCCCCCTTCTCATTAATTCACACCTTCAAAGCCATTTGGTGTAGAGACCCAAAGCTTGACATACATGGAAATTACATTAATTTTTTGGAATACTTAATACATAACAAAAACAGACACACAAGGACAATAATTGTTTAATGTCTTTGGAAACTCGGAACATAATCTTCTAATCATGGTGAAAGATCTTCAACGTCTCCCATTAAGATTTTCCCCTTTTGGTTTTCTTACCTAAAACCATTCTTTAAATCCCGAGGAAAAGATAACATATAAAGGGTGAGATAAAATGCTCAGTAAGGGTAATCATGGATAAAATAAAACAAATCATATAAATTTGAACTTAAAAATATGAACATAATGTTTAAACATCAAAATCTTGGGTAATGACATTAAACATGGAAGTACATAAGACATAGATCATAAAGAAACATTAATCATGATAAAATAGAATTGGAATAAAACATGTGATTTTGGAAACCATTAAGCACATGATATGATTTTCATAGTAGCCAAGTCATTGCTGCCAAGACCATCTTAGTGGATAAAGTCCCATTCTTAATCGAGTTCACTCCTCGTTCGTGTCCTGTATTACTGAACCAGATTAACCAAACATTCTAGCCATGTCTATATCATGAGATATAAATCATTTCCCAAGGAATTTGAGGGAGATATACGTCCCACCCATCTCATAATGAAATCATTTTACTTGTGCAACAACATAGACATAAATCATTCATCATAACCCAAAGAATAAAAATCAGTTTCATAAACATCATCCCTTCATAACATAATCCATATAAAACAATTTTATATCATTTCCTCATAAGAAAAGTGAAACCATGTAAATCATATAGATATTATACTTGAAACATAAGCATATTAAATAATGTCAGCTTAGATGGAAAATGGTTTTGATAAAACACTTGAAAAGAATTCTTGAGGAAAATATCCTTTCTTCTTAAAAATCATTTTCTTTTCACAAAATGCCACAAAATTTTAAAAGAAAAGTATTTTATTGAAAATAACCTTGAAATCCTGTAGATTAAACTTCATGAAAATAAGGCATTATGAAACCGTAAAAATAAGTTCATGCCGTATAAGTTAAAAAACATTCTCCTCGAACTTTTAATGGAAAAGTCAAAAAGTACCACATATGGTAAACAAAAGAAAGATTCCTTCTATAACACAAATTAAAAGACAAATAGGGGTAAACATGACTTTAAAATTACATGGAAGAATATTAAACACTTTATGAAAAACATTTTTATGGACATGGATGAAAAATATATACCAGTAAATACTTACGTATAAGCAATATCGGATAAAAATGAGATTGCAAAATTATCCCTTACAAAGATATTTTTGTCAATAAAATAGATCACTTATGTGTATCCACTATAAGGTCGCATAAAGAAAACATAAATACATGATATGATATAAAAATTCATTTCTCACATAATCAAAGAATGAAAAAAACAAGAAAGAGAAGATCAACCCAAAGAACAGAAGTTGGGTTAAGATGTTCCCTTACCTCGTGTCCGACTTGACTCGATCGTTCTTTAAAATACTTAATAATAAAACAATGTTAATTTCTACTTGCTTAATAACATTTTTAAGTTTATTATTCCTTTTATATCACTTATTACCATGTTATAAACATTATGTAACCATTTATGTTAATAACGTTCGTTTTGTCGATATTTGGTACTAGAGTCAAAAATGGACTTCTTATAATCACATGTTGTTCATGTGGTAAAAGGTTCATTATATACAGAATGATATTCATGATTTATAAATTATATATATCATATATATCCAGCATATACATGTATTTATAATAGTACAAAACTTATGGAGGTAAGAAATGAAATGCACTGTTCATGGGGACGGTAAGCCATACATACGCTTGTACGCTACTTTCCTTTCTATTTCTTATTTTAATGGAAGTAAACCCGAATTATGAATAGGTATATTACAATTCAAGTATAATATCATATATAATATAATTAACTCCATCCTTTATACATCACACATAAGGCATTAACGAATCACATCACTTTGAGGGGGCGGTAGTCCGCACACCCTCAAATTTGATTATCGTATTTAACTACTATGGAAACCATAAAGGATTGATATAATTGGAAATTAAATAAGAATAATGAAATCATAAAAATAATATATATCATATATAAATACATTTCCATCATAATGGCCACCATGAGAGGCGGTAGGAGAAAATCGAACAATCATCGTTTCGTGAGATGTTAGTTTTCCATCCACAGAAACATTATGTTCTTCAACCATTAGATGGAGGTGTGTGTAAGTGTAGTTATAATACTTATCATAACAAAATACTAGTATATTGATGATACTGGAGTTGTTACAAAATAAAGGATTAAAAAGAGTTTAGGGGTTGGAGAAGTAGAATAAAAGAAAACAATTTAAGAGAAATTGTTACCTTTAATTTGGGTAACTTATTTTGGATTGAACCAGAAGGACTTCTTGGACTGCCTTTTGCCTAAGGTAAGACTTCTAAGGGGAGGATAGGGATGTATATAGATTAGTTGGGAAGAGGTTGGATGATCCAAATGGCTTGAGAGGTTTGAGGAATTGGATAGAAGTGGTCTCCTTATATAAGGGGGGAGGGGCTCTTTTGGAAAGTGTGAAAAAACTTATTTTATTATAAACTCATATTCAGTTTCAAAAGGTCCAAAAATCATTAAAGATGAAGATAAGACGACTCATGGTCGAAATAAAATCATCTAATCAGAATTTTACATGTTTTGGATAATATTTTAATCATTATAATCTTATTTATTTTAATCATTTATTAATGAGGTAAATACTGGATCATTATTGTATCATAAATAATTGTATTTATTTGATTTCTAAAAATTATAAAAAAAAATTCCACCATGTAGGAAATCGTTTTAGATTTCCAATGAATATTTATAGTCAAAAATATAATTTATATAACCCCATATAAAAATTAATTACTAAAAGATTTTTGTTAATGTCAATTTTGTATTTACATTAAATTAATTAATCCAAATTGTCATTATCACTACCATGTGGCTCAATGAGGTTCCAAAATCGACCCATGGATGCCCGTGGTCGTCCAAAACTCATACAATAAGGTTAGGACAAGTTTGATTGTAATTATGTATTATAATAAAATTCTTTTAAACTTGAATTACCCTATTTACCTTTAACCGCGGTAAATAAAAGTAAAAAGTTACCATTCACCAAAAATTATTTTCATCTCACTTAACCACATTTTAGTCCTTGATATTAACCGTGCCTCTTTGATTTTCGAAATTCCACTCACAGAAGCAGTAAAATTAATGTTCATGTACGTTTTCAAAAAGCTCTTAGGAGGTTGGTAAAAGACGGTGAAAAGTTCAATAAAATTTTTATATATCAAAAAATATTATGAAGTTACTCCAATGAATTAAATTGAACTTATATAGGTATTATGTATTAATTTTGACATAAAATAAATTTAAATAAAATAAATAATTATTTAAATAAAAAGTCAGCTTTTAAATAGTAACCCAGTTTTTTTGGTCAAAGGACCAAAGCAAATTTATTAGCAAAAGAAAACAAGGATTACAAGAGTCTAAAAGACGGGATCAAATTACAATCTTTAAGTTTCAAAGGCATCGGATTATCTGGGAGCTCCTCCAGCCATGTTAAAGTCTGATCAATGCCTTTATTAGCGAGAGCATCCACAACCATATTAGCTTCGCGGTAAGTATGTGTTGCAATGAAACTGACGTCATGGAGAGATTGAAGACAATTCATCCAGCGCGTAGTAATCGGCCAAGCAAGATGAATATCTACCTTCCAAATGGCTTGAACAAAAGTAGTAGAATCACTTTCAATCCATAAGTTGTTCCACCCATGTTGAAGAGAAAAAGCAGTGGCATGAATCACACTTAGAATCTCCGCTTCCAGAGAGGTTGCTATACCGCAACCTCCAAAAAAGCACCCCATAATATTACCATGATGATTTCTGAAGACGGCTCCACAACCCGAAGGAACTGGATTTCTTTTAGAGGCTCCATCCACATTGATTTTAATCCAACCTGGAAAGGGAGGTCTCCATAAAACCTCAAAAGTGCGAAACGGTTTTGAGAAAATGGCCTCAACTCGAAGACGTCTAAGGATCATAAAATCATCCACCGAATTGTTGCAGGAACCATTCTGAATCAGCGCAGCATCCCGAATAGCAATAAGAATTCATGTTTTACCTGCATTAATGTTGTGTGAGCAATTATTGTGAAGAATCAAGTTTCTATCATACCATATCACATGTATCAGCTCTGAGACCCCAGCAAGGAACAAGTTTCTGATTTGTTGAGAGTTATCCTTAGCAACACAACGCTTAAGCTGCTCATCAATTGAGTTCTGAACCAGCCATCAGCATTCAAAAGTGTCGAAAATATAGTTCCAAAGAGCGGTGGCAGTAGCACAAGATAGAAATAAGTGGTTAGAATCTTCTCTATGCTGATTGCAAAGGAGACATTTTGAACAAAGTTTGATACCAAAACTTTGAAGACAAACATCAGTGGGAACCCTATTGTGGGCGAGACGCCAAATAAGAGTGAATCTAGAAGGTTTGGTCCAAGGTTTGTCAAAAAAATTTATCCAATTCATATCATTATCAGCGTTGTGTAAGGAGTGATTATAAAAGTTTTTGGAATTAAGGATCCCATTATGAGAAGGCTCCCAAATCAAGAAATCACATGAGGTAGAAAAATGGTAGGAATCAATAATTTGAGTAATGTTTTCGGGAAGGGAATCAATGTGAGAATTAATAACATTATTGACAGTGGAGTTGATGTCAACAGGTATATGGTCAAGGGGAGTCACAAAGATAAGATGAGCTCCAGTCCAATTGTCCAACCAGAATCTCATGGAAGAGTTTCTCGAAACCATTCATCTAGCATTATGCATAATATTGTCATATGTGTCTCTAACAGAGGGCCAAATGGAAGAGGTCATGAAAATTCTATTAGATCTTTTCAATCTATCAATGAACCTGTTTTTGATAAAAGCAATAGGAGGGGAGTCATTGCGAATCAGGTTCCAAGTTAATCTGGCTTGAAGAGCTTCATTGAAGAACTTAATGTTTTTAATACCAAGACCACCCATGGCTATAGGCTTACAGAACATAGCCCAAGGAATAGTCACAAGTTTTCTATCCAAAGTGCTTCCAGACCAGACAAAGTTTTTAATGTGGACATTTAGTATTTTAATGAGACTAGTAGGCCATTTATAGACCATCATAGAGTAGAAAAGTTTGGAAACAATAACAGACTTTACAAGGCAAACTCTCCCCGCCATGGAGAGGTATTTTCCTTTCCAAGAGGAAAGTTGATGAAGAACCTGGTCAACAATGCTTGAGAAGTAGAAGGCTTTGGGTCTACCCCAGAATATGGGAACCCCAAGGTACTTGAAAGGGATAGTACCTTCTTTGATGTTAAGCTCATTGATAATACTATTTTTTCTAGCAGAAGGGAAGTTTTTTCCAAAGTAAATGAAAGATTTATTCCAACCAATGGCTTGACCCGAGACCTCCTCATAATGGTTGATAGCAGCTTTAAGAGTTCTGATGTTTTTAAGATAACCCTTTAGAAAAAGAATGATGTCATCCGCATAAAGGAGGTGAGTGGGGTCATTCACATTTCTGTAAGCCTGAATTGGTTTGAGCTTGTTATGGTCAACCATATGGGTGAGCAGACGACTAAAATAGTCTTCTGCAATGGAAAAAAGAATAGCAGATAAGGGATCACCTTGTCTGACTCCTTTAGAACATTTTAAAAACCCTCTAGGTGATCCATTGACCAAAATGGAAACATGAGTAGAATGAAAGAGGATTTTAATTCTAGATATGAAGTTATCATTGAAGCCAAAACCATGAAGAACTTTGAAAATGAAATTCCAGTCCATAGTGTCAACAGCTTTACGAATGTCTAGTTGAATGGCGATGTTTCCGCCTCTATTTTTATTATTTAACATGTTAGTGAATTCCGAAGCAAGACAAATGCAGTCTTGGATTGATCGCCCCTTGATATAACCAAATTGATTGCAGGAGATAATTTTGTCAGTAATAGTGTTGAGTCTGTTAGCTATGAGCTTGGTAATAATTTTATAGAGGGTGTTGATCAGAGCTATAGGACGAAAAAGATGGATTTCAGCGACATTATCAACTTTGGGGATCAAGGCAAGGAATTGGGAATTTAAGCCATGAGGTAAGAAACCATTAGAAAAGAAAGATTTAACGAGCTTGCAAACATCAGCATGGATGATATCCCAATACTTTTGATAGAAACCATTAGTGAATCCATCAGGTCCTGGGGCACTGTCCGGGTTCAAACCAAAGACAGTGTCTCTAATTTCATGATCAATAGGAACACCCAGGAGAAAACTATTATCAACATCAGTAACAAGTGTTGGAATGACGTCATTAATGAGGTCCTTGTTCATACAAGGCCCATTGAATAAAGATTCAATGTAAGAAACAACATGCTGAACAATGTCTTCTTCTTTATCCAAAAGGTTATCGCCATCTTTAAGGGAGGCAAGAGGCCTACTAGCTTTCCGAATTCTTTGTAAAGAGTTGTAGAACTTGGTGTTACGATCACCATCAGTGAGCCATTTTATTCTAAAAGTATGCTTGCGGATGTTGTCTTTGAAGGCAAGAAGCATATTTAGGTTCATAGTAATTTGGGCTTCCTGATTGTGATCAGAGGCGAAGTCTAAGTGAGTGTTGTTGTTTTGAATTTGATGCAGCTCATTCTCAAGAGAGAGGATGTCATTGTCAATTTGAATTGCTTTAGTGCTGCACCAAGATTTGAGCTTGCATTTGAGATATTTTAATTTAAGAGGACAAGAAAATTCCTCATCGGAATGATTCAGAGATGACCAAAAATGATTGATGAGATTACAACAGTCAGGGTCAGAGAACCAAGCATTGTTGAATCTATAGGGGAAAGAGGGTTTTTGAATGTTGAGGGAGATGGTGACCAAAATAGGATGATGGATAGAATGAAGTTTTCGAAGGGTGGTACTAGAGATGGAATCCCAAGTATCTAAAGCATGGTCATTATAAAAGGCTCTGTCCAGTTTGCTCGCAACCACTCTATTGTAATGATTCATGTACCACGTGTATTTGGCACCACATAGAGTGATCTCAGTGAGATTGGAGTTTTCAATAGCAGCCTTAAAATCCCTCATAGAAATACTTGAGTGAAGAGGACCAATTTTTTCATCAGTAGAAATAATAGCATTAAAATCACCCACAACGATCCAGGGGGAATGAATTTTTGAATTTAGAGAGGAGAGGTCCCTCCATAGAGACCTCCTATCTTGATATTTATTCTTGGCATAGATAAAGGAACAAAAGATATGAGAATTATCAATGATAAAGTCACAAGTGAAACTTTGATCAGAAATATGAAAAACATTAACATTAGATAGGGAGGGATGGGCAAAGGTCAAAAGAGTATTAAAGCTATTGGTGTTTTGACATGCACCGATGAAGGTGTATCCAAAACGACAAAAGTGAGCTAAATCAGTGGAAAACATTATTTTAGGTTCAGAAATGGCAAAAATTAAAGGCTTCTGAATGTTAACCATTCTTTTTAAAATACTAAAGGTGTCAAGGTTTGCAATACCTTGGCAGTTCCAGAAGAGAGTCTTCATTTAAATCTACGTTTAGAGTTAGAACTCCCTTTTTTTTACCATCCGAGCCTTTATTCCTATTAGATCTTTGGACTTTTTTTGAAAAATTTGGGCTTAAGGTAGGGACTGTCTTTCCTTTGGAAGGATCAGAGATGATAGAAGAATCATCTAACGGAATAGGTGCCGTCAAAGCCGGGACTTTTATGCTATTAAAATTAGGTGGCGGCAAAGTAGTTAGAGCATTTTTATTATCAGCATTAACACATTCAACATCATGCTGGACTGAGAGCTTGCAGGTACCTGGTAAGACGTCCGAAACAGAATGAGGAGCATCAAGTTCCGGCTGAACAGTGCAGGTACCTGGTTAGGTGTCTGAAACAGAGTGAGTAGCACCAATATCTACAGACCGTTGCTTATCTAAAACCTCTGCAACCGAAATAGAAATCTCTTGGACCTGCTGTAAGGGAGAAAGCAGCATGCCTTCATCATGGAAGGCAGATATCTCATTGTGCCGCATTCCAGGATGAGAATCCTACATGTGAGTGTGGTCTTTTTCCAAAGAAAGAGACTCATGAGAAATAAAATTCAAGGTATCCTGAGAATCAGGTTGCACAGCCGTGGATATTGGATTGTAAGAAGAAATGTGGGCCGTGGGAGAGTCTTGAATCTGTTCAGCAATACAGGAAGTGGAATTAGGCCTAGGATCATGTTTAAGAGTGTCTAAAACTGCAGGTTCCAATTTTAGGGAGTGCTCTTTAATGATTTCTTCCTCTTCAACGAGGTCAGCCCATTTGGTACCCGAGGACTCTCCTAAGTGAGATGAATTAGTGGGGTTTTTCACCCAGGATGCAGTTCTAACTGGTTCAGTAGCAATAACCAAGGGTGCTTTTTTCCTTCCGAAATCTTCTTATTTCTTTCCAATCGTTTTCAATCGGTTGGTTTGACTGTTTCCTAATCAGTCTACAATTATAAATGTTGTGACCAATGAACTTGCAATGATCAAAAAAAGGGGGTATCCTCTCATACTCAATGTTGATTTCCGTTTTGTAGTCTTTTGCAGTGAAGTTAATAGTATTGGGAGGTTTTGATTCCAGATTAATTTCCACCATGGCTCTAGGAAAGATTCCTAAATTAGCATTCAAAGTTCTTTGATCAATTTTGAGAGGGGTGCCTATGCATGAAGCGATGTCATTCAATATTTTTGGGTGCCAACAAAACCAATTAAGGCCATGCAGTTTAATCCAAACCTACGCCAATGTGTTTCGATGAGTGTGTGGATTGAAATTGGAGTCCTAATTAGATAGCCGTAGCATACCAGGTTTAAGATTTAGATTTCCTAATTTCCAGACTCGATCATATTCATCTTGGGATTTTAACAAAATATGAAAGTACCCTTTGCCGATTGGTATAAGTTTCCAGTTCACAGAATTCCAGCATTGTGAAATACGGTCATGCAGATCATAAATTGAAGAAGGGCGATTACCTTTGAGGTAGGAGATTCGGGCCAAAATGGAGAACCTGCATAAATGTGTGCGCTGCTGAAGCGCTTCTGGATCCACTTCGACTAGGAATCCACCGTCATCAAGCTTCTTTACCAGTGAGGTCTTCGTCAGGGTATCGTTATGATCAGCAGACTTCAGCGCGTCAAGTAAAGAGATCGCTTGGGATCGGCCAGAGAGCTCGTGTTTATGAACACGATCCCGAGGATCATCGTCGTTGCAAGTCTTTGAAACAGGGAGAGGTAAGTGACCTTGTATCATCCGAGAAATGGGTATTACTATTCATAACGGCTAGTGCATAATAATATTATAATAATATCTCATTTAGTGAAACTCGGTATTGCGTACTACACACGCTATCGAGGAAGGTCTTGATTGCGTGTAATGCAAGCTAAGTCAGGGCTGTGTGTAGTGAAAGCTCTGTTTGGTGTTGCGTATAACATCATCAAAAATTATTTCATTTATATATTAAACACAATCTATACTTAATGTTGCATACAATAATTTCCACAAAACGAACTTGAAATTGTGTGAAACATGAGCCAAGAATAGTGTTGTGTATACTGTAAGCTAATACAGTGTTGCGTATAGTACAAACTAAAATTGATGTAGTGTATAATAGAAGAAATCATTGAAATTAAAAGAATACTTTTCATAAAATATCGGTGTGTTACATTCTACCCACCTTAAAATGAATTTCACCCTCGAAATTCATTGGGGTTATAAATCGTTTACTATTCATAGAAACCCACATCGTAAAAAAGAATACTAAAAGTTAATTTAAAAACTAAATTATGAAATGTAACGATTACCCAATGTAACTCATCACTGGATTTCTATATAAATGATCATAGGTGAAAATATGGTTATGGAAGAAAAATCGAACCATCAAGTTCTGATGGATATGGTAGAGAACATGGCAATGAAAAATCAATCAATAACAAAGCCATAAATTTGTGATGATCTAAGGTACCATCTGATTCATCAGATATAAGAGCACTAGGACAACATTTTTTGTTTTAAATATCATTTCCCTAAAGTTGAAAAATTTTAATTAGAAGAAATACTTACTTGATTTTGGTACAATCTCACTGTTGTTCATTCCTTGAACAATTTCCACTTCATCTCTTAAAGAAATGAAATTGAATTTTTTTATTCGTGAAGTGATAACAGATCATGTGATAGAATGATGGGTCATTCCATCTGTTTCAAATAAAAGGTTAGCAAAAGATATCAAATATACATAAGTCCATCTATGGTGAGGTTAATCGTATACGATTCCAAAAATGAACTTATACTACATCTATCATACCTCTTAATAAAATTAAACTAGTTTCTACTAACTAGAGACTTCCTGTAGGCCAGTGGTAGGTGATAAAGGCCTATCGCACTTTAGTTGTGGGTTCGATTCCCACATCTTTGTCCGAAGCGACGGGTTGTCACCCGTCCTGCAGGTTGTCCTTTTTATAAAATTACATCATTATGACGTTCCATCAATAATAACGAAAAAAGTTCTTGCCTTAAACAATACTAACTTGTGTCCAACATAATCCTTTCCAATCTTTAGGCATATCGAAAATACATATGTCCAATCTCATAGTATAAAGAAAATGATTACTTGAAAGGTCACACAACAAGCACGTGTATACCATCATTTATCCCCCATATATATCATACGATATATCTTGTTGGTCACATTCCAAACATGTGAATAACTTAATCATGTATTCTCTTGAAAAATGAATACCCATTGAACCTTAGTGAAAACATGACTACTGTCAAAAGTTAATTCTTCCCACATACCAAAATCCAAAAATTCTATATACTCAAACCATGATATAACTTTCTCCTTATATCAGTCATGATCTAATGAATACTGTCAAAAATTTCATTTTCTTTTTATCCCTTCATTATGCGCATATCATATTCTATCCAAAAATATCCCAATCACTTTCCATGGTTACCAGTTCCATAAAATTATTGAAAACCACAATAGACTAATACATAAATATTCCAATATTCCATGATACTATATAAAGCATTATATTCAAATCCCATTATATAAATACTTAATCATTCCACCACATCGTTTTCATATTCAACATCTCCAATAGTGGTCACATGTGACTTCCCTTTGTCCTTTCCCTTAAGTGGTTTCTCATGTCGATCATCATTAAGCCTTGGTTTAGGGAATTTATTTGTATAATTCCCCATTTCATTTCACTTGAAGAATTGAAGTGTTGGTGGTGCATTCTCTACAGTATTTTCTATATTCACATCATTAGTAACCCTTTTTCCATTACTTTGACACTCAGCTACTCGATGAACTTCTTTTCTACACTTAAAACATTTTCTAGTCCCATTAAGACAATATCCACCATTCTTATTTCCACAATTTGAGCATAAAGAAACATTCATATTCTTTTCACCATTGTTATTAGATTTCTTTTCAAACTACATCTTTCGTTTCTTGTCAAATCCATGAGATGGATATGTAACACTAACTTCCAGTTCTACCTTGATAGCACAACGCACAATATCTTTATAGCTACTAAAGTATCTTATAGCTAATGCCCTTCGAAGACTTGGTTTTATGCCACTTAATAATCGATCAACTTTACATTAAGGTTGGATAATAAAGCCATATTAATACCTTGCATGCCTTGAAAAATTCACCACGTATATACCAACAGATTCATCATCCTTTTTCTTAAGCTCAAGGAACTCCTTTTCCATATTTTTCAAAGAATACGAGGGAAGTACTTTTTGAAAAATATGTTCTTGAACTCATCCCATTCCATTGATTCAATTTAACCTTGGGGCCTAGTGTTCTTAATTAGAGTCCACCATTGGTCTACTTCACCTTCTAAATGGTAAACAACCAGAATGAATTTTTCGTGTTCTGAACAGCAAAGTTTGGAAAATATCTTTTCAATGGTACAGATCCATTGTTCAGTAGCAAGTGGATCAGAAGACCAACTGAATGAAGGTGGATGTTTCCTCATGAAGGACTCAATAGAATATTGTTCCCTTCTCTACTCATTTGGAAGTTCAGAATGATTCATAGCTTGTGTAAGTATAGCAATAATATTTTGTAATCTATCTCCCATAACATTGGTTTGTTCAGGAGGACAATCATTGCATTGTCCATTACATTGATCAACATGGTTCCTTCAGGTTCCAGCCATCGTCTAAACCCAAAAATAATAGTGTGAGAGGAAAAAATCATGCTAGGGAAAACAACATAATAAAGGGGGAGTACCTTCAATATATAACATCTTAGGTTTAATTTTATGACCATTACCGTAATCCTAGGACTATAACCTATACATATACTTAACATTAGGTACATCCCTAGACATACCTTAGAAATATCTCTAGGGATCTTACTAATGTTTTTACATCCTAGTTTCTAAAGGATAACTAAACCATTCCTCTGATACGAACGGTAGAGACCCAATGCTTGACGTACATGGAAATTACATTACTTTTGCGAAATACATAATACATAACAAAAACAGACACACAAGGGTCATAATAGTTTAGTGTATTTGGAAACTCAGAACATAGTCTTCTAATCATGGGGAAAGATATTCAAAATCTCCCATAAAGATCTTCCCCTTTTCGGTTTCTTACCTAAAACATTTCTTTAAATACCGAGGAAATGAAAAAATATAAAGGGTGAGCTCAAATTCCTAGTAAGGGTACGGATGGATAAAATAAAACAAATAATATATAATTGAACTTAAAAACATGAACATAATGTTTAAACATCTAAATCTTGGGCAATGACATAAAACATGGCAGTACATAAGGCATAGATCATAAAGAAACATTAATCCTGAAAAAATATCATGGGAATAAAACATGTGATTGTGGAAACCATTAAGCACATGATATGATATCCATAGTAGCCAAGGCATTGTTTCCAAGACCATCTTAGTGGACAAAGTCCCATTCTGAATCGAGTTCACTCCTCATTCTAGTACTATATTACTGAACCAGATTAACTTACCATTCCAGCCATGTATATCTCATGAGATATAAATCTTTTCGCAATTCATTTGAGGGAGATACAGGTCTCACCCATCTCATAATGAAATAATTTTACTTGTGCCACAACACAAACATAAATCATTCATCATAACCCAAAGAATAAAAATCAGTTTCATAAACATCATCCCATCATAACATAATCCATATAAAACAAATGGATATAATTTCATCATAAGAAAAGTGAAACCATGTAAATAATAGAGATATTATACTTGAAACATAAACATATGAAATAATGTCAGCATATATGGAAAATGTTTTTGATAAAAACACTTGAAAATAATTCTTGAAGAAAATATCCTCTCTTCTTAAAAATCATTTTATTTTCACAAAATGCCACACAATTTTAAAAGAAAAGGATTTTATTGAATATATCGTTGAAATATTGTAGATTAAACTTCATGAAAATAAGTTGTTATGAAACCGTAAAAATCCATTAATGCCGTATAACTTAAAAAAACATTCTCCTCGTACTTTTAACGGAAAAGTAAAAAAGTACCACATATGGTAAAAAAAGGAAATATTACTTCCATAACATAAAGTAAAAGTTAAATAGGGCTAAACATGACTTAAACATACATGGAAGAATATTAAACACTTTATGAAAAAGATTTTTATGGACATGGATGAAAAATTTACCCCAGTAAATACTTACGTATAAGCAATCTCGGATAAAAATGAGATTGCAAAATTATCCCTCACAAAGATCTTTTTGTCAACAAAATAGAACAATATGTGTATTAACTATAAGGTCACATAAATAAATCATAAATACATGATATTATATAAAAATTAATTTCTCACATAATCAAATAATGACATAAACAAGAAAGAGAAGATCGACCCAACGAATAAAAATTGGGTTAAGAAGTTCCCTTACATCGTGTCCGACTTGACTCGATCGTTCTTTAATGTCCTGAATAATAAACCAATGTTAATTTATAATTTCTTAATAAACTTTTTTATGTTTATTATTACTTTTATATCACCTATTACCATGCTATAAACATTATGTAACCATTTAAGTTAATAATGTTCGTTTTGTCGATATTTGGTACTAGAGTCTAAAATGGACTTCTTATAATTTCATGTTGTTCATGTGGTCAAAGGTTCGTTATATCCATAATGATATTCATGATTTATACATTATATATATCATATATATCCATCATATACATGTATTTATAATAGTACATAACATATGGAGGTAAGAAATTAAATGCACCGTACATGGAGACGGTAAGTCGTACGTACGCATAAACGCTTCTTTCATTTGTATTTCTTATTTTAATAGATGTAAAACAGAATTATACATAGTTATATTAATATTCCTGTAAAATATCATATATAATATCATTAAATCCATCCTTTATACATCCCACATAAGGCATTAACGAATCACATCACTTTGAGGGGGCGGTAGTCCGCACATCCTCAAATCAGAATATCGTATTTTCCCACTATGGAAACCATAAAGGATTGATATAATTGGAAAGTAAATAAGAATAAGGAAATAATAAAAAAAATATATCATATATAAATACAGTTCCATCATAATGGTCACCATGAGAGGTGGAAGGAGAAAATCGAACAATCATCGTTTCGCAAGGCGTTAGTTTTCCATCCATAGAAACATTATGTTCTTCATCCATTAGATGGAGGTGTGTGTAAGTGTAGTTTGAATACATATCATAACAACATCCTAGTATATTGAGGATACTGTTGTTGTTACAAAATATAGGATTAAAAAGAGTTTAGGGGTTGTATAATTAGAATAAAAGAAAAACATTTAAGAGAAACTGTTACCTTTAATTTGGGTAACATCCTTTGGTTTGAACCAAAAGGAATTCTTGGAGTGCCTAATGACTAAGGTAAGACTTATAGAGGGAGTATAGTGATTTAGGGAGCATAATTTGGCATAGGTTGGACGGGCCAAATGGCTTGAGAGGTGTGAGGAATTGGATAGAAGTGGTCTCCATTTAAAAGGGCGAGGAGGGGCTCTTTTGGAAAGTGTGAAAATATTATTTTATTATAAACTCATCTTCGGTTTCAAAAGGTCCAAAAATAATTAAAGATTAAGATAAGATGACTCATGGTATAAATAAAATCATCCAATCAGAATCGGACATGTTTTGGATAAAATGTTAGTCATTATAATCTTATTTTTTTAAATCATTTATTAATGAGGTAAATATTTCATCATTATTGTGTCATAAATAATATAATTAATTTGATGTCTAAAAACTATAAAAAAATACCCTCATGTAGGAAATTTGTTTATATTTCCAATAAATATTTATAGTCTAAAAGATAATTTATATTACCCCTTAAGAAAAATTAATTAATAAAATATTTTTGTTAATGTCAATTTTTTCTTTACAATAAGTTAATTAATCCAAATTGTCATTATCACTACCAAGTGGCTAAATGGGGTCTCAAAATCTACCCAAGGATGATCATGGTCGGAAAATAATCATCCAATAAGTTTAGGACAAGTGTTAAGGTAATTTTGAATTATTTTAATGTTATTTTAACCTTGAATTACCCTATTTACCTTTAACTGCGGTAAATAAAAGTAAAAAGTTACTATTCACCAAAAATTATTTTCATCTCATTGAACCACGTTTTAGTCCTTGATATTTACTGTGTATCTCATATTTTCGAAATTCCACTCATAGAAGTGGTAAAATTAAGTTTTATGTTAGTTTGCAAAAAGCTCATAGGAGGTAGGTAAATGGCGGTGAAAAGTTCAATAAAATTTTTTTATATCAAAAATTATTATAAAATTAATCCAATGAATTACATTGAACTTATATAGGTAATATGTATCAATTTTTACCTAAAAGAAATTTAAATAAAATAAATAATTATTTAAATAAAAATTCGGTTTTTAAATAGTAACCCAATGTTTTCACTATTCATCAAATATTGAAAGTTTTCAGAAAAATACCAAAAATTAACCCTAGGCTTATTTCGATATTCCGAATCCAAAAATGAAGTCCATTTTGAAAGGTAAAATTTATAAAATTTCAAAAAGTGGGTATTATTATTCATAACGGCTAGTTCATAATAATATTATAATAATATATCATTCAGTGAAACTCAGTATTGCGTACTACACACACTATCGAGGAAGGTATTGATTGCGTATAATGCAAGCCAAGTCAGGGCTGTGTGTAGTGAAAGCTCTGTTTGGTGTTGCATATAACATAATCAAAACTTATTTCATTTATACATTAAACAAAATCTATACTTAATGTTGCATAGAATAATTTCCACTAAATGAACGTGAAATTGTGTGTAACACGAGCTAAGAATAGTGTTGCGTATACTGTAAGCTAATACGGTGTTGCGTATATTATAAGCTAAACATAGTGTAGTGTATAATAGAAGACATAAATGAAAATAAAAGAATATTTTTCCTAAAATCTCGGGTTGTTACATTTGGCTCGGCCAAACTCTGCACAAATATCCCCCCAACTTCCCTCACTTGAACCTAGAGGCCTTAGTTTGGTCAGAAATCCAAACTAAGGAGCCCTTTTGATCAAATCAAAAGGAAGAACCCGAAGAGGAGGTAATGTTTTCACCACCCTCTTTCAAGTTCCTTTCTTCTTTAACTTCTTCGTTATTTGTTATTTCCATTATAATATAATAATTTTAGTATATTCTATATACTAAGATGTTATTATAAATATGATACAACCATATTCAGTATTATATACATCCTTTTAATGACATGTCACCATACGTGCGTACGCACGGCTTACCGTCTCCACGTCGTTGTGTAATTGTTATTCAATACACTATTATTTGAATGGGTATAATAATGATGTGTAATTCATTTAAATAATAAATCTAAAATGATAATGATTCTGTATATATGATAAACCATCCAATTATGTATTATTTAAATATCAAAAGAATGATATTGTCGCTCGTGCGTACATACGGACTACGTCTCCACGAATGCGATGATATTCATTCTCCATCATATCCATTCAAGTATAATTCTCATTTTATGATTAAAAATAGTGTTTAAGGACTTGATATCATTCTAGATATGAATAATATACAACCTATCCATAATAAACACGACTTATCTCACAAACCATATAAAAGAAAACGAGTAAGTTAAAACCCGAAACGACGATAATACTAATATATTATTAACAAAGCAATGTTAAAATATCATATATGATATCATATTAATATATATTATGACTATATAATTCAATAACAATTATTTCACCATTATACAAGAGGTTAACCTACCCTCAACCAAGGAAAAGTACAAGGTAAGGGGGTTTTCATCTCACTCCTTATTCTAGTGAGATTCATGCCATATTGCCACTATTACCTTTTGTGTGGTGTATGTACTGCCCATAAATGTATTCTTTGTGTAATAAACTTTAATTTATGTGTATATACATATTCATTGTATGATACGTCTTTCAAGGGGTGTATGTTTCGTAAGTTACCAAATTGGTAAGGGATTATTTTACAATCTCTTTATTATCCGAGGTTGTTTATACGTAATTATATACTGGGACCTCTTTATCATCCACATCCATGTTTCTTAAAAATGTATTTCAAAAAATTCTTACTATTATACAAAATATGGGTTAAAGTCATTTATACCCTTGTTTTACTTTTTATAATAATTTTATAAAGGAATATTTCTATTGTTTTCCAAACAAGGTCCTCTTTAACCATTTTGACAGAATTAAGGTAAGAATGTCTTTTTTATAACTTATACGGCAGGTGTGGCTATTTTCCGCTGTTATAAAACTGTCAAAGCTTCCCCTAAAATATTATAGGAATATTTTAAAAATAATTTTTTCTTTTATAATATGTTACTTTTTAATGATTTTAAAATGAATATTTTAAGAATTTGTAAAAGGTACTATTTATCAAGATCGTAATTTTAAATTTTTTAAAGATTTATCTTTCTCAATATTTTTAATTAATGTCCATGTTTTCAAAATTATTTTAATGTTGTATTTATATGGACATGAATGGTTTGAAATGATAATTCTTTTCAAAAGTTTCAAAGTGGCATTGACACTTTGATTCAAAAATCTCTTTTAAATTACATCATTTATAAATGTGTGAATTTTAAATGATTTAAAAAAAGAGATATTTCTCTCTAATAGTTTTTATTTCATCTATGTCAACATCCATTGATGGATATTAAGCTTATTTGAAGTTGGTTTATTATGATACAAAACTTCTATAATGTATTGCAGGTTTTGTGATATGTTTGACTGTAGATGTTTTATTTTTATATCATTCATGGTTTATGGAGAAATTACTGACATTTCGTATTCTAGTTTTAATACGAATGTTTATGAAATGTTTAAAACTTTTCATATGAGGATTGTATTGGACTTAGTATGTGATGGGTGGAGCCTGATATAGCTCCCCGGTGCATCGGTATGTCTCATGAGACAACTAGACATGGAATTAGATGAGGCCCTTTCCCAATTTTATTTATGGTTTTAGTCGAGGCCTTAATAATTTTATACGTCTTGGCCAAGGACTTGACAAAATGTTTCAGAATGTCCGAAATTATACATTACCTCATTATGGAAATAATGTTGATGGTTCATGTGGTCATTCGACTAGTACAACACCCATGATTATATTTTATTATGGAATTACTTACTCAGCTCATAATCATTCCATAAAAGTATTCATGTTTATTATTGATAAAGGCATGTGTTTTTCAATTATTTTCCATGCTTAATATTTATTTCATTTTCCACTGTATTACTTACCCTTACTGAGCGTTTGAGCTCACCCCTTTCTTATGTTTCAGTTTCCCAGGATATGAAGAAGATAGTTATGAGTGACCTGCAGTCATAATCTAGGAGGATTTTATGCTTCTAATGAAATATATTATTTTTGTATTTCTCTTCAATATATAAAGTGGATCATATGTATGAATCTTGTTTCCAAGGCTACTAAAATAATCGGTCTTTCGAGATTTGATCTTTCTTGTGATCATGCCAATGTCATGATGCACAGACTCTAGGTAATTGGGGTCAGGGTGTTACTTTCCCACCTGGATTGATGTTTTCCTAGAATCATCTTGAGTCATGAATTGAATAAAAATACTTTGTCTCTGGAATGGAAGTATTTTGGTTGTATCAGTTTATCATGGTCCACTCTTGTCCTCTTTTTTTAAATCCTGGAATTTTCAAAATCTTCCCTTATAATTTCTTTCAACTCCAGTAATTGCATTCTTCTCTCTTTCCCAGCACTTTCAAGATCTTAATTCATCTTCCTCACAACCTAGTATGACTTTTTTTCCAATTCCACATGTAAGTGACATCTATTCCCATAAATCAGCTTAAATGGACTCATTCCTATTGGGGTTTTGTAGTCCGTCTTGTAAGCCCATAATGCGTCTTCTAACCTTTGTCTCCAAACCTTCCTATTTGGATTAATAGTATTTTCCAAAATTCTTTTGATTTCCCTATTGGACACTTTTTCTTTCCCATTTGTGTATGGATGATAGAGAGTTGATGTTTTATGATGCACCATATACTTTTTCAACAGAGCCAAAATTCTCCTATTGCAAATGTGAGTCCCTTGATCCCTAATGATGGCTCTGAGAACCCCAAACCTAGAAAATCTGTTAGACATGAAAAAATCACAATCATAATTAGAATCATCAGTCCTAGTGGCTTTTTCTTCCATACATTTGGAAACATAATAAACAGAAATAAGAATATAATAATTTTTAAATTAAATTGGGAAAGGTCCCATAAAATCTATCCCCCAAACATCAAAAATTTCACAAAAATTAAGTGGCTTTTAGGGAATTTCTTTTCTATTTGAAATATCTCATGTAAACTGATATTTTTCACATAGTTTTCAAAATTCATGAGAATCTTTGAAAATTTTTGGCCAATAATTTCCTAATTCTATGACCTTTCTTACTGTTTACTAAGGTTCAAAGTGTCCTCCACATGCAAATGTGTGAAAGAACTGAAAGACTGATTCAATTTCATTTTTAGGAAAAAATCTTCTTATTATTTGGTTATTGAAAATCCTCCAAAGAAATAGATCATCACATATGTAATATCTAGATTCAACTCTCAATTTTTGAATTTGGTTAGAATTTAAATGAGATGGGACTTGAGATGTAACCAGATAATTGACCATGTCAGTAGACCAAGGTACTTCTATTTAATTTCTCTCCTGGAAGGTGATCATTTAGGGGTTCTATGTATGGAATTTCAACTTCAGTGGTATTGGGTAGTCTACTTAATTGATCAGTCACCTGGTTATTAGATCACTTCTTATCATTGATTTATATGTTAAACTCATATAGTAAAAGAGTCCATCTTACAAGCCTTGGTTTTTCTTCAGCATTCTCCGTCATGTTCCTAAGAGCAGTATGATCAGAAAACATAATGACTTTAGTTCCAAGAAGATATGATCTAAATCATTATAATGTAAAAATAACTTCTAAAAACACTTTTTCTATTTTTATTTAGTTGAATTGGGTCGCATCATAGGTTTTTGAGGCATATTCAATGAATTTTGGCCTACCCTCAATTCAATGAGAAAGGACTGTTCCGACTGCTTTGTTTGAAGCATCACAATGTAGCATGAATGGTTCTTCCCAATTGGGTGGCTTCATTACTGGTGGTGTAATAAATCTCATTTTCCACTCATCAACAAATTCCCTAAATGATCCATTGAAATTGAAATTATCATATTCCAAAAGAAATCTAGATATAGGGAGTGAAATTTTACTAAAATCTTTTATAAACCTTTTTTAGAATCTTGTATGTCCTAAAAATGATCTAACATGTTTCACAAAAGTTTGTTAAGGAAAATAATTTATCACTTCAATTTTTGATTTACTAAAATCAATTATTTTCTATGAAATGATATGCCCAAGGAAAATTCCTTTCTTAACCATAAAATTAAACCTTTCAAAATAAAAAAGAACGTTCTTTTCAATGTATGTTTTCAAAACTTTTTCCACTTTTTTAAAACAATTATCGAAAGAATTTCCAAAAAACTATGACATCATCCAAGAAAACCTCCATGAAATATTCAATGTGAACAAAAAATATACATACCATACACCTTTGAAATGTACCTGGATAATTACACAATCCAAATGGAATCCTTTTTTATGAAAAAGTTCCAAAAGGATGATTAAAGGTAGTCTTTTATTGATCCATGGGAGAAATAGGTACCTGAAAATAACTTGAAAATCCATCCAAAAAGTACTAATAACTTCTCCCTGCCAATCTCTCTAACATCTGGTCAATTAAATGGATAGAAAAATCATCTTTTCGAGTGCCTTGATTCAAATTCCTAAAATATATGCACACTCACCCTCTATTTTGAATTCTCACAGGGATTAATTATTTCGTTTCATTCCTCACAATGGTTAGGAATATTTTATTTCAGACTACATGGATGGGGCTATCCCATTGTGAATCTGATATGTGATAGATGATCCCAACTTCTAATAGCTTCTCAATCTCTGTTTTCACAACCTTCATTAGGGTGGGGCTCATCCACCATTGGGGTTGTCTGACTTGTTTGGAATCTCCCTCAAGAAAAATTCTATGTGAGAAATTTTTTGGGTTTATTCCTAGGATATCACCTATGATCCACCCTATTGCTTGTACATTCTCTCTCAAAAACTAAATCAATGCTTTCTATTGTGTATCAGATATATTATTAGGAATTATAATTGGTAATTTCATTCACTCTATGAGGTAAACATATTTTAAATCAGCAGGGAGCGATTTTAATTATAGACCAGGGGATGCTCAAGGGATGAAACTAAATTGATCTTCCCCCCTTCCAAATGTTGGAAATCATTCAAATAATAAATTATATCATTTTCTTCATAATTTAACAAATTATCAATGAAATCATATTTTACCTCTCCTTCCCACAAGAAATCAGAATCTTCAATTCTTTGGGAATCCATATGTTCAGTTATATTTTTAATGGAAAAATTATGTCGTATTGATAAGAATTCAGGAATGACACCTAATTACTCAATTATATCTGTACCATATTCATGGGAGAGTGTGAAGAGTGAATGTTCTTCTAATGGGTTCCTCGTGGATTCAAAAATATTGAAGTTGACAGTGTTGTCTCCAAAATCCATAGTAAGTGTCCCTACTTGGAAATTGATGATGGTTTGTGCCATCATCAAGAATGGTCCCCAAAATGATGGGTGAGTGTGATAGGATCCTATCATCTTTCTTATTCAACACATATATGTCAGTAGAGAATAAAATATCTTTGACTTTTACCAGGACATCCTCCAGAACTCCTGCTGGAAAACCACTTTTGTTGGATTCAAGTCTCCCATCTTCAAAGAAGTATATACTGAGTGAGTTAATAAATTAATTGATGCACCTAAATTATAGAAATCATTTGATAAATTTAATGAACCAATGGTGAATAGAATATAAAACGTCCCTTGATCTTGATATTTGGTTTTCAATTGTGGTGTGATAAGGGCTAAGACAATTCTTCCCAATTTTAACCTCTCATTCCATTGAATCCTCATCTTCATGGTGCAAAGATCTATAAAAAATTTAGCATAGTTTGGAATTTGTATGAGTGCTTCAAGAAGAGGTATGCTGATTTCCAGTTTCTGAAAGGTGTCTAGAATTTATTTTTGTGGAGCTTCTTCTTGAAACATCTTTGATTAAATCATCAATGATGGAAATAGTGGGGGTAGGTCTTTCTTCTCTGTTTTTTCCATTGAAATGGTGTTTCTTGTTTCCTCTTACTCGACCTATCCTTAACCGCCTCCTCTTTCTTATCATTGATGCATTTTAAAATAATTTTCATCATTTCTAACATTATTTTCTCCCAGATCAGTTATTCTTCTTTCAGGTTTAATGGTTGATGGTGGTGGTATTTTTTTCCCACTTCTTGTAGTTATCATACCGACGTACTCATTTGGGTTTGAAAATTTTTGGGAAGGGAGTTTACCTAGATTTTAGGTCATAAAGTCCATGAGACTTTAAAAGTAGTTGGAGAAATCTTTAATAGTGTTCTTAAACCCCTCAAAATCATATTTTTTCTACTGTATTTGGATTGGAGGTTGTGCAATGGTGGATGGATGCTCATACGGTATTTGGAATGTGGTTGGTTTTTGGAATTTATTCTAGTTATAGGAATAATTTTTTTGAAATGGTGGGGGGTTCTGTAATTGCATATGGAATGATGGTTGGTTTTGAAAATGGTATTGGTATGGGGGTTTACCATTATTCTGTTGACATCCAAACACATATTTGACATGTATAGGATCATTAAATCATTGATTTTGTTGGAAATTCCTTCACTGAAAGGCTGCCAGACATGTTTCCACTCCCTGTATTTTAGAACATTGGTCAGTAAATTGTTTAGGTGATGAGCATAAACCACATACCTTAGTTGGAACTTTTTAGTCACTAACTTGCTTCAAGGCCATCTGCCTCAACAAAGTAGTTTTCTCTACCATCATAGTTTCTAGTATGCGTGATGGATGAGATGTGTGTACCTACTGAATACCTCTTGTTCCAATACCTATTATCCAAACTATAGCGAGTTCTAGGAAGGGTTCTTAATCATGTCCTTGGCTTCTTCTTGTGACTTTTCAATCAATGCACCTCCAGATGATGCATCTAGATGGTTTATGTCATTTTCCTATAGTCCTTGAAAAAATAAGACAATAAAGTGATGTTATTTAAGGGAGTGATGTGGTTTGCTGGCACATAGTTTTCCTAATCTCACCCAGTACTCATAAAGGGTGTCTTAAGATGATTGTTGTATGGCGTAGATTTCATTCTGATTGGATGTTCTTCTAGAAGTAGGAAAGAATATTTGTATAATACATCTTACCAGGTCATTCCAATCATGAACGTATCCTGGTTGTAGGCCGCAAAACCACTCTTTTTAGCTTCATCCAATGAAAATGGAAATGCCATCCCCTTTACCTACTCTCGAGCAATTCCACGGGGTATGAAAGTTGAGCACACATGTGTGAACTCTTTAATGTATTTGTTTCGATCTTAACCTGCCAAACCATGACACTTTTGATGTAAAGGAATCATGTTAGGTTTCATTTAAAAATCATTTTGTAACACTTTCATGGAAAGTTTATTTTTTTGACTAAGGAATTGTGGTGAACAGAGGTCTCTATGTGTTTGGTTTTGATTTTTAGCCATGATGATAGGCTCAAATTGAACACCAGAAGATTCAATTGATTCTAAAGGAAAAATTTCCTCAAATTCAGATTGAAAATTCAGGTTTCTAATTCTATTCAACAAGGTTATTTCAATTTAATGATCTATGGGGAAAGGATCAGTTTTTGATGTTCTAGTTATGCAATTTTGAAGAGAAAAGATGAAAAGGGAAAGGAATGAAAAAAATAAATATTGGCGCTACCTCCCTGGAAAAGGCGCCAAGTTTTGAAATGTGCCTATCATGGGGTGTGGAAAAAATAAATATAACATATTTTAAAATCTATTATTATGGGTTACCTAGGATGTCTTATGAGAGGAGTGCTCAACAATAATGTTTGTAACTTAAAATTAGAAGAATAAGTGATGTAGTTTTTGAAATTATTTTATTTTTAAAATACAATAAAGAAACAAAATAAAGTAATGAAATTAAGTGAATGTTTTTAATTTTTTTTTCAAATTATGTGATTTAAATTAGGGATATGAAATGGTGATCAAGATAGGGTCAGTTTTGTAATTTTAATTCTATCATAGTTCAACATTCGCAAATCTCTTTTTCTAAGTCGTTAAGAGTGAGAATCCAAAATAAATTCTTGTCACTCCCTGGATCAAAAAATAATGTGAGAATAAACCTTAATAAAACCTCATATTTGTCTAATATCCTTCCAATGTGTAATAGAGTTTTATTTTATACCCCCAGTTATCATATCCAATTCCCAATTGGTTCTTTTTTATCCCAAGAAATTAAGAACATTCACTACTTCTCACACACGTACCAGTGATCACTGAGAACATCAACAATATGTCCTGGTCTATTCAATCGTATATAAACCAATACCTTGTGGAGGGAAATATTAATCATTGATAAAATAAAAATAAACAATAGAATCTAAAATCAGATATAATCATACATGATAATAAAAAATGTTATAAGAAATTGAAACCGATTCGCAGAAGAGAAAAGAGGATTTTAAAATATTAAGTGAAAGAACTCAAGAATTACAAAAGGGTAAACCTAACGATCCCCAGTCACTCACAAGATCTACCTCACCAAGATAATGGTATCCATGTTGAAGTGGTGGAGAATATTTCATCACAATGCTAAGAAGAAAAAAAGAAAAAATACAAGAACTAAATTTTTGATCCTCCAGAATCTATTCTCCAAAATATTGCCTCTGTTATACCCACCAAACCTCCAAACCAAGCCAATATCTGTTATTATAATATATAAGACATTGTTTTTTCTATTGATACTCAAAATATCAAATAATTTTTACTCGTTTAAAGGATGATATGTCTTGATTAGTGATTTTAACTTCTTCTGGCCGCAAACAATGTTTCACCCACTCCATTTGGATGTACCCAAAAGATGCCTTAATGAGATCCATAGTTAATGAAATTTAATGTGAACTGTAATTTTGAAGTCATATGTAGACACTAGCTAGAATCACTTCATTTTAAGGTTATTTGAATGAGGTATTTCATATTTAGTGTGGTGGGGTACATTCTGCTAGCCAATCTGAGTTCTCCACTTGATTGATTTTTTTGTACCATTGGGTTTCGAATTGGGTCTTAGTACAGAAGTAAAAATTGAATCCCATGAGCATATAAAGCCTAAGAAATTATTAACTACAATTTTATCAATAATATAATAGTTATTCCCGAAAAAATAAGCTCCCAAAACTATCAATATTACGAAATTACCCCGTTTTCACATTTTAGCCCAAAATACACCAAAAACACATAAATGATGTAAATATATTCAAATTTAATTATTTGGAGGGATTAAAGAATTTTAAAACATATTAATAATAATGAAAATGTTAACTCTATCTGATATGAATGCACAACTGATCCGACTGAGTAGATATATGTGCACACGCAAGAAAATACCAAAATATACTAACATTATCCATTAGTGGAAGACGGGATACAGACACACACCCATGTTTCCATTGATTTCCATGATCGGTGAGACCTACTCAGTTCTTTTTCATGATGTTATAGGGTATCCCTTTCTTAGTTGGTTCCCATAACACATGACTGAGGGGAATATTTGGAATGTTTCTGGTGATATTAAATGATAGGATCCCACTTAGGTGGATAATTATGCAGTATGTATCCATAGTAAACACCATGATCCACCAATCTAGATATGGAATGTACAGTTTAGTACACTCCAGGAATAAAATTATAAAGTGATTGGTGGTGGTGAGAAGTTCCACTAGTTTTATGTAACCATTCCGAAACCGAATACCCCAACTTGCATTCTAAAGGGTTGGGATCATACTATATAGAAGGTATTTCTAAACCATAATTTTTTCCACCTGATGTTAAAGGTGTCAGTTGGGTTATGTTGTTTTTCTCACTGCCGAAGTTATAATTGCAACTGAGGTTCTATGTAATATTATTAGTTATGACATGATCTTTGGTCAGTGTGTCTGTGAGCTGTTTATATAGAGACAAAGACTACAGGGAAAAAGTTCACCAATTAGTGCATCGTTGTAGGTATGAAATATTCTCAATCCACTATTCACATGTACCATAATTGTATCTCTTTAATCATGGTTTTCCTATATCTATGATGTGGTGTTTCTACGATGAGAATAACATATTTCATCGGAACCCAAGTTAAATTTTATTATTGAACTATTTTTCCTCAGATGAGAAACTTTTATTTTCATTGGATATGAAATTAATATGACCATAAGAATAGTAAATAAAAAAATTATTATTTGGAAGTTTTATAAAAGGTTGATCATTTATTTTCTTCTGAAAAATGTCGGTTACTATTCCCCTTATTTATAATGATTCATTTTCTCTATCATTGCATAACTTATGACTAGATTCCACATTTATATTCTCCATAAAAATTTTGAATGACTCCCACATCCATAATGAGTTACAAAAAGACTATCCAAAGATAGGTATTCAAATGGGGTTTCCAACCTGAAGGAACTTTGGAACTCACCATGGTCGATAGGATATAAGGACAGGCTCATCTCACCCATTTAAGGGAAATTATTTATTCTTACTCAATTCCCTTATAGATATATGATATGTTTCTAAATCACTTCCAAAACATAATATAAGACCGACTAACCTAATAAAACGTTTGGTTATTGAATATTTATTCTTCTAAAAGGAGTTTAATTAATGAGACCATTTGTGTTTGTTTGAGGCTCTCCATCAACATCCTATTATTTATCATTACTGGCTAGATTCTTATATTTTGAAGCCATATAACAAGACGGTCTGGAGTTTATTTCCATTGATGGAAGTTAATGGTGTTTTGATGATGGGATTGATCCATTATGTGGTGCCCTATATATCCTATGTATAATAAGAATCTAAACCTATTTATTTCATTTATCCATGATTTTTAACTTCACATGGAAATAAAATATATGGAGTTGAATATTGTTATAATATGGGATTAAAACATGTTGGATGGTCCATGTACTAATAATTAACAAGGATGACATGTACTAAAGGATCTTACAGGACATGCCTTGATTGTTTGCATGACTTGTTAATGGTTTTTGTAAATGTATTGATTGTATGAAGGATATATCTAAGTATGATCACATGATTTAGTTGGCTTCTTCTAGGAATCATCACATGATCCACAAAGACAAATCCAAGGGTTTAGTATGATCATGATTTTTTGGTTAGAGAGATTTCACATGATCTACCAGAGATTTCTAGAGGATATCACTTGACTGGGTTGACATGTCTTGAGGATATATCTTGACTGTGATGTCATGTCTGAAGGGGGTCGCATGATCTGGATGAGATATCCTAAGGATATCTCATGATCAAGAATACATTTCCAGTTGTTGTTTTATGATCTAATTGACTTGTCCCTTGGATTTCAAATGATATAGATAATTTTTTTTGGAATATATCACTTGATTGGGATGACATGTTCAGAGGGAATCACATGATATGGATGGTTCTTGAGAAAAACACGACTCCTTCATAATAGAGTCTACATATTCCATGTCTATGTTTGGATTCTCTATTTCTTCTATTTTATTATCTCTTAAATGTCTAATGTTTTTCATGAATTATCTCATGATGGTGCTGAAATATCAAGTTGACCAGTGTAAAACCAATCACGCGATCCAACCAATACATTGGATGTCCTTAATGTTATAAAAAATGCGATAACGTGAAGCATAATGGGATTCCATGTAATCCCTTAGTCCATTAAATTGATTTCATATAGTGGAATACCATTAACATCACATGAAATTATTCTCTAAGAATTCCTCTCATGTGATGAAATATCAACCTCTCTCAACGTGTATTTATTTTATATTGAGGGGGTGGGTGATATATATGACTCTCCACCTAGTTTATTTCTCATCTTTAATGGTGCGTATATCACAGATATGGGATTGAGTTAGCCAAGAATCATGCACTTTATATTAACATTCCATTGGGAATCCTTTAAATCATATACGTGTTTGATGATAAATAGGGGCTATGAGATCACACTTTAATTTCCAATTTATTCGACCCCTTATTTTCAATGGAATTTCTCATAATAATTTTGATTATTCAAAAATTCTTTGCATCATTAATATTACATGTCTGGGAGTCCTTGCAAGATTGAGATGCCCATGGAGAGGCTTTTAAATGATCATTGAGGGCTTCACTGGGGTGCTTTAGGAGAACATAGTTTCTCTTGAAGACCAACCGATATATGAGGTTGGTATGCCATTGTACGTTCATGTAATCACATGGGCTGCATAACAACTTCACATAAAAATAACATAACTTTTTCTTTCATGAGGAATCAACCATTTTCAACTTTATTTGTTTTATTTCCACATTTTTTCAAACTAGTTTTCTATCTAGGAATCACGTGATCAATAGTGGATCTTGCAAGGGCATGTCAGTCTTATTGTGGGAATTTTCTAATGTTGTATGTGGAACATCACATGATTAATGATGTCTATCATTAAATATTTGTGGAAATATAAATGAAAATCCCCAACATTCACAACTGGATATAGAGTGGCATCACATGAATCATCCACATGTCCGAGTTCTGTCACTAGATTAAGTTGACAGACCAAAAATTTTTCACTTAAAAATAAAAAAAATTAACAGGGGGTCTGAGGGGTATTGCGAGTCACATAATCATGTCAAATAAAAACAAACATAAAATCGATAACATGTGGATAACACCTTTTGAATCATTTTATAATTTTATTTACAAGGTTTATCACTCTTTTCCTGCCAATTTTATGGTAGGGAATCACACAATTAAATGGTCAAGGAAAATTACCTTCAGGTGACTAGTATGACATGCACGATTGCCTTTGCATGATCATGAGGTTCTATCTACAGGGGATTTTCAATAGAAGGGAGTAAATTTTTTGGATTTTTCACAGGATAAGAAGTTATTTTTATAGGGTATTCATGAGAGTAGTAGGGAATATCAAAGTCTCTTTACAATATTAGCAAAAGATAATATATAGTGCACGATTTGGATACCTGATCATCCTAGTGTAATTTGATCATGTATCTTATTGAGGGTTATACGATCCTAGTAAACTCGCCACCTAATAAAAATTCCTCTTCATCATTCCTTTTGTATTGATAAAAATACCCATTTTTGGAAATTATTCAATCATAGAATTGTTGATTCTTTTTTATTTTCAATCAATAGTGGAACGAAACTAACATGTTTATTTTTGGGGGGAAATGGCACAACAATTAATCAATTTTTTTTGAGGTTCCCCTAACCAAATACATAACATTTAATGATAGTATAACCAGTGTGTATGTTTTCCAAAAACATAATATTACATTATAGTATAAGAAGAAAAAAATGAATGAATAAAAAATGAAAGTAGTGATAGTTGTTTATGGTGTTTATAAGGTAGAAATTTTCATCTTGTACCATTCATAGATGTTTTAAAATTATACTCAGGATCGCTAAAACAATAGTGTAAAATAAATTTATTTACAATGTTTAAAAAATTAATATCATATTATATTGATATATATAATTCACATCTCTTTTGTGTTTCCAATACGAGTAGAATTGAAATATATATATATATATATATATATAAAATAATGATACATTTTCGTTATTATAATATTCATGATTTTTATTCTCAATTATCATTATTGAATTGACATTGTTTTTTTCATTAAAATATCCCAAAATTATTTAAATAAATTAAAAAAATAATTCTATATTTTTTTTAAATCATATAATTACTATAGAGTCCAACACATTTCATACATATATATCACATATGAATTGATGAACATTTTCTACATTAAATAATAAATCATTATATAATAATATAGGTCTAGTACCTCTCGAAGAGAAGGACACATAAACAAATGATTCATCATAACAAGAATCCTTCATAAACATACCATATATAATTCTATTCATCATAATCTAAGGGGATGAAATTTAAGAAAGTGTGAGCATAGAAACTTAGTTTGGGTGAACCTGGGATATATCACCATAACACAAGCAAAAGGGAGTGATAACATTAGAATTAATATTGAAAACCATAACCTACAATCAATAGATCATAAAAACGAGTCATTAAATTAAACATTTTTGTTTATATGACATGACTCAAACCGTCATAAAATACCATAAACAACTAGGGTATAAAATTTTCATAAGACATAATTTTTTTCATAAATAAAAGAATACAATATCTTTTCCTTAGTTTTAAAGTCTAATTTGAAACAAATCCATAGTTGAATATGTTCTATAATATAACCATCATAGTATTAATAGTTTAATCATAAAAATATTGTATTGGATGAATTCCCTTACAAGACTGGGTTCATTCCTCAATAAAGTCATTACTATCTACTAAGATATCCCTCATTACTCAACACATTAGTAAGATATATAAATCTTTGACCACACATCACATAATGAACATAATATATATTTTTTCCATAATATCAGAAAACAAAGATCATAGTGTAACCCATAGTTAGGAAATGCGTTTAAAAAAATTTCCACATACATAACCCATGGAAAAAATAACATTAATAATCATAACCCATGAAAAATAAACAGGTTATATAAATATCTTATCATCAAAATCATAAACTATATAGGTAAATAGGAGGAGTGGAATCACTAGATCATATCCATAGTAAATAATAAGTAATATAATGTGTTGTTATCATTTATGCATATAAATTCTATTTAAATATCGGTAAACAATTGGTTTGGAAAATACATATCCAACTCCAAAAAATAGATTGGAATGTCCTAAAATATCCCAAATTTTAATGATATAATTTTATTTCATGATATCGTTGATAATGGGTAATTAGATATTTAATAATTATGTAGACATTATGGTGGTAAATTCCATTCATATAATACACAATTAAACAATAATTTCTTTCATATTTCTAGGAAAATTCAAACAATATTGATTAGTAACACGATAATCAAAGTAATTTAAAATGAATTTTAAAAAGTTAAAATGGTAAAAAATATTATAAAAATTAATTTTATAAGGGTGAAAAAATTATATAAAACTTTTTAAAAAAATTGGTCATTGAAGGGAAATGATTTTTGACCAAAGGGAGAAAAAGTCAGATTTCAATAAAAATGTTCATTTGGTATATTGATGTAAAAAATATATAAAAATAAAAGGAAAAAATTAAATTTCTCAAAATAACCAATTTATAAAAAATTAATGATATTTTGGAAGATATATCATAAAATTTCATCGCTGAAAACATGATCATATGAAACCTAACAAATAGTGATATTATAACCCAAAACCCTTACCAATTTGGTAACATATGAATACAAAAACATTTTAATGAAAAAAGTTATGGATATTTATATCCATTATTTTTCATTAGAATCATAATAAAGGATAGTTTGGGAAGTATATACACAACATAAAAGGAATAAGTGGTACCTAGAAGATAGTTCCCATAGAAATAAAAGTGTGATGAAAATTCATAACCTCATGTCAAAATTTAATTTATAAAAATTTGAAACTCTATTATTATATATATATATATATAACCATATATTATTTACTTATAACCTTTAACCACACATTTGTTTACATTTCAATATTAAAATCACTATAATGGTTGATAACTGCATTGTTTTTCATGTATGTTTTCATTCCATAGTGGATATCCATGAATATTGGTTATTTTAACATCATATAAAAAATACCAATTATGATATATATGTCTTATAATTTCGTTATATATATATAATTTTTATATTCATCCAAAAAATTTAGATAGGGAAAAATGAATTACACTATTTAATGGGATGTTAGGCCATACATATGTAATAAAAATGATTCCATTTTTTCAATGTATGCAATGAAAGAAAGGTATATACTATTAAATATTTGAATAATATTTTTATATAATTTATTTTTAATATATTAATTAAAATTTTCTTTAAAACCATTCATTTCAAAATAAAATGAAAATCATATCACATCGCGTCACAGATATAGTAATCAAGACAAACACAAGAGAGTTATAATCTTTTATCAACAAATTCAAATGTATGAGAGTATATGTGATATTAAAATTTAAAAATTATTTTAACATTATAAATATATTGTTTATTCTGAAAATTCATCATTTTATCCATTCATATAGGACGATGATGGAAAATGAATTTCATCAGTTTACGAGGTGGAAGACTATCACACACATGTGTAATGATTTTGATTCTAATTTGATGGAGGAGGATGTGGATATAGATAATCATATAACCAGAATAAAATATTAACACATTAAAGATACATGTTTTACTATTTTATCATATTAATAAAATATATGAAGGAAGAGGGTGAAGAAATAAAACAAAGATACAAGGTTTAGAATTACACCCCATCTTCAAAGATCCTATTTAGGATTAAATCTAATCCCTTCCTTGTATGTTTTTATGATCAATATTGGGACTCAAGGTAGAGTGAATGTATTCAAGGAAGATATTTTTGAATTTATATGGTGATACAAAATTTTTCTTGAAGTGTATAGAAGAGAATAAATTAGTTGTCTATTTATAATTTAGGGAACAAACCCACATAGAAATTTCATGAAAGAATAAAAACTAATAATTTCGTTGTAATGAATAATATTTAAAAATATCCATATAATTGGAAGATGGATCTCAAAAAATTGAAATATGACTATCCAATATTATTTTGATATTTTAAATTGAATATTTACACATATCTATTTTTTTGAATCTTAGGTAAACCAGTTTCAACCTTAAGAGCTGTAATTAATTTTTAGTATTTTTATTATACATATAGACCAAATATAAGATGAATTTATTATAAAATATTAATTATTATGATTCTAAATACAAAATAACCTTTACAAAATTCAATTAAGAGAAGTGTCAATATTTATTTTAAAATTAAAATTGAAGACTAGAAAAAAAATATTTGGTTGTCCATGGGAAAAAGATGGATAAGAATAAGAACTTTTTATATAAAAATTGAATGAAATGTTTTTTTAAATTAAATAAATTTGTTTAATAATAGTATAATTTAATTAATTTTATATTTAAGTGTATATTTTTAAATTCTTTAAAGGAAATGCCCTTTTTTAATAAAATTAATATTTCCACTATTAATAGAAAAATAAATATTTTCAATGAATTATAATATTTCCAGTATAAAGTTTTTTTAACGATTATTTCAAAAATTAATTTGATTTTTCCAAATAAATTTAATTAAATTGGAATGAAATTATATAAAAATATGCAAAAATAATGTGATGATAATGTTTTACATAATAGGTTTGGAATATAAAATAAGATTTATTCATATACAATGAAAATAAAACATTTATTGATTATTAAATCACTTTGGATAAATTAATTATATATAAATATCTATTAAATCATTGAAAAATAGTTATTAATGTAACTTATTATGGAAAAAATGGTATACAGAATGATAATTTTTTAGAAAATAAATTCTTTTTCTTTTAAATGAATTTTTATTTTCACTTCTAATATATAAATAGAAAATGTATTTATTTTATGAATGTGTAAAAAATATAATTTTCATTATTTATTTATTCCTATTCACAGCCCCCAATATAATTAATATGATAAAACTATCAAATTAAATAATATTTTAATTATATATCCTGGTTTTTAAACTCTGTGTTTTGTGTAATAAATGTTATTTATATAATTAATTTTATTTTAAATACATAGTTTTGAAATATTAGGATATTACATTCTATACGATTGAAAAAAATATATCCCTAAATAATATGTTACTATGATAAAAAAACTTATGACGGTGTTCTATATTTGTTTTTATAGAGTGATTCATATGTATTCATCAGTATAATTGAATGAATTCTATTTATTAATGAAAAATTTAATAAAGGATGTTGTTGATCATAACCGACTTTGAAATATTGTGAAAAAGATCGCAAAATTTCATCCATGGATTAGATGGTACTATCTAACTAAATATCTATCTAAGGATGATAATATCTTTTGAAACATAACTCAATATATAGAGCCTATTGAAGACATCACTAGAACATTGAGGTAAAGTGCAGTTCCCAATCAGATATAATAGAATGTGACCCTCTTTGAAAGCAAGCAACATATTTAATTTATGTTTTGGAAAGATGACCATTAGAGAAGTATTCATTATTTGTAATGACATGTGCATAATTTCTACAGTGATCCATGACAATGAAAATAAAATTATTTCCTTTTGATTTTGATAGAGTGTGATTCTAAAATCTATGGTGATGTTTTCCCATTTACAATCTATTATTAGTAATGGTCATATCATTCACTTAGGATTTTTGGGCTTCCACTTAAGTTATTTACATTCCATGTACCAAGATACAAAATCTAAAATATCTTTATTTATTCCATCCCTCTAGAAATACTCTTTAAGATCTCTATACATATTTATAGCTCAAAGGTGAATAGATAATTATGAACAATGAGCCTTATTCGACTACTCCTTTAAATATAGTCTTAATGAAACAAAAATAAGGTTCTTAGGAAATTTCATTCCATCGTAACCAAGGATAACTCATGATCACTAATCACCATCTTATTCAGCATTATGTATTTATTTTTTACTCATTAATCTTCAGCTGGATTAATGTTTATACAATTATATGATATGGATAATATTTATCCACTTCTATCATGATTTTATATCTATATTTTTTTTAAATATACAAATTTTAGATATTTTATGATCCCCATCATGGATAATCTGACATGATACTTTGAAAAAAATGAATCATCCCCTTTTAGATTTCCCCTGATAGTAATGTATTTATTAGACATAATTTTCCATAATATCAAACCATATTCCCTATTTAATATTTATCTCTTTAAAATTGAAAATATACTTAAAAAATTTTATGATCAATATTTAAGTGACAACCATTTCTATAAATATAATTACTCCATATATGTAATGTTAAAAAATTCCATTGGTGATTTTAAATCATGATTTAGATAATTTTTCTCATGAACCATCAATTGTCGCAAGAATTACACTATCACCATATCAATATGAATTAGAATGAATCATATCCCATCTTCAAGGAAGATCTATTAATTACAAACCCTACTCAACAATAGGGAAATTTAAGCACATGTGTCTAGACTAACCTTCTATTTAGTTCCTTGAAGTTTTATTCACATTCATTATTCTGTACTAATTTGGATCCCTTTCTATTCAATATGGATATTGGATTATAAATTCATGATAAGGTCTACAGATCCAATGATACTATCTATATGGAACTAAAACTTTTCATATCTTATTTATAGTTTTTCATGTGGGATATCATTTAATAAAATAATTTGTTAGAGGATATATTGATATATAATCTCTTGAGAATATATATCCCATAATGAATTCTTTTGTACAAAAAATTAACACTTTGTAAATTTTTCAAAAAACAACTCATTCCTCTGGATATATATTATAATTCTTATGTTAATTTCACCATATTTATTTCCCTTTTAAAAAATAGTAATATCATATATAAAGACTACCCCAAATAGATCGAGGAAATATATAAAGAATCAATTCATTAACTATATAAGGATATTGGGGGAATTAATTTTACCAAATGAAACGACTATATACTCATAGTTTTCATACCCTACAGAGGATAAACTCTTTGGTATATCCTTATTATTGACATTCGATTAATTTTATCCAGAATGAATGTCAATTTTGGAAAAGTATACAACGGCATGTTGTTTATCGATCCATTCATCAATATTGGGATGATGATACAAGTAATTGATATTGATTGTATTAATTATATATAATAAATAAAGAGTCACAACATCCATATTTATTCGTAATAATTATAAATGGTTCATACCAAGGTGAAATAATTTTTTAATAAATCAATGGTCATGAATTATCAAGACGTTTCTTTATAAATTCCCCCAACATAATCTATTCCATTTCAATAGAGGCATTTAAATATAGATGGAATAATGTAAGAGTTCTATTATGAAAACCAATTCCTGATTTAATGGGAGACTTCATAACCTTTCTTGAAATATATAAATAATCTTCCAGAAAATATCCATTTCTTTGATATTGTGTTTCTCCATAACCAACTGAGAAAACCTACCATTCTGAATCAAAATTAAGACCTATACAATAGATCTTATTTCCGTGAGAAATACATATTTATCATAAAACTATTTAGAGATCATATGTTTTTATTTCAAATATGAAATGTGACCTCATTACATGGTATTTAATGTGGTATTTATTAAGAGATTCCATGAATAAGACAACATTAAAATAACCAATTGTGATAATAACAAGATGTTTAGGAAGTAAATTCCAAAAAACATCAACTGGAAAAGAATCATATACTTTTAATGAAATCATCATACCATAATGGTGTTTCAATAATAATTCAAAATCTTATCATTAATGATATATATTTTCATTTATTTTTAATTTTACTTAATCCAATTATGGTACATCAATATATGAGATTAACTATTACCATATAAATATGAAAATTAATTCTATTAAACCTTTATAAAACCAATATTATTTTCATAACAATCCAAAAAAATTAACCAAAGAGATTAATTTTGAAAAATAATTCATATGATATCTTAATATTGAAACCATAAATTCAATCTATGATACTTTAGGTTTATCCTATTTCATTTAAGTTTATCATATATTCAAATATAATTGGATGTTTTATTAAGTGTTTTTTAATTTTGAAAAACATATCCTCTATGAGTGTCAACCCATGAGTAGAAAAAGAATTATTTTTTTCACAAGGTGACTAATGAGTAAAATTTCAATGCACCCTTTTTGATGTTATTACCCATAAATACAAATCCATTACAATCAAATGAAAATATAATTTGTTAGCAAGGATAAAATTTTGTGGAAACCACTCTATATGTCCTTTAGTAAAATTCCAAGACAATATCATATACGTTGAATTATCCCTAAGTATATCACTTAAATTTTACCACTATTGTTTTAAAAGGATAAATATACCATGATACGATACAAACTATATAGAACCATAAAATTTATACATAGATATAAAATTTTATTAGAATAATTTTGATTATATAACATAATGATCCATGAAATAATTGTACATGTCTGGTGCCATTGAAATATTAGGGAAATAAACAAGTTAATATAAATAACTATTATCATTTTAAAATATATCATACATAATTCCATTAATCTTAATATAGGTAAATGAAACTTATGAAAAGGTTATCTCAGATGATGTTTAAGGATAAATAAGTTAAATATCAACATAACATGAGGATAAAGGCATGAAAACATGAGAATAACATTTGAAATATAATTATTACATATCATAGATCACTAACAAGAGTAATAAGATTAATATTTTCTGTTTATAATACATGAATCATAATGAATTTGAATAATAGGATCCCTGATAACATAACACTGGCATATGACATATGTTTTTTGGAATAGACAAGAGCATATTAAATCATTTCAAAAATAGTCAAGTCTCATTATAATAACTATAACAGTAGAGTGGGTTAACTCCCTAACGAATCATAGTAGATAATTTTCAGTAAAAATATTATCATAGTGGATATAACCCTTTACCGAACTGGGTTCACTCCCCATTCATGTCATTTTTTTCTCAGAGGATATCAATCCTAACACAATTAAATATAGGGATATAAAATTGCAGGCCCAATCATCACATAAATAAAATAAGACATATATATTCCCCAAGGTTATAAAACATTAATTATTGCATAAACCATAAAAGGAAATGGGTTTCATAATCATTTCATCATATAATAACCTATTTAAAAGACACAAATTTCATTAAAATAACCCATCAAATGAAATGTTATTCATAAACATATTTTCACCATATTATAATTAGTCAGGGGAAATAATAATTATTCTACCATTAGATCATATATCAATTATATAATAAGTCAAATCTAGGGGTTTTATTGTTGATGAATATAAATACCATTAAAAAATCCTTTAAACCGTCATGACAACAATAATCTTTCAATTTTCTTAATCACTTTTAAAATTATAAAAATTCATCGAATATTACCGGAAAAAACCTTATTTTGAAATGACTTTGAAAACAAGTAAAGGATTATTTAAATCATTGAGTTTTCATAACGGTGGGAAAAAATGTTCATTGTAAACATGTGAAAATAAAGATTCCGTTCAAAGTTTCGACAAAAAGTCAAAATTAACTCATTCAGAAATTAAAAGAGAAAGAATTAATTTTAAAAAATATTGTTAAACATTAAAAAAGTAATAAAATTAATTTAAACAACTATTATTGAATATTAAAAATATACTATAAATTATTTAAGAAACATGGGAATGGAAGTGAAATGATTTTTTTAAAAAGAAAGATAAGTACACCTATTATTAAAAAAATTATTTTTTTCTCTTATGTAAAGAAAGAGAGGAAAATGAAATGAAAAAAATGAAATTTATATAAATTAACACAGTGTAAGAAAAGTTATGAAATCATTCGGGTATAGATAATAATATTTGATTATAGGAAACATAACCATAAATAACCATGACATACAATGTGATTTTAATAGAAACCCAAATTATATTGGTTTTTTTGAATTGTAAGCCCCGTGAATGAATGAATCTAATATTGGGTTGTATGAATAAAAAATTCCCTATGAATAAACAATGAATGTAAACCTGGGATGTATACAAAACAAAAAAAAAAGATTAATTTTTTCCTTATTTGTTGTGTTCTGCAAAAATAATGGTTAAAAGAAAATCCCTTATCTCATGACTCGAAATTCGTTATAATAATTTGAACCTACCTTAGAGAAATTATAGGTTAATAATAAGTCCATTATATAACCATAATGAAATATATCGTACCACAAATTATGTATATATAAACATTTAATAATTTTTTTATAAATAATTACTTATTAGAATCTAATTTTTGGATGATAAATGCTTATTTTTCAAGAATTTTTTAGTTTGGTAGATTTTATCCATAAAAATTGACAATGTTTCCATTATATAAATTATTTTTACCATAAAATTCATATCATATAAATTCATTATATAATAATTCAGAGTCATTATTAATATTTAGGGATATAAAAGTGAATTACACTGTTTATGGAGATGGCATGTCCTACGTATGCATGAACATTGTTTCTGTTTTATCGATGTATGGACCAAAATAATGGTATATAATAATTATCTTTACATAATTATATTTATAAAATTAATATCTTATATATTGATTAAATCTATCATTTTTTACGTCCATTTCAAAAAAAATTACAAATGATTCACATCCCATCATGGAGGCGACGACACACATGTTCGCCTAAGTGAAGATATCTTTATTCAATGGATAGAAATGTAAGATGGTAAATCTGATATTTTAATTATTGAATTTTTTTCATAAATATAATATATATACTATAAATCCATGATTACATCCATCCTTGATATGTGATGATGGAAAATGAAATACCTCAGTTGGCAAGGCGGTAGTCACTCGTACATAAGTTTGACTATTTGGTTTCTCATTTGATGGAGTTTAAGATGGATATTGGTTATAACATTTAAATAAAGAAATTATGTATTTTTATGATAATGGTATTATTATTTTAGTGTGTATGATAAGTATTTCGGTTGTTCGATAATGAAATAACTCATAGAATGATGGTTATTAACTATACCTCTTCTAAGGAGAACCTCTTTAGGTTTATACCTAAAGTCATCTTTGGATGATTTTATTATAAAAAATGAATCTATGTAATGGGTATGGTTTTTAGGAAAATATTTGGGAAATTACTGGCTAATCAAAAACTGTATTAGTGTGTGGATATGAGAGGAGATGTGGTGTCTTTTTATAAGTGGGGGCGGGAAAGCACTCAAAAACATCATAAAAGAGTCCTTAACGATAAAGTCATTATAAAGATAAAGTTTTCATAAATGGAAATATTTATTAATAAGGTATTATATAGATTCAAAATAAATCTTTAAAATAGTATTTATACATATTTAATTAGAAAAATACACATATCTTTTTCTGAAACACCCCCAATATATACCCGTTTTATCCTTATCCATGATAATTATCTTTTTGTATTTTTTTATTCATCATGAAAAAAAAATATGTTGAATATAATATATAATTTTAATTATTATTTGATGAAGTATTAATTCTATTTTATAATATTGAATTTATTTTTTTCCTAATTTAATTTTAAATTAAACCCACGAATGAGATAAAAATATTTTTTTTGCAAGGAATTTTTTTAATAAGTATAAGTATTTATCATATAAAAATTAATCATTAAATTACTAAAAGTGGTAAAAATATTAATATAAATAATATAATTATAAAAATTTTACATTTATGTTCATCACCACACAAAGTATACATTTATAATTTTTTTTTAAAAAACACACTTTTTAATAAAAATCAATATTTTCACTATTCATCGAAAAAATAATCTTTTTAGAAATTCATAAAAATTACCTATAAGGTAACATATTCATAATGTTTTAAAAACATAATTTCATTTTTTATATAAATTTTATAAATTTTTTGTAAAATTAATTTTAAATATTGTTTCCAAAATGCGTCGAAAACTTTTTGGAAAAATGAGTTTTAAGAATAAAACTCGATATATTCTTATCTAATTCCAAGAAAAAGCTATGATAAATGATAAAATATTTAATAACATATATAATATATAATTATCAGTAAATTTATTCACTTATATAGATTAATTTATTTTATTAATATTAACCCAAATTGAACACCTTAAAATAGTTTTTTTTAAAATATCTTACTTTCAAATGACATATGTTTTCAATATTAATCGATTAGTAACCAATTATTTTATTTTATATTTATTTATACCATTAATATTTCATGCCAAAATTAATTGTATTTAAATCCTCCAATTTATTATCATTTTTATAATATTCATATTAAATAAATGATTTTAAGTGCATATCACGACTCGTTTAAACTTAAAGTTGCGTGTAACTGAAGTTATTGAAGAAATAAAACTTATTTTAGTATTTCTAATAAAATATAAGGGAGTTAAAATGAAAAATATAATTTTTATTATATAAACCATGGAAATATAATCATAATCATTGTTGAATCCAATCATGGATATTAATATAAAATTATAATAATTGAAATATATGTGATATTTTCTAAAATTTCTGTTCTTGGATATGATTGATAAATATATTACAGATGGTTTCATAAATTTTATCAATTAAATTTTCTTATGTAATGTTAATATTATGAATATTATAATATCATATATTTTTCTAAAAAAGATTAAATTTGAAAATATAATTTCACTTTTCAGATTCCACTAAATATGTTAGGGATATTAACTATTCCATTTTTTATACTCTAAATTCATCCAACATAATTCTGATATTATCATCTAGAACATAATGAAAAAAACTAAAAAAATCATCATTGAATTGCATAATATCTTATATAATTTCATAGAAAATTTGTATGATTAATTTCAACTGATTTAAATTTTTTTAAATTTTTTGGAGATTATCTTTTGAATCCCTATTTCTAGAAAATTATTCATTAAATATAATCAATTAGACATATGAATCCACAAATTCTAAAATCTAAATACATAATATAATTCTAGAATATTTAATATATTTCTACGGATAAGAAATCAATATATAATTTTTTTTTCAATACATAATATTTTATACATTTCTATAATTCAAATAGAAGAACATATTTCTATATAAATAATATGCAATATATTTTCTCAATACATTATTTATCTTTATTTGATATATATATGATATTTCTTCAACTTCCAAAATATATATTATAAACACCAAACAATATTTTTTTACATTTCCAATTTTCCATTTGTAATATATTCATAAAATATCATAATATGTAATGTCATGTACTTAAAAATATCTCTCTATAATATAATTTGTGTGAATAATAAAAAATAATTAAAATAAATAATAAAAAATAAAAAATATTGTTGGAAAAATAATAATTATTAATATATATAACGGTGTACATAATAATCTATAAATGAATACACTCTGAAAGGGATATATAATTATCAAAAAATAAAAACACAAAATATGTTAAAGCGACACTCAATATTCACAAATATTTTTATATTTAAATATTTTTAATATCTCATGAAACTCTCCTATTTTTGAATGATCATAGATTATAGAAAATATTGACCAAAATGTGAAAAAATTGAAAACAATTATTCCAAAAAATTATGGGTATGAAATTTAACAGAAAAACATATCCATTATATTAAAATCACCATGTAATTTAAAATAATGATAATTACATGGGGAATAAGATAATGTGCTTTTACATTAAGAAATATTAAAATAAAATACATAACATGATCAACATAAATATCAACATCAAAGAGAATTAATTTCCCTTATTATATTATTTTTATCTCCTAAAATGATTATATAGTTAATTCCCATCAAGATAAATTCTCCAATATAAAATAGAAAACAACTTGGAACCAAAAAAATAGAAAAAAACATTAATGAATAAAATTTTCTTTAATAAAAATATAATTTCATAAATAGTTGATCTCAAGATGATTAAAAATAAGAAATTAATAAATACATTTTTATTTTAAATAATAAAAAACATAAAAAACAAAACACATTCTAGATTATGAGAAAATCAACTCTTCATGATATACATGATGTACAAACAAAAAAATCTAGTTGAAATTTAAACTGACATAACTATAATCAAAATCAAATTTGATCCATTAAGAAACCCTACTATTGAATTGTTAAACATTTTAATATTGATTTTTTATTTAGATCATAAATAATTCTCATGACATAGAGATTGAAAAACCCATAAAGAAAAGTCTGTAGGAATAAAATAAATGGCATGGAACTTTTAAATGTTAATAAAATATATTCATTCACTTTTTCCATTAATGAAGTCATTCAAATATATAATGGGTTATTTTCTATCAAAAATAGTAAAATATTTCTTCATTCCCATTTTAGTTAAATATTTTAATATAATATACTCTTCCAAACATTATATTCATATAGTGAATTTAGAATTAGTTTCATTCAAACATTTAACTATAGTCTTGAGCATACTTTTTTGTTTTAAAAAATCCTATACATCATAAAACAAATTCCCAATTGTACTATAATTTCTTATTTTCATTATTGGATTATTTTCCATAAGCCTCTCATTTCCCCTCCACATGCGACAACATTAATGTCATCATTATTTTTTATATCATCACAATATTTGGGTCCTTAATTAGTGATATGTTGGAATCTTAAATGTGACAAAAATATCATTTAACTTCAATAACATTCCCCAACATTTATACTATAGTAAACCAATCACAGTTTGGGTGGGGGGGTGGGAGTGGTGAATTATTTATTGAAATTATTTAAAAAATAAAAAAAAGAAATTTTCATATATTCACCACCTTTAGAACATAAACATATATTTCTAATTATGAATGTAATATAATTTTTTATCATTACCTAATCAGATACATAACATGAAAGTAAAAATAATGAAAATTACAACATGAATTGTGTCTAAAAAGTTTTTTCCCAACAAGTATACCTACACCATGATATGATTAGGATGTCTATGTAAAATATTTTCCATTAAATATTTTTGCTCATTTGTTACTTGAGTTAATAATGTAATATCATATACCCATGTGTTTACCCTGTACATTGGTGGGGGTCTGTTTTCATCTAGGAAAACATACCACAAAACAACCCAAAATGTTTTAATTATACTATAAGATGATTATTATTAATATATTCAATCTTTAATAAATTATGTCATTATAAATAACAAAAGTTTACTCTATTTACCAATCAAGCGTTCTTCCTAATTTCAATTTCTTATATATACATTTTATCATAAAGAAATAATTTCATAAATCTAATTCAACAATTTTCAATCATTATTCTATAATTTTAAATATATATTTTCAAAGAATTATATGACTATTTTTCTTATGAGATCTTCAAAAATCTATAAGTACCTCAAAAGAGAATGGAACAACATATATTTTGACGAAAATAATTGTGTATTAGTTTTTTTTCTAAAGGTTGGGGCCGAAGCCTCAATTTATTATTAAAGCAAAGCAAAGACCTCTTTAACTGGGTAGAGGGAGACCCATTACATAGCCCGAAGGCCCAGTGGGCATTTAGCCCATTACATGACCCGTAGGCCCATTTTTTTGGCCCAATGCCCATTCTGTGAATAGTACTACTACAGTACCCGCATTCCTACAGTACTGCATAGTACCCGCCGCTGCTACATTGCTCTGTCGCCGCTACAGTGAACTGCCGCTGCTACAGTGCCCCCCGTTGCTACAGTGCCGCCGCTGCTACAGTACTGCTACAGTACCCGCGCCCAATGGGTTTTGAACCCCCATTTTTCATGTAGATTTAAGGGGTGCTTACCACTAAGCCAAACCCCAACTACAAATAATTGTGTATTAGTATCTATCAAACTCTTAGAACAAATTTATCTTCTTCTCATCCCACTACATATATAATATACAGTAACATATGATCTTTTATTTCTACTACATCTTTTACACATTATATATGATTAGTGAATATGGGGTTACACCATATTGTTTATTAATACCAAAATGGTCTTTCTTATTCCACACAATTTTAATATCAACATATTCTCAAAGCGACCAATCTAGTTTTCATATTGAAGAGTTATATTCGGGAATCATTCATTATCTTTCCTACCACATTATAAATTATTCGGTCATTAAAATTTACAATAAATAAAAAATATTAGTTTATTTCATTATAGAATTATAAACCACATTTTCCTGAAATTTATTCCACCTTATGATATTAAATTTTATATCCTCAAATCCATCATATGGTTTTTTCTCCACGATAATAAAAATATTATTTTCCTCCAACTTCAATCTATTATTAATATCAAGTAATTCCATTACAATTTTCTTATCATTTTATCTAAAAAATATTTCTCTGAAATATTATATCAATGTATAATGAATATTATACAGAATCAACTTCCATAGAATCTCGATATGATATAATACTCATAGCTCGATGACTCATTATGATCATCATATTCAAGCATGGAAAATATCATTTCAACATTGAATCAAATGAAATTGTAGTATCTTCCCCAAATTAATTTTAATTCCTGGATAACATATCTGAAAATTATACATCCCAATAATTAGTTAGGAATCAAAAAAGTTTTGTAATATTTATACTAGTGTTTAATAACACAATAATATTTCTATTTAATTTCCAAAAAAATTTAATCAAGATATTATTCATTTCTTAAATATTTAATTTCTTCGACATTAATCTTATCTTGATATCCCTTTTCTCAACCATGATTATCCAATTTTTAATCCATTTTCTTATATTAGATCATTTTATTACATTTTTATCTATAAGGAATGAATTTAATAATTTTTGGTATTATTCATCTTCATCACAAAAGTTTATTTTCATATGATTTGATATAAAAATGATTGTTTAAATAAAATACCATATCCCCAAAACCACCACAAATCATTTTTTCAGTTTGGATAGACATTTTAATATAATATCTACTATTGAAACAATATCATAAAAGTCACATGATATTCCCATTCGGAATATTATTTTTATTCTATAAATTTTTGATATTTAATTATTTAAATGCTTTAAAATTTATCAACCGGTTAGAAAATGATTATATATACAAAATCATCCATTCATCCTTCTGAAGTAGACTAAGAGGAATTGGATTTTGAGGACTTATAGGCCTAAAATATAGATCTATATGGTTTTATTGATATGTATTAAATTTATAATCACCTTTCATGAAATCGTGAATATTTTCTTCATCTTCAATTATGGATGGATTAAATTATCCTTATAATGATGGATGTCATCCATTAGTTGTGATGATTTATCCTTGAAAATATCATGTATCATTAAAAATTATTGAATTCATTTTTCATGGAACCATGGGTCCATTAAAAGAATCTGACTATCCATGAGTAGAAGAAAATTATCTTTATTAACAATTAAATCAGGCTTATGAACTATTAAATTCATTTTTTTGAAGATTAATAGTCCAAAAAAGTCCATGGGAGTCTAAAAATTTCTATAATTCATCCTTAAAATGTAAATATCATCATTTCACAATTATTAATTATCCTTATGGGGCCCTAGATCACCATTATTTATTTTCTAGACATCCTTATAAAGTAAAAAGAATTTTCAATTCTCACATACGAGTTATCCTTATATGGATCTGGGTTGTCCAGGACATAACCAATTTCATTGTAATTTCGCTCATTATTTTGTAGGTATATAGATTTTCAAATTCACAAAGGCTTGTAATAATTGATTTATTCAAATCAATTACGATCCATATAAATTTAATTCAATCCATTATAATGAATTCAAATAACATCTGAACTAATATAATTCATTTTGAGATTTGTGATAATAATTCAATAATATTATACATATTTTCCATGGTTTATTGAGGAAAATATATTAATGGGAGCTATTTCCAATAAAATTCACTACATTATAATATCATCTATATTCTTATCTTCTCAAATACATAACTTGAGTGATATTTTTTCACTGATTCAGTCACCGTTTATGAATATTTTCGCTTGGATGGATTATACACACCTAATAACTAGATTCTCCCTATCTCTTCATTAACCATATATATTATATATTCTTATTTATTGATACATAAAAATAATTATAAAATATTATATATATATAAATTAACTTATAATCAAAATATTTATTTAACAAAAATAACATCTAACCGACCATCATATGAAAAAGAGTTATCACATATAGTAGTATCTATTCTTTTTCTAATGGTATAAGAAATATCAATTTATTCAATTTATGAAAAATTACACCCATCAACAATCACAAAATTGGTCATACACAATAATTTTCAATTTCAACAAAAACAACTATCATAAACCATTTGACACTTTAATGTCCCGATTTATGGATATTTTCAATACCATTAAATGATTACAAAAAAATGCCAATATGTGTAGGTTCTCATAGAAGTATTACTTCTACCCATTATTGATAATAAATGGAAGAGTAAAATATGGTTTATCCATATTTATACTATGATTTAATGGATGGTCTTTCAAATGGAGAAAATTATAATCCCATACTCTTCATAATTATAAAGTTCATTCTCTAACTTTTGTTCTCATTTTCCTTGAGATACTGATTTACACATGAAACAAATGTGGAATCACATTAATCGTAGAAATATATCATCAAAAAAAGAAAACGTATATTTACATGGAATAACCCTATGTAGTAATATAGAGTTATCAATTTATAAAAAAATTCCATTTAAAATAAAAAAAGTGATTCTATATTAATATATACTACATATGGTATTTAGAAATGGATTTTATTGAATTTCTGAATTTATAAATTATATAAACATACAAATAAAAAAATCCATGTTTATGTTCGTTTTCAGTCCCCATTTTTTTAATTACTCTATATAGATAATCATAAGAAACATAATTCAAACCAATGATGAGAATGTGATTAAAAACCTAATAACCTTATTTCTCAAAATGAATCTAGAATTCCACATTTAAAAATATGTGTTAAGATTGAATCAACTATATTTCTAAAAATTACCCGTCAAGGGAATATCTCCATAAAAATATCACATGGTTAGTTTTATTTTATAAATAAAATCCAAACATTTTATAATAATTAATGTGGATAATAGTTAAAATGTCAATGATATAATGTAACGAGTCAACAATTCAGAGGACACTATGATGGTTGGTAATTATAGCTGTTTAAATTTATTTAATTTTAGAATATTTATCCACTTTCATACTTCACCTTCAATTGTCAGTGAAATATTTCAAAACTGGTCAATTGAGGGAATAATTATGGTTTCTATGAGTTCATTAATTACATAATTATAGGTGATTCATGGATATAAACCTCAAAAGTATTTTCATTATTGCTATGAATTTTTTAGATTCACTCTTATCTAGAATTGTGTTTAGAATTTCATATAGAAATTCACATTCAATATGTTGTGTATCTTTATTTTCATAGAATTTTTCATCTATACTCGAAAAATTGGTGGACACCCTCTTTTTACCCAGCTGACCATATTCTTGTGTAAAAACTCTCTTATAGTACAAAAACATTAAGTATTATCAATAACCAATTCTTTCCCATTATCTATTATCAAATGATTTTATCTATTAAACTATGTAATGGTTTTAGTAGAAATGTTTTCATCTTATTTTTCCCATAGACATATCTCTTCAAAAGCTATAAGACTTCCCTTTTTAGTAATCTCTCATATTTAACATCAAGGAGGCCAATATCTATATATATTTGGTTATCTTTCACTTTGATTGAATACATTTAAAATTATATATTTATCCATTTTAATTCTTATTTATCGTGGCATTTCTGAACTAATCCATGATATTTCTTCTCTTTTAACCACATAAGAATATTTTATATATTTTTGTGGTCTCATATTTAATATTTTTATTGGTTAGAATTAATACAAAAACATTCATTTGTTTATCCCCAAGAAATATGTGTAAACTCTTTCACATCATATCTTCCTTTTATGATCTAATCTTCACCTAAGTATAAGATTTGGGATAGTCAACTACATAAAAAACTCTTAATAATAGTGACTATTTTTTTTCAATAGTCAGAGTAGCTATCCAGGTATTCAAATATATTTTTAAAATATATATATATATATTTGAAATATTCTTCTCTAAAACATGTTTATTTAAGGTTTTGGATTTTCTCACCTAAAGTGTAGGACTTATAAAACATCCATTTACATAAATGTTATGTAAATATTTCATATTAGTGTATCTAAAAATCTAAAAAATCTATAGTATTAAATATATATATATCAATTTATTATGGGGTTAGTATATCTATTTTTTAGTACATGTTATTTTAGATTATATGCATTTTTATTTTACATGCCTTTAGAGGATATCCTTTTCATAGAGTTTCTTAAATCCACCCTAAACAGAGTAGTGGGGTTGTCAAAATATTTCTCCATCCACACATGTCTATATATTATCATTAGTCTAGAATATTTTATAAATATATATTAAAAATAAAATTCATTAAGAAATTGGTATACCTTTCTCCATGATATATTAATATTTATATCATGAGAAGATTAAATGAACAATTTTTAATCTATTTGGAGCCCAAATTTAAGTATAATTCTTTTTAGATTGTGGTGTTGCCTCAATACTTCTTAAAAATATTTTCTAATGATTCAGTATTCGTGAATTCCAAATTTATCATCTATATATTCAACTCAATAAATTATAGGATGGGAATACATATATAATATTAATGTGTGATGTGTTTAAACAAACATCTTTTAAAAAAATATAACATTATTTCAAATTTACATTCTAATTATTTAATAATAATACTTTCCTAGAAACAATAAGCGCTTAGTTTTTTTTCAACTAGATACATAATAAAATTATTTCATGAAATATGTTAAATGTATTTCACGATTTTCATCTCCCATGGAATCCTTATTTGACATATCCAACTTAAAACCTTTCATTATATCCAACTAAAATAGAAACACAATGAATGGTGAACTCAGAAGACCAGTAAGGGTAAACATGGATTATATTAATTGATGATAATAAGTAAGAATATTTTAAATATAAGGAGATGATAACATGTCCATGGATGATATTAATGAAGATTCATGACATAAGGATTCATAAAAAAGATATTATTTATAATAGTGTAAAATTGATATTAACAAATAAAAATAATTGAGAGAATATCATAAGAATAAAACATATGATTTCGGAATGACCATATTTGTAGAAAATCATTTACTCTATTAAGGGTAACTTCCCGTACAATGATAGTAGATATAGTCTCATAGTGGAAGAATTTCACCCCATATTCCAATCAAGGTAGTTATATAGTCCCATAGAGGATTGGGTTCACTAACAATTTCCATAAACATCGTGGACAGAGTCCCATAATTGATTGGGCCCACTCCTAACCCCTTAAATATTTTCTCACGATATATTAAGTAATTAAAATTCTAATAAGTTGATATATAATTGTAGGACCACTATTTATATAACGTTAATCATATATATATATTCATACATGAAGATATTAATAATAATAACTATTTCATAACTACATAATTAAGTTGTGGGAATTGAATGGGTTTCATGTAAATTTAAACAAAGAAATATCATTATAAACCGTTCAAATAATAAGAGTGAATTATACCAGAATATGATATCTATAGCGAATCATAACAGTCATTAAATGATGTTAATATAGATGAATAATTCATTAATAAAAGTTTTTAGATTTTTTTGTTAAATAATATGAAATATTATTTTCTTTTTGTGACATTTATATACTAAAATTTCATATAAAATGGAAAGATGAATGTATTTAAAAAACCACGAATACATGGTAAGGAATTTAAATTATGAAGAAATGACATGTTGGTTGGAAAATACATTTATGTTATATGTAATTAAAGAAGAATGACTTGTATTTATTTTTTCAGAATGTCAAAATTTATATATTGGTAAGAAAGAAAAAGATAATACTAAAATATATGACAATAAATTCAATTATAGTATACAAATACCAATTAAAATTAATAAAATTGAGATATTAACAACAATTAAACAATCTTTAATAACCTATATATGGAGGAGATTCATTTTTTCATAAAATAAGGAAACTAGGTCATATTTTATTTCTAACATTACTTTAGTAATATTGAATACCAAAGAGATTATTTCTGGTGAGAAGACATTAAGACCATAGAAATTATAATGGGGGAAGAAAATACTGGATTTTTGGGAGAGAATATAGAAATAATTTCCAAAAAAAAAATTAATCATAAAAAATCCTAGTAAAAATTAGGATTGTATCAATAAATTATATATCATTAATAATCATTGAATCAAAACACATTAAAAGAGATAACCTTATATTGATTTTTAGATCACTATAAATTAAATTAAATGAATTATAAAATATTTTCATGTTAAATACATACTCCACACAAGAAAAATCAGGAGTGGAATATTGAATAAATGTTAACAAAGGGGCATTGAGATTAGGAAACCATTTCCTCATGTCCAGACAAGTTTTTCCCACAATTGAAAATCCTATAGAATAAAATTTACCTTTTTTAATATTCAAAAAAAAACATATAAAAATCCTTATAAACCTGGATTTTTCCCCAAGAATCTTTTGGGGATTCGGAGAGGAGCCAACATTCGAAGATTTTTGACGAACGCCGACGAATGACGATGTGTGGATCATTGTGCAGTGAGATCGAATCTTGATGACGACCGATCTCCCTCTTCGTCGATGACTGAGGTATGGGGTTTTTATATTTATTTAATTCAGCCCAGTTTATTGATTAAATGATGAACATGGATCAACCCACGAACAAGTTGATCCTCAGATCGTACATTCTTGAGGGTGGATTTTTATTGGGTTTATCTCAGGGAATTAATCCATGATAGATTATTATTTTTGGGTTGTTTTGATTCTTCTCCATTTGATCATAGTAACGAGATAAGATCAAAGTTGTGATGAACAATGGGAGAGGTACGTTCCTCGATTTTCTTTTGGATTTCTTGACCCTCTTTACTTGTGTTCTTCGCGTTCTTCATCGGGAGATGAACAACTTATAGTTTCTCTCCTGTTCTAAAATTCAATGACCCCAAATTGAAGATCCTAAATCATGACAAACTAGTAGAGGTGCATCAACTATGGTGGAAAATGAATTGACACGGTTCATATGTTCTCGTTCTTTGAGAGTTCTTCATGTGGGTGAATCAAAACGCATTTTCAGGGTCGACCGGAGGCCTAAAACTAATGGATTCATCTCTTTAAGGCCAGGGAGACTTAAACCCTATAGTTTTGATGTGATCGAGTGGCCAGATCAAGGATTGGAGTAGAAACCATGGTGCGGCAGTGATGGGCATCATTTTTAGAAATTTTCAAAGAACACGACGTGTATTTCGAAGAACACTCCATGTGGGACAAGCACAACGACGACTAGGGTTCCACGATGCATGACATGATGACAATGCATGTTCTTCGAAGAACATGACATTTGGTTCCTTACACGGCCTCAGCATGTATCCCGGGCGATACACGGACATGGGATGGATTACACAGTCGTGTAATCCACAATGCAGCCAGACTAGGTCGGCTGCATGGGTTACCCCGTGAACCGGTAACACAGGATGGCACACTCAGAATAAATCCATGTAAGGGAACACGACCGCATACATGGAGCTGAACCTAGTCCCTCAAACACATCATGTGTTCTATACTACACGTCGTATACTAACTTTTCTACATGAAACGCCTTGTGACAAGGGCCACTTTACACGGGAAATACACAGGGTCAGAGGACATGGAATGTGACCCTTCTAAAACTTTTTTACTTTTCAGTACATGGCTTGATCTTCTTTTCCACCTTATCATGTATATTTTTCGATTGGGTTAGTGCCCCTTTTTCATTTTCCCCTGAAGGTCAGGTGTCGTTTACATTTTTAGGAGTATGATCCCATCAGCAGGACATTCCTTGATAGAGTCAAGTATCACTCCTTGAGGCCTAGAGTGAGATCTTCTATCCATTCTTGACCCTACGTAGAGTCATGTATCGACATGACTATCCCCACAGGGTTATGATCCTCTATATAGATGGTGAAGCCAGATGAGTTGAGGTATCCGCCAAGGCCCTGGTAGTGATCCTCATCGGTGTATTGAGATCTTTCCCCACTCAAATGTGTGTTCTCCGAGAATGAGTGTATATACATCCCATGACTTTTCTCGACGAACATTACCTCTTAGAAGGAAATAATCAGTGTTATCAGACTCTTGGATTGAGTTATCCCAGATGATTTCCTTGTGGAATCTTCAAAATGAATCCCTAGAGGGGGAATACGGTTGTGTGACTTGTCTCTAGACTACGGGTCTAGGTTTTTAGTATATATAGTTTGTGCTCACCTATTATATGTTCAGTAGACATATACTATATAGAGATGATTGTACCTTTCCTTTGTTTATTTCTATATGGTTTTTGGTGTCCTCCACTGAGTATTGTTATACTCACCCATGCACGGGCTTTGCACGCACATGTTGTGTCTTGTGTAGATGAGAAGCCTTTTGACAGTGTCCTGGGAGGAGTAGGACATGACCATTATTTTGGAGTTCCCTATAGGCCTAGGTGTTCCTACAGATACGAGCAGCAGTCCCAGTATCTATTGGTGTTTATAGGTTGGACATTGTAGCTTTCATACTCTTGTTTTTGGTGGGTTGTATTCTGACCCAGTTTACATTCAGTACTTTACTTCCCATTGTTCTCTATTGGTTGGGTTTAGTCATATGAATGTATTTTGTTTCTCATTGGGTATTTTTACATTTCAACATTTGTGGGCTTAGATATGTGTGTGTGTGTACAGGTACCTTGGCAATGACAACCATGTTAGTAATATGCCTACTCGGTGCTAGTCACCAGCCCCTGGCCAATTAAAGGCAGGCTTGGGGAGTCGCGGTGCAAGCCCCACTAGGATAGGTTGTGACAATCCCGATATAATTTATACATATGGTTGATCCTCATTATATCCCCTGAGATATGGTTGAGCACGATATAGTTTATAATAAGTGTTAACCCCCATTATAGCTAATGGGTGAGACCAATATATCTTATATGACAGGTGATATAGATAATAAATATCCAATTAACTAGGTAATAATCATATTAGAAGTTAGTCATGTGGTTATTACAATTAAATGGTTATTGAAGGGGGTTTTATAAATATGATTCTCTAAGTCACCTAAAACTGTTTTAATTGCATAAAATTTATATTTATGGATTTCTTTAAGTAAAAAGTATGTGTTTTTTTCATGTGAAATTGTTTTGTATCATTATTTCAATGAACATTAAATGGGTTTTCATGTTTTTCAGTAGAATAATATTTTTCATCTATTTTATGTCCCTAACTGAGTTTTTTGTTCACATCCCATGTATGAATTTTTTATCAGAGGGTTAATGGATGATTTGAAACGATGATGGTGACAAGATGAGAATTAGGATTTTATATATTGGAAGGAAACCATGTTTTATAGTAGAATGTTTTATTAGGTGAAAAAATGGATTCCAAGTAAAGGTGTCCACTTGTTAGGGTTGGGATTACAATTTAAGAGTTCTTAGTAGTTCTATAAATCTCCAAACTGAAATGTTACTTGAATATGAAATATTGTTAAACAAGAGAAGTATATTTAATGTTTAAGGCTAGGGCCATACAATTGTTATTAGATTATGGTTTATACAAAGTTGTAGATTAGGATATCTTCTAAAGATTTTTGGATATCCTCATGGTAATATCAATTTCTGGTTGATAATATGTTCAGTGTGTTAGAAACTCTCTTTTTAGCTTTATGTTATGAAATAATATAGTGACTAACTATATATTTGGAGACATTTATTTTTGAATTTTTTTTGTTTATTTTATTTTTGGGTTGAAAATTTTGATGTGTAATATAACCTTTCAGGATAAAATATGTTATGGTCATTTTTTTGGATTTTATCATTTTTGGAATGTTATAAGAATTATATTGTTTTAGAAAAAGGAAAACCCATAGGATTGGGGACAAAATATCATGTATTAAAATTCCATGTTAATCAAACTCAGAACTGAAGAGAGAAAATGATGCGTTGAATAACACTAGCCTATATGAATTACCACTTAGTGTGCCTTTTAATTTTAAATAAATTATTAGATGGATGAATAATAAGTATACTTGGGGAATATATTTTTTATCGAATAGATAAACTTGGGATTAGAAAATGATTTGGTGCTTAATATATTAATGTTATTTGAAAATATGTTCAATATATTAGGAAAGCTTTATGATTGATGTAAATAGAATACATTGGGAATTTATTAGATGAATAGAGGCCGAGATATATTTTGGAAGTGTATATGATTTTATTATTAATTTTTTGTGATTCAGGTTATTTATAAAATAATTTAACATGTCATGGAGATTATGTGAATTAGGAAATTAATATTTTGGTATGATACATTAATAGATATATATGTTATTTGGAATATTATGTGATCAAATTAACATTGTTTTTGGGTTTCAATATTAGTCAAGATTATTTTGAGGAATTTTAAGGATAATCCTTTTTTGAATGAAATATATTGAACATTGAGTGTCACTGTTGAGTTTTGAAGATCAAAGTAGTTTTTCCACATATTATTTTTTTCATATTTGGTGAAATAATATTATATGATCCAAAATTGTTTGTTTATAGTTAGTGTCTAAAGACTAGAAGAATATACAATTTTTTCTTTTGAGGATTTAGTTATCAATTTATGGTTATTCCAGTGCATCCGGCGTGAAACATTCATATTGAATACTCATCTTTTGATTAAAAAGTTTATATTATAGTAGAAATTTAATAAAGAATGAAAATCTATTTGAAGTGTATGTGTATTTTTGTATTTTATTAGTCTAGTTAGTAAAATAATTCCTAAACATTATGAAAATTATCTTGATAGAAAAATGTGATCTCTTTTCATTTCTTAATACGTAATCAATGACCTTTTAACCCACTAAAAATTTATTGTATTATGATTTATAACTTTCACATGACCATGTTCCAATTCACTCTCTATCAGAACATAGTAGTCAGTTTCTCATCCAATTTCCATGTTTTACATCATCTAACCTTATTTCATGTCAAAGCCGTGCCTTTGCAAAAAAAACGGGGGCCTTGCCCCCCGCGTGCCACCCGCGTGCACCGCGGCCCGCCGCCGCCGCCGCCGCGGCCCGCCGCCGCCTCCGCCACCGCGGCCCGCCGCCGCCGCGCCGCCGCGCCGCCCCCGGGGGGGGGGGGGGGGGGTCGGGCCGGGTCGGCCTGGACCCGGACCCCCCCGTTTCGAACCAGATTCGGTTTTTCGCTTATAACTTGAGCCTCGGACCTTCGAATGACGAACCGTCTGCGGCAACGCGATCCTTGGATCGAGACGGTCGTTTCGTTATATCGCACTCAAGGTTTCGGTTTACTTTGAGTTCGGCCGGGTTGGTTCGTTCACGAAACCAACCGGGCCTTCGGAGCGGAAACGCTCATATCTTGAGCTACGGACGTCCGATTGACGTGCCGTCAGTCGCGTAGTGTTCCTCTTAGTGAGACGGATCTTTTGGCATACTCCGCCCGAGGTTTGGACGCAGGTGGAGTACGGTCAGGTTGGTTTTGCCTTAAAAACCAACCGGGCCCCGGAGACGAAAATGCCAATAACTCTCAGACCGGGCGTCCGATCGACGCGCCGTCTGTTGCGTTGAGTTCCTGTTGTCGATACGGAACTTTTGGATACATCAACTCTGGTCTTCGTGACAGTTGATGTATCAGCCTCTCGGCTCGTGGAGCGGACCCTCCATACGAGCTAGCTGTGTGCGGGAACCCTAGTGCTGGCTGCGACTGTTCTACTGCTACGACTGCTACTGTGACAGCGACGACGACAGTACAGAGATCCTGTGTGGATTCGACGACGACAGTACAGAGATCCTGTGTGGATTCGACGACGACGACTACAGCACTCAGCGATCCTACGTGGATCAGTGCTACAGGTCCTGTGTGGGCCCGATCCTGTGTGGGTCCTTGCGCTCAGCGGTTCTGTGTGAGCCAGCGCCTACAGGTTCTGTGTGAGCCCGATCCTGTGTGGGTCTTTGCGGGGGTTAGTTACCTATCGATCCTTCGTGGGTCCGACGACTTAGATGGATCAGTGATCATCTTTTTCGTCCTTGAAGAAGTATACCTGTGTGAGCTGAATCTTGTTGTTTTCCTGTGTGGATTGTGTTGTGCAATCCTGTGTGGATTATATTTTGCTTTCCTATGTGGAATACGTATACTTTCCTGCGTGGACTGAGTTGTACTTGGGCTCGGAGGTTGGAGCGTATTTTAATTGATGACTTAGGTATATGTATGGGCATATACCTAAGCAGTGTCGGTTGTTACTTCGTGATTGTACTTTTCTTCGTGGTTTATCCTTTGTGGATTTGAGAGACCTTCAGGGGTCTCGGGGTCCCTAGTGAGTAGCTTATACTCACCCCTGCACGGGCTTCGCCCGCACTACGTTGTGTTGGTTGCAGACGACGGACAGCGTTGACCTTAGCTGAGGCTTGTAGAGCGGGACGGTACCCGGAGGTGGACCACTGGGCGGGACGTGCACGGAGCGGACGACGGGACCCTTGGAGCAGAGGAGCTATCTGTACCCACCCTTCAGGTGGGATTTCCAGTGGACATCTCGGAGTAGCAGCTTTTACTTTTCAGTTGCTGTTTTTCCCTTTTCGAGTTGTACTTTACTTTCAGTTTGGGTTTGTATACTGGCCCATTTACTTTTCCGCACTTTCAGTTGTACTCTGCTTGCTTAGTGTTTACTTTCCGCTTGTTTACTCTGTGGTGTGTGTTTACTTTTCAAAGGCAATGCCTTCCCTTTTTACTGGGATTTACGCCTTGGTGCTAGTCGCCAGCCCCTGGCCTATGGAAGGCAGGATTGGGGTAGTCACTATGTTTGAGTTACAATTATTAATCCTTAATTACACAATGGGGGTGGGGGTAGAGAATCTGACATCCCTATATTTTATTAAATGAACACTATATTTGACATCATACATGATACATAACATCGAGATTATATGATCAACAAAACATTATAATTAAATGTCATCATTATAACCTAGAAGTTAGAAAGGAGAGTATTCAAATGAATAATTGAATTATAAAAATATGGTTGACAAATGTATCTATAATTATTATTTTTTCAATTAATTATGAATTGAAATAAAACCTAGTTTAAAATAAAATGAAATGTGTTTCTAAAAAACAATAAAAATATGCAGAAGTTTGATTTATACCAATAAACAAACAAATCACACTTTTTGGAGTATATTAATTAGATTTATAATATGTAAAATTTAATGTTTAAAATTCATCATATGAGTTTTCTATTCATGATATAATAATAAATTAAATTTTATACCTAAGCAATGTATTTTTTTTAAAGGTAGCTTTGCGATATTCTGATTTCACACTTATTTATACAATGTTTCTTAAAATTTTATAAATTATATTTGAAAAAATTAAATTATATTTGAAATTGGAATATCAAAATCTACATTGTTTTATTTTATTGGTGTTTTTATTATAAATTCATGTTTTGAATAATAGTGAATAATATTAATTTTAAATGAAAACAGATTTTTCATAAAAATAATGTATAGTTATAAATTATAACTTTTATTAGTTGTAAGGTATAATTAGATTAATTTAATATTATTTAATCTAATTTATTTCCTTATAATTAATTTAAAATTTAATTTATTTAGAAAAGTATTTTAATCTTTCAAACAATTTCACATTTAATAAACGTTTTTTAATCAATCAATGGGGTTAACAGTAAATTAATTTTCATTATTACTGTATATTGATGTTAGAAAAATGGATTCGATATTTTTAATAAGAATAAAAAATTTATTAATTATGGCCCTTTTATTTTAGGACAATATTAATAGTAACAAAATAATTTTTATTACCACATAAATTTATGCAATTAATTGTAAGAATTATATTATAAATTTTATAAGATTATTCTAACACATGTACAAATTTTTCTGGATGAGTTATTTTCTATACTAATAATCCTTAGAAAAATTTTATGACCTCTTTGTTCCACTAAGATTACTTTACTACCAATTTTGTATATTAATTTAATAAAAGTAAAACTTATCATTGACTTGTTTTTATCATGTAAAATACTTTAAATATGAGAATATCTAAAGGATATGATAGACTATAAATATTTTTTTAATTTAAAATGATAATATTCAACATGATATATTATTTTTAATTTTTAGGGAATATATAATTGAATTGATTGATTTCACAAAGATGATGCAGGAATTGTTTAATTTACCAAAATATCAAATAAATGTTACTAAAAAAAATTAAAATTAATTAAAATAAGATGTAATTAATGTCATCCATGAATATTTTAGAATAATTTTTCATTTTAGTGAATTTTTATAACTCTTGGATGGAAATTAAACTTTTTTTTGCAATTTTTATAAAATATCAAAGAGTAAATAATGTAAAAAATGACATTATTGATATTTGAAAACAAATAATATTTAATTAAATGATATATAATTTATAAAAATATAAATTTAGTCCATATATTGAGATATGTGTTAAAATTTAATTAATGAAGCTTTTTTGGTGTTTTTTTTAAATTGTAATTATATTGTCCTTAAAATTTTAAATTACATGATATTACAGTAAGAGTTAAACGTGTTAAATATGGGTTAAAAATGATTTCGATTAAAAAAATAATATAAACATTTATAATTTTTATTTGATGAATCAATTTATCCACCTTCCTCATATTATCTTAAAAAACTCAATTTAGATCCATTTTTAATAGATAATTAATTTATTTTAATTTTTAATATAGATGAATTCTAATAGTTCACACCTCATCTCATAAAAAAGGGAACATATTCTTCTCTTTTATTTTCACATAAATAACATTTTGGATCTGAATTGATCAGCCAAAATCCCCTCCTAGAATCCCTCCCCTCATTTTTGAGCCCTTATTTATTGGATGATCAACAACATTAGTGTTCTTAAGATGATAAAAAAATGATATCATCCAAAGAAGATGTATTGTTTTAATCAAGTATTTATGTTTTATTTCTTTTCCACTTATATAAAATATTTTTCAACAATGAAGAAATATTAAATCCACTATACCCAATGTAAAAAGATGTTATTATGTTACTATAATAACCCAAATCCATCTTCCCTTCCATTATATGGGAAAATAATTTACCGTTCATTTGTACGACGAACTACCACCCCGTGAAACGTTATCATTAATTTTACATCACTGTCTCTCAATAATGGTATTAATGATGGAATTTATGTTTTTTAATTTTTTTAAATAAATATTTATCATTATTAAATATTAATATTTCATTTACATTCATTATTTCCGTGCACATAAAAATGATAACGCCATTTCTACATATGTTTGAACTAACACCTCCATGAAGTGATGTCATTACTATTTTATCAACACATCTCAATAATGATATATATAAGAATATAAATACTATTAATATTATATTAATGATATTATTATTATCAATCTCTTAATATAAAACAATACTTACCTTCTTTCTATAAAGACAATTGAAAAATGGAAATGTTAATAATGCATACGTATGGCTTACTATCTACATAATTGTAATATAGTTCATTTTTTATATATCCTTCTTTATTGAATGGATTTAAAAGTATAATTAATTTATAAATGGGACTATTATTTCATTAATAATGTTTTTAATATGATGCATTATTGAAAACTTTCACTACTGACACCATCTTAATGTCATTTTGGACACAATTATCGAATATCGTCAAAACGTTCGATATGAAAATAAATAATTATATAGTTGTTATAACATCATAATAAGTGTTATTAAAAGAAAAATAAACAATAAAAAGGTTTTAAATAAATAAAATATTTAACCTATATTAATTAAAATGGAAAATAGACATTGTACATGAGGATTCAGGCTCAAGGAAAGGAACATCATCTCAATCTCCTTTCATTTGAGGCATATTTTGATGCTAAACACTCACCTTCATTTATGAAGTGTATATAAAGAAACTTTTACCATTAATACAATTAGTTTTTTATTATCATGTTATATTATATTTTGTTAATTATTTTTCATGGTTATTATGATTTCAATGTTTGAAGTGGTATGGGACAATTTGACTATTTAACGATTTCATTTCAAAATATTTTTCTCTATGTCCATATTATTGATATTATTTTAAATATTAATTTATATAGATATAAAAGAGTTATAAATAAAATTTAATATATATTATTAACTTCATTCAATGTTTTTCAAAAATAATTTTTTTACATGTTTAATGAGAATTTCATTGACAAATGAAAAATAAATGTTCAATTCTCAAAGTATACGGCGACAACGACTTTTCTGCCACCATGAATTTTATATAATTTATATCATCCATTGAAATTATGATATTATTTATTAAATGGGAAAATATATTTTCTTGTTTGTTAATTTTTTAGTAATGAAAATGGTTTTCAATGAAAATTGTGGTTTGGTATTGAAAATGGGTTTCTAAAATACAAGGGTATTTGTATTCAATTTTTCTTCATATGGGTTAAAAAATGTTTTTCAATGGAATTTATGATCAAAGTGTTTTATTAATGATATGGTATCAGATATTTTTATAAAATGGTTGATTCTGATTCATATTATGTAATATTTTGAATTCATGTTTTATTTTCGATGGTTTTGATTGGTGAATATTTTGATACTGAGTTAATGTGACCCGTTGGAATGTTTATGTTTACTATTTATGAGTCTTTCCTAACTCTCTAAAACCCTAGATTGAATATATCAGAGAATGTGAATCGTAGTTAAAAAAATTCATATATATAATTTTAAATAATGGGTTTTTACAATTTTCAAACATTATTTCCACAAATTAAAAATTAAATATCCCAACATAATCTCAGAGTCTGAATCATGAATAGTACATTTTCTTTAGGGATTATAAACATAAAGAATTAATTTTATAATAATTTGAATCATTTCTCTATAATTGTTCCACAATATAATTTATAGAGATAATATTTTCATTATAGTTCATGTGTATTAATGATTGGACCCCTTCCAATTAATCAATTTGATCTGATTTGTATCATTTTAGTGTTTTAGTGGATTATGGGCTTAATTGTGGAAGTTGGTTAATTCTGGAAATTTAACAGTATTGTAAAGATTTTGTATTTCAATCGTATCTTTTACAATATTGATCAAAATTGTGTGATTCATATTTTTTAGGATTTCTATGCTCGTGGGATTCATCTTTTCCTTCATGAAAGAGGAAAAATTCAGCACACAATGGCACAGAAAAATTAAACAATTGGAAAACGTTTTTTGGCCAATAGAATGGACCCCACAATAATTAATGAGGCATATCTCAGACTACCGGTGTCCAAATGATTTTATTCTAGATGTAAGAGGAATAGGACTCCGAGATTATCTTTCACATTAAATTTCTTTAAAAAATTAGGTCATTAAGGCACTCATGTAATGCGACGGATAAGATGAAGATGAAGAGTCACCTTTGGATGAAACAGTGGTCACTAGTAATTCGAGGATAACTTTTTTTAAAACTTGTCCAAATTCGATGGGATTTTGAGGAAGCATGTAAAAGAAATAGGGGAACAACATTAATTAATACTCCTTCCCGAGATTCAGCCCTTTATTATGCCAACCAGACTCAAAATATTGGTGGAGTAATTTTAGGGGGAAATTCCCAACTCTAAAAACCTATAAATAAGAGTGTTCACTTCCATTCAATGGGGTTGAAGAAGGTGAAATAGGTGATGTGCTAGAGGATTGAGTTCTTGAAGTTATTTCTATTTTCTATTTTCTTCTTACATAGTTCCATCATTCTCTCTTCTTCCTCTTTCAACTCTATCACCCTTCACATAGAGGGGTAAAACCTTTGAGTGATCAGGGAATGGGGAGTTTCACTTTTTTAATGTAAGAGTATTGTGCTTAAATGTAAAACCCTATTTTTCTTTTGAATTACTTCTATTATAATTATTTCCCAATTATATTAATGCGATCTTGTTTTGTGTTTGGTGTATTCATTATTAATATCTTTGGTTAATGCATTTTAATCTCCCTCCGCCTAGTGTAATTTGTCTCGATCGAGCATATTGTGTTAGGTGGTGAGTGTCCAATGATCATTGGTACATGTGTGGAACTAGTTGACTTTTTCTAGAATTATAAGGAGAAAAAACTCCTAATCATTACATTCCTTGGCTGTTTAGTAATTGTTTATAAACTTCCTTTCACATATGACTGAGTTCCATTTCTTTCTTTAAAGAAATGTGATTGGTAACTCGATCAAGGAGTCTTTCATTTGTCATTGAAAAGGAAGAGAGGATAGATGATATTTATGACTATGATGAAATTTAAAAGGTGGTCCCACCCTAACCCATCAATCTCTTCATCCATTAGTGTTCAACCTTTCTTTTCAATTCCTTACATTATTTTTCACCTAAAACAATTTAAAAAAGAACATCTTATTATTTCTTCAATTTAAGTGACGAATGTAATTTTTGTGCACTCCTCTATGGAGAAAACTTAGTTTACCCACTTTTATACATTCTAACTTAGGTTTTATTTGTTTTTGTCACACCCCAAGACATGCACGTGTCAAAACATGACGTCATTTCCAGGGAGGTAGTGCCAACAATTATTTTCTCTTTGTTTTCTTTTTTATTATTTTCATTCCAATGATGCATGACTAGAACCTCAATCATCTAACCTTGACCCATTGATCCCGAAATTGAAAGAACAATGTTGAATAGGCTCAGAAACCTCAATTTTCAACCTGAATTAGAGGTAATTTCTCTTACAGCCTCAAGTGAAACTTCAAGTGTTCGCTCTGAGCATGTTATTATGGCTGGAAATCAAAACCCAACCCTTAGATTCCTTTGTTCACCAAAATTCCTTAATCAGAATACTAGACTTGTTATTACAGTGTTACAAAATGATTTTGAGATGAAACCTAACCAGATACCATTACTCCCAAATATTCATGGCTTGGTAGGTGAAGTGGAAGGCGTTCCCATTTTCATTGGAAGGAGCTACTAAAGAAAGGTTGTATGTCCTACAACCTAGTGGTGTGGATGATTGGAACGACGTGGTGAGATGCTTCATGCAATGATTCTTCCCATCCTCTAGAAGCACAACCATCGGAAAGAGGACTATGACATCAAACAATCATATAGAGAAACCCTTTATGAGTTCTGGGAGACATTTAAAAATCTATGTGCTATCTTCCCACATCAATCCATTGAGGATATTAAATTTCTTGTCTTCTTCTATCAAGGCTTACTAGACAATGATAGGAACCTTCTTGATGCATCATCCGGAGGTGCATTGATTGAGAAGTAACTAGAAGATGCCAAAGGTTTTATTGAGAACATTTCTCTGAACTCAAAATAGTTTGGTAAATGAGGTACTGCCATAAGAGAAATTATTGAGGTACGAAAATTTCATCCATCATCGTTAATAAAAACAACGATTGAAGAGATAACCAGTTTTGTGAGACAGATAGCCTTGAAACAAGTGGGTGGCCAACAACCACCTGCTAAGGTATGTGGTTTATTCTCATCACATGATCATTTCACTGACCAATGTGCTGAAATACAGGGAATAGAAACTTGTGAAGAAACCTTTCAACCAAGGCAGTACCAATAGAATCACGGATGGAGAGAGCCTGACCATGTTCAATATGGGTTTGGAAATCAGCAAAATCAAGCTATACCTCTAAACCAAAACCAGTTCCAAAACCCACAACCATTTCAAGAGAATCAACCTTATAACCATCCTCCACACCACCAACCACCCACTTTCCCAAGAACCTATGATCATCTATCTACCAACACAAAAACTTCTTTGGAGAAGCTACAAACCAAGTTTTATGACCTAGAAGATAAGGTTGACAAGATGGAAAACACAGTGGGATGTTTTGTTGAAATAATGACAAAATATCTTCTAAATAATCCTTCCCAAAGAATACCAAAATCAAAGGAGAATGGCAGCATGATAACAAAAAGAAGCAGAAAGGATCTCTCACCACCGTAACCCCATGAAACTGAACTAAGACCTCCTGAGTTGAGGGAGAATGAAGTTGTAAACTCTGAAAATTATGTGAAAATTCATTGTGTGAGAGAGAAGAAAGAGGGTGAAGATAAGGATAGGCCATGGAACAAGAGACAAGAAACACAATTTCAAAGGAAACAAAGGGAGAAGAAAGACTTACCCCCACCATTTCCATCAAGCATGATTGAATCAAAGAAATTTCAGGAGGAATAACATTAAAAAGAATTTCTGGAAAGCATTTAGAAAGTTGAAATTAGTATCCCCCTACTTGATGTAGTCAAACAAATTCCAATGTATTCTAAAAATTTGAAGGATATTTGTACCAAGAAGAGGATACATAAAGGGAATGAAAGGATTAACTTGGGAATAATTGATTCCGCCCTGATCAGACCACATTTTCCAACAAAATGTCAAGATCTAGGGAGATTTTCTATTTTATGCACCATTGGTTCATTAAATTTATCTAATTATTTGTATTATTTAGGTTCTTCGATTAATGTATTGCCTCAATAGGTATACACTTGTTTGTATATGGGAGACTTGAATCCCACAAGAGTGATGGTCCAGCTTGTAAATAGATCCACATTTTTCCGTGCAGGTGTTTCGGAGGACGGCCTTTGAAAGTCAAAGATATCTTATTCATAGCAAACTCATATGTACTAAATATGGAAGAAGATAGAATCCCATCACACTCACCAATCATTTTTAGGAGACCTTTCTTAAAGGCTTCCAATACCATCATCAATGTCCATGAGGGGACACTCACCACTGAGTTTGGAGAAAGCACTATCCACTTCAATATTTTTGAATCCATGAGGCACCCATCAGATGATCACTCCCTCTTTTACCTTTCCCATGAAGTTGGTGCATAACCCATTAAAGAATATGGTATGTTCTATTAATTATTATAGTTAGGAGAGACTTCTTCCATTGAATATATCATTAAACATGTGGATGCCATACATGCTGGAGATTTTGATTTCATCTAGGGGAAGAGATAAAATCTGTTTTCATTGATGATTTGTTAAATGATGAGGCAGATGATGTGTTTTCTTGTGTGTAGGAGGTCTAAAATTTCTAAGTAGGAAAAATCAATTTAGTCTCATCCCTTGAGCATCCCCCTGATCTGGAACTCAAACCACTCCCCACAGATTTGAAATATGTGGAACTTAGAGAGGGAGAGAAACTACCAGTGATAATTGCTAATAATCTTTCTAAAATCCAAGAGAAATCATTGATTGATCTTTTGAGAGAGAATATCCAATCAATAGGGTGGAGTTTAGGTGATATTCTTGGAATCAACCCAACAATATGATCACATAGAATTTTTCAGGAGGGAGATTCCAAACTTGTCAGGAAACCCCAAAGGAGGTTGAATCCCACTTTAATGGAGGTTGTGAAGAAAGAAATAGAAAAGCTATTGGATGCTGAGATCATCTATCCCATCTTAGATTCATAGTGGGTTAGCCCAATTCATGTAGTTCTAAAACAAACTATCCTAACCACTTTGAGGAATGAAAAGAATGAATTAATCCATGTGAGAATTCAAAATAGCTGGAGAGTGTGCAATGATTTTAGGAAGTTGAATCAGGTCACTCGAAAAAAAACATTTCCTCATTCCTTTCATTGATCAAATGTTAGAGATATTGGCTGGGAGAACTCATTGTTGCTTTTCGGATGGATTTTCAGGTTATTTCCCAGCACCCATTGCTCTTGAGGATCAAGAGAAGACAACATTTACATGTCCCTTTGGCACTTTTTCATATGAAAGGATACCATTTTGATTATGTAATTCTATAGGTGAATTTCAGAGGTGCATGGAAAGTATATTTTCTGATGACATTGAATATTGATTTGAAGTTTTCCTGGATGATTTCACAGTTTTTGTAAACTCTTTTGACCATTTATTGAAAAATATGGAAAATGTTTTCAAAACCTGCATTGAAAAGAATCTTGTTTTAAATTTTGAAAAGTGTCATTTCATGGTTGAGAGTGGAATTTTCCTTGGGCATGTCATTTCCAAAAAGGCCATTGAAGTTGAAAAGTTAAAAATAGAAGTGATATATTATTTGCCTTACCCAACTTGTATGAAGCATGTTAGATCTTCTTTAGGACATGAAGGATTCTACTGGATGTTTATCAAGGTTTTGATAAATATTCCTCTCCCTATATCTAGATTTATTATGAAAGATTCTGATTTTGAATTCAATGGTGTTTGTAGGAAATCCTTTTATGAGATGAATAGGAGATTGGATGAACCACCGGTGATGAAGCTGCCAAATTGGGAAGAACCAATTGAGAGACTTTGTGATGCTTCCAACAAAGAATTTGGAGGAGTCCTTTCTCATCAAATCGAGGGCAGGAAAAAAGTCATTTCATGTGCTTCATGAACCTTGGATGCTGCTCAATTCAATTACAAAACCATAGAAAAGGTGTCTTTAGCTGTTTTTTTTATTTTGAAAGATTTAGATAAAATCTTCTTCGAACTAAACTCACTATATTTTTTGATCATGATGCCCTCATGTACTTGATGAAGAAGGATCAAGCTAAACCATGGCTAGTGAGATGGATGATATAGTTTCTAGAGTTCAACATAGAAATCAAGGAAAAAAGGGATCTGAGAACCATGTGTCTGATCATTTAAGTCGACTTCCCAACACTACAGAAGCTGAAATTCCAGAAAAAGAACCATTGAATGATCATCTTCTAAGAGAGAAACTGTACTTGGTTAAAGGAGAAGTGCCTTAGTATGCTGACACGGTCAATTATCTGGTAACATCTCAGTTCCCATCTCATTTCAATTCTCATCAAATACACAAACTGAAAAAAGAATATATGTATTATATTTTTGATGATCCATTTCTTTGGATGATTTGAAATGAAAAAGTGATAAAAATATGTTTTCCTGAGAGTTAAATTGTTTCTATCTTTTATTTTTCTCACACAGTAGCTTGTGGAGGCCACTTTGGACCTCAAAGGACAACATGGAAGGTTTTAGAATCTAGACTTTATTGTCCATTGATTTATAATGATTGTCAAGAATTTTCCAAAAGGTGTCCAAAATATAAATTTTATGGAATCATTTCAATGAGAAAATAAATACCCAAACAACCACTTAATTTTTGTGAGATTTTTGAAGTATGGGGAGAGATTTTATGGGACTATTCCCAGTGTCATTTTGAAATTATTATATCTTACTTGCGGTTGATTATGTTTCCAAATGGGAGGAAGCAAAAGCCACAAGGACTGATGATGCTAAATTTGTTTGTGATTTTGTTAGGGATAACATATTTTGTAGGTTTCGAGTTCCTCGATCCATCAACAGTGATCAAGGGAATCACTATTGAAATAGGATAATGGAGGATTTACGGAAGAATTATGGGTTGCATCATAAAACATCAACTACCTATCACCCACAAACAAAGAGTCCAGAAGAAGTTTCCAATAGTAAAATCAAAGTAATATTGGAGAAGAATGTTAAACCAAATAGGAAGGATTGGAGTCAGAAGATAGAAGAAAAATTATGGTCTTATTGGATATCCTTCAAGACCCAAATTGGAATGCGTCCATATAGGCTGATTTATAGAAAAATTTGTCACCAACTTGTGGAACTAGAGAATAAGGCGTATTGGGCTATGAGGAGGATGATTTTGGATCTTGAAAATTCAGGAAACGTGAGAAAGTTGCAGTTGCAAGAGCTTGAGGAAATTTATAGAGAAGCGTTTGAAAATTCCAGGATTTACAAATAAAGAAGAAGAGGGGCTCATAACAATCTTATCCAACCGATAGAAATCTATCTTGGAGATAAAGTGCTACTACTCAATTCAAGAGTCAAGATGATTCTAGTTAAAATTTATTCTAGATGGGAGGGTCTATTTATAGTTACTCATGTATATCATTTCGGTGATGTGCCTATTCTGAAGTATGGAGATCAGGAGTCATTCACTATTAATGGTCATCGACAAATGAAATTTCATGGGTCCATTCTATTTGATTCAGTGGAGGAGATCCCGCTCCTCCAACCTCTATATAAATAAGATCCATCAGGTTTACCTCTCATTTACACTTGATTGCTGTTCTGTTTCATTTTAAAATCTTCATACATGTAAAATACACTTCAATTCATTGGGGACACTCCACCAATTAAGTGTGGGGGAGGGAACCTTTTTAGTTTTGGATTTTCATTTGTTGTTAGTTTTTTAAAAAACAAATTCCATGTTTTTCAAATTTTTGTGTGTTTATTTTTTCAGTTTTTTTGTGTTTTTGAATCTTTCGAGCTCAAATGATTATCATTTCCATTTTTAAAACCCAAGCTATTGAGTTAAACAATTTATTCTATGAAATGGAGCTTAAATGAATACTAAAAATGATATTGTTTGAACTTAAATTTTTTTCGGAATTTCATGAAAAGTACTTTGACTTTTGAATATCATGCCACATATCACTCTCTTTATCTTTGAAATCACTTTTTTTGTGAGGATTCTGATCCATTTTTATATTATTTTCATTTACCTCACTTTGTTAGAGAACCAAACTGTTCTTGTCTTAACCAGAATCTGATTTATTCCTTTCAAAACATGAGGGTCTGGGGTACATGTGATTTAAATGATTGAGGCATTTCTTTAGATTGAAAGCCCCCTTTTCAAGATAATCCATTTCATTTTGGACTACCTTGTGAATTTAATCATTGTATCCCATAGAATTCATGAACATCCTACTAGGTTATACACATTATAAGCCAATTTACCTATCCAACCTGCTTTTGAAGTAAAATTGCATGATCTAGTTGAACAAAATTGTGGGGGATGATATCTTGTGTTGTGCTACCTTATTTGGTGAAACATTGGGGGAAAATAATATTACGAATAGATGTGTGTGTAGATTAAAAATAATTATGTTGAAAGCTGTGCCTTTTCTAGAGCTTTCATGATAAGAGAATTTATGCCTTTTGGAGCTTCTAATGGAGGAAAAAATTGTTCCTTTTCTAGATCTTTCATGAAAAATCATGTTCGAGAAGATTGAAATTTTATTCTGATGAAATGATGATCTATTTGAACATTTCTTGATATTCCATGATTATGTAGGTGAATTTATACCATGGTGAGTGATGAGGATACCATACTTGATTGAAAATTATAATTGAGCAATATTGCTTCCAAAAGAGCCAAACCCTCCTCATCCTGCCTCAGATTTTTTCACAAACAAATACTATGAACCGAAAGACACAAAACAACATTTCTAGGTCCTCATAATAAAACCATGTCTTTGACTCACATCAGGTGGATAATTAGGGGTTTTTGAAACCTATGACGACCCTTTCAATGGTTTGGATGAGAAAAACATTGTTGAAAACTTTATATTTTCCAGATGAGAGATAATTCATGTGAGGTAGGTGACTTGTGGGTATGTGAGGATAATTGAAGAGGAAAAATATTGAATGATCTGATTTGAGATTTTGGAATAATAGTTATGGATTAGGCGTGATTTCTTTTATTTTGTGGTGCGGCATTGGTGGATCTCAATGGCATGTGTTTTGAATTTGCTTTGATTTGATTTTCATTTTGAATTATCCAGGAGTCCAAGTGTTATGTGTGGGAGAATTGATAGAGATAATATTTTCATTATTTTTAATATGTGTATCAATGACTTAGCCCCTTACAATTAATTAATTTGATCAAATTTTTATCCTTTTAGTGTTTTGGTGAATTATGGGCTTAATTGTGGAAATTGATTAATTATGGAAATTTAACAGTATTGTGGAGATTCAGTATTTCAGGATTATCTTGTACATTTTTTATCCAAATTGTGTCATACCATTTTTTAGGATTTATATTATAGTGGGATTTAACTTTTACTTCTTTACCGAGGACCAATTCGGCACACAATGGACATTATAAATTCAAAAATTGGAAACACTTTTCTAGGCAACATAATGGACCCCACAATAATTAAAGAGGCATGTCTCAGCCTAAAGGTGTCCAATTGATTTGATTCCTTCTATATTTGGAAGAGGACTCCAATATTACCTTTCTATTTAAATTTAATGAATAATTTTGGTCATTAAGGAACTCATGTAATGTGACCCAAAATAAAAAGTTGAAGAGTCACCTCAGTTAGAAACAATGGTTATTAGTAATTCGATGATAAACATTCTTACACTTGTCCATATTCATTGGGATTTTGAGAAAGAATGAAAAGGACATAGGGGAAAAACATTTTTGAAGACTCCTTCATGATATTCGGCCATTTAATTAGCCAACCGGACTCAATCTTTGGGTGGAGTAATTTTGGAGCGAAATTATCAACTCCAAAAGCCTATAAATAAGAGTGTTCACTTCCATTAAAAGGGGTTGAAGAAGGGGAAGAGGTGATGTGCTGGAGGATTGTGTTCTTGAAGTTATTTATATTTTATATTTTATTTTTACTTATTTCCATCATGATCTCTTCTTTCCCTTTCAACTCTGTTACCCTTCACATGGAGGGGTGAAACCTTTGATTCATCGGGGAATGGGGAGTTTCACTTTTGCAATATCGGAGTTTTGTGCTTAAATGTAAAAACCTATTTTCTATTGAATTACTTGTATTATTATTTTTCCCCATTTACCTTAATGCGATCGTGTTTTGAGTTTGGTGTATTAATTTTTAATAGCTTTGGTTAAAGAATATCAATCTTCCTCTGCCTAGCGCAATTTGTCTCGATCGAGCATATTCTGATAGGTGTTGAGTGTCTAGTGATGATTGGCACGTGTGTGGAATTATTGGACTTCTTCGAGAGTTCTAAGGAGAAACAATTCCCTATTGGGACATGCCTTGATTGTTTAAGAATTTTTTATGTACTTCCATGCATATAAGAGTGAGTTCCATTTCTTTCTTCAACAAAAGTTAATTGATAACTCGATCAAGGATTCTTTCATTTGTCATTCAAAAAGAGGAGAGGGAAGATGATATTTATGACTATGATGACATTGAAAAGGTGATCCCACCCTAAACCCATCACTCTGTTTATCCATTACTATTCAAAATTTCTTTTCAATTTCTTTCTTTATTTTTCAACTCAAACAATTTCAAAAAGAACCTCTTCTCCTTTCTTTAATTTAAGTGAAAAATGTAATTGTTGTGAAATCCTATCATGGATACAACTTCGGTTACCTACTTTTCTACATTTTATATTAGGTTTTATTTATTTTGGACACACCCCACAACATTCACGTGTCAATAATCCTTACAGTCTTATCATAAATATTAATAATCCTCAAAACCCTGATAATGTAAACATAATAAATGGGTGAGATAAATAACCTAGTAATGAAATAATCGGTGTAAATTATCAAAGTGAGAAGACTCATATAAGTTAGCTGTCATCATAATATTTCACAAAGATAATGTTCATGAACATGTAAAAATGTAATAAGAAAATGAAATCATGAGGTGAAGTAATTTAAATATGTGTTATTAACACAAAATAATATATCATAATCCTATATCAAGGCTCAACACTATGTTAATATAACATAGTGTTCTTAGAAAAAATACCTATCTATTATACATGATAAAAAGATATGAAAACATTACCCAATGAATTAGAGTTCTTTTGAGGTTTAAAATTCATATGAAAAACATGTACATTAATTATTGTGTGAAATAAGGAAATATGACCATAAATAAAGCCTAATATTGATAAAATACATGCGAAATAGTTTGGTTTCTTATCCTCATATAAAATCATAATTGATGAATATACCATAAGGACCCCCCAAAGATGAAGGATTTATATATTTATGGATTCTAATAATTTTATGTTGAGTATAAGGTCTTTAAAATTTAGTTTAATTGTAGAAAAATAATTTGAATGGTTGAAAAATAAAATAAAAAACCCCTTATATGCTTCTTTCGGAAATGGGTAAGGGGTCCTTTAATAAATTAAGTGGTTTATTAATTATATTTCACCTATAACTGAAATAGTAGTGTTTTATATAAAATAAGTAGGATTGTATAAAATAATCACAGTTAAAAAAATTTAATACCTATCATATATGACAAGGATTAAGGGATTGGGAAGTTTCTTAAAATTAGGTTTTCTTATAAGAGAAAATCATTAATTGAACATAAAAGATATAGAAAAAAATTGAAGGGTAATTTAAAATATATATATATATTTAAGGAAAAAACATGCATAATAATTTTTGAATAAATTAGATATATAATAAGGAAATGGAATTATAATAAGAGATCACACAATCCAAAATAAACGAGTGTGGTTTAGATGGTCCATTTATATATTCCAAAATAACTATGTTGAACTACGATATTGTAAAAAGGGATAGAAAAACATCTTTTTTCATTGAAATTTTTTGTAACATGATTTTAACATGAGATGATTCATGTTTAGGTTTATAAATATAATTCATAATGTTTGAAGAATGGGAAAACATGAATAGTTTGTAGTGTCCATCATTAAATTGGATAATGAATATTCTAGAATATATGATAAATTTTGAGAAACAAATCCATCAAGTTAAGATCATTGAGTTAAAATGTAATTTTTACAAATATAGGATGGAAAGTTTTAATAAACAATATTTTAGGTGGAATTAACTATAAATAGATGTAATCATTTCATGATAGGAACATATACCCCGGATAATGATATTTTGAGTTAGGAATACACTCGTAGAATCACAATATAACAAATTGAAAATACATAGAAGGTAAAAAATTAGATAGATTATTATGTACGCTATATTTTATAAAATTTATGAAAAATTTAATTTCATTTCCAGAAAATAAATCCAAAAATAACTAATAGAGAACACATTTAACATCTTTATGAATGAAAACTATGTTAAAAAGGCCTAACATGGGCCCAATGCCATTCAGTGTTTTGGAATAACATTATAAAATATAAAATTAATATTAGTAGGAAAACATTTAAAAATATTTCATATATATATATATATTTCATTTTATAATTTCATTAATTAATATATTTTATTGATTTATTGTATAATTTTTTCTTATGTCGGCTAGATGACGTGGTTTTATAAAATTTTCTATAACACTACCGTAATTATGATCACAGAGAAATGTGTTCAATAATAGATTCATTTTATTATAAACTATATATTTATATATCATTAATAATTACATCTGTTGAAAAATTATATGGTTTTACTAGATTCTCATGGTAGAATAAAATAAATAAGGGTTCCTTTATATGTTCATTTAAGGTACTGAAGATCACTATAATGATTTATTTTTAATGATAATTATAAAATGTACAATTTTATGTTTAAATAATATTTATAGCGTCATAAATTTAATATTTATGCATTATATATAATTTTATGGTCATCAACATTAGGCATCAAATGAAAAAAAATGTGTCATTCCATGGAGGCAATATTCCACACATATAATGAAGATGCATTCATTTTTTATAGAATGGAAGGGAATTTAAAAATAATATAATTTTGTTTCATGAAAAATAATCATGTTATATTTTATATATTTTATTTATTTTTTAATCAAATTAAACTATTTTTCTATCAATGTAAAGAGATAAGTAAACATTATACCTATCATTAATGGAGGTTGTTTTTCACACCAAAGCATTAAAATGTATTCATTTTTCAATTAGAAATATTTTGAGGTCATAATATGTTATTATAATTTTAAAATTAATTTTTAAATATTAATTTTTTTTATTTTATCATAAATTCATCAATATAAAATGTATTGAGATAGTATATGTACACTGAAGCATAGAAAGCTCTGTTGAGTTATTTACTCATATATTGTGATATTATCCCTTCCATAACACATTAATAGTTCTTATCATTACTATTCCGAAAGGAAAAGGATTATATAATGGGGATGGAGGGTTTTGGACTTACTAGGATTGATATGTGGTATATATAATTATTTATAAATTGTGGAGAAATGTGGAGGGAGTGAACCACTTTTATGAGTGATGAAAATGGATTTTTTCAAAATACCAATCACATCGGAATGATGAAATGAAAGTATTTCTGAGTAAGTGGATATAAAATATGTCCATAATTTATTGGAGAGGAGTGTGGGTTGATTAAAGAACTTCCATTCATTATCAAACTTGTTTTATAAAAGTTATGAATGATTTATCATTTTATTATTTAAACTATATCAATATGATATATACCTTGGTCACAAATTATTAACTATGTTATTTATGTTTTAGAGAAATTTACATTATTTTATATTATAAAATTTATGTATTATGATCCTATATTATCATCTATTTATTTATGTTTGATTTATTTTTATAATACAAATATCTTTTATGTTTATAAATATATTAAATTGAAAACCAATTTTGTTAGAAAAATTATGTTTCATCCATTAATTGTTCAATATCTTATATAACATTAATTATCAATTTAATGTGTAAAAATATATTTTTATGAATTTATAGACATTATATAAACATAATTATATAAAATAAATTGATATAATATTTTAAATAAAAATTACACAACATAAAAAAAATTATTTATTAGAAAATAACACTTTTATAATTATCATCTTGATTGAATTTAATATGAATAATATTATCGTTATTCATAAAAATGGAATTTTCCTTATTTAATAATATGAATGTTTTTATCTAAAATAAGAGATATATTTTGTTAAATATAGTTTCTAAATGTGGTAAAAATTATTATTTCTATTATTAAAAATTAAGAACAATATTAATAGGAATATATAATTTCTTTTTAAAAAAAATTAAATATCATTTATATAAATTCAAGATAGTAAATATAAATTATTTATCTAAAATTAGGAATATTTATTTTTTATAGATAAATGGTATAAAAAACATTTAGGTCTTTTTTTGATTATGATAATCTAATTAAAGTGACAATATAAAATAATTTTTTTATAATTCATCATTCCACAAAAAATAATTTATTTGATAAAAATATAAAATATTAATCACATGATTATATTTTAACTTAATATTGAATAGTGGAGATTAATTATAAGAAATTCAAATACAAAAAAAAACTTTTAAATTATCCATGCAAAATATAAATAAAATAAAATTTTATTGAAAATTAACATTTTTAAACATAGAGTGGTCATAATAATATTTCATGTCAATTTTCTATTTAAATAATATTAATATATCAGTAGAAATATCACTATATATGAAAACTATAAACTTTAATTTATAGGTACAAAAGATACAACAATTAATAAAAGGAATTTTTGGATAACATATAACTTTTATAATGATTATGCGTTAACCAATACAACAATAATTCAATATATATAATCAAACATTAAATTTCACTAATGAACTGTTATTTAAATATTTATTTCAATATTAAAATTATATCACATCATAGATTCATTATTATTATTATTATTATTATTATTATTATACAAAACATGTATATATATATTTATAATAATTTATTATTATATTGTTGTTTAATTTTGAGTTTCCTTATTCTAAATATACTACTAATAATAAATACCATAAATATACATATTGGATAAATCTATATACAATTTCTATATTCTCAATGACCATATTTCCAACGACAATATTTCTAATAAACAAATTTATAATGGTTATATTTTATTCCTTTAAATAGGCTTTCCAGAATCATTCATTACATTTTCAGCTATTAATTCATACATCCCATTCCATTTATTTACATTTAGATATTCCAATATACATTCTCCATTCATTGTTTTTTTCTCAATATACAAAATGTTAAACTAATGTTTATTCTTCAAGGTGAATGTCATCAAAGAGAGTTTATATTTGGAAATATATTATTCTTTTCTCTTTATTTGTTTCTTTTTAAATTTTTTTTTTAATGTATGTAATCCTTCGTGATATGCAATAATAAATTTCATGTGACACATGGTTTCATTTAGAATCATTTTAATATTCTTATTTCCTACCCTTTCAATGGTGTGTTCCACCTCAAGTGTTATCATCCACCAGAATGAATTGTCTCCCCTCTTTCCCACTCACAATAAGAGGGAGACTTCATAAACCTTCTCGGAAAATTATACTATTATATCGAGATGGGATTATGGGATTTTCATTCCTCTATCCAAGTATTTTTCGTGGGAACATATCTCCTAGTCTGGGTTACTCTTATAAATTAATATGTGTTCATAAAACCCATTCCTCAGGAAATCACTATCTAGATGTCGTTTAGTAACACTGATTCTATGTACACATTCCAATGGATATTTATAGAAACAAAATGTTATGTTAGGAGAGTATTCATGTTGGGAATTACTGGAATGTCTGGACTTTGAAACATTGGTCCCCAGTATTCATCTTAAAGAGAGGGCATCTTGTAGAGGAATCTCAGGCACGTAACATGAGGTATACCATGTTAATCATGTGTTATATGATTCCAAATGATATATTTTGAGGTTTTCCTCATTAATACCATGTTTAAAAGGGGAATTATTATGATAGGTCTCAATTTTAATTTCTTGAGGAGATGAAATGATACTTATTAGAATTCCTCATGGAGACAGTTTAGAGACAAACGTCCTTAGGTGGGGCCACAAGGATGTTTTACCGAAGACTATGTTAGAATTCACGTGAAGGAAGACATGGGTAGTTGTGCCCCGTAAAGTGAAAATGTGAAACTATGAAGGCCAATCAGAACACCACTAGTGGAGGATCCGGAAGGTTCCCCCCTTGGAGGGGGTACCAAGGTTATCTATTGGTCGGCATTGAACCTCATAGAGGAATCGTACATAAAATTTTAAATTAACATGTTCAAAATATAATTAGTTAGATATATGTGATGGTGATTATGCATGAAATATGAATTTGTTTTTATAGGAATAGTGATGATGTGGATTAGTCTTATGTGTTTCATTGGACTATGTGGGTGGAATGATTCTACCAGGTTTTGGCGGCCCTGATAAGATCAGGATAGATTATGGGAGGAGTGGATGGAATGGATGAGATTAGTGAAGTGTTGGTATTTATCCAATAGATGTTTCTATAATACCACAAATTAGTTGGGAATCAATGTATGCATAGTTCTTCACGGGGTTGTTTGGCATACACATACGGCTAACCCCACTGGAAGTGAAGAATATGGTTTGGGATTATACAAAAGAGTGGGCCAGAAAGAAAAATTATATGGATTAATATTGGATTGATGTCATGACCATTACTAACCTACAAACCCATGTGAGTGTTCTTGGTATGAAATAAAAGTGGAAATAGTACACCCGACCATCATACTATGAAAGATGCATTGTCGAGAGATGATGTGGGTCTTATCATTAGATGCTGCAGGAGGATGATTTCATTCTATGTGCAAAGGATCTCATTCCATGTTGTTGGGGAATATGTTTTGAACTGGACCATGGCAATAATTCAAAAAGGGAGAGAAAAATAGTGGGATCCGGTTCCCATTACTTTTATGACCCAATGGAAATGGGGTGAGGAGGAGAAAAGGTTAACACCTAATCTAAGATAGGCTAGTTGATTACTACATGATGGATGCCTAAGAGGATATAATTACATATGGAGAGGATCTAACTCCATGTGACAAGGATTTCATTCCTTGTTATGGAAGGTGGTACACAGACCATCCTATGCCAATCTTACATAGATTATACTACACTTACTCAATAGGGTAGGGATGTAGTTGGACATCATGCACCAAGGAAGATGGTATTGGGTAGTTTTAGGTCAGGAATCTCAGACGTGGGGGACTCACTTGTCACCTATTTGACTTACAAAACCCTCACCACTAAACTCTTGTGAGGGGGAGGGATTCAGTAGCGCCATGATGGAAGGATGGGGGCGAATGATCATTGATGTGGTCGAAGTTAAAATCCCTATGCTAAAATTAAGGAGTCATTACAGTATCTATGTAGAAAATAAATAGATAAATGAGAATCTCAAGCTACACTTTGAGTTGATTGGTCCACATGAATGGATATTGTAGGTCAGAAAAGGGCATAAAGTGTAGACGAACCATTCCATGATGGGTATAGATTCTTGGATCACTCAACCTTTTGGAATATTTGTTGGCAGAAGTGAGGTAGAATAGTGTGTCCTAAGATAAGGGATTCATAATGAAGGGGGGTCACTAGGAAGTGCATCATGAAGATTAGATGCTTCATAGAGGGCAGAGGAATTATGAAGGAACAATACTTATAAATCATGGTGACCTTGAGTTGGAAAGTATTCATGAGTTGGTAATAGAGTTCTTCCCAAAGGATTAGTTCTCTATGAAGCTACAAGTACTTCATAGGGACTTCTTCCTATCTGAATGGTGTATCCCTACGTTAAAGGCATCAATACATTAGGTGAATGTAGTTGGGAATAATGTAATGAGGGTTTCGTGATGCTCAAGTTCCATGAAGGATTCATTTTCATTTTTTCCAATTTTTAGGAGCTTTGGGATATCATATGTTTAATGGTTAGAGTATCCATCTATGTAAAGTGGAATGAGAAAGGTCTATATAGGAATAGGGGACATTTGATTCTTGCAGGTGCATTGTGAAGAAAATATGGGATTTGAGAATGGATCTCACATCGCTGGACTTGGGAATCCATTTGTTAACATTCATCACTAGTGTGGATCACTTTCAATGTCCTGGAGAGTTCCCCCAGATCCACATGTAGTCTTAGTGGTGGAGGGATCTCTAAAAAATGACTTCATGAGGTAGGCCATTAGAAGGGTTTGTGGGTCTATTCGAATTCTGATTCATTTCCAAAAGGATTGACCTTCTCTATTAATCCATAATCTAATATTTTGACTCCAAAAAATGCCCCTGTTATAATGGGAGCCTACAGAAATATATTGATGGATTATGAAGGAGAATCACTAAAAATATTTCCAATCATGAAGTTGGAGTGCATGGTATATCTCTTGATGTGCACATTCGTGAAGGACATCATGTTGCCCAGGTTTTCCGTGTGTCTATAAACAACACTTGGGTTCCCTCAACATGTAGAAAACCCTCACATATAGACCATCCATGACACTCTTTTCATGAAGATCATTTCCTATTTAATAATTTAACCTCAAAATTATATTTTTTTTAACAAAAATCATGAAAACTAGCTCAGTTCACACATTTAGTGAACCATGAGTTGCGATCTATTGATTCCTTTCCAAATGTGCTGAGTACCTCAGGGATTTTAAATCTGCTACTCAGTGAAAAAAAATCAAGATATTATTTTTCAATACAGAATCAAATATCCATCTATATTCAAAATTTGATAGACACTCAAGATGTTTCTTGGGAAATCCCTATAGATGCCTCCCAAATGGATGAAATTCTGAAAAACAAATTATGGTTTGGGAGTGCATTAAATACAGCTCAAACAATGAATATCTTCTTAGGATACTTTCAGATGATCAGAAAGAGTACCCACTATTGACGAGGCTACCACTATAGGGATTTGGTTTACGAGACGTTGTCTTCATTATTCCTGCCTATAAAGATGAACCAGCCTACAGGTTTAGAGGAATACAAGGAAAGTACCAGCGACACATGACCACTATTACCACATCTGAAAGGACCACTTTCTCATCAAGTTCGATTGTCTATACAACCCCCTCAACAAAATATATGATATGAATCTATAGGATGAGGTGTCTAAAACACAATAACAAATAATCATCAAGGTGGTCTTGAAAAACATAGAGATATGATGGATTGATAACTCGGATATGTTCAATGGAGGAAACTACAAAGATAAATGGCCCTTTGTCTACTGGGTATACATGTCTTGGGATGAGTTTGGAGTGGATCTGTTGCATGTAGGCTTGAATGAATTTGCAAGGGATTCTCAGTTACATGTTTATAAAAGATGGCATATCATGCTAGTGTAGTTGTAAAGATGGTGACTAGGGACCAACACATTTTATATTCATTAGGGAGAGGTCTACATCCGCATCAGGGGAATTCCTCGGATTTTTAGAATCCCAATCATGGGGGAGATGTATGATGATTTTCTCAACACCGATAATGTGTGGTACCATCAATAGGATCATCACATTTATAGAATGTTCTGCTGGATCTATTGATGGGAACTACAATGGAAAAGCTGGAGATAATGTATTTCCACTTCAAGAAATTGTTGATTGGTTTTCTTAACAACTGAGAATAGGGGTTTATACATGGGTAATAGTTGGCCATAAAATTTCCTACAAGTCCCAAAAAATCAGAGCAGAGTCTAGAAAGGTAAATAGGGATCCAACATAATGATCCTAGAAGATAGACAGTGGAATCTATGGGGGTACAAGGTCAAAACATAAACTCGACCCATTTTTAGGTTGGATAGGGTCATCACAACACTCATTATTGGGTCAATGCTACCTTTAAGGGGTACACACATCGGTGTGTGACCAAAACATTTACAATGGTGAAACTTCTTGTGATAAGGAAACATTTACATCATGGGATATCTTTACTCGAAATTCAATCTGAAGTGTTTAGACATATCAGTGAGGGAATGATGTTGTAGTGTGTCTATGATATGTTCCCCATTCTGTATATCTAGGTACTTGGACACAGGGGAGGATATGAGGATACAACCCCCATCATCCAACCCAAAAGGAAATTTTTTCTTGGGATTCTAAAAAACATGGGGAGCATCCCATTTAATATAATCTTGACAGGCATGAGGAATAATATTGGGCTGGTAGATTAGCATAACTTCCACCCATATCTTCTCCCAACAGTGTTTGTGACCAATGATGGAACAATGACCAAGGAAAAACGAGCATACCAATTATATCTCCATAAATAGATAATGGTGTTGAGATTTGACTCGGAGCTGATATGTGGGCCATAAAACCTATACATGTTCTCAATGATGTTTAGGTTCCTATAAAGGATGAATCCAATGGTGTACATAGAGGTATGTTATTAAATCCACCATTCAATAGTGAGGTAGCTCCGACTCACATTCACTCTTGAAGAAAGAATGATACAGAACATGCTCCCCCCTACTATCAATTACGAGCACACTCATGGTTTGGTGAAGCTCTAGAAAGATTCCTATGCGAGGGTAGCACTGAGGTACTAGAAAGATATATCCTTAGAGGGAATGACCTACCTATATTGAGGCTATGGCCAAACAGTGATGAGAGAACATCATAGTGTTAGGAATGGGCACATGATGGTGGAAGATCTAAAGTGATAGAACCAAAAATTCAGGAGCTTGAACTTGCCAGAAGTTGAGAAAGACAATAAACAACATCAGACCCCAAACTCCCAGTCAAGCACACATATGATGAAATGGGTCTATAAAGAGAGTTCCACAAGATTCCTATCCATTCTCTTGGTAATTGGTTGCATTTTGTAGATATTCCCGATGATGTTGTCTACCCTATGGATTGGAAAAAATTGATGTATATAGGTAGTTTCTCAACCTTGGCAGGGTTTGGGACCAACTAAAAATATATGGGATGGAAGATAGATGAATTGGTTATGCAGTGGATGGATTCCTCCTGTCTCATGTAGAGAGAACATTGTACATAAAAAAGGTGAATGATATAGTGAATTTTTGAGGCATAGAGTGCCGAATGGCAGATTGGGTGATGGTACTATTAGATCTGTCCTCTTCGATGAAACTCTCAATGGATGATCCATCCATCCATGCTCCATTTCCTATGGGATATAAAAAATATTGAGGTAAAGATTCCAATTAAGAGATCCCTCCAGAGGGCAGGAAAATCCAAAAATTCTTTTGGGAATTCTACAAACATCTCATAGTATGATTTATATAATCTCCACATGAATCTCCTTCCATACCACTTTTTAAAGATATCCTAACTAAAATATATTCATTGTTGAAGAATATTTCATGAGATACCCAAACTGTAGGTGATGTAGTTGTAGAAATAGGCGTAGAGAAACATTATCTACAGCCTATTACCGGGGCAACAGAAACTGGTGGGCTGATAGATGTTTGTGTGTGTGTGTGTAGGGGGGGGGGGGGTAGGACAACCATCCATGAATATTTAAAGTACCTAATATTTTATGGGGTGCCACACCCGAATATCCCAATAGAGAAAACCTAGGAGAATGATTATCCACATCTCAATTTACCTATGGGTCATATCTTATATATTTATATTGATCATCTGTTAATCATATTGTCTAAAATATTTTCCCAATAAATAGTTTTAGGAGTATAATGTTATCTATAAATAGAAATGGTTGAAGGACATGGGATCCCAGTTCGAGTAGGGGTTCTAGTCAATGTGGAGCCATCTGTTCGAGATGACTAGGCCATCTCCTAAGGTGAATAGTCGGTTGGGGTGGTGTATGATTCCATCAGGGTAGAGTTTCCCAAGATAGATATGGACCAAATTGTCGAGGTTGTGTCAATTGAGGATGGACAACCATGTGGCATAGAGAACATCCCAGCTAAAAAAGGCTATAGGAAGACCCTTCTATAGAAGTTCTTGCTATCTTAATGGAGTACGATCCTATAGAGAATAAATAAATGGATGACTCTGACCATGATGCGGTTGAGGAGAGCCACATCATTCATCAACGAGCATGGAAGTGCATCAAAAGATTCAATAGTGAGACCATATATCCTCAACTAGTGTGTCAGATGGAGTCTTTCATCCTATTTAGAAAGAACCTATGCACTAGTGGGGAAGATGATTGAATCATTAATGCGGTGATCTATGACTATATTACCAAGAAAATACCACAAGGGATCCAACAAATGGATTTTTCCTAGAATCAAGATAAGTTTGAAAACATCCAAATTCCTCAAGAGGATAACTAGGAGATCCATTTCCTTGTAGAAAAAATATATAGGAATTGATTCATCATCAATATTCAATCAAGGCTCATCATACACCTGAAGTCTTAGCTAGAAAAAGATTAGGAGCATATAAAATAGTTTTTGTTTCAAGTGACTGATCTCTAATACGTGTTGGTTAAAGTGAACATTTAGAGGAATGAGATTCATCTCAATGATGAGGAAGAAAACATAGTGCTCATATGGTGGGATCTGGTCATCGAATACACACACCATAGGTTAGTGGAACATAAATTCATGATCTCTAGGGTAGAGATATAAGAGAAATTTGGATTGAAATCATAACTCTCTTGTTTTGCAACGTACTCTGTGTATAGAAACATTTTATTGTCTTATTAATTATAAAACATTAAAAATATCGGTTAGGAAACTAATGACCAATCCCTAAGATCACATGGGTAATTCTTAGTGTGAGAAGCAATGGATGAGCACATATTTTTTACATATTTTATGAGAGAAACATGTAATCATCAAACCCATGTGGTCTTCTATTATTGTTCATCCAATGAGGGCGTTTATGCCTATGAGAGTATGTCGATAGTGAACAAGTTCTTAAGGATATAAAATTTCCTTCCAAACATACTCTAGTGAATGAATGATATAATTATATGGGTTATGAAATTTATTGAAAAAAAGTAAATAAAAAATGTGAATCCCAATTTCCAATATTCATCATACAAGAGGGTTATAATAGTGGTATATGATGACTATTGACCATGTCCAAAATAAAATATCTACACCATTTTATAGAAATTGAGATAAACATTGATCTTTGACTATTTACCATGTTCAAAACATGGAACCTATCTCCAAATGTCATTTGAATTCATCAGTAATGTTGGCCCAGGATGGTAAGTGAGACAATGTCCCATGGGACCAGACTATTAAGGGGTCCGTTCAGGCACAAAAGGAGATGAGGGTCCAAAATTAGGGGTATGTGAAGTGTGGAATATTTTGATGGGATGTATTAATGGATGATAAAACTATTGGAAATGAACCACCATATACTAGGGAAAATTGGTGTAATTGTGTGTATTGGTAAGAATAAATATCAAACCCATCTTCTAGGGGAGCATCATCTCGGGTGCCAAGAAATAGTTGAAAATTCGAATACTGTGGTAGATGACCAAAATTGTGGGAGGGGACCTTTCAATTGAGGGCCTAGGATGCCTTGGAATTTTTAATCATGAAACTAAGGATGATTAACACAATATAGAACCTCATACAATGAGTAATATGAAAGGAATATTTTATCCTCAGGTGGTCATGATGCCTAAAAAATTTTATCATCCTATGACTGAGATGTTACACAATATTTATGGTCATACTATCTGAACCTTGACAATAGTTCAAAGTCATTTCCTGAAATCTATGGAAAGGTCTATTCCTAGAATAATCAAGTATCATGGTGGAAATAAACATGACATGAATGAGCCAAATGAGGATTACAAACCACATAAGTAACAAGTAATAGATGAGAAAGAGTAATATATGATGTTGTGAGAGATGAACATGATGTGAATGAAGTATATGGAGGACTACTAGCACACCAAATTTCAATTTTAGGCTCTTAGTTTATGATTATAGAGTTTGTTAAATGAAGTAATTATGTGAAACTCGAACACATCGGTACACACCCTACCATAATTTTTAAACCTACATCAGTAATGATCAATGTGGAAAATAGTGACTGGTTAAAGGGGTCTACACAACATGTGGGAGTGCACATTATAATAAATAACATGGTGGAATTTCTCTACGATATAGGGGAATGGAAAAGGTAATAAATAGATCATTTCATGATTCAGATAATTGAGTTACTAGTGAGTAGAGAGAGACTACTCGTGATGTTTGAAACATAGGATGTAAGAACACACTATTCATAAATGTAGTGACTAATGGTTGAATCAAATGTTGATAAATTTGAAAACATATGATATGATGTTTCTTACCATAGATATATTATGGAATTTCCCAATCATGATAGCTGATCCACAAGGGCATGTGACCATAACCATTAGTGGATAAATATAAATGTGAATAATGGAGTAAATCCAAATCATGAATGTCTTGAAATGTGGAATAGTGCATACAAAAATGCAGAATAAAAAACTAGATCATGAAAGAAGAATCATGTCATGTTTCTAGAAATATAGATTATTTAAATAGTTTAATTTCATAATTTATGGACCTTGAATAAAAATGGGATTTCATAGAAATTAATAGAGTGTGAGGGTTAATGACCCGATGTGAATGAGGCAAGGAGGCCCTAACCACGTGAAATGACAATGACACTAGTTTCACATTGTTTAAAGTTATACAATCAGGACCATAATGGAGGCCAAGGGGATGGGGGTTTAATGGATCATACAACTAGTCCCAAAGGAGAAATCTTCAAGAATCACAAAGTATACCATGAACATGGTAATGAAGACAAATGTATTTCTAGAACACAGCGTGGTATGAGTCCAACACTGGTGCAGAAAATCCTCTCTAGAGAGGGAAATGATGAAAACGATGATTATCATGGGGAATACCAAAATATTTCAATTTATGGTTTTAGTTTAAAATTTTGTTTTCTAGATTCTTGTTAGTAGATTATGGTAATTTATTTTAGACAAATGAGGAGGAAATATCAAATTTGTGTGAGTTTTACATTTTCCTGGCAAACCTAATGTGAATTAGGAACAAGGTGCCCTAACACCACATCAAATATTCCATATAAAATTCCATAAACTATTTAAATTCGGGTGAGGTAGACTATGAAGGGGTTAAGGGGTAAAAGTTTCATCAGATATATAGTTGGGCCTGATGATTAAAATTCTGACCATTTTTTACATATTCGATGAGGTTGGGAAACCAGATACACAAATTTTGTAAAATAAAATAATATTTCCTAGGAATGATCCATACAGAGAGAGTGAGGTTTCTTGGGAGTGGATAAACTCAGATATAGGATTTAGGTGTATCTACAAATCCAATAATGATAATAATTAAGTAGTATGTAGTTCTTGAATAGATTTAGGGTGGTGACCAATGTTGGGGAAATTTCCTTTTAGGAGAGAACGTTATAGTGATTTGTAGTTTATCCTAATACATCGGGGGTGATGCTTTTTTAAATTTTATCATCACAAAAAAATGAATTTGTTTGTTAAATAGTGTAAATAAATGAAACAATGACTAAAGGGGATATTTGTTTAAGGTCATAATGTTCAAAACATGGGAGGAAGCTTCTAAAGAGAAAATACGTTGTGAGAAATCATGACAAACCCAACGTTATTGATCTAAGGAGACCGAACACTACATAATCCATTCCTGATAAGAACTAAAACATATTTCATTGAAATGATTATCGAACTAGGGATATTTAGTTTATTTTGATTCAACTCAAACTATTAGAGATTTCATACCTGAGAAAGGGGACATGGGTAGCACATTGGGAATAACCCAACATGAATGAGGGAGAAAAGAGGCTCATTCCAGAAAATACATTTTCAAAGGAAACCCCATAAAAATTTTGATGTAATATTGTTTGTATTTGTGTTCCTAGTTAATTATCATGTTCCTAGGTTATTGGGTTGACTCATTTTATGGTTAATTGAAATGTACTATCAATGATATAGAGTGTAAGGACATGCATATAATATGTTGTTTATTATGCAGTTTAACATAATGGATCTAGGATGACTAATATTTATGTGATGTACTTCTTAAGGAAATTGGAATGGGTTGGTAGTGTGATGTTCGCCCTTATATGGAAAACAAAGTGTATTCTGAATTATGATATACCTTAAAAATGATGTACAATCATTATTTCATCGGTTCAAACTTCTATAACATCCTACGTGATATCATTGTTGTTTGGAGAGCAAAAATCATTTCACCCTAGAGGTAGGAGAGTAAGAGAATCTAATTGTTTAATGTCGAGATATCTTATTATGGTTCCTCTCAAGATTGTGCAAGGGTTAGAGCTTATTCTCTCTAAGGGATTCCAGTTCATCTAGAAAAACATATCCTACTCTTTCTGATATTTGAGGATCATAAATAGATATTCATAGAAACAAAAACTAGATCTCAAAGGGATATACTTCTTCTGTTCCTTAAACAAGGGAATATATAGTCACTTAGGTGGAATTACAATTCCTCATTCGATAATCCCATAGGGGGTTGGGGAGATTTTCAGACAAAAAATTATTATTCTAGCCCACCAATTTTTGTAGGATGATAGAGAGTGGTTTTATAAACTCCTTGACGTATCCATTCATTTACACATGATAACTAGATGTCTAGTAAAACCAAATTAAGTTCTCAGAATTTAGTTTCTTCAACTCTTCCCCTCGAAGTTGTTATTCATTTTTGCTGAGAATAGTGTGTGGGACACCAAATTAATGAATGATATTGGGGAACAAGAATTCCACAATTGACCAAGCTGTTATTTATTTAAGTGGAATAACATTTACCCACTTCGATAAGATATTTGTTGTAGTCATAACGAACATTATTTGGTAGGATGTCACCAATTGATATGGTCCCGTGACATTGAGTCCCAAGAATGCGAAGGAACAATAATATAGTGTAGTATGAAGGAGCTCTACATGTTTCATCATAAATATGGAATGGATCTCACATGTGTGACACGTCATGGAGAACTAGATTCTATTATGGAACATAGTGGGAAATTAGTATCCCATTCAAAAACATTATTCAGAGAACCTCATCCTTGCATGATTAAAACCATAGGACCTAACATGAGATTACAAGATAACCTAGGTTATATCACTTCCTTGTATAAAATGGAAGATAATTCGATAAAACTCATTTTTTGAGAGTGTTTTATCATGGATGAGACTACTTTGGAGGGTGAAATTCACTGCATGTCATTATATTCACTCACGTTTACATCTTTCAAGAGGGAGAAAACTGTGTAAAAGATAATAAATGTTGGGAGTTTTCCAATCATAGGATCATTTAGCATCGGACGAATCCATAGTTCTTGATATGGATGTACTGGTAATCGGTAGGTTTACCTGCTGTCTATCATTGTCGGCCAAAATGGCAGGAGTTATGATTCTTCTATGTGCCACATGAATAAATAGATCACCCATATTAGGTACTAAAACATACGAAATGAGACTGGTCATGTCATTGTCTTGGGAATTCTATGATCGAGGAAAATGAGACACCTATTGATGATAAGGAAACTAGGCTAACAAATTGAGAGCTTGTTGTAATAGGGTCATGTGGTCTGGTTACTAATGATATAGTAACCATTTATTTTCTAGATGAATAAATATTAGTTTACATTTATGTGTAGCTGGGGAACATCAATATCAGGGGCTAGCTTAAGACTAGTAAGTAGATCCTAATACACTACCTCTTTGTTAGTGAATCCTTATTATAGTAGAAAGGAGTATGACTGAATGACCCGATTTTGGGTGATGAAGATTATTTTGAGGAATGCTATATTGAGTGAGAGACCATTGATCCTTCGTCCAGTTTGATTTAGGGAGGAACCATCAAAATGAATCCTCAAAAATGACGTGACATGATCTAGTGAGAGGATATATTCATCTTTTAAATTGACATCCAAAGTTCCTCATTCGGAATCAAGTTGGGCTTCTAGAAAGGTTTTAAATGCCTAACCCTTGATAACCTCATACTGAATGAACATGATTTCAAATTTTTGAAAGATAAAAACCCATCACACTAGTCATCCTTTCAATATAGGTTTATTTATTATATATATTAGAGGATCTACATGGGACTACCATATCTCATGATCTTGCAGGCAGTGAAGCAACTTCTGTACTGCAAAACCATTGTGAGGCACCTCTTCTTAATAAGGGAGTATATAGTCTCAGTTTCAAGGAGCATGAGAATGAGGTATTTTAAACTATTATCTATACCATCAATGGTATTTTCTGTTATCAATTGTCCAATGGATCATTTAGGGAAGTCATATTAAGGGAAAATGGCTTCATTGAGATAGCTGGTATCCAAACCAGAGGCTGGAGTATGAATTACATAATTTCCTCAAACATAGTTTTTCCCTCCTCATCCCATTGTTAGACATAAAATTTTTCATAATCTTTGAAAATATATTAAACATTATATCCATATTGGTGAAGAATCAATGTGTGTAGGATATGTGGCCTTGGAGGCCTTGGGGATCCCAGAGGCTTCTTTTAAGAGGCATCATGCTGATGGACTTGATCTTCTATAGTTCAATCTCAATACCTCTATATCTGAAAAAATAAGGAAGATATCATAGGTAACTTTAAAAGGTAATTTCACAGGGTTCATCTTCAAATACCTAGAATAGTGGGTGCCGAATATTTTCTCAAGATATTTGATATGGTACTAATTCTATTGGTATTTGGCAACCAAATCTTCTACGTACCATTTCACTAATGTTCCAGGAATTAGTTTGATTATTTGGTGCATAGATATCTTATATGTGGAACCTTCATTCTTCATAATGAAGGGTATAACCTAAAAATAAAAATTCACCATGCGGCACTACAAAGGTGGTAAAATCCTCATCTTTAGTGTTCATCTCGATAGAGTTGTAATCTAGTACACATCATTTATGGAAAGTGCCTGGAACCATGTGGTAGTTTCGGTCAAAAACACTATAACATGAAGGGAACAATCGTTATCCAGAAATTGTTGGTTGATATCATAGGGGTTTATTGAATGTTTGATCTTCCCATTCATCTACCTGACTTGTACCATGTTGGATAACCAATTGGGGTACTGAGCTTCCGTGAGGATTTTGGATTTGTAATTTTTTTTTATATTTGGCCTTGACACCGGCATAATGACGGGTCATATTTTTTTAGGAGTCTATTTAAACACATTATGATTCACTAGGAGACCAAGATGGTGGTGGGTTACATGATGTTTTAGTACTTTAATTTCATCATAGATCCCAGAGAGAAAATAACATGCTACTTCAGAAAATACAGATTCTTATATTGTTATTATACAAGAATATATGTACTAATCAAAATTATCACTATATTTTCCTCGACACCAAGATTCACATGAACTAACACATTTCTTGTGGTGGATATTCCTTCAAAAAATAATATAGGATAATCATCAAGATATTATACTTTGTTTGATCTTGGGGAAGAATTAGGAAGAGGTAATCCTTATAGACTAACTGATTCTAGAGGACCACTAGTGAAGGCTTGGGAAGTGGTGGAAACCTCACTGAGAGGACCCTACTTTTTTGAATCCATGTTGATATAGGATTTCATGATTATTCTATCATGCCCCAACCATGGGGTTCATTCTTGATATCAAAGTAATGGTGATAGTTTGGTTTTTTCCGGATCAATCCAGCTCAATAGATCAATTGGGTCGGACGTATGACTATATCCATGGAGAGAATAGCACAGTTCCTGATATGGGTATGGATTTTTGGTATCAACTGAGCCGGGCCTGTATAAGAGTATAAGGTAATCATCAAATGTTATTTGTACTTATGTATATGGATCCCTATCATCTTATAAATGACACAAAAATTGGTGAATCAGGTGGATGAATTCTCATCCAGATCCTTCTCAAGGCTGATTGCAATGGATGTTTTCAAATCTTCATCTGCATGCACAAAATTTTCCATAATCTAGTAATAGGAAGTGTTGGTATAAAGTGCATCACATGAGTCAAATGGAGAAACACAACCCTTCTGTATTCTTACTTGACCATTAAGGGTGTATTTGAGTCATTCATGAGAGAGGAGGTAACTTCTACATGATTAAGTAGTAAGAGACTACCAAGAATCACATTGTAAGGGGTGTCTTACGAGAAAAAAATAATTTTGTGTTATATATGAAATCAATGAACTGGTTATTCACGAATTTCTTCTTATATGGCCACTATTTAGTCATGTCGTAACCATGAATATCATGGTTATATGGGCCCATTTTGGGTTCTATAAGTCAAAGACTATGGAGTGTGTAGTTCGGGATGAAATTGATCTCAGAACCTATGTCTACTTGACACTGATAGACCTACAAGCCATGGAACTTTCCAATGTTGTATAATGGGTCGATTTAACCCATCATAGAGTTCCATCATCTTCTTCAGAGAAAGATATTATAACATGAAATTTATATTACACTACCGCCTCAGCATAAAAATTATCATATTTCACTACCTTCAATTCTAAATGGAGTTGGATTTTCAATGCTTCTATGAGTGATTATCACATCTCTTCAAGTAGTTGATGGTCTCGAGGATCTAATTAATTGTCTAAATTTTTTCCAGGTGCTTCAACACATTATACATCAAATCTAAGTTCAAATTTTTGACAATACGAGGTCACTAAATGGCTGGAGAATTATACTTCATGCTAGCTAAACCATTTGGTTTTGATGGGTTCTAGATACATATGGGTTCTAATCAAACAAACTACCCTAAACATCCACTATATGACTATAATCAAACAGATTCTTTCCGGGACATGATCATTCATGAGGAGTTTGTGGATGTTATTCTTAGTCAATTAGCATACCCATCGGTGGCGTAGGATTTGATAGAGCAGGATGGGAGGGCTAGGTATTCTGAGCATTTCAAAATACTTATAATATATTCTCGGTAACAATAATTTCTTGGTTTAAATTATTAGGATGAGCATACCAATAGTTTTCATGTCCTTGTCTCCTTTTGTGATGGTATCAACTAGGAAAATTTTGAGTGCTACCTGATATTACATGTCATCAAGAACTATGTAGGGGTCCAATTTCTTGATGGGGATTATCAAGGAATACTTATAGTCGTCATGAGTGAATTCATTGACTGTTAGATGGATTCTAGGTTTGATTTCCATTTCTAAAGGCATGGTATTTCTATGATTACCAGACAACATTTGCACCAGTGGGGGACTTTTATTTCCCTCTCACCTCAAATCCAACTCTTCGAGTATGATGATGACTAGTATTTTAATGCAATAACATTTGATAGTGAGGGAAAAAACAAAAAAAAACAACAAAAACATGATTTTTGGGCCACCAAAATAGTCACAGGTGACACTATGAGCCTGAGAAACCACTCTATTAGCCTATTGTTCGTAATAATTCTAAGTCCTAAGGTTAGAAACCTTTTTCCATTCATTTTAATTTTCAATTTCAATGTCATGATTTTTAGATATATGGGTCACATGAACTGGGACCCCACACAACCTAACAACACCATTATCAACATAGTCTTAGAGCAAATCCTCTAACACATATCCTTGATTAATGGTATGACCAAGGATCATATGGTAAGGGATGTGTTCGGAAGGATCATTTATCTCACTCACATGGATATTTATGCATTATGGAATCATCCAAATACCTCTTTGTAGGGACCTATAGAAAAAACCAGTAACCTAGGCTTTTGGAAAGCCGTGGGATCCGTTTCTCCTATCTATAAATGGATCTCTAAGAGCATGGCCCTAACATGGGTATGGATGTTGATAAGGGGCTGGAGATACATTCTATCATCTGAATGATGGTGCATACTGAGGAGGTAGCCAATGATTCTTATGTTTTCAATCCAATGTGTGATGAGGTTTGTATCTTTAACAACGATATGCTTAGAGAGTCACTATCTGAAATAGCACAAGAATCTTTGGGTCCCCTACCTATACTGTAGATGTTTACTCTGCCTGTGTGAATCTTTTTATAGGAGATAGAAGAGGAAATGGATTTTCATATTTTTCTTAATGCAGTGATTCTTTGATGAAATGATCATTATTTGATAAATCCTAAAATACACTTGGGAAATTATATTTTCTGAGGGTGGTAATTAATTCAGTTGCAAAATTCATAACACACATCATCAAGAAAATATCTTGATCCAATAGTAATTTGAGTGAGTATATAATTCCCTTCCACTTGGTTATAATGTCTGTGATGTGATCATCTGACTGTTGTTTAATATGATGATTTCAGAAAAAACATTTCCTTTAGGTGGTGTAATAAATTTTTTAATGATATTTCATGTCGAGGTATTTCTTGCTGGCAATGGACAAAATAAGTAACTAACAGTAATTGAAAAATAACTTCCCTTCCATTATCTGAAAAATGATTCATATCTTTCCTTCATCCTATTGCTATGAGGTTCCCAACAAGTGTTTTAACCTGGATATAAGTGGACTAAATTCTAAAGCAGGTTACCTAACCCATTGAAAGAGGTGATGGCTAGATTCTTGAAATTTGGGGGGCCTAATATCATCCATCCATACAGGATATGGATTTCTATCAGGTGGTATTGAAACCTATCACATTTCTAGGGATTTTAGAAGAGTATTGAGAGAAGATAGTAGATCATATTAGCAGATATTACTTTCATGACAAGGATCTATGACCATTAGTGGGATGACCAAATCATCATCATTGTATGTAGGACCCGAGGCTCATATAGTTATTTTTGGAGTGAAAGGATCCAGGTCCTGAGAGAGACTATCCTAATATTATGGTGGATTGGGTGATGTATACTATGGTGAATTTCCGAAGACCCCAGTCACCATCCTTTTGGAATCTGTGGGATCACAAGGCTTGATTGGGGAAACTAGATGAGAAGAACATGTAGATATTCCTATTACCTTGGTGGGGAGGATCATTATCATATAGAGTGGCACCATAGTCTGGATTTCGATTGAAAATTATCCCATTGATGATTCAGTTATTATTTGAAATATGCTTCAATAGAGTGTCCATAAAGGTATTATTCTATTTCAACTGTGTTTCATTAAGTGGATCTGAGGGATCGAGATGTCCCTTTCCCTTTATTAGATTTTGAGAAAACATGAAATGGTGAAGAGGGTTATCCAAGGCTGAGAGTATACCTTAGTAGGAGAGTGAGGTCACCTATGATAGGGACCATATGATATTATTCTATTTTAGTTTGTCGGTACTCCTCATCAGATCTTATGCTGATGTCCCCATCGTTGGGAAATGTGATGTCTTCCATATTCACCATGATAATAATCTGGGTGTATACTCAATATCTCCATGAGAATAGATATTATTCTTTATGGGATTGAATTGGAAAGTGGTGCACTTTCCCCAAATTTATATATGCACATTTGAAGATGATTACTCAATAATTATTTAAATAACTAGGAAACTCTAAAGGTTTCTATATTGATGTGTATGATGGTAGAAAGGTGACATAAGCTACTAACCCACTAGAATTGATGCTAACTCAATCATGTGTCATGGATGATCGATGTATTTGAAGTCCTCTCTACTCTTTGGGTAGAAAAACTAATGATAATGGTAGAAAATATTTGTCTCCCAGATGGTCTGGGGAGTGGGGGACTGCAGAAAATTTAATTTGGGGTCCAGATTCAACTAGAATAGTTCTCACAACTAGTCAGCAGTATGTGTGTCCAACAATATCCCTTATTCTGAATTAGGTCCTAGATATTGGTTAGACTAAGCTTTTGTCTATGATAGATGAGAGACTAGTAGAGGAATAGATTTGGACCGCTGCCAAGGAAGGTTTCCCAGTGGAGTAAGAGCTACATGAGAAAACTAAATCCTAAATTCTGGCCACCTACGAGGGTTATTGCTAACTGCATCATCACATCCATGTAGGATATGGTAAATTCCCTTATTTATGTACAATGGTAGTGGCTGTCATCTTCGGGTCCACCGAGTTCTCTCTATTAATCAAATCTGTGAATAATTCTCTATGATATCATGTAGAGACAGAGATCAAAACATGTGATGGAAGGGATGACAACACCATGAGATGTTGGAAGGGAGACAGATATTCCTGTCCCTTTATATACCTTGAATCAATTTTGGAATATTTTAGATGCCACCTTCTAGAATGAAAAATATCACATATCAGGATCCAACCCCCAGAATCTGATGTACATGTCTCGGGTGAATGCTCCATAATCTAATCACATTTAAATTTATAATTTTTTAAGAGTAAGGGATTTAAAATTACATGTAACTTATCAAGGTTTTTCCTCTAGTGGAAGTGGTTCATCCTACTACCCTGGGATGATTCTTTGGGGTAAGGAACCTTTTCTAAATGAGGAGGACCTTCATGATCTTGGAGTTTGGAATAGTGAGGACCTTTTCTTTGATTTTTTGGGATAAAATAAGGGAATATAAATCATTTTTCATCTGAGTGGGTATTAAATCTTCTTGGACTATCATAGGATTGGGTAGGAACTCCAAACTAGATATTTATGTAGTAGGTATGACCTCTTTTTTGGTGTGTCGATGTGCATGGGGGGCCTTCAAAATTCCTGAACTGGAAATTGGTGGACCACCGTGTTGAGAAGGATGAGTAGGGGAGGGCCTCTATATATGTTTCAAGATGTGCATGGAAACCTTTATTCTGTCTTGTTGAAATAGGGTGAGGGCCTATCTATTGGATGGTGATGAGAGCATGATGAGTACCTTCATAATGATCATCAATGAAGTGTGGGGGGGGGTTTATTTGGTTGGAAACTATTGCGAGGAGGACCTACATTAGAGTTACAAATTATAGGAGGAGGGACATTTCACAACTGTTTGGTGAATTGGGGAGGACATCCATATCAAGAACTATAAGAACAGGGAGGACATCTGTTCTAGATGTCAACAATTTGGGGAGGAACTCCACCTTGGCTAATAGTGGGAACATAGGGAGGACCTCCACGATGGCTGTGAGAGTGGGGATGACCTTTTATTTGGTGCATTACTATATGTGGATGGCCTCTAGAGTAAATTTGAACATTAAGGACTGGTCAGTAATGGGTGTTGGGGAGGACAACTATTTAAGGAGTCAACCCAACTTGCTTGTGAGGTGGTCGAGGGATCGATTCCAACCATCCATTGAAAAGTCCCTGCATTTTGGTAGCATGGACTTGGAGGAATGTGATGACGATGGCTCGATCCACGTAGAAAATGGAAGTTAATGCCTCATTATGTGTATCCTATTAATCTTAGCCCTAACATTGATGTCATTTCATTCAGAATAGGGATGATAATGCAGCAAAATTGGCCTCCACTTCCTCCCCCAAAGAGTTCAGTCAATTGTTGTGTTGACGAGGCCTGGAAGGATCTTGCCAATACAGCACATGGGCAGGTTTTTTAGCCCAGACGAGTCATACATCTCCTATATCATTGGAATAGGGGAGTGATCTATAAGAACACTTTTGGTAGAGGCTCCCAAAAAAGTAGGTTATTATAGAGGGGATTAGCGGCTCCTTGTGCATCCCACTGGGGAAATAGTGTCTGGGAGTCAAAAAATCCTTTAGGTCCTATAAGCCCATTTACCTTGTAGAAATGACCCCATTATACACATAAAATCATACGAGTGTGTCCATCACTATCCATTTTATGATTATAGAGGGTGATATGGGTCATGGGTGCCCGGTAGCTGATAGCATAGTGGAAATCTTAGAAGAGGAGAGGTCATGTGGGATTTCCACGTCAACATTTCTCCTTCCCTACATCAGAGGAAATTGGGTTAGTGGTTTCCTATAGCTTGGGTCCTACAATTGAGGAAGGTTTAACTATCAATACAGACATAAGGAAACTGATTCCAAATACCACACTCTCTTTAAATCATCCATGGATATAGAGATAGATCCATGATTACAACGTCTAAGACCAGAATGACCAACATTCAGCTACCCCATTTTTTAGAGTGTACCACATTGGTACCACTATTTACATAGAGGGTCTTAGAAATAGATAGCATGATCTAGGGACATTCTTATCTATTAATTTCATCAATTCTACTAGTCCCCATGTTGTGGAGAATATCTTCACGTTGGGTTCACCATTTATATTTCTCATACATTCTTTTTGGAACCCCGCCACACTTGTTATCTTCCACTTGTGCATGTTGTTTCCCCTCATTCCATCTTTCTAATGGTGGGTGGATTACCTCACTTTTTCAAAAATTTTGGATCCTTGATCGAAATAGTATGTTGATATGATAGTTTCCCCTTCCTTGTATTTCTCCATGGAACTCTTCACCTAGTTTGGTTCTCCCTCATAAATTATGATGTGTTCATGAAACTCATTCTCAGAGCCATCAATTTTGGACTGTAGTTAATTACACTATTTATTTATTATCATTATAAGGGGTCCTGATAGGGAAGAAACTTTTTGTTTTATATTTTTTCATGTTTTCCATCAATGGAGTGTCTTGATGTTGGAGGATTAGACACCTATTTTCTTCCTCAAAGGAAAGAATCTCATGGTCGCATACTAGGCATGAAACCAGAGGCATCAGCTCTCAATCATGTGGTTTCTGATTCCAATGTAATATTTTTTTGAGGTTTTCCTCAGGCATCCCTTGTTTAACAAAATTTATTAGTGAGACATGTTAGGATTTTAACAACATTAGGATAATAAATCAGATTGACCAGAATACCTCATAGAGGCCGATCAGAGAGGTAAATCCCAAGGAGGTAGAACATGGATGGTTTAATATTGAATGAATATTTGTAAGCGAACTGATATAGGTGTGTCCCATAATGGGATAATGTCATATTGTGAAGGATGCTCTGAACACCGATAGAGGTGGATCATGAAGGTGCACCCCTAAGAGGGGTGCATCATGTTTTACCATTGTTCCAGATGGAATCTCATAGAGGAATCCTACATACTATGTATAGGAAACATGAATAAAACCCCATGTAGTTCACTGGATTCTATGGGGATTGTTATTAAGAAGTTCATAGATTATTCTAAGAGTATCATTTATGCATATGAGGATTACATATTGGAATAGCCCTGGTGGGTGGCCTGATTCGTTTGGGATGTGGTAGGATAGAAATGAATAGGATGGATTATGGGAGGATTGAATGAAATGGATGGGATGTATGGGATGTATTATGTGTTGGGAATAAACCTCAATGAGGTTTTAAATATACCCCAAATAGTTGAGAATCAATGTCTACGTAGATCTGTAGGGGGTGTTCGTGCTTACACCTAAGGAGGAGGCATGTGTAAGTGGAGCATGTGCTTGTGAATTATTCATATGAGTGACCCAAATGTATACATGATATGGGTGGTAATTGGATGGATGTCACCTCCATTACAAACTACTCGGCCGACACATGTCGTGCTTAGTGCGAGAGACAATAAGAAGTAGTAAACCTGATATTCGTGCTCTAAAATATGTGTTGATGAAAGATGTTGTGTGGATTATTCATAGAAGCTTCCCTATGATGATATCATTACATGTTAGTAGGATCTCATTCCATGTGTTTGGGGATTATTTTAAGAAGAGACACAAGGTGACAAAGTCCAATGGGATATTAAAATAGCGGGATTTAGTTCCCATCCAATATCAGACCTAGTGGTCAATAGGGTGAGGGGGATTAATGGTGTGGTCTATTGGTTGAAAGTGTAAGATCTTATTCCAAGATAGATAACCTATAAGATATCATTACCAATATAGGGGATATAATTCCATGTGAGAAGGATCATATTCCATTGGATGGTCGGTGGTATGAAAGGAATCTCATTCCACTCCAACATGTTGTATCCTATATTTACTCCATATGGTATGTCCATAATTAAATTTCATGCACCAAGGAATATGGTACAATGTAGGTTTAAATATTTCATATTGGGCATCGGGTTATCACTCCTCACCCATTGTATTTACACAACCATCACCCAGCAAACCTTGGGACTGGGATTGCTTTAGAAATTCTAGGTGAGAATGATGGTGAATAATGATCACTCACATGGTCCAATTTAGTATACCTATGCTGAAAGAAATACTCATTAGCATATATAGGCTGAAAATAAATATTTAAATGGGAATTTTAATCCACACATGGAGTAGAGCTGGCCACATGAACGGATTGGGCATGTCACATATGGACTTGAAGTGTAGCCGAACCTATCTTGGAGGTGTATGTACGCATGGAGAACTCATCCTTCTTGAAGAGGATCCGGTAGAAGGAAGAAAATATCTTGAGGCCCATGAGAAGGGGTTCACAAAGTAGGGGGCACTAATGAGAAGTAAATTGTGAAGATAAGATGCTTTGTGGAGGCTAGGGGATACACGAAGAATGGTGACCAAACATTGTCATGGCGTTAAGAGTTGGTAATAAAGGGTTTCATGAAAGATTAATGCTTCATGAATCCTCAATTAACACATAGTGGGATATTTATTTATTAATGTAATATATTTTCAATAAATAAATCCCCATATTATATGGAGTAAGTATGGACTAAGGGAATGAGGGTTTCATGACACTCTAATACCATGAATGATTTATTTCCTAATTGGTTCCTGGTGCTCAGGTGCTTTAAAAATTGGGATATTGGAAGTCAAAAATATTCATTATGCATCTTGTTAATGTGGAATGAGATAGGTATTTATTGGTACAAGGGTCTCACAATTCAAAGGGGGGAACTATAAAAAAGTGCGGTCTAAAATGGATGTTTCTATGTCAAACTCACAGATATTTATTTCACCGTTCAATGTGGGTGTTGAGATCCACAAGAATCATGGAAAGTTCTTTTAGAATCACATGTGGTCATGATGGGGGAGGGATCTCCTTGTAACTGATTTATGAGAAAGGACGTTAAGTGGGGTTTTGGGTCCGTTCGAGTATGGATTCACGGTCAAATGGTTCAACATTCTCTATTAATACCATTTCACATATTTTGGCACCATTGTTTTTATAATAATTTAATATTGTATCACTGATATGGTTAATATCAATATTTTGTAGTCTCTAATAAATTTTATATTATTTTAAAAAAATACATTATTTTTAATTATATTTATATAATACAAAATTGGTTTTGAAAACCTATGTTTTAAATTTTATAATTCAGATATGTATTTAGAATGATGATACTTCCCATAGATCCTTACTAATTTATGGTATTAAAGGGAAACACATCATGTATTTGAATCTTATCATTATATCATTGAAATGTTTTAACTATAAAAAATTTCAAACATTGTTTGGATGTTCCACATCATCTATCTTCATCTATTTAATGTTTACATGGATTGATTTTTGATATAAAATTCGATAAAGAAAATAATTATTCCATTTCAATATGACTCAAATTTACATTTTCATCAAATCCTTAATTATTTTGTTTCTTCAAACTACATTATGAAACTCCTAGAATGATCCTTTTGACATAGGGAATTATCTACATTTTTCTCATTTCTAGGATAATAATTTATAGTATAGACATACCCACTAGTCAACACTAACTACATACTTGATAAAATATTAATCCATTTTTATTAAAATTTATTATTAAATAATGTTTGTTAAGAATAATTATTAATGATTTTACTGAAAATATAATTCATTTTCATTTAAAAAAAACAATAATCATTGGAAGAACTAAATAATGATTTAGGTTAATATTATGATTAATATTTAATTTTTTCAGAAAAATGATTCACCCATGTCCTTTTACAAGAGAACACATAACAATCCCTTTTGGGACACATCAATGTTTATTATAAACACTTTTAAAAAATAAGGTTGTGTCAGAAAAGATGTACTAAATAACATCCTATATTATTCTTTGATATTTTATTCACATTCATTGGTCAAGGGTAAATTATCCTCTTTGAATTTCATATTGGTTAGGGGATTTTATATCCCTGGGAAATTTCTAAATAATATTGTGTATTATGCATCCAATCTGAGAAATCTATAGATCATGGGTTTCATGATTGGTCTCAGGAATTTTTCAATAACTCCTTTTATTGAAGATTAAAAAGATATACTATCACTAGTAATTACAGGGACCAATAAGGATACATTATATAATAATAATTCAAAATTACTAAACATGAAATTCAAATCATTTACCCACATTTTCTTCAATAAAATCATAAAATAATATTTATTATCTTCCATTAATGAGTAATATGTTATAATTTGATCTATAAATAAATCCTCTTACAAATAAAAGTCATTTTATACACACTAAAACCCTCAGTATACAATTTATCTTCATAAAATCATTTACAATAAAAACATATGATTAATTTTCTTTGATCATAAATTCCAAAGAACTACTTCAAAACGTTGAATCCAAAACATAGTTAATATGGTAATGTTATATTCACATTCATTTAAGTAAACTTATAAATCCGTAGATTCAAAATTATCACTATCTAATATAATTCAACAATTTATAATTTATTTCTTCATAGATAATATTAATAATGAATATTTTTCCAATATTTTATATTTCATTATTCCCTAATATTATTATATAGAATAAATATTCATGAATTAATTATTTATAAGATATTATCTCTTTAAGAAAGATATTTCCATTTTAAAAAAATCAAAAAAATACTAAATCTATACATAATAGACTTTAAACATCTTGTATAATTATATTAAACATGCTAATTTTCATATAATTATTATTTTTTCATTTAATTATTATCTTAAATTCATTATATAGAAAAATTAATTCGACCCAAAACATGTGAAATATATAGTTTGTATGATATTAGACATATTCCTATTTAAATTTAGTTGAAAAAAAATTTCACTCACTATCCTGGACTTTATTGGAAAATCCCATATCATACGGATTGATTAATATCCAGTGTATAGAGGTGTGAATATTATGAATGAATGTGCACTTATTATTGGATGAACTTATAGGGGATTAAAATTGGTAAAGATTTGTTTATAATAATTATTGTAAAATAAATGATGTGGTTTTCATATAGAATACTTCATATTATCATTTTGAGAACAACATTTAAGTAAGAATTTTAATTATTCTTATGCACTAAAATCCATTAGTATGGAATAATAATATTTAGTTTTGGGAAGTTAACTAGTTTAGAGGATCTCTATATTTCATTTCATGTCCATTAAATGTTTTTGTTGAGAATATTTAAATGATCCCAATATATCTAGTATATTAACTGTTGATGTTGAGAAATCATTAGTGGATTTAATCTAGTTAGTGTCTGGGCCTAGCCATCGTTCTTTCATATCTCTATGTTTGGGGTTGTTCACCAAAAGATATTAGCATAAGCATATTTACATAGAGAAAAAAATTATGTGGGAATAATATTTTTTGGAATAATTCTATGTCAATAAAATAATTTTTTATTAAAATGGTGAAATTTTCACCTCTCTATTCTAAGAGAAAATATTATTTTAGTCAAAGCTATTCATTTATAATAAAATGGTTTCTATCAATTGATTTCAATTATGGTGTCTGAAACTCACATGTTCCTAGAATGAAAATGGTGGTGTTACACCTAGGGAATCATAAGAATTTGTTTGGGTGTAGTGATATACATTATTGGGCACATCAAGTTAAAGGATTCACTATATCAAAAGGTAGGTTTCAGATCTTATGTCAGATAAGCCGTCATTTTATCATAAATTATAGTTTTATCTATAATATGAGAGCACTTATGAAACATTCTGTATGATCCCCGCCTTCTATGGTGTCATATCAGGCACATTTTCAGGTACTTTCTGTTGTTTTATGTACCTTTTTCTAGAGTTATGTTTTGGGGTGCATTTGTGTGGGGTTTTAAAAAATTAAGGTGAAGGGGTTGTGCATGGTTTGTGCACAGTTTGAAAAACCTGTGTACCTAATACTAGGTAATTGTGAAACATAATATAGTGAGGTCTGTATGGTTAGCACATGGTTTCCCTAATAGTGTTCCCCTCCTAGGGAAAACTGTGCACCGATTTTAATTCTTTTGAAAAATGTTTTAAAAATTCCTTGATCTCCCAAAACACCCCCATTTCAAACTAGGATCAATATTGATGTATTTTGGATGATCCTAGATCGTTCTAGAGGGGTTCCATATCTGTCCAACCTCCCTTATCCAGGATTCAAATCCCAAAATGAAGATATTCTATTCTCGAGGTAAATTGATTTCATTTTGTTTCCTATCCCGATCATTGCTTCTTCTTCACATAATCATTTTTTGGAGTTTATTATATACTTCTTTATATCTAATCCTAAGTGGAGATATATAGATCTAGGATGGTATATCTAGATAAAAATTTATTATATCTATATATTTTAGAATATTTATTTATGGATTTAGATCCGGAATCTAAGATCTTCTTTGTTGTGCTGCTCTGATTCTGGGGATTTTTGTTGACCAAACATCCATAAATGAATTGAAGTGGATGGTCTAAATCTATTTCCCATATTAAAAGATTATATATATATATATATGAAAAATTAAATAATTTCTAGCATCCCTTTCCATTTGATTTTCTTGACTTTGGTTAATTAGATTGACCAATTGATTTATCGAAGATTTTTTGAAATATGTGATTCATTGGGGAATTAAACACAAGGCTAAGGGGCTTACCTATTAGATATTTAATTTAAATAAATTTATTATAATATGTAGCGTATGTAATCTAGATAATTAATCGGGGGATTAATTTTGATATATTGAAATGAAAATGTTTAGATAATTAACTATAGATTAATTATGTGCCTTTGATAATATGATCTAGATAATTAATTATTGGATTAATTATTTATAGTTGGGATTTTAATGAGATAATTAGTTCAATAAAATTAATTATGGTATATGAATTTTGATATTGATTAATTAATTGATGATTTATTTATGGTTTGAATCACGTAGTTAGTTTTTGAGTTAATTAATAGAATGAACATGTTTAACTAATTTAAGAATTAGTAATGGGATTGGGGTGGGTAATTGATTGGAAAATTAAATATGTGATAATGAATAGGAACATGGCCCTTCAAATTTGAGAAGTTCAAATTTAACATGCTCATTATTCTTATGAGTATATATAATGTGGACATGGTCAATCTAAATTTAGAGGTATACATGGTAACATGGTCATTTTATTTATGAGTAATGGGAATGGGAACATGGTCATTCTATGGAGGGGTGTGCATGATAACATAGTCATATTACATACATTTGTGATACTGGTATGTTTTGAAATGTGGTGTAGAAATATAAAATTAATGAATGTTAATAATGGAAATCCTAGTTATGGCCTCATACGAGAATATTCGAGCTCTAACATGATTGGAATTAGGTAATGAGATATCATAGCACCTAAAATACTTTGAGCTTCGACAAGAAGTGGGTATTAAGATATGATATTACCTAGGGAACAATTCAGGATTTAGTAAGAGAGGATGTTAGTATTGATGTATGAGTATCAATTGGACCCATGTATTTTATTTAGATAGATAAGAAGAAAATGAAAATGTGATAACTGTTTATTATTTCATTATTCTCATTTCTTTATAGAACCAAATGCACTATATTTTTACTATATAGGTTTTAGAAACCATTGGTGATGGCATACTGCATTGTACTCACACCCTGTTTTGGATACCTGATTAGTACCCAAATATATTATCTAGTTGTGGGAATAGATAAGGGCAAGGACATTGGGATTGGGGGATGATCGGGGTTGGATCTTTGATGAGGGAACCATATATGGTTCGAGACCCGTTTGAGGAGTCTTAGTGTCGTTAATTTTGTTTTCATTATTGATTGTTGACACTTATATTAACACACCATGTTTTACCTTTCATTAGATTATTTTATTTCTTATTGGGTTATCCTGTAACATGAATATTGTTATAGTTAAATATGCTTCTTATATGGTATATTTATCCCAACTGGTCTCATAATTTGATATGCGTGGTTATTGTCTCTCCATCAATGACTTACTAGACCCTTACTGCTAGTCAGCAACCTTTAGCATATAGGGTGGTGCACTTGAGGTCTTGTGGAAAACTGATTTGGGGCACCGTTGTGTGGCACCGGGGTTGGGATGTTACAAAGTGGTATTAGATGTATAATTTTTATTCTTATTATTTTTTCTTACTGCTTGGGGAAAGGTAGACCAGATACTAGGAATATTCAAGGCTTGTTAATGAGCTTGTTTATGGGAGTTGAAAACCCTTGTACGGGGGGGGGGGGGGGGAACCAAGTACTTAGTATGGGACTTTTGTTATTTTTTTTGCTGTTACTGTTTAATTTTATTTCACCTTGGGTGATGAACTTGTGTTGTGATGTGATTAATGTTTCTAGTAATATTTAGTATTCATTATTGGGATATAATTTCATGAGAGTTGAGTCAACATTCATCATTCTAGGAACAAAGTTTTACTGTAAAATGACTCATTTTAGGCACAAAGGGTAAATTTTGTAATTGGTAAGTAATTACACATAAATTATTTTCCTTATTATGAGTATAAAAATAAAAATGTTTTCTAAAATAAATTGAGAATGATTATAAAAATGTGAAAAATGAGAATAATTGGGTGCCTAAATAAGGAACATTATTAAGATAGTGTATATACCTTTTCAACCAAAACATAGTAGTAGGATGGTTAAGGGTAGTGAAAGCTTCTCGGTTTGACTATGTGGTGAGGTGAGGGAAAATGGATTGCAGGGATTATTATTTCCTCTTATGTAAATGTTATAAGGTTGTGATATGAGAAATGAGACCAGTGTTTGGATCTGTAAAGAGTATGCCACCATGAATCTTATTGAGGGCCCAACATAGGGGTGAGCCTAGGAATGTTTTTCTAGTTATGGAACTTGAGGCACCCGTTGTTACACCTGATGATGAAGTATGAAAGTTTCTAGATAACATTCCCAACCTCATTAAATTCATGGGAAGATACCCAAGGGATGTTGTGAAATGTATGTCTGAGTTGGAAGGGGAATTTCTTTGGTACCACCCTCCAACCTTTACTAGAGAAGGTGGACCCGAGGGAGCTGAATTCTGGGATGAGATGATAGAGACAATACCAGAACATTTAGAGACTTTGACATAGAATATGGTCAATTTGAATGCTTATATGATGTGGGGATTAGTGAAGCACAGTTGGGAAATGCCAATGAGAACTAGATAGACTTAAGGATTGTTATAGATGGAGTTCTTGGAATGGTTCTTAGTCCACTTTTATCCCGAGACACTAAGACAAGAGAAAGCTGATGAGTGCATGCATCTGGAACAAGGGAGCATGTCATCAATGGACAATGTTGGATTCTATATCAATCTTCAATGATTTTCTCCAACATTAGTAGGATATGAGGCATCTATGACAAAACTTATTCAAGATGCATGTTAGTGTGGTATTCAATCCCAGGTGAATATCAGCAGGTTTAATGAAGTTTTCAGAAGCAGTGGATCAAGATCTCTTAGTTGATGGGAACCTTAGGGCGGCCTCCAGTGCTAGAATAGTAGTTGTTACTAGATGATCAAGAGGTTTGACATATGTGAGTAGGAAATTCCTTTATGAAAACTGTATCCAACGAAGTGGGAAGCAGAGTTCCCAAGTAGGAAAATCGGTTGGACAATACCTTACTGGGGTGATCTGTCATCAATGTGGAAGGCCATGAAACTATTTCCAAAACTGTTCTCGACCATCATAATTTTGTCGATCTTGAGGTAATATGGGACATATACATCACATATATATGTTTAAGAAAAATACCGGTACTGGAGAAGTGGTTGGGTAGAGTCAAATTGTGGAAATAGGATCACCTACACCATATCGAGATGCCAATTGGATTTCTACTGGCTGAGGTGGTAGAGGTAGTGTATGTGGTGTTTCATGGTTTGAGAACCCATATTAGTTGAGTGGTGAAACATAAGGGAGTCAAATAGAATCACAGGGTAGAGGGGAAATACATTTACATGCATTACAACCTACACCTGTTGATAATGAGGTTGGGCCATTGACAATGAGTGATATTATCTGCAAAACTTGTTAACTGTTCGAGCCTGGTGGTGGAGATTTGGAGTGGGACAATGACTATAGATACCCTATTCTGAGTATGGTCCATAGATATATATCTTTGAATGTAATTTTCACTAGAGATTGGGGAATATCATTTCCAATGGGATCTCTATGTTCTATATATGATAGGATTCGACCTAATTATGGGTACAGAATCATTAGTCACATACCGAGCACACATCGACTTTTACCATAGGAGGGATCTGTTTAAATATCATTTGGGTAAAAAATATATTCATTATGAAGAGTGGGATATTCAGGAATGACGTGCAAGTCCAATTACCCAAAAAATTGGAGAGCTCACAAGCAAAGTTGCTAGTCATTTGTTGGATGATAAGAGTGTTATGAAAGATGTCCTGCCATCAGTAGTAGAACTATTTCAATATCTATTTCCTGCATACATAACAGGGTTACCACCTAAAATAGATGTGAAATTCACTGGTAATATCATTTTGGGGGATGAGTTACTAGCTATTCCACTATATTGAATTTCACTGATTGAGCTTCAAGAGAATAAGACTCAGTTGGTGGAGTTGGAGGATAATGAATTTATCTGTCTAAGTACATCACCTTGGGAATAACCTATTTTGTTCACGAAGAGTCTGAAAGGAGTATACACCTATATGTATATTACCAAATGATGTATAAGATGTCTTTAGGGAACATATATCCACTTCTGTGTTTCAATGATCTATTTGACTAATTGAAGGGTGATTATGTTTTCTCAAAGATTGATTTAAGATCAAGGATTCATCAGTTGAAAGTATAGAATTTTGATATACAAAGGACTACTTTGAGAACATGGTGTGGACTTTATGAGTTTTTTATAATTCCATTTGGGTTGGAAATTAAACCAGTTGTGTTCATGGCATTAATGAACAAGATATTTCATCCCCATTTTGATTAGACTATGGGTTTTTTGTGGATGAAATCAGGGTGTACTCCAAGACTCATGATGATCATGCCCAAAATCATGATATCATCCTGAGTACATTGATAGATAATCATCTATACACCAAGCTATCTATTTTTTAGTTTTATATTGGCTAGGTATAGATATTGGGGTATATCATCTTAAAAGAATGAGTGTTGGAGGGCCTGGAGAAGGTTCAGGTAGGGGTTAGTTGGGAGCATCCCAAGAATGGATTTTATATCTGAAGATTTATGAAGTTAGATATATATTATATAAGATTAATCAAAGTCTTATCTTATTTGGACAAGCCACTTTTGTGATTTGAAAAAAGGTATTAAATTTTGAATGGATATAGGCTTTCGAGAAATCTTATAAAGTGTTGAAGATGTTTTTAACATCAACATCAATTATGACCATACCTGAGTCAGGTGAGGAGTATACTATTTATTGTGACTTTTCTAGGATCAGACATGGAGTTGTGTTGATTCATGGGGATTGAGTTGTGGCATATGGGTCTTGGTAATTGAGGCCTCATGAACAGATTTAACCTATATAACTCCTAGTTTTCTATGTACTGGTATATGCTCTTATGTGATGGTGAAACTATCTTTTGGGAAAGAATTATAGTTTATAACAATCAAAATATCTTGAAGTATATATATTTTCATAGCGTGAATTGATTATTTAGAAGTGGATATGGGTTGAAAATATAGAGGCATTCGATTTTGAATGAGAATATATGCTCAAGAAAGGTAATAGTTAGGCTTATGACTTTTGTAGGAAGACTCACACTCAGATATTTTAGAAATTGAGTGAAGAATAGAAGATGATGACCTTACTTTAAAAGATTCATCAAGTGCTTCATGAGAATCAGGTTTATATGACTCTGGTATTAGTTGCAATGGAGGCTTCACATTTGAGAAAAATCAGGGATATACAGTATAAGGATCTAGAGTTATTATCCTTGATTGAATATTTTGATGTTCGGGAGACATCTTCTGAATGGTTGAGTAATGAGGATGGGATCATCTATCTGAATAATTGAGTTGTTTTGACTATGAGCATGTGAGAGAATATCATTCAGGACTTTCATGCCTCAATATGGACAATTCATCTAGGTGAATCCAAAATGTACCATGACCTACAATGATAATTTTGGTGTCCAGGAATAAAAAAGGAGATTGTAGGGATTGGGACAAGATGTGGAACATATATTCAAGTGATGGTATAACATCTACAATATGGAGGTTTACTATTGTCGTCTCCAATTCCAGAATGGATATGGGACGAAATGACCATAGACATTGTGTTGGGACATCCACAGATTCTTTAGAAGAATGATTCTATTTGGTTCATTATGGATCGACTGAAAAAGTTAGTGCATTTATTTCCTATAAGGGAATCCTTTAGAGTAGATCATTTGGGACAATTGTATGATCATAATATGGTCTATCTACATGTAGTGCCACAGACTGCAATATCATATCATGATTAATTCTTTAATTCAAGATTCTTGAAGGGATTATTGAATTCTCTTGACACTCAAGTATTATTGAGTACGACTTTCCACCCATATACAGAAAGAAATTCCAAATGCACTATAGAGGTTTTGAGGATATGCTACAAGCATGTGTGATTGAAATTGGATGATCATAGGGAAATCACATTTCATTATTGTAGATTTCCTATAACAATAGTTATTGGGAAACTATAAAGATGGAACCATATGAGGATATTTATGGAAGGCCTTGTAGATCACCACTATGATGGATCGAAGCTGGTGAGTCATAGCAGTTGGGACTAAGTCTCATATATGAGACATCATAAAAAGTGAATTTTATTTGAAAACATATTTCTAAGGCTCATAGTAGATAGAATTCATATGCTTATTGATGAAGAAGACCCATATCATTAGTAGAGGGTGATCACGTGTTCCTTCAAGTGTTACCTATTTAGGATCACCATATGATATAGATTTAAGGAATGTTCGCACCCAGGTTAGTTTGACCATTTGAGATTATGGAGAGAATCTTGTCGAAGATGAAACAATTGTCTCCTCTATAGATATACATCGCTTTTCACGATTTTTCCATGTATCTAAACTTCAGTGGTATCACCCTGACCATTATCATGGGATTTAGATGTTGACCTTGAGATAAATGCATCCTTTGAGAGGCATCTGATATGTGTGTTAGATCATTGTGATAAAGTATTTCAAGGAAATATCATGCTGATAGTTTGTGTTTTTTTGAAACATGGACGAGTAAAAGTGGAAATATGTTAAAGAGAAGAAGATATGAGGGATGAATTGCCTGATATTTTCAATTAGAATCATAGAATGACTTGGTAGTACAGCTTGATGATGTTCTATTATAATGTAGAGATATTGTCAGTTCCTGACCTTCTCTGCGATCATCTCGAGAACGTTTTCTGGTATATTCAGTATTTTTTAAGTTCCATTGTTTGGAGTTATGTTTCTGGGTGCAATTGGGTGGTGTTATAATAAAGTATAAGGATATGGGGATATTCAAAGTGTGCGCACAGTTTGAAAAACTACATGCCTAAATCCAGGTAACCATGTCACCCTGGTCTATGAGGCCCACACAGTTAGCACACGGTTTCCCTAACCATGCGCCCCTGCCAGGGAAAACCATATGTGTGTTTTTAATTCCTCCAAAATTTATTTTATAAATTCCCCAAACCCCAAAACAACTCCATTTCAACATAGGATCGGGATTGACATAATTTTGAAGATCCCAATGCTTTCCAAAGGGGTTCCAATGCCATTGGACCTCTGTTCCTCAAGATTCAAAGCCCAAATCGAAGATCCTCTCTTCTCTCCTTATGTGGAGTTCATTCCAATGAAAATGTCAATCATTCCTTCTTCTTCTCTTGATATTTTGGTGTCTTTAATCCTCTATTTATTCCGATATAAATCTCTATGGTGAGATATATATCTAGGATATTACATAATTTTATTTCTGATATCTTTATTTCGGGATATTGATCCATAATTTCAAATCCACATTGTTGTGTTTCTTGGAATTTTCCGACTTCCATTGGGAAAACATCCATCAAAGAATCGGTGTGGGTGGTCTAAATATTTATCCCATATTCTTGGATTAGATATGTACAAGTATGATTGCGGAATTTCTATCATTTCCAAGGAATTGACTTTCTTGAGTTGGGTTATTTATATTGACCAATTGACTTATTGAATCTTTGTTGTAATAGGTTATTAATTGGGGAATTAAACATGAAACTAACAAACTTCCCTACTAGATAATTAATTTGGAGAAATTGATTATTTGAGGTAGGGTTAGTAATATAGATAATTAATTAGGTAATTATTTATGTGATATTAAAATGGCTATGTTGAGATAATTAATAGTAGATTAATTAGGTTCCTTGGATAATATGATTTAGATAATTAATTGTGGGATGAATTGTGGAATGTTGGGATTTGAATGAGATAATTAATTATAAGAAATTAATTATGGAATATGAATTGTGATATTGACTAATTAATTAATGATTTAATTATTGGTTTGAAGAACTTAATAAATTTTTTAGTTAACTAATGTAATGGATTCATTTAACAAATTGTTGAATCAGTAATGGGATTGGGGTGGATAATTAATTTGAAAATTAATTACATGATAATGAATGGGAATTTGGTAATTTTAAATTAATATGTAAAAATGGTAAAATGGTTGTAAAACATATGATAAAAGAGAATGGGAACATGGTCATTCTAATTTCAAAGTATACATGGTAACATGGTGACATAGTCATTATATTTATTATAAAAGAGAATGTGAACAAAATCATTATATTTAGGGGTACGCATTGCAACATAGACATATTAATAATGTTTTTGATATTCATATATTTGTAAATGTGGAATATAAATATGAAAATTATGAATGGAAAAAATGGAAATTCATGTTATGGCCTCACACGAGAATATTCTAACATCAACATGAGTCAAATCAGGTATTCCTATATCATAGAACCTCAAATACTTTGAATTTCTAAAATTAGTTGGTATTAATATATGATATTACATAGGGAACAATTCAGTATTTGGTATGAGATTATGATTATATTGAGGTATGGGTATCCATGGGAACCCTGGAGTTAATATAATTTGATAAAAATAATTCAAAATTTGATAAAGTATTAATTATTACATCGTACATATGTTTTTATATAACTGTATGCATTATCAATTTAGTGTATTGGTTTTAGACAACATTAGTGGTGTCCTACTAAGATGTACACACACTCTATTCATGTTGCCTGATTGGTCCCCAAATAGATTATATAGTTACAAGAATAGAAAAGGGTACATGCACTATGATAGGTTCCTGATTGGGGTTAGAGGTTGGGGGAGGGACCCATAAATGTTTTGGGACCTGTTTGGTGAGTTATATTGTATTTATTTTCAATTTAATTGTGTATAATTGAATCTTATATTGACACAACATTTTTTACCTTTCAGTTAAGTATTGTATTTACTATTTGGTTATCTAGTAACATGAGTATTGTTCATGTCATATATGATTATGCTATTTTATATTTATCATCACTTTCATCTTACTCTGATAAATGAGGGAATTTTCTCCCGATGAATGACTTACCAGACCATCACAGCTAGTTGGTAGCCTCTAGATTATGGGGAGGCACGCTTGAGGTAATTTGGAGTATCAGCTCGGGGCCCCATTGTGTGGAACATGGGATTGTATGTTACACATTGACCTAAGGGATATTCAATATAATCAAATATTCTTAATATTATGTTACTTTTTTGATTTATAATACAATATATTTGTATTTTTTTTATTTAGTTATATCTTTCCATGGGAAATCACCAACAAGTGTTTTTGAATCCTTTAAGAAGTGGATATAGCCTTGTGCATGGTAGGTTGGTATACTAAATGGAACTGAGTCTGTGCATCAAAATTAAAAAATATCATTATTTTTTTGATGATATTTTTCTTGGTGGTGGTATTTTTAGAGATTTATAGGTTTCAATTATTCTGTAATTAAATTCTATTAGTTGGGAGGGGTATACTCTAATAATTGAAGCCAATGAAACTTTTAGTGGGATTCTCCATTGAAGAATCTCTAACTTCCATCCTTATCATGTTGAATTATATTTTTCACCCATTTTTAAATTTTTGAAAAGATTTTCTTATAACCACTAGTCCATTACCAGAAATTTTATGGTTAACAAGAATATTATCAATATATATATAGATATTGTTTATACAAGGAATGTAATCAACAAGTGGGTAGATATTCAATCTTTTAATGGTGACCCTCTAGTCACATCTCAATTATTTACTTGTCAATAGAATCTTATATTGGACAATAAATTTTTTTAATGGAGATACCCATGGGATACCCCACTTATATAGTGCACATGATCTTGGTTTTGGTGGTTACCCCAATTATTTTTCTATTTGTTTTTAAACAAAAAATTGATTGAATAATAATAGGGAATATAATTATTTTAATATATAATAAATAATACATGATAAAACCATTAGTTGGAATTTTAATTATTAAAGAAGTTGATAAAATATGATAATAAAAATACAAATTTTTTTATGTTTCTCTAATTTGACACAATCCCACACTTTAGTGTTAGAGTGGACAAGAAACTATTGTGAGGTTGTAGTTTTGTTGGTGATCTAAATTCTTTTAGGTTATTCGATTTCATTATCACTTAAGCTATAAATATATGGAATAATGAGTATTTTAGGATTCATTATATTTCCCCTTGTCACCATTATGGTGTGATGTGTAGTTTTACTATGGTACCGAGACACACTAGATCTTTAACCAAATTTTTTACCATAGGTACTGTTATGATAATATTTCATTGATGATCATGGGGGTGTTAGTTTGTTTTGAAATAGTTCTTTTTATATGATTAATTTTGTATAATTTATATGTACGTTCTCCCATCATTTCTGATTATCCATTTTTAATGAGTGTTTTGATCTGAATTTTTGTATCATTTTTCATTTTTTAGTTTAGAGTATTTTACTAGTGTATTTATACTCACCCAATAATGTTAATTACTACCATAAATGTTGAAATTATGTAACTTTTTCATAATTATGAGATGAATTTATGAATATGGAGTTGGATTTTTTTATGCATAGTTTATTATTAGAGGCGTTTGATAGAACTCAGTGATTTTATTTATTTTTATCCGATCCTTTAAATGATATCTTATTGGAAGATAAGACATGCTGAATATGGAAATTTCAATATTGTAAGGAGAAAACATTCCATTTATCCCTGTTTAATATAAATTTTTGTGTTATCTACTATGTTATTTACCTGTTGGGGTTTCCAGTGAGGCGTGGTATTGTATAAATGTTTTTCATTCTTTCATTGATATGCAGTTTCTATTTTCCATTGTGTAGTTTCTAGTTTTTTTTAATATTTTTAAATATTTATTACATATTTAAGATATATTATTATATGATATGGTCTCCCATATATTATTATAAATACTTTTTTATAATTTCCATGCATTATCCTATTATTGGAACGAATGGGTTGGAACATTATCCCATCATAAATATTGGAGGGGTACTTGTTGGTTAGGTAATAGAAGAGTTTTGGTTAGAGTTTCATTATATGATATACACTTCTATAGGTTATGTGGAAGATTTATAATAAGGGAAGGGATTTACCACTCTGTAATTTTAAAATTATTTATTTATAGGAAAAAATTATCCCTTTCAAATATAATAATGAATTCGAAAAATGGGAGAATGAGGTGATTATTTGGATGATTCTTCAAAAAGATGAAAATTTGGGAAGAGTTATATACATGATATGCATTGATTACCCCAATTTTTCTTTATGCATATATCTCTAATTCTATATATCAAGAAATGTTTTAAATATAAATATAACCTTCTTGATTTGAATGATTTATGGTTCTATAATCTAAAATACATTTTATGATTATGATTGGATTCTATCATATAAATATCCTTTAAATTTTGGTTGTAATCATTTACATGAAAATGAATAACATTAGGGATGAGTATTCTAAAATGAATAATATTATAAAATATAAATTACTTACATAGAATGAATAAAGTTTTAAATAACATAAAAACCATTACTTGTGATTTCCCAGGTCATAATCGTGGTTATTTGAGGTAAATTTCCTATAAGGTTCTCTAACACAATACCCAAAAGACCATTCACTGATACTAACAATGACAACCTAAAACTCTTAGAAATATTAAAATATTATTGTAAACAAAAATAAAAAAATATTTTTTATAAAATGAAGGGCTTGTGTATTTTGGAAATTTAGTAATATATTATTTTCATCATCATAACTATCCCTTAGGTAACACCATACTCATATCATTGAATAAGATAAATTTGGGACATATATAAATTAAGGGGTCAACTATAATTTCAAGAAATTAAGTCAAAATAGAAAAACATGGGTTTGTATATCACCAGAGTTAAAATTTTAATAATTATAATTATAAAAAAAATATTATTATCCATTTCAAGGAAATTTAGAATAATGAAATTTATATCATATACTCCTGGTAATCATAAGAATTATATGAATGTTGAAAATAATATGGAATTTCATCAAAAACATATGTCACTCCTCACCAAAAAAATTCCTATAGAATGTTTAAGGATCATCAGAAATGATATTTAACCATGGGTTATGCATCATCACTAAGAAATTATATATATAGGACAAGTCACACTTCTAGGCCCTCATACCATGACAACATGAGATATAATGCAATATAAAAACAATTTGTGGTCTTATATCTATAGGTATACCCATCATAATAAAATTGTATTTATAAGAGTGTGATATAGAAGAGAAACATACATACATTATAAAAAAGAAATAAACCCATGACAATGGAATGACAAATAAAAAACTCCAAAAATCATGATCAATCAATAAATATTGTAGGATCATAATAAAATAATTGTTTAAGGAATATTTTATATAAATTAATAAAATAAACGATTATTTTCAATTGAAATAAATATAATTTTTTATGAAATATCATAATAAAATATGTTGAAATTATTAAGTTACTAATGTAATCTAGCATACATTTATGAAAATGAAATATACCGTTAAATATAATAGGAAAATACAATTTTAATAAAACATATAATAAAATAATTTAATGTTAAAAAAGTGGGATTTCTCAAGGAATCACAGTGAGAAAATAAAATTTATAACAATGGAAAAATATATACATAGAATTTAAAAAAATATAATAAAGCTCGTAAAGCTTCCCTAATAAGATTTATAAGTTTTGACACGATATAACACTCAAAATAGAAACCTATTGGAATGAAGTTTCATGAAAAAATGAAGAATGGAAAAGAATAAATGATATATGGTAAAAATGTTATCATTATATATAGTTGAAAATATAGGGAGAGTTGGAAATATATATATAAAATATATCCCAAAATCAGAAAGAGACGGAGATGACCCATTCAAATCATTCATTGATTAATTTTGATACTCCAATAACATATGGAACAGTGAATAATTATTAATTTATAACGTTATATGTCAATTTTATATATTTATTTTATCTCTTATGGTAAATTTATTCAATATTTATTAAGTTAATGACTTAAAAATGTTCAAGTTTAAACTTTTTACATTATTAGGATCAAAGCTCCAAAACTGCGTAGAATAAGAGGAAATTGTGAAAGATTATTTTATGGTGGTTCCATAATTTAAATGATATTATTTATTTATTATAATATATGAAATCATGAATATAATTTCTAATAAAATACTTCAATTTAATAGGAGAAATATAAAATACTATTGTTCACATTGGAATTGTAAAAATACAATGAGAGAAAACAAATTATTAATTGGGCTTTTAAAAATAATAAATAAACTAGTTGACATTAGATTATTATAAAAACAATATATTATCTTATAACCACTATTTTTTAGTTAATTTTATTTATTACTTCATTTAATAAAATTTATAAGGGGAACATATAAATTTAAAAAAAAAAATCGAATGCAATATTTTCAAAAAGAAGAAAGTATTGAAAAATTCATTGATTAATGGTGATCATTGATATATAATCATTGAGGTAGGAAGAATTTTATAATACAATGATAGTAAAATCATTGAAGTAAATATATATATGGTGCATAATATTTTTTATAAAAAAATCACAAATATAAAAGGAAAATATTTAATCCCCACATTACATTTAGTGTATATTAAATTGAATAGAACCTATTAGAGGATGATATTTTGGTAAAAATATATGATTTGGGACATGGAAAGTGTGGTTTATTGTTGATGTTTTTAGATTTTTTTAATGTTATTGAATTTTAGGAAAACATATAAATTGGTAGAGTAAATGATTTTATATATTTCAATGATTATTTTAGAATAAATAACAATATATAATATAATTTAGGCTAATTATTATGAATTTTATTTATTATTATGAATTTTGAGAGTTTTGTATTAATAGAGTAGGTTGGTTTATAAAAAATAAAATACAAAATTGAATAAAATTTGAGAAAAAAATATTTATATTTAAAAAGAAAAACTTATTATTACAAAATAAAATATATACTTTAATACATCAAAAATAAAATTATAAATTCTGATTATTATTTCAAAATGAAATATTTTAATCCATTAATACATTTTAAATCTAGTAAATATGTTTTTTTAATGTATACAATAATTCAATAATTATAATGTCATAAAAACCTCATTATTACCTAAAATATTATTTTATTTACTATTCCTATTAAAATAAAATTTATTTTAATAATAATGAATATTCAATAGTATAACTTTACATTATGATTCTAAAATTCATTTTCATTTTATCAAATTAATTTTCAATGTTTCATAAGATGAACAATCCAAAAAAATAATTTGATATATGAAAAAAAAATTTAACATCGAATAAATATAATTTCATTTTTTTGAGTGATCAAATTATAAATTCTCATTGTTACATAATTCATATGGGATTGATATTATTTTTTAAGTAAATTTTATCTTCTAAGTATAAAATAATTATAATTGTTTTTGTAAAATATTATATATTTCTAAATAAGTTATAAAATTTTATTTATGCATTTTGATATTATAATTCCCTTTATTGAAATACAACAATTTCATTAAATTATCTATACAAATCTTAAATTTCATTATTGGTATATTTGAATTTGCATCACCACGAATAACATTTTAATGGATATTTATTTTTTGTAAAAGTTATATATGATTCTAATAGATATGATATATCACCCTTACATTCATTTCATTTTTTATTCTTTAATTTATTGAATAATTATTTTTTCATTCAATTTAATATTCTAGCCATATATCTTGTATTATTCATCATTTTTATATGTTTCTTTATATTTTTATATTTGAAGTGACATTGGATTGATTGTTGAATTGACTGAAACTATCAATCTATCAATTTTTGTATGAAAAGGTAATGATATGGATGTTGTATTAGAGTATCCAAAAAAACATATGGAAAAGAGGCTTCCCATTCATATTGAGTAATTAATAATAGACTTTAATTCCATTGTATCAGAGATTTATATTTTTATATCAGAAATTGAAATGGAAATAGTCATTACTACTTAAAATCCCAGATGGAAATAATTTAGTGGAATCCTATATAAATTAGATGATTGAAAGAAATAATCTTCTTGGAAGAACATGAAAAGTGAAGAAGGTGAAATTCTAGTAGTAACTACAAATGTTTGTATTATTGAAGGAGTAGTAGAAACAGTAAAAAAAAGATTATCTATTACAATTAATTACATATGGATTTCAGATTAGTTATTAATGACCTATAAGTTTGGGAATGTTATCATTGTGTATGTGTGAGGTTTAATTATACAATCATTGTTTGCATCACATGTATAAAGGTATGAATATATTTGAATAAGGCTGGGATTAAACTATATTGGATTTGGATCATATTGAATGTTTGAGAGATATATTGTAAGTTCATGGGAATGGAACGATAGAGTTAAATGCATCATAAATATAAAAAGGTTTTGGATATGTAATAGAGTTTTTAGAGTAATAACCATGTGTAAATGAAGAAGTTATGTACTTAGAATATATAGTCCTCAATTTTTATTTTTTTGAGCCTTATAGTCCATCCACTAATAATGGGGTTACACAATCCAGTTGATTGATACATCTTTATATAAAATGATCATTTTTTTGATCTACATACTCACAATTATGTGTCGTTTCAAAGTTGGGTTCATAAATATCCACCCACTCGATCATGAATCTCAGTTAGGTGAATGTTTTTCCCCCTTATTTATATAGTTAATACAAGTGGTACTTGTGGTCTATAGTTTTTCCATTGCATTGAGGTACTTATCGTGTATTATTTTCCTAAACATATGGTCAATATAACATTAAGTATAAAACAGAGTACTACACAGACTAAAAAGTATTGAGAATTAAAAATATTCAATCTAAAAAATAAATTGAATCAGATGATGGTTGTTCAGTTCTCAATGATGAAAATATAAAAAATAATTAGTCATTAAAGATAAGAAATGATGGTTATAATATTCAATTAGATAACATAAAAATTAATGCTTGATTTATTGTGGAAAATTTAATATGTTTTTAAATTAAGAAATTCCATAATTAGGGAGAAATTATTTATATTGATTCTAGGATAATTCCACTTTAACCCAAACATTGGGATTTATATTTGAGACATGATTTAAGTAGGTTTAAAGAGAATAAATGTATAATATAAATATATTATAAATAAATTAAGACTAAATTTATTTTTCTCTATTTTATAAAACTAGATATACATAATTATCATAATTCTGCAGTGGTGTGATATACTATTATATAACACTCAATGAGTTGTGATTCCATCATGAGATGAGTATGAGAAGTCAAGTTAAGCTGTTGTATGACTTTGAATATCATCATAATGTATATAATAGTATCTTCATAAGTACTCATAGTATAATATATGAGTATATGATTTGATTTTGAAATTACGTTCGCATAATACAATCAATGAATATATTGTACCCATGGATGATAGATGAAGTATATGAGGGTGATAGAGATATTAATATTTAGTGATCCTAAAATAAATTTTTATTGATAAATATTTAAATCTAGTGGGTATCATGTATTAAATTAGATCGTATTATTATTTTTAGTTTAGTAGATATGATTGTTATGTCTCATGTATACTAGAATACACTATATTTTTTTTATAAGAATAAGTGGAAAATAAATTATAAAAAAAATAGAGGGATATATTTTTATAATATTTGAGATAATTTTTAAAGGAAAAATGAATATTGAGATCATGGGGGAAGAAAAACATTTGAAAATTTTGATAAATAATATTATATCATTGAACCACAATTAATTGTTGATATTTTATATCCTGGTCTTTTTAACATAGTTTACTAGAAAACAATGTATGAAAAAAATAAGTAGATGTGAGTTATGGGTTCATGAGTTCATTTGAGACTAAAAATAATAGTGAGAATATAATAACCCCCAAAGTTATAGAAAATTATTATGATTTTAAACATTTGGCGAACATGATGGTATTAATGGTATTGAAGAAAAACTAAAAAAATGACATTCATATGAAAATAACGGTTGTTGATGTTTTGGAGGATCATTTAATAATTAGAGGATAATTTTAGTTGAATATATTAACTTTTTTAGTGTCAAGAACCTTTAATATTGATGTGGATATGCTATGTTTTAAGGCCATTGTAGTTCAGTGAGCAAGGAACCTAATGAAGTAATGTTTAAATATTTTATAATTTTATAGAGTTTTTTATTATCATTATTTATTTTATTAATTTTGTATTATTTTTAAATAAATCAATTTTATTAGTGAGTAATCTCCCTATGCAAAATTATATACCACTATCCAATAAGAAAATAATGGAAACACATGAATATAAAATATCATACTCGATAGAACTTATGCGACTCTAAGTGTATTATTGTGGGATCATCATGTAACTATGTGAACAATGTGTGAATATGTAGAAGGAAATAATATAATAGATGATAATTTTTATGTACCATGACTCATAAATATTGTAGGAATCGAAAAAAAAATCTCGATTTTTTTTACTATGATTATATTTCAGAATATGTGACTGGTATAATCCACCATTAATTATAAAGTGTACATTTCAGTACAAATATTTATTAATTTTTTTTTGTTATATTATTTTACATTATGGAATCAAATCAATTATTTTTTATATAGAAATATTAATATATTCTTATTCTCTAACATGAAATATATGTTAAATTATCTATAGTGGTTAAAAATTCATAGTAGATTTTGTAAATGGTGAAAATTATTTAACACTTGATTTACCCTCTCTCATGTGTCTTCACTAATCATATGGGGAATATCATGTGTTATATGTTCCAAGGATACCTTGGAAGGTTATATGGATTTACATTAATTGGTATTATTATCAAAATCATATGATGTGAAAATTTGGAGAGATGTTTAAATAGAATCCTCAAATTAATGAATGTTTTACCTCTACAATTCGAATAGTTTTGAATCATGTTTAAGTTGGGAGTTACCATAAGATATAAATATAGTGAAATAATTTTCTACTAATGTAAATTTTTATCTGTTGAATATTCATGATGAGATTTTTCATACATAAATGGTTTTTTGATGAACAATTGAAATCCAAATCGCAGTAAGAGGAAAAAGTTGATTCCTTGGATAATTAATTATCAATACTAGTTGGAAGACAAAACATTGATTCAATAATAGTGAATGATAAGGGGGAATAAATATCAAAACAACTCTTATTTATGAAATTATTTCAATAAAATATATTTATATTGAAGTACTTAAATCTACTATGATTGCGATATTCCTTTCATTAGAGTAGTTACATGAGAGAATTTTGAATTCCAGGATACAACGATGAATGAGAAAGATAAAGGATTAAAATATTGAAAATCCAATTCAATACAAAAGGAATATTTATAGTGAAAAATATATTAATATTTATATTTAATGGGATTATTTTTGAGATTAGTGGAAGGTGATAAGGTCACTCTCAATAAAAAATGTATGGAGCACAAGTTTAAAATATATAGTAATGAATCATTTCAAGATAGACCTTATCAATGATTTTAAATGAAGAGTGATAAAAATTGTGTTTCAAAGAAAAATATACCTTTGAAATTTTCAATTTTTTATGGAAAATAGATCCTCCACATTCGCATGGATGATTAACAACCACATTCTAATATAAATTTCCTGAAAATTTTAATTTTTTAAATATGGTTAGAAAAAATATATTTTTTTAATAAAGTGTGTTATAAATTGACTATGTTGACTCTACCATGTCATCCAGGGTATGTGCGAGATGATTTGTAAAAAAAAAGTTTTCCAAACATACAACATACGAGTAGTGAAATAACCCAATCCAATAAGATTATTATGGGAAACTTCTAAATATATTTCATCCACAATAAAAAGAAAGTGATTTTTAGATAATTTTTGTGTTTCTGGAAGTTATGACCAGTGTCTATATATTGTTCTAATAATCTCTCAACCTTAAAATTCATTACAATGATAAGAAATATTGGGAGAAAATTTTAAAATAAAACTAATCCTACAATACTTTAGATTAGTTAATATAATAACATGAATTTTCTCGTGTAGAATATATATTAGAATCTTATTAATTCATGTAAATATTTCAACAAATATGGATGAATCGATGATAATTGATAGCATAATCCAACCATAAATAACACTTATAGTCATGTGAATATGACTCCATAAAATTAAATTGTGAAAACTAGAATTAATTCTGGGGATTATTGTTTATGGTGTAATAAAATTAAATTTTTTAAGAGGAATACTCTTAATAAGAGAGTGAATAAAGATTACAAGGATGTTAAACTTATTGGAAGAAGGTCACATTATTATTTTTGAGTGGCCACACTCTTTAATTTTGTAAATGATATGAGTAATTTAGTTATTGATAGAGTAATTTGATTTAAATTTGAAGGAAATAATATATTTTCACAAGAAGATTATTCGGATCGATGAAATCAATGATGATGATTTTTGGAAAGAATCCCACAAAAATTTTATTAGAGAGGGTGGTGAAGGTGCGTGTGGATGGTGAAACTGAGTATGCTACATTAGTAAAAATTAAAATGTACATTATGATTAGTTAAAATGGATGAGGAATTACAAAATAGAAATAGTAATGGTTTCAAATTCCCAATCCGTTCCAAAAAATTTGAAGTCCAATAAAAAGGGATGGTGGTGAATAAGGATAATGATATTTTTATTATATGACCATGGAACCTAGAAAATGAAAAGATGATAGATAAAGAATTAAAATCTAAACCATATTTTTCATAAAAATAGTTGAATGATACTATAGCTAAGATTCCACGAGTGAATGAAAATGACACTATGATTTCAAATGAACTTCATGTTTCAAAATTAATGAATGATATAAGCATGAAGAAGGGTAGATAATTTTTTCCATTAAAAAAATATTTTTACATCATTAGAATGAATTATCTTCCATGATGAAAATTTTTAGGTCTTGTAAATTCCACATCATTCCCATATTATAATTATCATTATTTAAATAGAGATTTGATGTTTTAGATATAATAAAATGAATTCAATTAGACTAAAATTTTAGTTGTATATAATTTTTAAATAGTATAATGCTTTTAAATGGTATCATAATTTAATGTGGATTATTATTGAAGAAAAATAACAAGGTGAATATATATACAAACCATCCATTGTAGGGGAATTACAATTGAAATTATTCCCAAATGTTATTTAATATATTCATAAAATCTCAAATCAGAATATCCCTAACATATAAGATTATTGAAGGTATGAGTCACCCTCGACTATAATTCTTATGATATATTCTAAATATAATAATCATTAGGTAGTGTTATTCTATAAAAAATGTGATAAAATTTATAAACACATGATAATCGGGATATGACTGTTAAGATCAGTAACAATTCAAAATAATTTTGAAAATATGGTTTTTATAGATAATGAAAAATAATATTACGTTTTTATATCACATAGTGGTTTTATTATGGATAAATTTTTTGAATAAATTATTGACTATTGTTTTCCATGAAGAGTTTTACTATATAGAAATTTAGTTTTGTACTGATTACATAGTGATAAACAACATGAGATGCTATAAAATTGTTTTCATCAATTATGATAACATTCAATTCTAATATCCAGTTAAACTAGTTGGATGTTTCCTAAGATGGGTTACTTTTATGATGGAATAGATAATAACATTGGAAATTTGAGGATTGGTATACCATGATTAGATAAGTATGTTTTTTATGAAAAATGAAAACAAGATTCCAAAATTTATGTAGGATTTGAAAATAATTCCATATAGGGAGATAAAATTTCCTTAGGGGTGATGATTTTTATATTTTCACCATCAATATATCAATGTGTAATGTCCTTGGTCCGATTTCCCTAGATGACTGGGATGTGTATTTAGGTTATATCCATTGATCCTCCACATACACCATGTTTTTTGACTTGAATCTATGAAAAATTTAATGTATTGGGGATAATGTTTTCTTCGGTACCAAATAACAATCAGAATGGGAAAAATGATGAACATAATTTGAAAAATAAACTCCTAAATATATGTAACGAACCAAGATGGGTCTCCATCCAAACTAGCACCCGACATGATATTCGATATGGCCCGAAGGGCGTTCCTGATCCCCACTGTCTATCACCAGTGCCCAGGTATCAAACTAACCCATGAGAATGATTTACCCGAAATAGAAAAGAAAAAAAATTGACAAGAAAAATAAACTAAAAAAAATGGAAAACCAAATTGGGCCTTGAACTAAAATAAAATTTAAAGGTTTACAATAGGATCCAACATCAGAAAAGTAAAGACAACAAGATAAACTAAAACTCTAACTCAAACCCCCAATAAACAAAAGTGGTGTTACAACAACAAGCTACACACGGTAATAAAAATGAGAACACTATCCACATCCCAAACCACCATTGTTGATCACGGTGCCTTAACATAGAATACACAAAGATCAAGGTCTAAATATACCCAAAGGTGTATATAGGGTGTCATCCAAGAGCCCAATTGGAAGTCACCCAATAAAAATGCTCTTTGTATAAAAATTGAATGAAAAATATATTTTCTAGCTAAATAATTAAAGAACACTAAAGCATTATCAACATTTAATAAATAGTGTCTATAAAGAAAACACTTTCAAAGAAAATAACTTAAATAAAATTAAAAGAAGACACCCTTACATTTAGGAAAACTCAATCCTGCAGGAAAGCCCGAATACTACATCTTATGTCAACGGTGAGTGTATAGTAATCTAAGAGAACCAAAAGTGGGAGAGGCCCTATAAGTACTAAAAATAGAATGGGACCCTAGAATATCATGTCTCGGTGAACAATAGTATAAGAATAACAGCAATATATGTTCTCATTCTCGAGCCACTAGTAGGGCAACACATCCATAACCGAGTGGTCTCTAGACATCATCCAATGTTTAGTTAGTGTTGTTATCATCAATCCAGCTAAGTGAAACTGGGCCAGCGCCGCTTCCATATCAATAGAACACAAGATCTAGTCTGCCCACCTAGTAACTAGGCTATCCTGTTTTGTGATCAAGATGTACCAATATCACATTTCATGTCAAACTCAGATGGAAAAAAACAAACAGGGTGTTACCAAAACCCAACGCCACACTTTCATACACACAAAATTCATTTGAAATAGTCCTCATATATAAAAAAAACTTTACACAAGTAAACTACTACCGTTTTTTCACCGGTAATAATTATTTATTAAAAAATATTATATTTTTTGTAAACACGTTCTTTAAAAGGAGACATAACATGGATTAATACCCAAAACCAACCCAGCCACACAGTTAAAAGACCATTTTCCACAGTAAAAAAAACACTATAATTTTTATTATGAAATTCTAGAAGAATAAACATGACATTAAACACCAAGGCCCCACTCTAACCCTCTTTTTGGACAAAACGCACATTAATGCTACACCAAATCATAAACCGCACACTTTGTGCATTTTCACAAAAAAAATGAAAAATATATAAAAACACTAGAAGAGAGTTAAATGTGGGTTTTCACTGAAAAAACCCACTCAACCCACACAACACCTTCCCTTATGACCAAACACATGAAACACACTATCAAAAACATGCTTAACGCCACATTCACAAATGTAAAACAAACTGCACATAGTATTAAACACTATTGATTTACTAAATGAATGTTTTCAACCAATGAACACACCCACACCATATGAAAATGCTACCAAACAATTCTAATACATAGAAAACCCCAAGAAAACCAAATCTGAATCCCAATTAATTAATCAAGGAACATTAGAAATTACTACGAAAGAAAATTGAATCACTAAATATTGTCTAAACGTGGAAACACCAACCAGTGTGTACCGTCTTTGCAAAAAAATCCACAGACTCCCACCGCATGCCACACACACTGCTTGAAAAAGTACTTGGACCATAAATCAAGAATTCGAACAAAATTGAGAATAAACAACGACCCCTACCAAACCTTATACTCACCGGAAGAAATAAAATTCAAAATAAGAGTAAAGAAGTTAACCGATTGGGGAAGGGGGGTTGCGGCATGGCGACAACCAGCTGGGAGGAGCTCGGAAAAAGGGAGAAGCACACTAAACCAGTCTGTGGGTAGCAAGAGATGTGCACAGGGTAGCCGCACCTGAACCAGGCCGCGCTGGTAGGTGGATTCACATCGACTTGGGTCTCACTGGAAGGGGGTTTCGACACCGGTGATCCGGGCCAGAGGGATGACTAGTGTAGGTGGTTCACATAGGGGTCTGGGCGACTGTGTGAGATGGATGACTGGGAGCAGGGGTGCGGCGCCGGGGCTTTGTGTGAGGTCGTGTAATGGTGTGAGATGGGGAAGCCGGTGGATAGCACATGCAAGAGGACCGGTAGATAGCACGGGAGAGCAGGCCAGTAAGGGGGTGCGGCGTGATCCAGAAGAGAGGATGGGTGATGTTTCGATAGAAAAGAAATTGGGGTGTGGAGTGTTGCGCAAAAACCAAACACAACTAAAATATTTAAAATAGTATTAATCATAAATGAAAATTAAAACTAAGGAAAAACCCAATAATAATAATAATTATAATTGTAATATTAATAATAAAAAATAGGTATACTACTTAATAGAATTATTATCATTAGCACTAAAAATAGTAATAGTAATAATATCTTCATATAATATTATTATTACCATAAAGCTATCCATTATGTTAATTACATTTTTCTTATTTTTTTTATTTTTACTTTATCGTTCACTTAATTTTATTTCTTTGTTTTTAATTCAATTTAATCAATTAATTGAGCATCAGGACATCACCTAGTGGACCAAGCAAGGTCACGTAGTTTCAAAATCATGACTCGCCAGAGTGTCGAACGTTGTCAACCCTAAAAAACCCCAATTATCGACAAAACTCAAAATTCATTCGGGACGCATCCCACACCTCAACCGAATATTTTTAAGCCATGCAAATTAATAAATTGACTGTAACATAATCTTAAATTAACAATATTGGTTGGAGTGGTCATTTAAGAAGGGGGTGAATTGAGTTCCAATTAAAATTTCTATTAAAAATATTTCTCTTAAAATCCCCATATTTGAAAACAAAGTTAAACTGTAGTGAATATATATAGATTTTAAATGTTCAATTAGTTTCTCAAAGACTAATTAGGTCTCAGTTAATTTAATCTAAAGATTAATTTTACATTTGAAACAATCTTTCTGCCCAAATGGCCCAAAGGCCTTCTTTTTAATTTTATTATAGTGGTCCCCCTTTTAAGGGTTGAAGGGGAACATGTACATGACTTGTAAGCCCAAGGCACAAGGCCTGACATGACCCGTAATAAGTATAAACACTTGCTAATTTAACTATAAAAGTAACTTTAAAACAAATTATATTTCAAAGTAGTTTGCAGCAGAATATGAAATATATATAGTATACTTATGACTTAAACTAAAATGCACAACAGATGTAACCAAGAGGTTCAGTCTCATGCTGAGACTTAGTCCTCTCAACAATTTATATAAATTGATCCACACCCTGGATCGGGGTAAACAACAGTGAACACACTGTCCATGTACAAAGACCTCTACCACATTTCTACATGGGAAAATAGACAACAGCTCTCAGGTGTCCAGGTCTTACTCGACCTCTACCACTATCCTCAGTGGGAAACAAGTGAGTTATGGAGTATCAGTGAGGATTTAAGAATACTCCAGTTTAGTTAGGAGATAGTGTGTGTGTAAAATAAATAGTGTACACACACTACTCGAAATGTAGATGAAAGAATCACTAAAGTAAATGTGAATGTGTTTAGAAAAGCTTTAGTGATTGGCAGTGCAGCTCTGGACTCATTTGATTGGCCAGAAAAGCTTATGAGTCCTTCTCTAGTTTTTTCTAAAAAACAAAGTGTCGTTTTCTTCCTTGGATCCAGGTTCAGTTTATCAGCCTGAGTGCATGAAGTGTTTGTTTTAGTTCTTCACTGAAGATGCAGCTTGTTGTTTCCTCTAGAATGAGTGGCTTCACGTATGTCCAGGATTCTTGGAGTATGGATGTAGCCTTGAGTGAATGATCCACGTTTGAAAGTTGTTGGACCTTTTTCTTTTTCACCTTCGTGTGCCTTCATAGTTCCTTGGTTCACTCTATTTCATTACATCGACATGCCTTTACAGCTAGGTCTTTATCTTATCTTTTATAGATTTCAACTCCAGAAAATGGGAATGATTACCTTTTTCATGGGTACTAGGTACAGTTCTCTGACATGCCAACAGATATCATTAAATAACATTAACTGCATTAAAAACATCAAATGTAACCATTAGATTAATAAATAAATAGTATTGATAGTATCTAGTTTGACTGGTTGGTCAATCATTAGTAGCCGTAGATGTGTACGGTGGACTTTTTATAGCTGCGATCTTCTATCGGTAGTTCTTTGAACTTGTATCGGTATATCTTTGCGGCGGTAGCTCTTGGTATTGGTAACTCATTCTATCGGTAGAATTACTCTATCGATAGATCTTGTTATCGGTAGCTCGATGTATCGGTGACTCTGTACTTGTTTTGGTAGTTTTGGTTATCGGTAGCTCCTTGCATCCGTAGCTGTTTGCACTTGTATCGGCAGGCTTACTCTATCAACAGACATCTATTGGTAACTATCTGTGAACTGGTTCTATCGGTAGACTTCTGCATATCGGTAACTCTGTGCATATCAGTAGCTCTGTGCATATTGGTAACTCTAATAATATTGGTATCCTTAGCTTATCAGTGACTCTGTCTATTGGTAGACTATGTCTATCGGTAGACTAAGTACCAGTAGCTCTGTATCAGTAGGTATACACAGACCAGTGACTAAAACTTGTCTATTTTATGTAAAACATATCTGAATGGGTTAGAAGTACTTCAGAACTCATATAAACATGAATAAACATTTATTAACATATATCAAGGACTATTTTAAAATTATTATCATTATGATAACAGTATATCATAGATTGAGCAAATTTGAATATAGATAAACATTAATTGGGATTATCAAAGTATGTGAAAGAATAATTGGGATTATCAAAACTGGTGGGGTCAGAAATCTCCCCCTTTTTTTATAATCACAACTTATGATATTATAGTTTTAAAAAAGTGCGTAATTGTATCAGAGGATATATCATTAAATGTAGTTAGCTCAGACATAACTGTATATTAAAGAACATAATTTATCATAGGTAGAATTAAATGTGATAGTATCAGAGAGGCAAAGAATGGATGGATAATATTTCTCCCCATGGGTGAATATTTCCCCCTCTTGGGTACTTTGAGAATATTTCTCCCCTTTTTTTGATAATCTTTGTAGAATACTTCTCCCAATTTGTGATAATCAAAATGTTGGAACCAACAAGGAGAAGAAGAACAATATGAGAAATAAAAGAAAGCCACATATATTAAATGTTGAAAAAGGGTACATAGAAAGAAATCAAAATACAATGGATTCCTATCAAACATCTTAGCCACTTGTTCAATCCACATTACCAATGTGTGATTTTCCCTTTGGATCAGAAGAGGATTCAGGTGGTGTGGATGCAGGTGAAGGATTAGGATTTATAGAGATGATCACAGGAGGCTGATCCACAGACACAATTCCTGGCATGTACTGAGGAGTTATTTGAGTGATCACAGGTGTGAGGCTTCGAATGGCTTGGGTAGGAGTCATCTAAACATGAGAGATAGTAGAGGTAGAGGCAGGTAAGGCTGGAGGTATAATAGATGGCCTAACATCAACATGCAGGAAAGGAAGTAAGAGAATTCTGAAATCCATAATTATTCCTCCTCCGATCTCCATAGAAGATATGAAATCATCACTATTCTCCATGAATTTGTCCAACACTAGAGTCAATTCCCTTATCTTTCTAACTTGTTCTCTAAAGGCTTGATTGACAAGAGGAAGCTTCATATTCTCTATCAGAATCTTGAAGTGGTTGGTCATTTGGTGCTTCGTGTAAATATTTTGGAAATAAGAGTCTACCTTTTCTAGCACTTCTCTCTGAGAGGCAGAAAATTCTCTCATATAGTCTTGAAATATCTTCATTATTTCTTTAGATGAATCTCTAGTAGAAAAAATAACTTTTATCAGGTCGGATGAGTCCACAGAGCCACTGGATGAAACTAAACCAAGCCCCTCCTTCATCAGAGCTCGAATCTGATTCAAATCCACTAAGGGTTTAGTAGCAACCGAACCAATTAAGAAAGTTACTATTTCCATGACGTTTTTGGTCAACACACTGATAAGATTTTGAACATGGGAATCCTGGGTTTTAACATGATCTTTCATGGATGTTTTAAAACCTTAGAACACTGAAACCATCTAGCTTACAACACTTATGACACAGGCTAAGTCCTTGCCTACATGAGATTTTGAACTCACGTAAGAGTCCCAAGAGACAACAGATTTCTTTAGAGCTTCAAGATCTGCTTCCAGTTTAGATACTTGAGTCTAGAAATTTTGACTTCTTCCGCTATTTCGGCCACAAAAGTTGAAAATTACAACCTAGAGAGAGTTCAAAAGATATTTCCAAAATACTCATCTCTTTAACAAAAGAATGGTTCATCTCCGCAACTGAGGCACTAAATGACTCTTTCAGTTCATCCTTTAAGGATTCAAGGTCAGCCCTGGTGAACATATTCGTAGGAGAAACTGTAATAGGTACTCTTTAAGATGCTAAACCGACCATTGAGTCAGTCATGATTGATTTAAATAATGATGCCAGAGAAACATCCATCTTCTTTACCTCTTCCAAAAAATTGTCCTTAAGCTTTTTCTTCAAAATATCCAAGTCAGGCATTCTGACCACATCTTCAGGAAACAACTCAGTCTCAACATCAAAAATAATCTTTGGTCTATTTAGAGATGCCTCATTATCAGAATCAGGATAGTCTAAACCACAGACCACAAAACCTGGGTTTTCTGCCCAATCCTCAATATCAACAGCCACTATAACACTTCCAAACATGGTTTGATGCTCCCCCTCAATGGGTGAAGTCTCTTGTACCGAAAGATAATTCTCAGTATGTATTTCTTCCTCAGAATAATCTTCTACTATCAATTCTATCCCTGCAACAGCAGGAGGGTCCTCTGGATTAGGTACAGCTTCTTCCATTTCTCCTTCCACATCCTTAATAGGAACAACTGAGCATCCAATTAATGGACTCAGACTTAAAAAAATAGAATCAGATGCTTAAGAGACATTCTCTCTTTCTTCTTCATGCTCAGGGGTGGTTGATCTTCCTCATCAACAAAAGTCTCTTCTCCATACTAAGGCTTCATTTTTAGAGGATACAATTTCAGAAGTAGGACTTGGAGGAAATTTAGGATCCCTTCCATTATCCATAGAAGTATCTTCTTATTAATTCTCATCACTGTAATCAGGTTCTTCTTCATCAGGTCCTAGACCTGGATCCTTCACATCCTTAGGTCTTGAAGGATGATCCATAGGATTAAATTTATCATATACCTTCTGTTCATCATTAACCCACTCTCCTCTCCATGGGTTCCAATTTATCTTCATGTATTTTCAAATTGTAGTTGTGATATAAAAGGTATTCCTTACTAACACTATCTCATCTTGAGACTCAGCTACCCCTTTCACTTTGATCATCATTGAGACCAACTTGGCAAAGAATATGGCATTAGTCTTTGATTTCGGCCTTGTCATGTCTTCCATTTGAAACATCAGCAATATATACAGATTCACTTTTACACAATGTCTCAAGAGATGCAGGAGATAGATATCCTGATATCTAAAATTCGCAAAGTTTCCTCTCCTTGGTATTAAGACATGTTTAAAAAATTTAAACAAAAATATGTCCTCTCCATTCATTTTAGCAGCCACTACTTGTCTTTGACTTCTATCATAGGTGATCTCTTCCAATGCAGTTTCATAATCAAATATATCACTTGTAGGTGGCATAACTATTGAGTAATATCCAGAAAAACCTTAATGTGGAACCTTCAAGCATTCATCCCACTCTACAGATGAAAAAGACATCTCCTTTACATTCAGAAAATAAGTTACTTGGTTCTCATATTCAGATTTATCAAAGCTTACAAACTCATAAAAATGTTTTACTAGTTTCAAAAAGTAGGGACCATTGTTGTTCGAAAAGAAATCTACCCATTTTTTATCTTCAAGAACTTCGATCACTAACGACTTGCTAGTAAGCAACCATTCCACGCAAAACTCTTTTTCAATCATAATAACTCTATTCTGTAACATAGGATTGACTAGTCACCTACCCGACCTAGTTCTACCAACACTACCACTTGCTTCTGGCACAAACTTATGCTTCATTTCATTCAGCTCATCAGTGTCATCTCTGATGGAATGGAGTTTGGTTTTTTCCATCTCTAGTTCGAGGGATTTAGGGTTTTCGAGAGATACGGGAGATAAGGTTTGAGGGTAAAGGGTTTGAGGCTTGGTGGATTGGGAAGTAGCTAGGACGTTGTTTTAATCATTTAGGAATCATAAAATAAATAAATAAAATCAAATAAAGTAAAAATGATTCAGATTCTGGTGGCAGACAGAAGTTTAAAACAGCGCACTCCTTGGTAGGATTTATCGGTGATAATTCCTATCAGTGAGGTCCATCAGTGAGGTTTCATATCGGTGATGATACATCGGTGAGGATTAACATCGGTGAGTATTCACATCGGTGAGGTTACATCTCTAAGGTTACATCAGTGAGGTTTCATCGGTGAGGTTACATCGGTGGGGTTACATCGGTGATGTTACATCGGTGAGGTTACATCGGCGAGGTTACATCGGTGAGGTAGCTACCGATCAAGGTTAATCATTCCCAACTAATGTATAATGTAACTTAACTTATTCAAACTCAATGGTTTAGTGAAAATGTCATCTAATTGATGTTCAGTACCTATAAACTCAAGAATAATATCACCCTTTTGGTAATGATCTCTCAAGAAATGGTTCCTTACATCAATGTGTTTGGTCCTAGAGTGAGACATAGGGTTATTCAGAATTTTTATTGCACTAGTATTATCACAAATGATTGAAACATGCTTAAAATCATATCCATATTCCAAAAGAGTGTTTTCATCCACAAAATTTGTGCACAACAACTACCAGAAGCTATGTACTCTGCTTTGGCAGTGGACAAAGCTAAAGAATTATTCTTTTTACAACACCAAGATACTAAGGATTTTCCTAACAAATGACATGTTCCTGATGTGATTTTTCTATCTAACTTGCAACCAGCAATTTTAGCATCTGAATAACTCATTAACTCAAAGGATTTTTCTTTTGGGTAAAACAAACCTAAGGTTACAGTGTGTTTAAGATACTTAAAATTTCTTTTAACAGCAAGTAAATGGGATTCCTTTAAATTAGCTTGAAATCTTTCACACATACATACACTAAACATAAAATCTGGTCGACTAGCAGTAAGTTAAAGAAAGCATCCAATCATAACTCTATAATTCGATTGATCCACTGGTTTCCCAATTTCATCTACATCCAATTTATAGACTATACTCATAGGAGTATCCATTTTCTTAATATTATCCATACCGTAACGTTTTGAAAATCCTTTGTATATTTACTTTGATTCAAAATATGAGCATTTTCATTTTGAAAAACATGAAATCCAAGAAAATATTTGAGTTCTCCAATTAAACTCATTTCAAATTCATGTTGCATACTCTTTGAAAAATAAGTATATAAAGAATTTTTAGAAGATCCAAAAATAATATCATCAATATAGATTTGAACTATTAAAACATCCTTATAAATTCTTTTAATAAAAAGAGTCGGATCAGCAATCCCTTTAGTGAAACTTTTTAAAATACGAAAATTACTAAGCCTATCATACCAAGCTCTTGGAGCTTGTTTTAAACCATATAAATCTTTAGATAGTTTGAAAACTTGATTTGGAAAATGAGGATTATTAAATCCATGTGGTTGTTCAACAAAAACATCTTCAACAATAAAACCATTTAGAAAAGCACTTTTGACATCCATTTGATATAATTTGAAATTCAGATGAGTAGCATAGGCAAGTAAGATATTAATAGCTTCTAATATAGCTATAGGGGAAAAGGTTTTCTCATAGTCTATACCTTACTCTTGACTATATCCTTGTGCAACTAACCTAGCTTTGTTTCTAACTATGTTTTACTAACTCATCAACTTTGTTTCTAAAAACCCATTTATTGTCTATTGTTAAAGTGTCCTTGGGTCTGTCAACTAATTCTCAGAATTTGTTTCTTTCAAATTGATTTAACCCTTCTTGAATAGCCATTACCAAAAATTCATCATTGATTGCATCATTGACATTTTTAGGTTCTAGCTGTGAAAGAAAAGCTTGATGTTCAACCTGATTTCTTAGAGAAGCTCTAGTCTGTGTCCCTCTATAAATATTACTAACAACATCATCCAAAGGATGATTATTTATAATCCTAGTTGATCTAGTAAAGGTAGGGCTAGAAATTTCTGGTTCATCTCTATGTTCGGGTTCTATAGCAGCAGATTCCGGAATATGTCCAGAACTGGATGTTTTTACAGTAGGTTCTTTAGTTTTATTATTAAGGTCCAGAACAATCAATTCTTCTTCAAGATTTTCAAGAGAGGTTTTATGCTCATGTGGATCAGTTTCATCAAACCTGATGTGAACAGATTCATCCACTCATTTGGTCCTTTTATTAAAGACTATATAGGCTTTTCTAGTTAAATAATAACCAAGAAAAATTCCTTTATCACTTTTAGAAGAAAACTTGTATAGATTATACTTTGTATTGAGGATAAAGACTTTGCAGCCAATGAATCTAAAGTAACTAAATTTGGGTTTTCTATTATTCCATAGTTCATATGGGGTATTATTGAGAACAAGTCTAATTAATACACTATTAATAATATAACAAGCTGTATTCACAGCTTCAGTCCAAAAGTAAATAAGCAGGTCATACTCATTATGCTTGGTTCTTGCTATTTCGAGAAGGGTTATATTTCTTCTTTCTACCACACCATTCTGCTGAGGTTTCATAGGAGCATAAAATTGGTGACTATAGCCATTATGTGAGCAATAAGATTCAAACTCATGATTTTCAGACTCACGACCATGATCACTTCTCAGGGTTTTAATCTTAAGTCCACTAAGGTTTTCGGCAAATTTGGAGTATTTAATAATATAAGAACAAGATTCACTTTTGTGAGCTAAGAAGTATATCCAATTATATCTATAAAAGTCATCTACAATGACATAAACACAGTGCTTCCCATTTAAACTAGAAACTATAGAAGGTCCAAAAAAGTCCATGTGAACCAACTCAAGAGGTTGAGAAGTTGAAACTTTTTTCTTTGATTTAAAAGAAACTTTATGTTGCTTTCCCTTTTGACAGGGATTACAAACATTGTCATTTTGAAATTCATGTTTTGGTAGGTCTCTAACCAAGTTCTTCATAGTCAACTTTCTATGTGAATGGATGTTGCAGTGTCCTAATCTTCTGTGCCATATCCAAGATTCATTATGAGAAGCATATAAACAAGTAACATTTTTCGTAGCTAAATAATTCAGATCAACAACATAAACATTTTCATTTCATAAGGAAGAAAATTCTAAAACATTTTTAGAGTTAAAAACATTACAAGAATCATTTTCAAATTTCATATTAAAACCATCATCAGATAACTGAGAAATACTTAAAAGATTGTATTTATGTCCATCAACAAATAAAACTTTAGAAATTAAAACTTAATTAGTGTTACCAATTTAGACTAGGCCGATGATTTTTTCTTTAGAATTATCACCAAAGGTGACATAGCCTCCATCAAATTTTATTAGACTCTAGAAGAATGATTAATCTCCAGACATGTTCCTTGAACATCCACTGTCTAAGTACCATATCTTCTTGTGAGAACTCTTCAAGCAGGTTTCCTACAAAACAGGTTTAAACAAAAAATGGTTTTCGTACCCAGATCTTCTTGGGTCTTTTTAGGTTAGCAATCAAATCTTTAGGTACCGAAATTTGTCTTATGGGTCTCATATAATTTACAGAATCAATATATTTTGAAAGATAAACTTTATTTTATCTATAGCCATATGGATAAATTGTTGAAGCATAAAAATTTCCAAAACATGAACAAGCAGAATTTGGTCCAGATTTTGGAAGAAATCGAGTTTTAGTGAACTGTCTATGTCCAGGTTGATATCCCAAACTAGTAGTGTACTTTGGTGCAACATTCTTACCTAACATTTGAGTAAGTGTATCTTTTACTTTAGTGAACATTTCTAAGTCCTTTCTATGTTGATCATTAGACATTTTTAGTTCAGTATTTTCCTTTAACAGTTGAGAATTCTTTTGCTTTTCTATATCAAAGGCAGATTTAACATTGTCAGTGAGAGCATGTTGTTTATTTAGTGACTAGTATTTGTCCTTAAGTTCATTACATGTTTCATCCTTCATATTAAAATATTCAAATAGTTGAGCCGTAGAAATATTTTCATCATTATCTGAATCACTGTTATTTTTAGAATAGAAATCATTCAGCGTGGGGGAAAGCGGTACCTCAGAGGTATTGGTCATGAAACACATGTTGGCAAGATTCTTTTCAGAATCAGAATATTCATATTCACTTGTGCTGTCCTCCGAAGCACTCCAAGTAGCATTCATGTCTTTCTTGTACTTCTTTTCCTTATAATCATATTTATTTTTGAATTTTAATTTTGGACATTCATCCATGATGTGTCCGTTCCTCTTACATTCATAGCAGACTATATCATCTTCGTTATCAGATTTCTTCTAATCCTTCTTTAAATAAACCTTGTTGTCATACAATCCTTTTGTAGTTAGATTTTCTGAATAATTTCTTCTTCCTATAAAACTTCTTGAATCTCCTGGCTATTTGAGCCATCTCAGCATCACTGTCTGAATCCGAATCTTCCCGGGTTGGACTTTCAGTAGGTACATGCATTTTCTCCTTGTCTTTTCTCTTTGAAGCAGTAGACGTGAATTCCATGAATTTCCTATTGGGTTCATCATCTTCTTCATTTTTTACCTTAAGTTCTTCCTCATACATCATTAATTTACTAATAAGCTATTTGACAGGCAAGGAACCAATGTCACATGATTCTCTGATTGAAATAGAAGTGCCCCTCCATTGTTCTGGTAGACATCTCAAGATTCTCATGATTTGTTCCCTTTCTGGAACAACCTTTCAAAGTGAGCTCATAGTATTGACAATCTATAACACCCCAAGCTTCTACGGTACGCTTCTCTTGGAATAATGCGACAGCGTGTGTTGTACGCAACATCGAGTTCTTACACATCATAACTAATCAAACTAGCGGTTATGAATAATACTGCATACTTTTTAAAATTATATATATTTTATATTTCAAAAAGGACTTCATTTTTGGATTCATAATATCGAAATTATCATAAGTTGAATTTTTGGTATTTTTCTGAGAACTTCCAATTTTTATGAATAGTGAAAAATACTTAAAAACAACTTTTTTAATCAAAATAATTTATATTGATAAATTATATTATTTAGTGGTTTTAAAGTATAATTAGAATATATTTTTACCATTTTATCCAATGGTGTTCATTATAATTAATTTCACTTTGAAATTGGACATAAACAATTGTCAATCTTTTGATATATATTGTTTTTTAAAAACACCCTATTTTTTGTGACATCGGGAATTAATTATAAAATTAATTAATGAAACTTTTATGTTTGGAATTTTGTAAAATAGACATCATTTTTGAATTTGTAATATCAATTATAGCTTAGGGTGAAATTTTGGCATTGTTCTAAAAAACTTCAATGTTTGATGAATACTGAAACTACTAAGTGGTAGTTAAAACACTGAATTTTTCATAAAACATAATGTTACCGCTTCTGTGATTGGAATTTCAAAAATCCGAGAGACACGGTTAATATCAAGGAGTAAAATGTGGTTCAATGAGATGAAAATAATTTTTGGTAAATAGTAACTTTTTACTTTTATTTACCACGGTTAAAAGTAAATAGGGTAATTAAGGGTAAAAATGATATTAATATTACCCAAACACATGTACTAATTCTATTGGACAAATGTATCTTGGCCAAAAACAACCTTAGGAATAAAATTTTATCATTTAGGTCCACTTGGATTAGATTAGGACATTTATTATTATTTAATTCAAAGAAGAGTTAAAAGAGTTAAATCAAAGTTTATTTACTAAAACAATTTTAATATAGGGTTATACAGAAGATAAATTCGATTGTAAATATTCATTAGAAAGCTAAAAATATTTCATACATAACGATATTTTATTTATAATTTTTAGATATGAAATAATGATGCAGTAATTACAATAATAGTGAAAAATTAAAATAATTGATATTATAAATACCCAAATAAATAAAATTTGAGACTTTTAATGAATTACACTAATTTTCTAGAATAATATGACATATTAGGATTGATTTTATTGACTTTTTTAGAAGTAATCATTCTGTTCTGATTTTTACAAAAATCAATTATTGAATAGTGTCAAAATTGACATAAAAGAGTTTTATTAAAACAAATATTAAATTATTAATTGATATTAAATTCCTAAAAATCTAAAGCTCATCCAGGTGACTTATATCAAGATAGGTATATCATTAATGGACCACTTGGGGGTCTCTTGAATGTATATAGTAAGTTTATTAACCATATAATATAAAAATACAAAGAGACATTGTAAAAGTGAAACTAATTAACTAAGAGATAATACTTAATGATAAGGTTAATATAGTAACCCAAACCTATCTAAATTCTATTGGTTGAGTGGTTTTTGTCCTATCCCAACCTTAACCTCTAAATAATCCACATTTGATCCATTAGAAACCGAATATGAATTTATTATAAAATAATATTTCTAGCTTTTCCAAAGGTTCCCCTCACCCCTCTTATAAAAGGGCACTCTCCCTTCTCATTAACTCACACCTTCAAAGCCTTTTGGCTCAGCCAAAATCTGCCCAAATACACTCTCAACTTCCCTCACTTCATCCTATAGTCCTTCCTTTAGTCAGAAATCCATCCTAGGAGCCCTTTTGATCAAATCAAAATGAAGAACCCGAAGAAGATGTAATGATTTCACCACCCTTTTCCAAGTTCCATTCTTCTTCATCTTCTTCCTTCTTTGTTATTACCATTATAAAATAATAACTCCAGTATCTTATATATACTATGATGTTATTATAAATATGGTACAACCATATTCAGTATTCTATCCATCCTTTGAATAACGTGTCCCCATACGTGCGTACGTACGACTTAGCGTCTCCATGTCGTGGTGTAATTGTTATTTAATAAATTATTATCTGGATGGGTATAATCATGATGTGTAACTCATGTAAATAATAAATATAACATGATAATGATCCTTATATATGATATACCATCCAATTATATATTATTTTAATATCAAAAGAATGATATTGTCGCTTGTGCGTACGTACAGACTACCGTCTCCACGAACGCGATAAGATTCATTCTCCATTGTATCCATTCAAGTATAATTCTCATTTGATGATTAATAATAGTATATAAGGACTTGATATCAATCTTTATATGATTGTTATACAACCTATCCATGAAAATCACATCTTACCTAACAAAACATATAAAAAACGAGTAAGTTATCACCCGAAACAATGATAATACTAAGATATTATTAACAAATCAATGTTAAAAGATAATATATGATATCATATTAATATATATGATTATTGTATAATTTAATAACAATTATTTTACCATTATACATGAGGTTAACCTACCCCCAACCAAGGAAAATTACAAGGTAAGGGTTTATTTCGAAACCTCTTCATTATCCGAGGTTGTTTATACGTAATAATCTACTGGGATTTCTTTATCATCCACATCCATGTTACTTAAAAATGTATTTCAAAACAATTTTACTATTTACAATAATATGGGTTATAGACATTTATACCCTTGTTTGACTTTTTATAAGAGGATTATAAAGGAATATTTCCGTCATTTACCTAACAAGGGGCTTTTTAACCTTTTCGACAGAATTAAAGTAAGAATGTTTTTTTTAATTTAAACCGCAGGGGCGGCTATTTTCCGCCGTTATAAAATCGTCGAAACTTCCCTTACAATATTATAATAATATTTTCAAAGAAAATGTATATTTTAGAAATATATGACTCATAAATGATTTCCAAATAAAAATATATATTTCTCTAAAAAGAGTTTTGATTTCATCTATGTCAACATCCTTTGATGGATTTTACACTTATTTGAAGTTGATTTATTATGAAACCAAACTTCTATATTGTATTGAAGGTTTTGTGATATGTTTGAGTGTGGATGTGTTATTTTTATACCATTCATGGTTTATGGATGATGTATTTACATTTCGTATGCTATTTTTAATACGAATGGTTATGTTATGTTTAAACCTTTTCATATGGGAATGCATTGGAGTTAATATGTGACGGGTGGAGCACGCTATAGATCCTCGATGCATCGGTAGGACTCATGAGACAAACTAGTGTCTTGGCACAAGGCTTTGACAAAATCTTATTTGTAGTCGTGGCACGAGGCCTTGGCTATGTGGTTATGATAGTCGGGCATTATGCATTCCATCATTATGAAGTGGTTATTGATATTGCATGTGATTATTAGATTAGTAGAATATCCATGTGAATAAGTAAATGGAATTATTTCATTTTATTTTTTCCATACTATGTTGAGGTTCAAGTTTAAAAGGATTTTGTTTTAGTTATACACTGCCTTAAATGTTTATTCTTATTTATGAATGTTTTTGCTATATTGTTATCCTTACTGGGCATTTTAGCTCACCCCTTTTCAATGTTTTATTTTTCCCAGGATGTGAACAAGTAAATTATGAGTGATCTGCAGGGATATTATGAGGGGATAATACTGTCGACTATGGAGACAATATGTTGTTGTAGTAGTTTTTCACTTTATTATGTAATGTAAAACTTTATGAAAATATATAGTGTTTCCAAGGCTACTAAACCAATTGGTCTTTCGAGATTTGATCTTTCTTGTGGTCATGCCAATGTTATGTAATAATTCACCGACTCTGGGTAACTGGGGTCGGGGCGTTACATTTGGTATCATAGGAAGTTTAGTACAAACCTTTGAAGCTAGATTTATACAAACTCTGATTAGAGCACATAGACTTAAGATGGACTTTAAGGATTAGTATAGAAGAACATCCTAGAATTTTGGTATTGTAGAGATTTTGTGAGTTTTCCGAGCAATAAATCCATGTCTGGATACGAGCAGGTAGAGGCGGCTCTGGCACATATGTAGCTAGGGGTAAAACCCGAAAACACCGCTTTGTGCTAGACTCGAAAGGGAACTGGTGCACGACAACAGGCCTTACTGCACTCTTGGTTACGACACTCCTGAGGGATATGCTTATGATAACTATCATTTTCTTTACAAATCATTACGAAAGGTTTAGGAGTATATAATTCCTCAAATAAATCATTTTTTTGATTATGGATAATATCCATAAATATTTCAATTTATGTTAAGTGTTTTATAAGTATGGAATTATGTATTTTGATTCATAAACTGATCTAGTTTATGCCATTGTTTAGAAATGGCACCTAGTGGAAGAAATGGAAACCGTATCAATGCATGTACTCCATGTATGTATTTCCCTCTTACTCAAGATAATTATAGTGGAACTGGTGATGCAACTGGTGCCGATCATCTAATCACCATACTGGGACAACTCACTCAGGTTATGAATAATAACCTTACCCGTATGGAGCACCCTGATCCGCAGCGTGGAGGATCAAAGTTAGATTTCTTCATGAGGCTGCAACCACCAATATTCATTGGGAGTACAAATCCATTAGTAGCGGAGCAATGGATATGTTCCCTAGAGAAAATATTTTAGGCTTTGGGGAGTAGTGAAAGGGAAAAAGTTATCATGGAAGTTTACCGCCTCACTGGAGATACTGATCAATTGTGGTCATTGATTCAAAACACGAAGGAAGATGATGAAGTATCAAATATAGAATGGAGGGAGTTCAAAGATCTGTTTTTAGAAAAATACTTTCCTCATGACCATCGAGCAGATATGGAAGGGAAATTTCTGAGTCTGAGACAAAAGGAGGACGAGAATGTCGCAAAGTATGAGGCTAACATTACAATGTTAGCAAGGTATGCTGGAGATTATATGTAACACCCCAAGCTTCTACGGTATGCTTCTCTTTGAATAATGTGATAGCGTGTGTTGTACGCAACATCGAGTTCTAACACACCATAACCAATGAAACTTGCCGTTATGAATAGTAATACCTACTTTTTGAAATTATATATATTTTATATTTCAAAATGGACTTCATTTTGGGATTCTGAATATCTAAATTATCTTAAGTTGAATTTTTGGAATTTTTCTAAGAACTTCCAATTTTTATGAATAGTGATAAATACTTAAAAACAACTTTTTTAATCAAAATAATTTATAGTGATAAATTATATTATTGAGTGGTTTTAAACTATAATTAGAATTTATTTTTACCATTTTATCCAATGGTGTTCATTAGAATTAATTTTACATTGAAATTGGACATAAACAATTATCAATCTTTTGATATATATTGTTTCTTAAAAACACGCTATTTGTTGTGACAACGGGAATTAATTATAAAATTAATTAATTCAACTTATATGTTTGGAATTTTTTGAAATAGACATAATTTTTGAATTCAGAATATCAATTATAGCTTAGGGTGAAATTTTGGCATTGTTCTGAAAAACTTCAATTTTTGATGAATAGTGAAACTACTAAGTGATAGTTGAAAAACTGAATTTTTCATAAAACATAATTTTACCGCTTCTGTGAATAGAATTTCGAAAATCGGAGAGACACGGTTAATATCAAGAAGTAAAATGTGGTTCAATGAGATGAAAATAATTTTTGGTGAATAGTAAATGTTTACTTTTATTTACCACGGTTAAAATTAAATATGGTAATTAAGGGTAAAAATGATATTAATATTACCATAACACATGTACTAATTCTATTGGACAAGTGTATCTCGACCAAAACAGCCTTAGGAATAAAATATTATCATTTAGGTCCACTTGGATTAGATTAGGACATTTATTATTTTTTAATTCAAAGAAGAGTTAAAATCAAGTTTATTTACTAAAACATTTTTAATATAGGGTTGTACATAATATAAATTCGATTGTAAATATTCATTAGAAATCTAAAAAGATTTCCTACATAAATATATTTTATTTATAATTTTTAGACTTTAAATAATTTAATTTACTTATGACACAATGATGATGCAGTAATTACCATAATAGTGGAAAATTAAAATAAGTGATATTATAAATATACAAATAAATATAATTTGATACTTTTTAGGAATTAAACTAATTTTATATGTTAATATGACATGTTAGGATTGATGCAATTAACTTTTTTCGAAGTAATCATTCTTTTATGAGTTTTACAAAAAATCAATTATTGAATAGTGTCAAAATTGACATAAAAGAGTTTTTTAAAACAATATTATATTATTAATTGATATTAAATTCCTAAAAATATACATTTAGGCCAAGAGACTTATATGATGATAGGTTCATCATTAATGGACCACTCGGGGGTCTCTTGAATGTATATGGTATTTTTATTAACCATATAATATAAAAATACAAAGAGACATTGTAAAAGTGAAACTAATTAACATAGAGTTAATACATAAAGATAAGGTTAATATAATGACCCAAACCTGTCTAAATTCTATTGGTTGAGTGGTTTTCGACCTATACCCACCTTAACCTTTGAATAATAAACTTTGGATCCATTAGAAACCGAATATGAATTTATTATAAATTAATATTTCTAGATTTTCCAAAGGTGCCCCTCACCCCTCTTATAAAAGGGCACTCCTCCTTATCATTTCTTCACACCTTCAAAGCCTTTTTGTTCAGAAAAAATCTGCCCAAATACTCTCCCAACTTCCCTCAATACAACCTAGAGGCCTTAGTTTGACCAGAAAGCCAACCTATGGAGCCCTTTTGATCAAATTAAAAGGAAGATCCTGAAGAAGAGGTAATGTTTTCACCACCCCTTTTCAAGTTCCTTTCTTCTTCCACTTCTTCTTTCTTTATTATTACAATTCTAAAATAATAACTCCAGTATCTTATATATAATTTGATGGTTATTTTAAATATGGTACAACCATATTCAGTATTCTATCCACCATTTGAATAACATGTCACCATACGTGCATACGTACGACTTACCGTCTCCACGTCGTGGTGTAATTGTTATTCAATATATTATTATTTGGATGGGTATAATAATGATGTGTAACTCATGTAAACAATAAATATAACATGTTAATGATTCTGTATATATGATATACCATCCATTTATATATTTTTTTTATATCAAAAGAATGATATTGTCGCTCGTGCGTACGTACGGACTGTCGTCTCCACGAACGCGATGAGATTCATTCTCCATCGTATCTATTAAAGTATAATTATCATTTGATGATTTAAAAATGATGTTTAAGGACTTGATATCATTCTAGATATGAATAAGATACAACCTATCAATAACAAACACGGCTTATGTAACAAAACATATAAAAGAAAATGAGTAAGTTAACACCCGAAACGACGATAATTCAAAGATATTATTAACAAATCAATGTTAAAAGATAATATATGATATCATATTAATATATATGATTCTTGTATAATTTAATAACAATTATTTTCCCATTATACAGGAGGTTAACCTACCCCAACCAAAGAAAAGTACAAGGAATGGGTTATTTCACAATCTCTTCATTATCCGAGGTTGTTTATACGTAAAAATCTACTGGGATCTCTTTATCATCCAAATCCATGTTTCTTAAAATGTATTTCAAAACATTTTTAATATTTATAAGAATATGGGTTAAAGTCATTTATACCCTTGTTTGACTTTTTATAAGAGGTTTATAAAGGAATCTTTCCGTCGTTTTCCAAACAAGGCGCTTTTTAACCTTTTTGAAAAAATTAAGGTAAGAATGTTTTTTTAACTTATACAGCGGGTGCGGCTATTTTCCGCCGTTATAAAATCATCGAAGCTTCCATTACAAGCTTATAAGAATATTTTCAAAGAAAATGTTTTATTTTATAAATATATGACTCTTAAATGATTTCAAAAATGGAAAGAGATATTTCTCTAAAAAGAGTTTTGATTTAATCTATGTCAACATCCTTTGATGGATTTTATGCTTATTTGTAGTTGATTTATTTAGATACAAAACATCTATATTGTATTGATGGTTTTGGGATATGTTTGACTGTGGATGTGCTATTTGTATACCATTTATAGTTTATGATGAAAGTATTGACATTTCGTATGCTAGTTTCAATACGAATGTTTATGTTATCTTTAAACCTTTTCATATGGGAATGCATTGGACTTAATATGTGACGGGTGGAGCCCTCTATAGCTCCTCGATGCATCGGTAGGTCTCATGAGACAAAATAGTGTCTTGGCACAAGGCCTTGGAAAAATATTATTTGTAGTCTTGGCACGAGGCCTTGGCTATGTGGTTATGATAGTCTAGCATTATGCATTCCATCATTATGAAAGTGGTTATTGATATTGCATGTGATTATTCGATTAGTAGAATATCCATGTGAATAATTAAATGGAATTATTTCATTTTACTTTTGCCATGCTATGTGGAAGTTCAAGTTTAAAAGTCTTTTGTTTTAGTTATACATTGCCTTAAATGTTTATGCTTATTTTTGAAAGTTTCCAATATATTGTTATCCTTACTGGGCATTTGAGCTCACCCCTCTTCTATGTTATATTTTTTCCAGGATGTGAAGAAGTAAGTTATGAGTGACCTGCAGGGATAGTATCTGGGGATATGAGTGTGGAATATGGAGACTATGTTGTTGTAGTAGTTTTTCACTTTATGATGTAATTTAAAACTTTATGAATATATCTAGTGTTTCCAAGGCTACTAAACCAATCGGTCATTCGAGATTTGATCTTTCTTGTGTTCATGCCAATGTTATGTAATAATGCACCGACTCTAGGTAACTGGGGTCGGGGCGTTACAGTTGGTATTAGAGAAAGTTTAGTACAAACCTTGGAAGCTAGATTTAGATAAACTCTGATTAGAGCACGTAGACCTAAGATGAGCTTTGAGGATTAGTATAGAATAACTTCCTAGAATTTTGTTATTATATAGATTTTGTGAGTTTTCGGAGCAATAAATCCCTGTCTGGATACGAGAAGGTAGAGGCGGCTCTGGCACAAATTTAACTAGGGGTAAAACCCAAAAAACACTGCTTTGAGCTAGACTTGAATGGGAACTGGTGCACGACAACGGGCCTTGCTGCACTCTTGGTTACGACAATCCTGCGGGATATGCTTAAGATAACTCTCATTTTCTTTACAAATCATTATGAAGGGTTTATGAGTATATACTTCCTCAAAGAAACTATTTTTATGATTATGGATTATATCCAAAAATTGTTCAATTTATGTTAAGTGTTTTATAAGTATGGGATTGTGTATTTTTATTTATATACTGATCTAGTTTATGCCATTTTCTAGAAATGGCACCTAGTGGAAGAAATGGAAACTGTATCAATGCACGCACTCCATGTAGGGATTGCCCTCCTGCTCAAGATAATTATAGTGGAGCTAGTGATGCAACTGGTGTCGATCAGCTAATCACCATACTGGGACAACTCACATAGGTTATGAATAATAACCTTACCCATATGGAGCACCCTGATCCGCAGCGTGGAGGATCAATTTTAGATCGATTCATGAGGCAACAAACACCAACGTTCAATGGGAGTACAAATCCCTTAGTAGCTGAGCAATGGATATTTTCCCTAGAGAAAATATTTCAGGCTTTGGGGAGTAGTGAAAGGGAAAAAGTTATCATGGCAGTTTACCGCCTCACTAGAGATGCTGATCAATGGTGGTCATTGAATCAAAATATGAAGGAAGATGATGAAGTATCTAATATGGAATGGAGGGAGTTCAAATATTTGTTTTTATAAAAATGATTTTCTCGCGACCATCGAGTAGATATGGAAAGGCAATTTCTAAGTCTGAGACAGAAGGAGGATGAGAATGTCACAAAGTATGAGGCTAACATTACAAGGTTAGCAAGGTATTCTGGTGATTATATATGTAACCCAAGAAGTAATACTGATCGTTTCTTTGATGGGTTAAAACCATTTCTCCGTCGAGCATTAGTCTCACAATCCTTCTCGTTATACGAAGACATTGTCTCATGTGCTATCAAGACCGAAAAGGAATTCTCTAAGTCTTATGACTTTAAATCAAAGAAAGAGAAGAAGAGACCTGCTGATCAATCTGGGAATGAAAATAAGGGGAAGAAGGGAAAGGTTGAATATCCATCATGTGGTAAATGTGGTAAGAAACACCCCGGTACTTGCTTGAAGGGAATATGAGTCTGTTACAAGTGTGGTGAAAAATGCCACCAAGCTCGTGATTGAAAGGGGAAGAAGGAAGCTACCAATTTTCAGTGCTACAATTGCAGGGAGATGGGGTATTATGAAAATGAATGTCCTAAGCGTCAGGAGAACTTACCTCAGAAAAGGCTAAGGGATCAAGGCCAGGCTTATGATATCACTACTGCTGAGGTAGAAGCTCTAAAAGACGTGGTGGCAGGTAATTTAATGGTTTCCTCAAGTTTAGAAAATGCATTATTTGATTCTGGATCATCGCATTGTTTCATATCTTCCCAGTTTGGTAATAAAATTAGATATTTCCAATTTGATTTAACAAGGGAGTTGTCAGTTAAAACTCTTAAGGGAACTATCATTGCAACAATGTTTTGTGAATCAGTCCCCATTAGAGCACATAAATGTTCTTTATCTGTTGATATCATTGTCATACCTATGATTGAGTTTGATATAATCCTCGGTATGGACTGGCTTTCGGACTATGATGCGAAGATTTATTGTACGAAGAAAGAGGTTATGATTCGTAATGATAATGATAAGGAACACCTTATCTTTAGAGAAGAATTGTCACCACCTAATTCTTATTTAGATCCACCCCCAGTAGCTCAACTAAATTCAATTATTGGGGAGGAAGAGAATGAAATAACTATGGGTGAGGAAAAGAATGTTCAAATGGAGGATGTACCTATTGTGAAAGAATTTGTAGATGTATTTCCAGAAGATTTACCTGGACATCCTCCAGAATGAGAAGTTGAGTTTTCCATTGATTTAATTCCTGGATCAAGGCCTATATCAAAGACCCCTTATAGAATGTCCACTGTAGAATTAGTTGAACTAAAGAAACAACTAGAGGAATTCAGTAATAAGGGATTTATTTGCCCTAGTGTTTCTCCATGGGGATCCCCTGTTCTTTTTGTTAAAAATAAAGACAGATCTATGAGGTTATGTATAGACTACATGGAGATCAATGCTATAACAATAAAGAACTAGTATCCCCTACCACGCATTGATGATTTATTTGACAAACTACATGGAGTAAAATACTTTTCAAAGATTGACCTTCGATCTGAATACCATCAGTTGTGTGTGAGGAAGGAAGACATTCCGAAGACAACATTTCGAACCAGGTACGAGCATTATGAGTTTACTATAATGCCTTTTGGATTGACTAATGCACCCTCTGTATTCATGGATCTGATGAATAGAGTTTTCAAGGAGTACCTTGATGAATTTGTGGTGGTATTTATTGATGATATCTTGGTATAATCCAAAAGCTATGAAGATCATGAAAATCACTTGCACATTATCCTGAAGACTCTGAGAAGACATGAATTATATGGGAAGTTTAGCAAGTGTGAATTCTGGCTTAATGAGATTTCTTTTCTTGGCCATATTGTCTCTAAAGATGGAATCTCTGTTGATCCTTCTAAGACCAAGGTGATCCAAGAATGGCCAGCACCTACGAGTATAACTGAGGTACATAGTTTTATTGGTTTGGCAGGTTATTATTGACATTTTGTCCAGAATTTTTCCCGATTGGCTAACCCATTAACGATGTTCACATGTAATGGGGTTAAATTTGTTTGGACAAAAGAGTGTAAAGAATTTTTCAAATAACTAAACAGAATATTAGTCAATGCTCCTATATTGACTCTACCATCAGGGAATGATGGGTTCGTTATTTATAGTGATTCATCGAAGAAAGGACTTGGTTGTGTCCTTATGCAGAATGATAGAGTTATTGCCTATGCATCACGACAGTTGAAAATTCATGAAAAAAATATCCTACTCATGATCTCGAGTTAGCATCTATGATCTTTGCTTTGAAGATATGGAGGCACTATCTCTATGGTGAAAAATGTGAGATTTATATTGATCACAAGAGTTTGAAGTATATTTTCTCACAAAAAGAACTCAACATGAGGCAAAGGAGATGGCTTGAATTACTCAATTATTATGATTGTACGATACACTACCACCCGGGCAAAGCAAACAAGGTGGCAGATGCTTTGAGCAGAAAAGACCATGGAGTTTTGAACATGATGAGAATTGAAAGGGATCCAATTTTCATGGATCTAGTGAAGATGGTCATGGGAATAACCAGGGAAGGTGAAACATCAATGATTTTTCAAATGGTTGCCAAACCATCTTTACTAGAAAGGATTAAGAGTTCTCAGACCGATGATGAATAATTTCAAAAGAAGATTAAAGCTGTGAATTATGGGAGACTGAGATAATTTGTGTATGAAGATGGAATTTTGAAATTTGGGAAGAGGCTTTGTGTTCCCGATATACCTGATCTAAAAAGGGAATTGCTGGATGATGCTCATAGTTCTGATTTCTCTATACACCCTGGGAGCACCAAAATGTATATAGATTTGAAGGAACATTTTTGGTGGGACAACATGAAGAGGGAGATTGCTGATTTTGTGTCAAGATGTATGGTTTGTCAACAAGTGAAAGCTGGAAGGCAACAGCCTGGAGGAGTCATGCAACCTCTTCCCATACTAGAGTAGAAATGGGACAATATTACGATGGACTTTTTCATGGGGCTACCAAGGACTCCTAGAAGGAACGATGAAATATGGGTTATTGTTGATCGTATTACCAAGTCATCACATTTTCTTTCTATAAGAGAATATATACCCCTGGAACGTCTTGCAAGACTATATATTAATGAAGTTGTGAGACTCTATTGAGTACCCCTATCGATTGTTTCTGATCGTGATCCCTGTTTTACTTCAAGATTCTGGAAAAGTCTTCAGAAATCCCTGGATACTGAACTTCATTTGAGCACTGCTTACCACCCTCAGACAGAAGGACAATCAGAACGGACTATTCAAACCTTAGAAGACATGTTGAGATCTTGCTCACTTGACTTTCAGGGTATGTGGGATCAATATTTACCTCTGGTAGAATTTTCCTATAACAATAGCTTCCATTCGAGTATTCAGATGGCACCATATGAAGCGTTATACGGAAAGATATGTCGTACACCAACCTGTTGGGATGACGTTGGTGAAAGAAAACTTGTAGGCCCAGAACTGGTGGAGGAAATGGTGGAAAAGGTGAAGGTAATCCAAAATCTCATCAAAGCAGCTCAAAGTAGGCAGAAGAGCTATGCCGATAATCGAAGGAAGTATTTGGAATTTCAAGTTGGTGATCATGTTTTCATGAAGGTATCTCCATGGAAGGGAGTCATACGTTTTGGTAAGAAAGGTAAATTGAGTCCCAGGTACATCGGACCCTTCGAAATTCTAGAACGAATTGGGGCTGTGGCTTACCGATTGGAAATGCCGCCAAGTCTCTCCAAAGTTCACGATGTGTTCCACGTATCTCTGTTGAGGAAATACATTCCTGACCCAATGCATGTACTCACCTATGAGGAATTAGAACTGGAACCCGATCTTTCCTATTGTGAAGAGCCCGTCAGGATTCTTGATATGAGAGAACAAGTACTAAGATACCAGACGACGCGTCTGGTAAAAGTTTTGTGGAGAAACCATAAGATGGAAGAGGCAACGTGGGAACCCAAGGAACCAATGATGAAGAACCACCCGAGTCTTTTCATGTGATAACTATTCTATAAATTTCGAGGACAAAATTATTTGAAGGAGGGGAGAATGTAACACCCCAAGCTTCTACGGTACACTTCTCTTTGAATAATGCGATAGCGTGTGTTGTACGCAACATCGAGTTCTAACACACCACAACCAATCAAACTAGACGTTATGAATCGTAATACCTACTTTTTGAAATTATATATATTTTATATTTCAAAATGGACTTCATTTTTGGATTCAGAATATCAAAATTATCCTAAGTTGAATTTTTTGGAATTTTTCTGAGAACTTCCAATTTTTATGAATAGTGAAAAATAATTAAAAACAACTTTTTAAATCAAAATAATTTATAGTCATAAATTATATTATTGAGTGGGTTTAAAGTATAATTATAATATATTTTCACTATTTTATCCAATGTTGTTCATTAGAAATAATTTTACTTTCAAATTGGACATAAACAATTATCAATCTTTTGATATATATTGTTTCTTAAAAACACGCTATTTGTTGTGACAGCGGGAATTAATTATAAAATTAATTAATTAAACTTATATTTTTGGAATTTTGTTAAATAGACATCATATTTTAATTCGGAATATCAATTATATCTTATGGGGAAATTTTGGTATTGTTCTGAAAAACTTCAATTTTTGGTGAATAGTGAAACTACTAAGTGGTAGTTGAAAAACTGAATTTTTCATAAAACATAATTTTACCACTTCTGTGAATGGAATTTCGAAAATCCGAGAGACACGGTTAATATCAAGAAGTAAAATGTGGTTAAATGAGATGAAAATAATTTTTGGTGAACAGTAACTTTTTACTTTTATTTACCACGGTTAAAAGTAAATAGGGTAATTAAGGGTAAAAATGATATTAATATTACCCTAACACATGTCCTAACTCTATTGGACAAGTGAATCTCGACCAAAAAAGCCTTAGGAATAAAATATTATCATTTAGATCCACTTGGATTAGATTAGGACATTAATTATTATTTAATTCAAAGAAGAGTGAAAAGAGTTAAAATCATGTTTATTTACTAAAACATTTTTAATATAGAGTTATACATAAGATAAATTCGATTGTAAATTATCATTAGAAAGATAAAACGATTTCCTACATAAGGTTATTTTATTTATAATTTTTAGACTTAAAATAATTTAATTTAATTATGACACAATGATGATGCAGTAATTACCAAAATAGTGGAAAATTAAAATAATTGATATTATAAATACACAAATAAATATAATTTGAGACTTTTTAGGAATTACACTAATTTTCTAGATTAATATGACATGATAGGATTGATTCAATTAACTTTGTTCGATGTAATCATTCTGTTATGATTTTTACAAAAAATCAATTATTGAATAGTGTCAAAATTGACATAAAAGTGTTTTGAAAACAAATATTATATTATTAATTGATATTAAATTCCTAAAAATCTATGTTTCGGCAAAGAGACTTATATGATGATAGTATCATCATTAATGGACCACTTGGGGGTATCTTGAATGTATATGGTGTGTTTATTAACCATATAATATAAAAATACAAAGACAAATTGTAAAAGTGAAACTAATTAACTTAGAGTTAATACTTAAAGATAAGGTTAATATAATGACCCAACCTGCCTAAATTCTATTGGTTGAGTGGTTTTCGACCAATAACCACCTTAAACTTTTAATAATAAACTTAAGAGCCATTAGAAACCGAATATGAATTTTTTATAAATTAATATTTCTAGATTTTCCAAAGATGCCCCTCACCCCTCTTATAAAAGGGCACTCTTCCTTCTCATTTCTTCGCACCTTCAAAGCCTTTTGGTTCGGCCAAAATCTGCCCAAATACTCTCCCAACTTCCCTCAATACAACCTAGAGGCCTTAGTTTGATCAGAAAGCCAACCTATGGATCCCTTTTGATCAAATCAAAAGGAAGAACCCGAAGAAGAGGTAATGTTTTCACCACCCCTTTTCAAGTTCCTTTCTTCTTCCACTTCTTCTTTCTTTGTTATTACCATTCTAAAATAATAACTCCAGTATATTATATATACTGTGATGTTATTATAAATATGGTACAACCATATTCATTATTCTATCCACCCTTTGAATAACATGTCACCATACGTGCGTACGTACGGCTTACCGTCTCCACGTGGTGGTGTAATTGTTATTCAATATATTATTATTTGAATGGGAATAATAATGATGTTTAACTCATGTAAATAATAAATATAACATGTTAATGATTCTGTATATATGATATACCATCCATTTATATATTATTTTTATATCAAAAGAATGATATTGTCGCTCGTGCGTACGTACGGACTACCGTCTCCACGAACGCGATGAGATTCATTCTCTATCGTATCCATTAAAGTATAATTAACATTTGATGATTTAAAAATGATGTTTAATGACTTGATATCATCTTGGATATTAATAAGATACAATCTATCCATAACAAACATGGCTTATGTAACAAAACATATAAAAGAAAATGAGTAAGTTAACACCCGAAATGACGATAATTCAAAGATATTATTAACAAATCAATGTTAAAAGATCATATATGATATCATATTAATATATATGATTCTTGTATAATTCATTAACAATTATTTCACCATTATACAGGAGGTTAACCTACCCCAACCCAGGAAAAGTACAAGGTAAGGGTTATTTCACAATCTCTTCATTACTTGAGGTTGTTAATACGTAATAATCTACTGGGATCTCTTTATCATCCACATCCATGTTTCATAAAATGTATTTCAAAACATTTTTACTATTTACAAGAATATGGGTTAAAGTCATTTATACCCTTGTTTGACTTTTTATAAGAGGTTTATAAAGGAATCTTTCTGTCGTTTTCCAAACAAGGTGCTTTTTAACCTTTTCGACAAAATCAAGGTAAGAATGTTTTTTTAACTTATACGGTGGGTGAGGCTATTTTCCGTCGTTATAAAATCGTTGAAGCTTCCCTTACAAGCTTATAAGAATATTTTCAAAGAAAATGTTTTATTTTATAAATATATGACTCTTAAATGATTTCAAAAATAGAAAGAGATATTTCTCTAAAAAGAGTTATGATTTCAACTATGTCAACATCCTTTGATGGATTTTATGCTTATTTGTAGTTGATTTATTAAGATACAAAACTTCTATATTGTATTGAAGGTTTTGTGATATGTTTGACTGTGGATGTGCTATTTTTATACCATTCATAGTTTATGATGAAAGAATTGACATTTCGTATGCTAGTTTTAATACGAATGTTTATGTTATCTTTAAACCTTTTCATATGGGAATGCATTGGACTTAATATGTGACTGGTGGAGCCCGCTATAGCTCCTTGATGCATCGGTAGCTCTCATGAGACAAAATAGTGTCTTGGCACAAGGCCTTGGCAAAATCTTATTTGTAGTCTTGGCACGAGGCCATGGCTATGTGGTTATGATAGCCTGGCATTATGCATTCCATCATTATGAAAGTGGTTATTGATATTTCATGTGATTATTCGATTAGTAGAATATCCATGTGAATAAGTAAATGGCATTATTTCATTTTACTTTTTCCATAATATATTGAAGTTCAAGTTTAAAAGGATTTTTTTAGTTATACATTGCCTTAAATGTTTATGCTTATTTTTGAAAGTTTCAAATATATTGTTATCCTTACTGGGCATTTGAGATCACCCCTCTTCTATGTTATATTTTTCCCAGGATGTGAAAAGTAAGTTATGAATGACCTGCAGGGATAGTATCTGGGGATATGAGTGTGGAATATGGAGACTATGTTGTTGTTGTAGTTTTTCACTTTATGATGTAATGTAAAACATTATGAATATATCTAGTGTTTCCATGGATACTAAACCAATCGGTCTTTCGAGATTTGATCTTTCTTGTGATCATTCCAATGTTATGTAATAATGCACCGACTCTAGGTAACTGGGGTCGGGGCGTTACATTATATACGTAACCCAAGAAGTAAGATTGATCATTTCTTTGATGGGTTAAAACCATTTATCCGTAGAGCATTAGTCTCACAATCCTTTTCATCGTACGAAGACATTGTCTCATGTGCTATCAAGGCTGAAAAAGAATTCTCTAAGTCTTATGACATTAAAGTAAAGCAAGAGAAGAAGTGATTTGCTGATCAATCTGGGAATGGAAATAAGGGGAATAAGGGAAAGGTTGAATATCCATCCTGTGGTAAATGTGGGAAGAAACACCCCGATACTTTCTTGAAGGGAATGGGTGTCTGTTACAAGTGTGGTGAAAAAGGCCACCATGCTCATGATTGCAAAGGGTAGAAGGTAGCTACCAATGTTCAGTGCTACAATTGTAGGGAGATGGGACATTACACAAATGAGTGTCCTAAGCATCAGAGGAACTTATCTCAGAAAAGGCCAAGGGATCAAGGCCAAGCTTATTCTATCACTACTGCAGAGGTAGTAGCTCCGAAAGACGTGGTGGTATGTAATTTAATGGTTTCCTCATGTTTAGAAAATGCATTATTTGATTCTGGATCATCACATTGTTTCATATCTTCCCAGTTTGCTAATAAAATTAGATATTTCCAATTTGATTTAACAATGGAGTTGCTAGATAAAACTCCTAAGGGAAGTATCATTGCAACAATGTTTTGTGAATCAGTCCCCATTAGAGCACATAAATGTTCATTATTCACTGATCTCATCATCATACCTATGATTGAGTTTGATATAATCCACGGTATGGATTAGATTTCAGATTATGATGCGAAGATTTATTGTAAGAAGAAGGAGGTTACAATTTTTGATGATGACGATAAGGAACACCTTATCTTTAGAGCAGATTCGTCACCACCTAATTCTTATCTAGATCCACCCCCAATAGCTCAACTAAATTCAATTATTGGGGAGGAAGAGAATGAAATGACATTGGGTGAGGAAATGAATGTTCAAATAGAGGATGTACCTGTTGTGAAAGAATATGTAAATGTGTTTCTGGAAGATTTAGCTGGACATCCTCTAGAATGAGAAGTTGAGTTTTCCATTGATTTAATTCCTGGATCAAGGCCTATATCGAAGACCCCTTATAGAATGACCACTGTAGAATTAGTTGAACTAAAGAAACACCTAGAGGAATTGAGTAATAAGGGATTTATTCACCCTAGTGTTTCTGCATGGGGAGCCCATGTTATTTTTGTTAAAAAGAAAGATGGATCTATGAGGTTATGTATCGACTATAGGGAGATCAATGCCATAACAATAAAGAAAAAGTATCCCCTACCTCACATTGATGATTTATTTGACCAACTGCATGCAGCTCAATACTTTTCAAAGATTGACCTTCGATCTGGATACCATCAGTTATGTGTAAATAAGGAAGACATTCCGAAGACAGCATTTCGAACTAGGTATGGGCATTATGAGTTTATTGTAATGCCTTTTGAATTGACTAATGCACCCTCTGTATTCTTGGACATGAGGAATAGTTTTTTCAAGGAATATATCGATGAATTTGTGGTGGTATTTATTGATGATATCTTTGTATACTCTAAAATCCACGAGGATCATGAAATTCACCTGCGCATTATCCTGGAGACTCTGAGAAGATATGAATTATATGGGATGTTTAGCAAATGTGAATTCTGTCTTCATGAGATTTCGTTTCTTGGCCATATTGTCTCTAAAGATGGAATCTCTATTGATCCTTCTAAGACCAAGGAAATCCATGAATGGCCAGCACCTACGAGTATAACTGAGGTACGCAGTTTTATTGATTTGGCAGGTTATTATCGACGTTTCGTCCAGAATTTTTCTCGATTGGAAAACCCATTAACGAAGCTCACACGTAAAGGGGTTAAATTTGTTTGGACAAAAGATTTTGAAGAATGTTTCGAAGAAATAAATAGAATATTAGTCAATGCTTCTATATTGACTCTACGATCGGGGAATGATGGGTTCATTATTTATAGTGATGCATCGAAGGAAGGACTTGGTTGTGTCCTTAAGCAGAATGATAGGGCTATTGCCTATACATCACGACAGTTGAAAATTCATGAGCAAAACTATCATACTCATGATCTTGAGTTAGCAGCTGTGATCTTTGATTTGGAGATATGGAGGCAGTACCTCTATGGTGAAAAATGTGAGATTTATACTGATCACAAGATTTTTAAGTATATTTTCTCACAAAAAGAACTCAACATGAGGCAAATGAGATAGCTTGAATTACTCAAGGATTATGATTGTACGATACACTACCTCTCGAGGAAAGAAAAAAAGGTGGTAGATTCTTTGAGCAGAAATGATCATGGAGTTTTGAACAATATGAGAATTGAAAGGGATCCAATTTTCATTGATCTAGTGAAGAAGGACATGGGAATAACCATGGAAGGTGAAATGTCAATTCATTTTCAAATGGTTTCCAAACCATCTTTACTAGAAAGGATTAAGAGTTCTCAGACCAATGATGAAGAACTTCGAAAGAAGATTAATGCTGTTAATGATGGGAGATTGAGAGACTTTGTGTATGAAAATGGAATTTTGAAATTTGGGAAAAGACTTTGTGTTCCCGATATACCTGATCTAAAAAGGGAATTGCTGGATGATGCTCATAGTTCAAATTTCTATATAAACCCTGGGAGCACCAAAATGAATAGATATTTTAGGGAACATTTTTGGCGGGACAACATGAAGAGGAAGATTGCTGATTTTTTGTCAAGATGTATGGTTTGTCAACAAGTGAATGCTGGAAGGCAACAAACTAGAGGAGTCATGCAACCTCTTCCCATACCGGAGTGGAAATGGGAGAATATTATGATGGACTTTGTCATGGGGATACCAAAGACTCCTAGAAGAAACGATGAAATATGGGTCATTGTTGATCGTCTTACCAAGTCAGCACATTTTATTGCTATAAGAGAAGATCTACCACTGGAATGTCTAGAAAGACTATATATTGATGAAGTTGTGAGACTTCATAGAGTACTCCTATCTATTGTTTCTTATTGTGATCCCTGTTTTACTTCACGATTCTGGAAAAGTAATCAGAAATCCTTGGATACTGAACTTCATATGAGCACTGCCTACCACCCTCAAACAAATGGACAATCAGAACAAACTATTCAAACCTTAGAAGATATGTTGAGATCCTGCTCACATGACTTTCAGGGTATGTTGGATCAATATTTACCTCTGGTAGAATGTTATTATAACAATAGATTCCATTCGAGTATTCAGATGGCACCATATGAAGCATTATACGGAAAGAGATGTCGTACACCAACCTGTTGGGATGGTGTTGGTGAAAGAAAACTTGTCGGCCCAGAACTGGGGGAGGAAATGATGGAAAAGGTGGAGGTAATCCAAAATCACATCAAAGTAGCTCAAAGTAGGCGTAAGAGCTATGCTGATAATCTAAGGAAGGATTTGGAATTTCATGTTAGTGATCATGTTTTCCTGAAGGTATCTCTATGGAAGGGAGTCATACATTTTGGTATGAAAGGTAAATTGAGTCCCAGGTACATGGACCTTTCGAAATTCTAGAACGAATTGGGGCTGTAGCTTACCGATTGGAAATGCTGCCAAGTCTCTCCAAAGATCACGATTTGTTCCATGTATCATTATTGAGGAAATACATGCCAGACCCAACGCATGTACTCAACATTGAGGAATTAGAACTGGAACCCGATATGTCTTAATGCGAAGAGCCCGTCAGGATTCTAGATACGAGAGAACAAGTACTGAGAAACCGGATAACTCGTCTGGTAAAAGTCCTGTGGAGAAACCATAAGATGGGAGAGGCAACGTGGGAACCCGAGGAACCTATGATAAAGAACCCCCCGAGTCTTTTCATGCTGTAGTATTCTAGAAATTTCGAGGATGAAATTATTTGAAGTAGGGGAAATGTAACACCCCAAGCTTCTACGGTACGCTTCTCTTGGAATAATGCGATAGCGTGTCTTGTACGCAACATCGAGTTCTAACACACCACAACCAATCAAACTAGCCGATATGAATAGTAATACATACTTTTTGACATTATATATATTTTATATTTCAAAATGGACTTCATTTTTGGATTCAGAATATCGAAATTATCCTAAGTTGAATTTTTGGTATTTTTCTGAGAACTTCCACTTTTTATGAATAGTGAAAAATACTTAAAAACATCTTTTTAATAAAAATTATTTATAGGGATAAATTATATTATTTACTGGTTTTAAAGTATAATTAGAATATATTTTTACCATTTTATCCAATGGTGTTCATTATAATTAATTTCACTTTGAAATTGAACATAAACAATTGTCAATCTTTTGATATATATTGTTTCTTAAAAACACGCTATTTGTTGTGACATCGGGAATTAATTATAAAATTAATTAATGCAACTTTTATTTTTGTAATTTTGTAAAATAGACATCATTTTTGAATTTGGAAGATCAATTATAGCTTAGGGTGAAATTTTGGCATTGTTCTGAAAAACATCAATTTTTAATGAATAGGGAAACTACTAAGTGGTAGTTAAAAAACTGAATTTTTCATAAAACTTAATGTTACCGCTTCTGTGATTGGAATTTCAAAAATACGAGAGACACGGTGAATACCAAGGAGTAATATTTGGTTCAATGAGATGAAAATAATTTTTGGTGAATAGTATCTTTTTACTTTTATTTACCACGGTTAAAAGTAAATAGGGTAATTAAGGGTAAAAATGATATTAATATTACCCTAACACATGTCCTAATTCTATTGGACAAATGTATCTCGATCAAAAACAACCTTAGGAATAAAATATTATCATTTAGGTCCACTTGGATTAGATTAGGACATTTATTATTATTTAATTCAAAGAAGAGTTAAAAAGAGTTAAAATCAAAGTTTATTTACTAAAACAATTTTAATATAGAGTTATACATAAGATAAATTCTATTGTAAATATTCATTAGAAATCTAAAATTATTTCCTACATAATGGTATTTTATTTATAATTTTTAGATATTAAATAATGATGCAGTAATTACCATAATAGTGAAAAATTAAAATAATTGATATTATAAATACCCAAATAAAAATAATATGAGACTTTTAATAAATTACACTAATTTTCTAGGATAATATGACATATTAGGATTCATTTAATTGAATTTTTTCGAATTAATAATTCTAAAAATAAATTATTGAATAGTGTCAAAATTGACATAAAAGAGTTTTTTAAACAAATATTCTATTATTAATTGATATTAAATTCCTAAAAATCTAAGGTTCGGCCAAGGGACTTATATCATGATAGGTGTATCATTAATGGACCACTTGGGGGTCGCTTGGATGTATATAGTAAGTTTATTAACCATATAATATAAAAATACAAAGAGACATTGTAAAAGTGAAACTAATTAACTAAGAGATAATACGTCATGATAAGGTTAATATAGTAACTCCAACCTGTCTAAATTCTATTAGTTGAGTGGTTTTCGACCTATCCCCACCTTAACCTTTAAATAATCATCTTTTTAGCCATTAGAAACCGAATATTTATTTATTATAAAATAATATTTCTAGCTTTTCCAAAGGTGCACCTCACCCCTCTTATAAAAGGGAACTCTCCCTTCTCATTAACTCACACCTTCAAAGCCTTTTGGCCCGACCAAACTCTGCCCAAATACTCTCTCAACTTCCCTCACTTCATCCTAGAGGCCATCCTTTAGTAATAAAGCCAACCTAAGAGCCCTTTTGATCAAATCAAAAAGAAGAACCCAAAGAAGACGTAATGATTTCACCAACCTTTTCCAAGTTCCTTTCTTCTTCCACTTCTTCCTTCTTTGTTATTACGATTATAAAATAATAACTTTAGTATATTATATATACTGCGATGTTATTATAAATATCTTATAACCATATTCATTATTCTATCCATCCTTTGAATAACATGTCACCATACGTGTGTATGTACGACTTACCGTCTTCGCGTCGTGGTGTAATTGTTATTCAATAAATTATTATTTCGATGGGTATAATAATGATGTTTAACTCATGTAAATAATAAATATAACATTATAATGATCTGAATATATGATATAACATCCAATTATATATTAATTTAATATCAAAATAATGATATTGTCGCTCGTGCGTACGTACGGACTACCGTCTCCACGAACGCGATGAGATTCATTTTCCATTGTATCCATTCAAGTATAACTCTCATTTGATGATTAATAATAGTATTTAAGGACTTGATATCATTCTGGAGATGATTAAGATACAACCTCTCCATGACAAACACAACTTACGTAACAAAACATATAAAAAAATGATTAAGTTAACACACGAAACAACGATAATACTAAGATATTATTAACAAATCAATGTTAAAATATCATATATGATATCATATTAACATATATGATTCTTGTATAATTTAATAACAATTATTTCACTATTATACAAGAGGTTAACCTACCCCCTACCAAGGAAAAGTACAAGGTATGGTTTTATTTCGCAATCTTTTCATTATCCGAGGTTGTTTATACGTAATAATCTACTGAGATTTCTTTATCATCCACATCCATGTTTCTTAAAAATGTATTTCAAAACATTTTTACTATTTACAAGAATATGGGTTATAGAAATTTATACCATTTTTTGACTTTTTATAAGAGGTTTATAAAGGAATCTTTCTGTCGTTTTCTTAACATGGTGCTTTTTAACCTTTTCAATAGAATTAAAGTAAAAATGTTTTTTTAACCTATACGGCGGGAGCGGATATTTTATGCCGTTATAAAATCGTCGAAGATTACCTTACAATATTATAAGAATATTTTCAAAGAAAATGTTCTATTTTAGAAATATATCACTCTTAAATGATTTCAAAATAAAAAGAGATATTTCTCTAAAAAGTGTTTTGATTTCATCTATGTCAACATCCTCTGATGGAATTTACGCCTACATGAAGTTGATTCATTATAAAACAAAACTTCTATTTTGTATTGAAGGTTTTTTGATATGTTTGATTGTGGATGTGTTATTTTTACACCATTCATGGTTTATGGATGAAGTATTTACATTTCGTATGCTAGTTTTAATACGAATGTTTATGTTATGTTTTAACCTTTTCATATGGGAATGCATTGGACTTAATATGTGATGGGTGGAGCCTGCTATAGCTCCTCGATGCATCGGTAGGTCTCATGAGACAAACTAGTGTATTGGCACAAGGCCTTGACAAAATCTTATTTGTAGTCTTGGCATGATGCCTTGGCTATGTGGTTATGATAGTCTAGCATCATGCATTCCATCATTATGAAAGTGGTTATTGATATTGCATGTGATTATTCGATTAGTAGAATATACATGTGAATAAGTAAATGGAATTATTTCATTTTTTTGCCATACTATGTTGAAGTTAAAGTTTAAAAGGATTTTGTTTTATTTATACACTTCCTTAAATGTTTATTCTTATTTATGAAAGTTTCTACTATATTTTTATCTTTACTGGGCATTTGAGCTCACCCCTTTTCTATGTTTTATTTTTCCCAGGATATGAAAAAGTAAATTATGAATGATCTGCATGGATATTATTAGGGGATAATAGTGTGGACTATAGAGACAATATGTTGTTGTAATATTTTTTCACTTTATGATGTAATGTAAAACTTTAGGAATATATCTAGTGTCTCCAAGGATACTAAACCAATCGGTCTTTCGATATTTGATCTTTCTTGTGATCATGACAATGTTATGTAATAATGCACCGACTCTAGGTAACTGGGGTCGGGGCGTTACACAATCTCATTGAACCTGAGATACGTGTCAGAAATAATTTCATTAGTTTTAATTTTAAAATTTTCATATTTAATAGTATTTGTATTTAATCTCATTTCTTTAACATTGGTTGTTCCTTCATGAGAAACATCCAAAGTATCCCATATTTCATAATATGTTTTGAAAGAAAAAATTATATTAAACTCTTCATCTCCTAAAGAAAAATACAGGGTATTCATAGCTTTACAATTATTATTATAAGCAGTCTTTGTAGGTTCATCCCATGTAGTTCATTCAGTTTCTGGAATTTTATATTGAGACTCTATAGCAATCCAGATATCAAAACCCATACTTTCCAAATGAATTTTCATCTTAAGTTTCCACTGAGTGTAGTTTGTACCATTAAAGAAAGGTGGCATGTTATTAGAAACACCATCTAGTCTATTATCCATAACTAGATTTTAGAAAATAAAATTCAAAGAGATAAAATTTAAAACTAACAGAAATTTAAGATCTTTAAAGATGCAACTAAAATCACAGTTGAAAAACATAGTGTTTTGAAAATTTGTATTAATAAAAACAACCTTTGATACCAAATATTGGTTGGAGTGGACACTCAAGAGGGGGGGTGAATTAAGTTCCAATTAAAATTTCTGTTAAAAATATTTCTCTTAAAACCCCTCTATTTAAAAAAAAGTTAGAATATAGTGAATTTTTATACAGTGTAAATGTTCAATTAGTTTCTCAAAGATTGATTAGGTATCAGTTAATTTAATCTGAAGATTAATTTTACTTTTGATACTAACTTACTGGTTTACAATAAGTATAAACACTTGCTAATTAAACTATCAAAATAACTTTAAAACAAATTATATTTCAAAGTAATTATCTACAGAATTTGAAATATATATAGTATATTTATGACTTAAACTAAAATGCACAGCAGATGTAACAAAGAAGTTTAGTCTCAAGACGAGACTTAGTCCTATCAATAATTTATATAAATTGATCCACACCCTGGATCAGGGTAAACAACAGTGAACACACTGTCCAAGTACAAAGACCTCTACCACAATTTTACGTGAAAAAAAACAACAGCTCAAAGTTGTCCATGTATTACTCGACCTCAACCACTATCCACAGTGGGTATACACACTGCTCGAAATATAGATTAAATAATCACTAATGTAAATTTGAATGTGTTTAGAAAAGCTTCAGCGATTGGCAGTGCAGCTCTGGACTCGTTTGACTGGTCAGAAAATCTTCTGAGTCCTTCTCTGGTTTTTGTCTGAAAAATAGAGTATCGTTTTCTTCATTGGTTCCAGGTTCATCTTATCAGCTTGAGTGAATGAGGTGTGTGTTGGAGTTCTTCACTGAAGATTAAAATCTTTGTTTCCTCTAGAAGGAGTGGCTTCGTGTATGTCCAGGATTCGTGGAGTATTGATTTAGCCTTGAGTTAATGCTCCACGTTTGAAAGCTGTTGGGCCTTTTTCTTTTTCACCTTCGTGTGCCTTCTTAGTTACTTGGTTCTCTTTGTTTCATTACATAGAAACACCTTTATAGCTAGGCATTTATCTTCTCTTTAATAGATTTCATCTCTGGAAAATGGTAATGATTACCTTTTGCATGGGTACTAGGTACGTTTCCCTGACATGCCAACATATAACATTAAATAACATTAACTGCATTAAAAACATCAAATGTAACAGTTAGAAAAATAAATAAATAGTATTGAGAGTATAAAGTCTGACTGGTTGGTCAATCATTAGTAGCCATAGATGTGTACGGTGGACTTTGTATAGCAGCGATCTTCTATCGGTAGCTCTTTCAACATGTATTGGTATCTCTTTGCGTCAGTAGCTCTTGGTATCGGTAAATCCTTCTATCAGTAGACATACTCAATCGATAGCTCTTGTTATCGGTTTATCGATGTATCAGTGACTCTGTAATTGTATCAGTAGTTCTGTTTATCAGTATCTCCTTGCATCGGTAGCTGTTTAGACTTGTATTGGTAGACTTACTCTATTGGTAGAATTCTATCGGTAACTGTCTGTGAACTGGTTCTATCGGTAGACTTCTGCATATCGGTAACTCTGTTCATACCAGTAGCTCTGTGAATATCGGTAAATCTGATCATATTGGAAACCTTAACTTATCGGTGACTCTGTCTATCTGTAGAATAAGTCTATCCGTAGACTAAGTACCAGTAGCTCTATATCAGTAGCTATACGTAGACGAGTGACTAAAACTTGTCTGTTTTATGCAAAAAATATCCGAATGGGTTACAAATACTTCAGAACTCATATAAACATGAATAGACATTGATTAACATATATCAAGGACTATTTTTATATTATTATCATTTTGATAATATTATATCATATATTGAGAGAATTTGAATATAGATAAACATTAACTGGGATTATCAAAGTATGTGAAAGCAAAATTTGGATAATCAAAACAGGTGAGGTCAACAAAAAATAATATTAATAACAAAATAATACAATTTATATTCTTAACACAATTAGAAATAATATTAATATCTTTAAACAACATTATTATTATTGTCATTAAAAAAATTCCTTAATTCTTTATTACAATTATTAGTTTAATTTTATTTCCATTTAATTATTCATCAAATTTTATTTATCTTCCTTGGACATCAAGACGGTCATGCGATGAACCAAGAGAGGTCGTATGGTGTCTCAGACGAGGCCGTGTGGCTTCGAAGGAGGTGCACTTAACACAGTCAAGGAAAAACATGAGTATTTGAATAGGAACTGAAAATTTTATGTGGGTATTCAACCCGAACTACCCAGAGTCCAAAAAATTATTAAAATAAAAATTTAAAAGCAACGGGTGTGAAAATACTCCCCACCATAGCACTTTATGTCCCTTAAAAGCCACAATTGAGGCTGAACCCCTAGGTAGAAACCGATACCCACTTAGGGTTAAAAAAGTGAAGTCCCTACAAAAATCCAGTGAAAAGAGGCAAATGCACTGTGATTAGATAAAGTGACTCAAAAGAAAACATAAAGAAACTTGTTAAAAGACGTTATGATATATGTCGCCCATCCAAAAGAGCTATAACACTTCCATTTGATTAATCAAGGATAGAAACACTTGCACTCATGAGAACCAACTTCACAAAACACAACACCCCAAGCACCCTAAAATGAAGACCATTCCATTTAACCAGAATGAAAAAACAAGACCAACGACATCCAAGGAGAACTCTTATCACCTCTTACCAACTCATCTCTAGAAACATTAATAAAAGGTCATAATGGGGAATCATGATGGGTCTCTCCACCATAATAAATTTATCAACCCTTGAGAAAAGACTGAAAAACTGACATTGGGAGGCCCGAACAGACTCCCTACCATAAAAATAGGGTAAGATTAGTTTATTTCTGAGGAATTTCAGCGAGGCCCCAATGGGTCTCACAACCATTGGTAATAATGAAAACAAACAAAATAAGAGGCCTCCTAGAACATACCCAACACCCCAAAAAATGGCGGGGAGGGCGAGGCCCAACCATTGGTTGTGAAAACTATAGTCAAAGTCAAACCAACATCTCAAAATCCCTAGACGTGCACAATTTACCTTTGTGTCCGATTTACCAAACAGACCCCATAAGGCCCACTAAAAGTAATTACATTTGGTGAAACGCCACCCCAATACATTAAGGTAGTGAGACCACCACGCCTCCTCATAGGTACGTGAAACCTAAGACACCCATATGGGTCATCAGAACAGAACAACCACAGAAATATATTCAAACTGCTTTTACTTTCGACATTGGTTACAGAAGTATAGTCGGTGTCACATACACTCTCGGGGTTCCTGACCATGCGCCATCTTCATTCTAGGGCCTATGACTAGAGCCCTGATGTTTGAAGCATCTCCTACCTCATAGTCAGGCATTAAAAACTCTCGAACGAAGCTTCTCCTTCTGGTTCTACACACAACCACACCGCAATCAGGATGACACCAACAAGCACAATGCACCACAACATTCAATTACTCCCTCATGACACATCCAATAGTCAAAGGGTTTATATAATGCATATGCATCACTTCTTCACCTTAACCAAAAAAATAACATAAGGGGAGATGCACAAAAAAGACTCCCTTTTGAACATAAAAAATAAAACTCCCTACGAGGAGGACACACACCACTGAAAACATGGATTCCCAAAGGGTTTAATGAAGTCCACCTTTTCACTTCGATGAGAACACCCATAGAAAGATGTAACCAAACATGACCCTTGCGGTCGATGAAAACACTATAAGCCTTTCAAGACATCATTCAACACCAACAACTATGAACTAACTTTAACCTTCCATGTTGGAATTACTTTCCCTGATCCAAAGGTGTATCTTCAAACACAACGATGTCAAACTTTATACCTGAGGACTTAGACAACTCAAAATGACCAAAACATCTATCAAATCCCCTCGAGTATGTCATCCCACTATGAGAGGATCTGCTTAACGTAAAAGGGTTACTGATATACTTATCAGTATCACTAAAAAGGGAGAGTCCATACTTTAATCAACCGGAGGGTTGGCCAATGGAGAATTATTAATGGTCGTACATCAATCGCATGCCAACGCTTTATGGGGGTTTGAAATAGTCAATAAAAAAATCCATGGACCCAGTCAAATTGGTCAAATGTCCATGAAAGATTGCAAGTGAACACTAAATGTGTAGGGTTCTCTACAAGGGCTTCTCGAAGCACTTTTCAAAAGAAACCATTAACAACACACTTTCACACCAACTCAAAAATAAGAATTAAAACTCAAGAATCAAATCATCCAAAAGGATTCTCAGCTCGAAATTCCTCACACCCAACATTTTAAAAACACATGGACTCACCACACAATCATCGGTCACTAAGACACCAAATTCCCATTTAACAAAAACTTCTTGAAATTAAGAAATGCTAGTGGGTTGCACAAACACCAATTGAATCTCATGGGAGACACACATGCATGTTCATGTTATACACCAACACCCACCACATGTCCATCCAGGTGCTCATCCTACCATTCCATTAACCATTTCTCTTTCCATATATACCCATGCATGTGGTTTCACATGATAGCACCAAGAATCAAAACCATACCCTTTCATTTTTTTAAAACCAAACCATTCAACCCACACTTCCCAAACCTCTTACATCATTTTCTTTTCAAAGTGATTCATTTAAAAAAAATCCAGGAAAAAATCATTTTTACTTTAAAACCAGATTTCTATGAGTCCAAAACAATGAGACGAGGTATGATAGAAGAGGGGAGTTGTGTCAGTGGGTGAATAAAACATATGTTTGGAGGCCATATTCCAATCTAGCCACCATCACATAGTGTTTTATTGGACATTGTCCCTAGATCCACATGGTTTTCCAGACCCTGCAAGCTCACTAGGACCATTGACCCTACTCCATTTTCATTTCCAATAAACTAGATTAATTTGAAGGACCAAGGACTCAGAAAAACCTCAACTTACTTTGGTAACTCGAGTTCCTTAATGAAGTGTTCTGGCTAGCCACCTTGCTCGTAGTTATAAAATTGAGTTACGACACCCTTATTTTTGGTCAACCCTAACTCTATCCCAATGAACCATGTTCCAAGAGAGAAAACCTCATCTGATACCATTTTTTCATGACCCAAGATGGGTTTCCATATGACCTGGTGCCCGACCCTCTCTACAATATGGCCTGAAGGGCGTTCCCGATCCCCACAGGCAGGCACAACTTCCCAGGTATCAAACTAACCCATAGGAATGATTTACCCGAAATAGTAAACAAAAAACAAAAAACAAGATAAATAAACTAAACTGAAAATATACAACCAAACAAGACCATAACCTAAAATCAAATTTAATGGTTTACAACAGGATCCAACATCCAAAATGTAACGAAAACAATTCAAACAAAGTCCTTAAGTCAAACCTCCAATCAAGAAGAGAGGTGTGAAAAATACAAGCTATAAACATTAACCTGCATGAGAATTCCATGGAACACCCGAACCACCATCGTTGAGCGTGTTTCCTCAACCAGGAATAAAAAAAGAACAAGGTATACATACACCCAAAGGTGTATGTAGGGTGCTAGCCAAGATCCCGGTAGGACGTCACCCAATAAAAAGTTCCATATATAAATATTAAATGACAAATTCATTTCATGGATAAATAAAATAAAGGACACCAAATCATGAACAACATTAAATAAATAGTTCCTATAAAGAATAGACTTTCATATAAATCATCCTAAATAAAAATAAATGAAAACACCCTTGCATTTTAGAAAACTCAAACCTCAAGGAAAATACATATACCCCACCGTAAACAAATAGTGTGTGTATAGTAGTCCCGGGGCACCAAAAGTGGGAGAGGCCCTATAGGTACTAGAAAAAAATGGGACCCTATAACATCATGTCTTGGTGAATAGTAGTATAAGAATCACAACAATATATGTTCTAGTGTATGAGCCACTAGTAGGGTAACACATCCATAACCTAGTGGTCTCCAGAAATCATCCAATGTTTTGTTTGTGTTGTAATTGTCAATCCATCTAAGTGATACTGGGCTAGAGCCACTTCCGTATCACTAGAACACTAGATCAAGTCCACCCACCTGGTACCCAGACATCCCCATTTTGTGATCAAGATGTTCCAATTTCATATTTCATGTCAAACTCAGATTAACACAAACCAACAAATTGTTACCAAAACCAAACAACTCACTTGCACATGCCCAAAATTCATTTGAAATATTCCTCATATAAGAAAAGAACATTACACAACTCAACTAAAACCATTTTTTGCACCGTTAATAGTAATTTAATAAAAAATATTAAATTTTTGTAAAAAGGTTTTTTAAAAGGAGACATAACAAGGCTTCACACACAAAACTGAACTACCCGCATAGTTAAAAAACCATTTTCCTCGATTAAACAAAACACTTAAAATTTTATTAAGCAATTCCAGAAGATGAAACATGACTTTAAACCCCAAGGACCCACTCAACCCCTCTTTTTGGAAAAACACACATGAATGCTACACCAGAACATAAACTGAACACTTCGTGCATTTCTACAAAACAAACACAATATTTATAAAAACACTAGTAGGCAGCACAATGTGGGTTTTCACCACAACAACCCCCTGAAACAACACAATACCTTCCCTTATGACAAACCACATGCAACAACCTTTCAAAAACATTCATAACACAACTTTCACAAATGAAAAACTAACTACACATATTTTTAAAGACTAATGATCGACTAAATGAAAGTTTTCAACCAAAGAATGCACCCATACCACATGAAAATGCTACAAAACAAATCTAACACAAGTAAAACCACAAGAAATCCAAATCCGAACCCAAAAGAATTAATAAAGGAACATTAAAAATTACTAAGAAAGAACATTGAATCACTTAATAATGTCTAAATGTGGAACCACCAACCGGTGTGTAGTGACTTCGCAATACAATCTGTAGACTCCCACCGCACGCCACACACACCTGAAAAAAATGAATTGGACCTTAAATCAAGAATTAAAACAAAATAGAGATTAAATAAAGAACCCTACTAAACCATATACCCAACGGAAGAAATAACACATAAAAGAAGAATAAATAAGTTAATCGATTGAGGGGAGGGGGGGAGTTGCGGCTATGCGACGACCACCTGAGAGGTGCTCAGGCAGAGGAAGCAGTGCACCAGAATAGTTGGCGTCCAGTAGGAGAGGCGCACTAGCTAGTCGTGCCAGAACTGGGCCGCACCGTCAGGGGGTCATCACATAGGCATGGGTCTCGCTCTAGGGGGGGGGGGTCAGCACTGTTGATCCGGGCCGGAGGGCCGACCGGCGTAGGAGGTGCCCGCAGGGGTCTAGGAGGTTGTGCGATCCATTTGGCCAGGAGAAGGGTTGTGATGCCGGGACTTCGTTGGAGGTTGCACGATAGAGCGAGCCGAAGAATCCAGAAGACAACACATGCGAGGGGACCAATGAACAGTGTGGGCGAGCTGGCCATTAGGGGCTCCAGTGTGATCCAGGAGTGGGGTGGGGGAGGTTTCAGTGAAATGAAGAAACAGGGGAGGCGAGTGTCGCGCCAAACCTTAACACAACTAAAATATTAATGAAAAAAATAATCCTAAAATACAAATAAAACTATGGGAAACCCCAATAATAATAATAATATAATAGTTATAATAATAATAATAATAGTAGTAATACTACTTAATAGAATTATTATCCTTAGAACTTACAATAGTAATAGTAATAATATCCTTAAATAAATATAATATTATTACCATTAAAACAATTTAATAGGTTAATTACATTTTCCTTATTTTATTTATATTTTTACATTATCATTAACTTAATTTTATATCTTTATTATTAATTCATTTTATTTAATTAATTGAGCATCGGCAGGTCACCTGGTGGACTAGGTGAGGTTGCGCAGTTTCAAAATTGTGCCTCGCCTGAGTGTCAGATGTTGTCAAGCCCCAAAACCCAAATTTATCGACAAAACTCAAAATTCACCTGAGACTCATCCCACACCTCATCCGAATATTCCGAAGACAACTATATTAATAATGTGATGGTAACTTAATATTATATTAACAATAATATAAATAACAACAAAATACAGTTTATATTCTCAACACTATTAAAAATAATAATAATATCTTCAAACAACATTATTTTTATTATCATTAAAATAATTCCTTAAATATTTATTGGACTTATTATTTTTATTTTATTTCCATTTCATTATTCATAAAATTTTATTTATATGCCGTGGAAATCAAGAGGGTCATGCAGTAAACCAAGAAAGGTCGCGTGGTGGCTCAGACAAAGACACATGGCTTCGACCATGGTGCGTTGAATGCAATCATGGGAAAACATTAGTTTTTAAATCAGAACTCAAAATTTTTAGTCAGTATTCATCCCTGTCTACCCGAAGACGACAAAATTATTAAAATAAAAATTTAAAAGAAACGAGGTTGAAAATATACATGGATAAAATATTAATGAACAAAGTGCAGTAATTTTTGTCATGACATAGTTTATTTGACACTAAATTTCTAGAAAAAAATCATACAAGATAAAAAGTAACAATCGAGTCAAGGTAATGGCTTTGATCCCCCGTCCTAAATCCCTCACTAAGTCCAATATCCATTCTTAAGTCATGATATGAAAATAGAAAAATTATTTTTTTGGCCCCTTTCCTTATTTAAAACTGAATCAATGATGTCAACATATGTTCTAATTTATGGCCCAAATGGGGTGTGATTAATACCCAATAGACCACCACAAAAAATGTCAACATAGTACTATATGAATAATTGTGTGTACAACTATATGATAAGAATGGGTAAATGATATAACTCAAAGAAATGTACCCAGATATCCCACTGACCCATGAACTCCAAGTTAACATTTGGGGTCAGCAAAACTAGCTTTGGGGTAAAGTCAAATGCCTATTCCCTTGACCAGAATCACCAAAGAAGAATATATAACCCATTGTATATATCAATAGGCACAATAGGAATCCCCATACTAAAAACACTTACATGTTCCCATGGTTAATTTCCCATGCTAAGGGATAATTACTCATTTCTTGTATTATTGGAATCTATGTGAATTCCCGTTATAGAGTTCCATACATGTTTCAAAGGTGTATTTAACAGAAGAAGTGTGATTTAACTATTCCAAGTTTCAAGTAACAATGCATCTCACCATGATGAATCTTGTAATGATTCATCCTACACCGAAGCATATAGTGTCTACACATTCCTCCATCAAGCATCTAGAAACCATGCCTCATATACAAGAAATTAAAATTCACAGTAAACAAAAAAACAACCCAAGGATGATAAAATGTTCCACATCAGTTATTTATTTTTAATTACTGATTTTCACTACATTTTACCATGTTTTTTAAAAAAACATTCCAAATATCTGATTATATACCTGTTACCATTCCACATAATATTTTATCAATTTATAATTTTTATTAGAATTACACTATGACAAGAAAATTATAAATTTTATGACTAGTTCCATTTGGATAAAAACATTTATCCTATTACAATTATATATGATATCAATTTATATGTTCTCAACTGACATCAATGGTAGTTTCACCTCTTAGGTGGTTATCAAGGTATCAATCACCATCGATCCTAATGTGATCTATGGGTGATAATTGAATGAGGATTTGAACAATCTCAATTGTGAAAGGTCATATGCATGGGGTGTTGGTGTGATTACACACATTATACATAATATGAAATCAATATTGACCATAGGGAGAAATTTAAAGGAACCTACCTCTAAACTAAGGATAATATTTTCCATGATAAAACCTTTAGATCATATAAATAAACCATGACCCCATATTGATAGTTATATATCCACCATACCATAAGTAGGGGATGAAGTTCCACGAATAAAAATAGATCGATTGAACTATTACAAGAAATCCTTACAAAATATAGTCATTCATTGTGAATAAATGATTTCAATATCATGTAAACATGTTGGAGGTGAAAATGTAGCCTTGATGAACTAATCAAGGTTATTTATTCCATTTTAGGGTCGATGGATAGTATATTCGTATATAAATATGAGTTTTGAGAGAATAAAATATTATTCATCCCCACAATAATATTACCCTCTAGCTCCACCAATAGTCTAATGGTTTCATGGATTGTTCTTTAACCTTTATGAACCCAACTAACTACTTAATGTGTTTCTTATTATTTTTTGATGTATTTCTTTGTTCACCTAAATTCTGGTGGACTGTACCAACTAGCAGGTGGCACTGAAGTATCTCTATTATTATATGCTACAACTATCAATCACTTATGATCCTCAGAACACCTCTAGAACTATATTTAAATTGATTTAAGGTGATCAGTCAATGAATTTAAACTGGTTTATAAAATAATATGGAGGGGAGGTATCTAGATAAATATTTTTTCCTTACAACCTCCTCAATATATAACATCTCATCATCAAGATTTTATCCCGTGAAAACCCATGATATATCAACAAACAACTTGGTCCACAACACCAGTATATCTAATTTTCCCTCCCTTGTCTCCCTCCACACATGAGAAAGTTTTTTCAACACTCTAATAAGGGTAATTAACAATCATCAATGATTATTCATACTATTTTATATGACATTGATCAATTTCCCCATATAGGAGAATCGACATCGATCCCAACATGATAAAAATATATCACTTGATAAGGGTTGGGATAATATTTCTAAATATGCGCCACATGAACCACATTATTGATGGAATATTATCACTCTGGAGGAGACAATCAATATAATAATAAAAATTGGGTTTCCACTATATCTAAGTACCTGAAAACCAATGTGAAATATTCCCTTACCTTATGGTGTGGTGTTCCCTAACATAGGGGACACCTATAGAAAACCCTGATGACAGACATATAATACCAATGGTTAACTATGATGTTCTGTGTATGATTTCTTTTTTCTCTATTTGGTTTCTCATTAAATTATTTCCTACTAAACCATATTTGATATCTATAGAATATAGTTAGTTTTAACATGGGATGAATTGACATCCTCAAACCAGTAAGAAGAATATCGACATGAACATCTATACCGAACCATTAACGGATATATTTATATCGATTCCTAGAATCTGTTATTGTTAGGGATCTTCATATGTTCTCAATGATTCTACTAATAAAAATTAAATTATAAAACATAATATCATTACATATCCTCTACTATTTCAATCATCTGTTCAGATTGGTCTTAATTTAGAGGATGATTGGATAAAATCGGAATAACCTACGATGCACCTCAATTTTAAAGAAATAATAGAACCCTAACATAAATTAGGGATCTCGATCAAATATGAAGATCTATAGAGACACTTTAAAATTGTTTTTATCTTATCCAGAAATGATACCCAAATCATCATCTGTGAATGTATACATGATTATCTCTAAATGTTATAGAATTATTAGTCAATCCATGATCACCCAAACTAAATAAATTTTTTTATAATTCCTAGTAAATCTTATAATTTATTCATTATTTATGTCACCACACATCTATTTAGTAATGGGAAATGGATAATGTAACCAAGCAGGATGTTGAGGCTCTGCCTTAAACTATTGGAAGGTGAAGCATCAACCCAGGAATCATTGTATTTACATATTATTGAGTCTTGTTACCCAAGGAATCAAAAGTGACATTTACCATTCCCATAGTGTACTCTAACTAAATATAAAATGATTTCAGATACTCGAAAAAACTCTTCTACTAAATGTTTAGGCATCACTTAAAAAATATATACATAATTATATGGTGATCCATATAAACCCTAAATCTCTCTCCAAAATGATAATTCTAGCATCATCATTTGTAATATACCCTTTAATCTTACTCTATATCATGATTTAGAAAATTCTTCTCATGTGGTCTCAACTATGTAGATCCATATAGAACCACTCAATCCCCTTACATCAAAACTACATTAATCGTGGACCATAATGTGTCAAAATACAGAGTAAAATATATTCTGTCCCAAATAAGGTGAGGATTAGTGCTGAAGATATCTTTCTATTGTATTACTAGATTTCATGATCACAAAGAGAAAGTCATACACACACATCCCCTTTCTTGATTAGACTAGATATTAGAGCATCAAGACTGTATAATTCATGGATTAAATTATAATAATTTCATTCCAAACACTAATATCTATTAAACTCAATGTTTTCTTCAGTTAGTCCCAATATATAATGGATTTCACCTCCTCTAGGACTGCTGACAGTCTATCCTTCATGATAACATAGCCCAATATGAGAGGTTTTTCATTACCGAAATAAATTAAATAATTTTTCATATATAATAAAATTACATTACTATACTCAGGATGATACAATGATATTTGGAATGACCATCTCATGAATATGTGAAAACCAATATGTATTTGTATCCAACTACAATAAATGATACATACATTGATGGAATACCCAATTCTTCAAGGAGTTGAATTGCAATGGTGAGATTTTCAAACCAAATGATATTAATAGGATATCTTATATGTTTTATATACATATGAATATAGTATATGGAATATTATATAATCTCACCCAAAACAGATGGAACCCAAAACTATTTTCAATTTTATATAATATTAGTGAACCTATTTATTGATTGAAGTTATCATTGATGGATGGATGTGGATTCCAGTTCTTGTTTATTTCTTGGTTCAATCTATAGTAATATATAGATAAGGATAATGATATATCTACCATCCTAGAAATTAACATGTGTGAATCAACTATTGATGTAATAGCATATATGAGCCCATTTGGTGCTAGATCTTCCAATAACACATTCTACTCTTGAATATTTACTAGTTCCTTCAAATAAGGATGTATATATATAAGATAATATTATGGAACCAAATTGAAAATGAAAACTATCTCACTCTTTAATATGAAAAGTAAAAACTATTTTGTAAATGTTTCTTGAATGAGGTCCATTATTAGAGAAAAGTTACTCTATCACAACTCTCCTTCATCATGAAAAATTTCAATTTTTGAAATTAGTGAATTCAAAATCCACTAAATTGGTAATGAAAATCCAACCAAAAAATTCCATTCATCATGTTGGTAAGAGATTCCCCCTATTAGATAGGGGAATTTCACTATGCTCATAATGTAGTCAATATGAATCGAGTATAGTACTTTCAAATCTAAAACTAAAATAATATTTTATCTAACTAGTTAAAAAAATATCTTCTATTGGAAATGATTGATAAAAATTTTGAGGAAGAACTCCCTAAAACATTTGATACCCGATAATATCACCCCTAATAGTGTATCGATGCTCACATCCCTATCAATAGATCCAAAAACACAACCTTGTTAGTAGGAAAATTGAAAATATATAATTTATTGTAAATGCCAGTATTAAAAAAATATGAGAATGTGTGTATGACATGAGATTTACTCCTCTTATATTGGATGTTCATATATTAATAATGTTAGGTGTTGACTATATGGAATCAATTTAAAGCAACCCTATAGAATGGGATCTGAATATACTCCCTTATAATTTGTACTCATACCATTAGCATGACAAATTTATTCATGTTTTATAATCCTAACCTAGCCCGAGAATTCTACGGAACTCCTACAAACTATATATTGTGGGGTAGAAAATACCTTCCTATAATCTCGTGTTTCCCATGATCCTTAAACCCCACATGACTTTTGAGTTCCACAAAAAACATTTTAAAGTTTCCCATCCTAATGTAGGCTTGAGAATTCACTATGGTAATTAGATGGTAGATTTCAGTGTGGCCTACTCTACCACAATGAATTAACTACCCATTAGCATCATCTTAATATGGTTTTCCATTTCCATAAATGGTACTCCCAGTAAAACCATGGTGTAAATTCTCATAGAGGTGTTTCTTACTGTATGAAGAGGATCTCAATGATATTGCAATTAAAAATTCCTTCCCACCAATCGAGGCCCCCTTCATTTTAATGTTTCTGATGAAAATTTTATTTAATATATGAATGATTTTTAAGAAGTAGAAAATAACCTTCCACTTGTCTTTTACCAGAGAATTTCATGGAATTTCTTTTCCGAGGTTATCTCGTATCTAGGAAATAATGGAGGAAACATTGTGGGTTCAGGATGCCAAAAATGTTGTACATCACATATATGCTCCTCTATTTCATGTGAGTGCTCACCCAATCCCTTATTATCGGATAAAATCTATGGAAAACGTGGATCATAAAATTCACTTTTAATCTTTTTAATGTTATACTATCCTATCATCCATCCTATATCGTAATATACCACTAGTTCAAGAATACATCCCATAGAATATTATAATTAAGCATTACCCTCCAATATATTGGTGTCTCTAGGTGTGTAATGATAATTAAGATGAATTGACCCAATAAATTATTGGATACAGTCCTCACTCCCTAAAAATCAATAATAATTTTTACTAGAGGGGGCTATTGGAATGAAATGTAGGATGGGGGGAGGTGTGGTGTACTAGAGGGATGGGGGATAAGGTTGGGTAGAGAAACTTGGAACGTTTACCATCTGGGCTAGAGAGGGACATAGTAATTAGATATGGGACTAATGTAGTATAAATAGAGTGATATTATTTTATTTTTATTAAAAATGTATATAATTTATGAAATAAAAATATTTCAAAATTTATAAATAGATATATAGTGATATTTCATATAGAAATCAATAAATGAGGTTTCACTAAATAGTGAAATTTATTAATGTTACTACTTTAGAGATTTTGATTTACTAAATTTTCTAAAATATTTAAATAAATTAATTGTCTCAAAATGTATACATTTACAATGGTTACTGATTTAGTGAAATTTTTATAGAGATGTTACAATGTTTTTTTGATATATGAGTTTATTAAAAATAGAAACATTTATAAATGTCTCTAAAAAAGCATACCCTCATTTTCCAACATTTTTCCTAATCCTCAATAATTAAATTTTTGAGGTTTTAAAAGGTATCTAATTAGAATTTTTTTATATTGAATGGTAGTTATCACATTTGGAACTAACTGATTTGGTTAAACATATCTTGGGATAACCTAATTGGTATCCTTATACCTGGACTACATAACCCATATGAAAATATTTCTAAACTCGTCATCCATTATATACCGTAGTTCTATAAGATTTCCATGTCCCACCACAAGTGGTGTATAGTCATGACCACACATATTGTGTTTAATCTATTTATGACACAGTGAAATATCTATAAAAGGATTGACCAACCCATCAAATATGTTGGCTCAAAAAAAATCATATGAGGAAGACCAAAGATAAAAAACTTAACAAATGATACAAACTCGCATTATTTCATGGATTATTGATTGAATTATTAATTTTTCAACGAATTAGATTTTTCATTTTATTTTTTATATGGAACCTAATGATATTTCATGTTCAATAAATGAATTAAATGCATGAACATTAATTTTTAAAAACATTCTTATGTACATAATGAGATGAATGATTATTCACCACATTATATAATTACCAATGATTAAAATCTAAAAAAGGACCACAACCCCACAAGCGAATCAACTTAGGTGAAGTAATGACATAACTATAATAGGATAATCCTCAAAAAAATAATCCCATATAAGGTAATGAGTAATTTCCCACACACATGGGCCAACTATTCCAACAGAAGAGCACATTACCAAGCCCAATCACATCCCATTCACACTTCTATCTTTCCCATATTTTATTGACAAATAAAATAACACCATTGATACCACTTTGTACAATCCATGACATAGTTCCCCCTTACTTGAAAATGATAGTAAATTACATGACCTCTTTCAAGCCTCCGCATATAGGACTGTCTATAGACTAACATCAAGGGTCCATTAAATATATTGGGGATAATGTACCCTCTCGTAGCAAATTACAATAAAAATATAGAACAAGATAAATAAGAGAAAATAAGTAATCACCAAATGAGAATAGGTAATATAAAAATAATCCACAATAAAATAAACCATCCAGTGGCATAAAATATACCAATCTAATTTTACTGATAAAATTAATTTAACTAAAAATATACTAAAGTCATAAAAGAAAGAATCCAAAAACCAGTCATGAAAACCATGCTGAGTCCCATCTAAAAGCTACAGTCCCTGTAGAAAAATTAGGTTTTCAAAAATAGGGGCACTATCCCTTGTCCAAAACTACATTGAAGAATTATACTCATGTATTATGAAATAATGAGAATATGGTGTGATTAAAACAAAATAGGACATGGAAAATTGTTTTTAAATAAATTTGTTGTGAAAAATATTGTTTTAATAAGTAAGATAGACATACGCATAAAATAAAACTCAATGAAAAAAACTGAATAACCTATTTATACTAGAGATCTTGGTTAACACATTAGGTTACCTAAAATTGATTCATCATGATGAGGAATATCTATTCCCATAAGTAGATTTTTCCACCAAGGAAAACCATTGATACCTTGTATCAATGTACCTAGTGGGAGTTTCCATGCAAGAGATACATACTTATTCTCAAGTAATAATACCCATTCAAACAGGGAATCACTCATTTCGTGTGTCAATATACTATTTGAAAATTACAATGTTATGGATGTATTCTTTGATCCAATTAATATAACCAATTACAAGGGATAAATATGAATTCTATGTATCATGTAATCCTCCATAACTCCCTCAGGTATCTAGAAACCATGAATATATCTCTCAAGAATCTAGTGATTATGAATATCTACCTTCAGAATCGAGTAACCATGAATCACGTATAAGCACAAAAAAACTCATAACGCACAATAAAGAATTAAACACATGATAAAATGTTCTATGTTTGATAATTATTAAATATTACCAATTATCATGTAATTTATTCTATTATTCCATATTTTCCAAACATTTAAAAAATTTTAAGATACATTCCTTGCTAAAATTTAATGTCTTATCATTTCGATTTCTAATTCAGATATCAATAATTACAAAATAAAAAAAATTACAGATTCCATTAGTATTTCAATTCCATAGTTAATATTAAAATCATATTGAAGGTTATTGGTTATAAATTTACATATTCCATACTAGGTTCAATGTTAGGATCACCCCTCATATGGACACATATACCAAAATCTATCACAACAAAACCCAATAAAATGTATGTGGGATATGTGTATGAGCATTTCAGCCATTAAAATTATATTTGGTTATGCACATGAGTTTCTAGAATGGTCATACCTATTTCATGTACCAGAAAACCAACACTGACCATAGGGAGATGTTTTAAACAACCTTCCTCTAATGGAAGAAGACAATTTACCAAGGGAAAATATCCAGATCATCATGAAACACTAAAATACCCTTTTTATATTGGTATATCAACAATATAAAGGATTGAAGAAATAGATCATTCAAGAAAACAATAGGAATTAATAACATCTATGAAAGTATTTTGGAATTAAGTTATATATATTGAAGAATAGATTATTAGAAAAAGAGAAAGTGTTTAAGAAGACATTAATTCCCTGATGAACCCTCACGGTTGTAAATCCCAAGTTAGTTTAAAAAAAACGAGTGATTAAGTGTTAAATTGTGATTTTATGGTAGAAAAAATGAATCTACTACTCACTAATACAGTCCATACTAGTTCCACTAGAAAATCACTACCAGCCACTGGCTGGAGGAATGCTCTATGTAGTGTGTTTATGCCTCTAGGAACTCCTGTAGTAGGCAAGGGGATCCCATTCTATATAAGGGGAGTTTTAAATACCTTTGGAATGATATTTACCAAACCAATATAAAGTAGACTACACCAAATATCCATTTACAAATCAAATTCTATATTGTTTCATGTGAACACTAGCCATCAATAGTGATCCTCCAAAAAGTCCTCAAACAACACCAAAAAACTATTTCAACCAGGCCCACTGGCTTATTTTAAAAAATTTAAATAGTTAAAATAAATATTAAAAATGATGGTATATGTGGAAATATTAGGGTTTATACCATGTATTTGTTAAAATATGATGAAATATGAGATGTATTAGGGAATCAACAAATTAAATTGAAAGGAGTTTTCCCATGCATCATGGGGAACGAAGAATGGATTTTATAAGAATTTTAATTTTAAAGACTATTCAAATATTTTATGTTGAATATATAATGTTTTTTCTATAAATAAATACATGCATAGATATACTTGTGAATTTTAATTTAAATATAAAATTATTTAAATAAATTGTCTTCATCGAAAGGAAGAACCTAACATGTGTAGAAGGATGAATTCATGTACAATTTGTAATAATTTTGATAATTGAAGGATTTTAGGCTATAGTGAAATACTTGATAAAGAATTTATTATCAAGGATATATAGATAGTCTATTGGAAATCTATAACTTTTGAAATATATAATTCTGTCCATTTTAAATATTTTTGCTTACATAAATTATTAGTATATCCATCACTTTGATAAAGGTTCGAGGAAGATTAATGAAGCACCCCAAACACTTCATGATATGTTTCTCTTAAATAAATTCTATATATAGACTATATTCCTTGAATTACTAAGCCTATATGGAAACACATGGTTACTTATAGGATATATCCATAACCTACCCATTAAATATAAATTTTCCAACTCTGCGATTTGAATTTTAAAAATCTGATATACACGGTTTTGTTCAAGATGATTACTAGAGTTTGATAGAATTAAAATAATTTTCAGTGAATTGTATCCTACCCTTATGAATAGTAACCAGCCCTTATGAATAGTAACATACCCTTATGATTAGTAATATGACTTTTATGAATGGTTTCCACAACCTTGAGTGTATAAGTGAATTTAGGCACCGTAAAAATGAAGATGAATATTTTAAGTGTTTATACATTCCGATTAAATAATGAATATAATTAAATATTTAATTAATTATATTTAGGAAATTATTTTGTAAAATGGAATTCAGTTTTGTAATCTACAAGTCAAAAAATGGTTAGGGTGAATTTTTGGTATTTTTCTAAAATAGTTGAATTTTTTATGAATAGTAAAATCCGATAATTCACCATAAATGCTAAATAATGGTTTAATTGAGACATTGATGATGATATGCTAATGTAAGTTCAATTTTTTCAGATTCACATGATAAAATTACTTTTCATGGTGATGGAAGACACACAATTCCTTGTCTTATAGAGAAATAATAAATTAATGAATTTTGTATTAGGAAAACCCCTCTCTCCTCCACTATAAGACCCCCCATTTACTCCCTCTTCTCTTCACTCCTCTCAGGCCTTGTTCCGTGCCAATATTCTGTCCAAATGTCTCTCCAAGATGCCAGACCACGTCCAAAAACTCCATGAATCTTCAAAATACCAAAACATCTCCCCTTAAGAGGATCTCAAAGGAGGAAGTCCCAAGAGGTAAACTCCTCTTTCCAATTCCTTCATTTCTTTTAACTTATTTTTTTGTTTCATTCATAACCTACCTTCTCCCAAATAGTATGATAACTACAGTAACATACATTTACTGGAATTTTTTTATGCTATCGGTATATTTCATTATCTTCTCCTCTTTCCCCACCATTTATTTGGAAGAAATTAAAGCACCGTTTCAGATGTGCTAATTTAGCACTTCTAAGGGCATCAATTTATCAATTTCTATTATAATCATTAATTATGCTCATGAAACCATCTATATTATGGTTTAACTAGATTATTATATATTTAATATATCGTATTTTTAGTTCTGTAAACCTTTTCTACAAATGTTATTAAGTTATAAAGTAAAACATGTTCATTGTAAGCAAACCCACCATTTAACCAAAACAGTTGTCACTAAGGTTATATATATGTAATAATTTGACCTGACATTAAGTATCCATATTAAATTCAAAACCATTTAATCTCCTGGAAGTTAAATAATGGCATATACCTTCATTTATGGACAACCAGATCCATCTTTAATATTTATCCGAACTTGAATATAAGTGAACCGATCTTTTAAAAACAAGTAATCAAACGAGCTTAAACAATGAAATTGAACATTTTAAGTAATCAAAAAAGCCTTTAATGAACTAAAACATGGTTTAATAAATCAAATAAATATATTAGAGGTTATGTAATTATGAATTAATAAGCCTAATTTGTTTATTCAGGTCTTTAATAACAAGTCAAGAACACTTTCAAGCATAGGGTAAGGGATCCTTGCTCTGTCTTTTGTTTAAGAATCACCTCTACGTTGTGCGCTTATATTTTAAATTACTAATGATGGGTTATGTTTGGAAACCTCCCTCACACATCCCTTTTTGCATATAAATAATGTAATACCCCTTTACATATCATTAAGCCTTCACAATAACAGTTGTTACCATACTGAAATGATTGTAAGGGGTTTCTCATCTCACTTTCATTTCTGTGATATTTTCATTATTTGCCACTTATTTCTTGTATGTGGTATATGTGTACATCCATTAGATATATAATAACATGATTATCTTTATATTCATGTTATACAATGATTAATTTGAGGTTTATGATGTTCTGATCATATGATTCGACTGATTACAATGTGGTAAAAGACTTTGCCTCCACTACTACTTTGTTGTGACTAACATTGTGTTGTGAACTTAATAATCCTTTTGTGGTGTACCTACTGACCATTTGAGATCAATTTTAATTTGAAATTATATTTATATTAAATATCCACAATCTCATGTCATTTATATGTTTGTTTTCTAAAATGTATACCATTTTTAATTAGGTGATTATTTGGAAAGTTACTTTAATTATAGAAATTTTGATGAATCAGTATATTATACTCTATATAGATATCGGAAAGGCATATTAATCTTGTATTGAATCAATTTATAAAGAATTATTTGGACATGTAGTGGTAGGTGGGGCCTTCTATGGTCCCTTGATGCATCGGTAGGTCTCCTGAGACAAATCAGTTTGGTGACAAACCCTTCGAGTTTGTTTCCAAAAATCAGACGCGTTTATACACAAATAACTAAACCGTTTTTATGGTGTTATGTTTTCATGTGCGATATACATGAAATCCAAATAATAATCATTTTATTTATTCATTATCACTTTTTTACTATCCCCGATGTTTTCACTATGTCAAAATCTATGGATGTAGTTTCATTCTTTGTTAATTAATAGCGTGAGTTTTTTCATTTATTCACCATGTCATATTGATTATGTCAGATTGATTATGATTCACTTGTTATTGTATTCATGCTTCCACAATTTGTAACCCTTACTCAACATTTGATCTCACCCCCTTTCATTGTTTACTTTCAGCAGTTGACGAAGTGGAGATTATTAATTGAGTTCTTGTGGATTCAATTTTTATTTTTTGTTATTTATTGTATTTGGTAAACTTTTCAAATGTAATTTGAGTAACATCTATGTATATAGTTTAATCATGACTACAAAATTGACTGTTCCATCTGAATTATCTTTTTTTCTAACCATTCTAATATCACAAGTTATTCCCCAGCTCTATCCAAGAGGGGTTGGGGTGTCACAGTTGGTATCATAGGATGTTTAGTAAGAAACATTGAAACAAGAGATGGAAATATATAGTAGGTAACAAAGAACTAATTGAGTATTTTAGGACAAATGTGAAAGAATGTCTGGGTATTTTGGTAAGGAATAGATTATGTGAATCTTTGTAGAAAATACATCCATGTCTGGATATGAGCAGGTAGAGGCGGCTCTGGAAAATATGTATCTAGGGGTAAAACTCGAAAACACCACTTTGAGTTTGACTCGAACGAGAACTGGTGCATGAAAACGGGCCTTGCATCACTCTTGGTTACGACACTCCCGGGTGATATGCTTTGGGTAATTTTCATTTTCATTGCAGGCCATTATAAAGGAGTTAAATGAAAATATTTCTTCATAGAAACCATGATTATAAGATGATCTATGCATAGAACTTCAATCAACATTGAGTTCCTTTCTATTTGAGATTCATAAACTAATCTACTTTTCCCATTATTTAAAAATCACATATAATAGAAGAAGGGGAATCATTACATGGGGGTAAGGTAGGGATCTCCCTAATAAGAAATTCAACACAGTCAATTTTGGAGAAGATCAAATCATGACCATATTGGGACATATTACTCAGGTTGTAATGAATAACCATTCCACACATGTGTTGGATCGTTTCATATAGAAGAGGCCCCCATTTTTTAGCGGGACTAATAACCTAGTGGTTGCTGAGAAATGGATGATGTCGCTTGAAAAGATATTCATGGAATTGAGATGAAATAAAAATGGAAAGGCAGTACTGGCAGTATATTGTCTCACGGGAAATGCAGATCAATGACAGTCCTTAATTCTGAATAGCATGAATGAAGAAGAAATAGAAGGTATGGAATGAAATACTTTTAAGGAAATATTCTTTGAAAAATATTTCCCTTGTGAGCAATGAAATGAAATGAAGAGGAAATTTCTTAGCTTAAAACAAAGGGAAGAAGGCAGTGTGGCAGAGTGTGAGGCTACTTTCACAAGGCTGGACAGGTATGTTGTAAATTACGTACGTGACTCGGTAGACAATATTGATTATTTCAGTGAAGGTCTTATGCCATTTCTTCGAAGGTAACTAGCTTCTAATTCATTTTCATCATATGATGAAATTGTATCAAGTGCCATCAAAACAGAGAAGGAATTAGCTAGATCAAATCTTTTCAAAGGAAACTAAGATAAGATGTAGTACTCTGATAACAAAGGAAAAGGTGAAGCACTAAACAAGATCAAGGTAACAAAGCTATTCCCTTTATGTGAAAAGTGATGAATGAATCATCTCAATAAATTCATGAAATTCATGGGAGTCTGCTATAACTGCAGAGAAAAGGGTCATCGATATGACGAATTAAAGGGGAAGAACCAATTCAATGATATTAAATGTTACAATTTTATAAATATGGAACACTATGCAAATGAGTTCCCTAATAACCAATGAAACTTGACACATAAAAGTCCAAGAGAGAAACGGAGAGCTTATGTGATTACAACTGCGGAGGTTAAAGTTCCTAATTATGTGGCGGCATGCACTTTAATTGTTTCCTCAAACATAAAAAACACTTTATTTGATTCTGGATCATTGAATTAATTTATATCTTCACATTTTTCCAAGAAAATTAGATATGTGCGATTTTTTTGTAATGGAGTTCTCAATCAAAAGTCTCAAGGGATGTATCATTACTACAAAGGCTTGTCGACTAGTCTCCCTCCAGATACCAAAACCTGCTTTAGTTGCCAACCTTGTCATCATTCCCATGACTAAATTTGATGTAATTATTGTTATGATTTGGTTATAAAATTATGATGTGAAGATTTATTGTAAGAAGAAGAAGTTTTGAAATTTGGGAAGAGGTTATTTGTTCCATCAGTACCTGCGCTTAAAAGGGAACTATTCGATGCTGCTCATAGCTAAAATTTCTCTATACACACAGGTAGCACCAAGTTGTATAGAGATATAAAGGAACATTTTTGGTGGGATAATATGAACCGAGAAATTGCTCACTACGTGTCAAGATGTCTAGTTTGTCAACATGTGAAGGCAGAGAGACAACATCTCAAAAGGGTGAAGCAACCTCTTTTGATTCCTATATGGAAGTGGGATAACATTATGATGGATTTTTTTCACTAGACTACCGAGGAAACCTAGAATGAATGATGCAATAGGGGTAATTGTTAATCATCTCACTAAATCAGCACATTTCCTTCATATAAGAGCGGATTCTACACTTGAGTTCTTGGCAAGACTTTATATTAATGAAGTAGTAAGACTTCAGGTTGCACGTCTATCAATTGTATCTGATCGAGATCCCCATTTTACATCAAAATTATGGAAAAGTTTCTAGAATGATTTGAATACTGAGCATCATATGAGTACTTATTATTAACACCAAACCAATGGAAAGTCTAAAAGGACTACTCAAACGTTAGAAGACATGATGAGGTTATGCTCTCTTGACATCCAAGGTATGTAGGATCCATACTTGCCTTTGGTGGAATATTCCAATAACAATATTTTCCTTTCTATTATTAAAATGGCTCCATATTCGGCATTATATGGAAAGAGATGTCAAACTCCAACTTTTTGGGACTAATTTGGTGAGACGAAACTTATAGGCCCGGAACCTATTGAAGAGACCATGACAATGGTGAAGAAAATACAATCTCATATAAAATTATCCCAATGTAGGTAGAAGAGTTATGCTGACAACCATAGAAAGGAAATGGAATTCCAAGTGGGAGATGAAGTATTTATAAAAGTATCTCCATGGAAGGGTGTCTTAAGGTTCAGTAATAAAGGGAAACTAAGCCCCAGGAACATCAGACCATTTGAAATTCTGGAAATAATCAGAGCTATAGATTACTATTTAGCAATGCTACCAAATCTCTCCAGAGTTCATGATGTGCTCGATGGGTCAATGTTCAATAAATACATGCCAAAACTAACACATGTACTTACATATGAATAAATTGAACTGAAGCCTGAATTTTCAAACTCTGAAAAGCCTGTCAAGATTCTTGACACAAGGGAGAAGGTATTGAGAAATTGAACAACTCGTCTAGTATAGGTTCTTTGGAAAACATGAATATGGAGGAAGAAACATGGGAACCTGAGGATGTTATGAAAAATAATAAACTACATCTTTTTGGTGAGTTTCATACATAAAATTTCGAGGAAGATGTTTTTAAAGGAGGGAATAATGAAGAACCCCAAACACATCATGGTATGCTTCTCTTAAATACATTCTAGTTATAACCTATATTTCATAAATCACTGAGGCTATATGGAACAAAAAATGGTTACTTATAGGAGATATCCATAACCTAGCCATTAAATATAAATTTTCCAACTTTGCGATTTGAATTTTAAAAATCTGACATACACGATTGTGTTCAAGTTGATATTTATAGTCTGATAGAATTAACTTAATTTTTCATGAATAGTAACATACCCTTATGTATAGTAACCTGTCGTTATGAATAGTAACTTCCCATTATTAATAGTAGTATGACACTTATGAATTTTATCCATACGCTTGATTGTATAAGTGAATTTAGGCATCTTAAAAACGAAGATGAATATTTTAAGTGTTTATATTTTTTGATTAAATAATGATTTTAATTAAATATTTAATTAATCATATTTAAGAAATTATTTTTGAAAAATTGACTTCATTTTTTTATTCTTCACCTCAAAAAAATGTTTAGTGTGAATTTTTGGTATTTTTCTGAAATACTTGAATTTTTGATGAATAGTAAAGTCCGATAATTCACAATAAATGATAAATAATGGATTAATTGATTCATTGATGATGATCTGCTGATGCAAGACCAATTTATTCGAATTCACATGATAAAATTACTATTATTTCTCATGGAAAACTCACTATTCCTTGTATAATGTAGAAATAATAAATTAATAAATTTTGTATTAAGAGAACTCCTCTCTCCTCCACTATAAAAGCCCCCCTTCACTCCCTCTTCTCTTCACTACTCTCAAGCCTTGTGCCTTGCCAAAATTCTGCCCAAATCTCTCCCCAAGATCCTCCCCCATGACTAAAAGCTTCTATCCTCTTCAAAATACTAAAACTGCTCCCCTTAAAAGGTTCTCAAAGGAGGAAGCCTCAAAAAGGAAACTCCTCTTTCCAATTCCTTCATTTCTTTTATGTTCTTTTCTTTTTGTTTCATTCCTCACCTCCCTTCACCCAAATAGTTTGATAAATCTAGTAGCATATATGTATTGAAATATTATTATTCTAATGGGATATTTCATTATTTTCTCTCTTTTCCTCACCCTTTATTTAGTAGAAATAAAAGCACCGTTTGAGATGTGATAATTTAGCACATTAAAGGACAACAGTTTATCAATTTCTATTACAATCATTAATTATGGAAATGAAACCATTAGGGTTATGGTTTAACCAGATTATTAAATATGTAATATATTATATTTTTAGGTCTGTAATCCGTTCGTACAAATAATATTATTTTATAAATCAAAACATGTTCATTGTAATCAAACCCACTGTTTAACAAAACGGTGGTCATTAAGGTTATATATATGTAATAATTAGACCTCAATATAAGTATCCAAATTAAATATAAAACCATGTAATCTCATGGATGTTCACTAATCGCATATAACTTCATTCCTGGGAAACCACTTCCATATTTCATATTTATCTGAACATGAATATAAGTGAACTGATCTTTTAAAAACAAGTAATCGAACGAGCCTGAACAATGAAATTGAACAATATAACAAATCCAAAAGGAATTGAATGAACAAAAAACGGTTATAATAAATCATTTAAATATATTATAGTTTATTTACATATTAATTAATAAGCCTAATTTTTTTATTCAGGTCTTTAATAACAAGTCAATAACACTTTCAAGCATAAGGTATGGGATCCGCTCCGTCACTTTTGTTCAAGAATCTCCCATTCGTTGTGCCCTTTTATTTTTAGTTGTTATTGATGGGTTATGTTTTTCAACCACCCCCACACTTACCTTGTTACATATAAATAATTTAATACATCTTTACCTATCATTAAGCCTTCACATTAACACTCGTTACCATGCTGAAATGTTTGTAAGGGGTTTATCATCTCACATTCAATTCTCGGAGATTTTCATTGTTTGACACTTATTTCTTGTATGTGGTATATGTGTACTTTTATTTGATATATAATATAATGATTATATTTATATTAATGTTATACAAGGATTCATTTGAGGGTGATTAAGTCCTGGTCATATGATTCAACCAATTACATTGTGGTAAGAGACTTTGTCTCATCTACTATTTTGTTTTGACTAACTTTGTATTGTGCACCTAATAATCATTTTGTGATGTACCTAATTAAAATTTTAGATCACTTTTAATTTGAAATTATATTTATTTTAAATATCCATAATCTATTATCAAGGAAATTTTTATTGTCTAAACTGTATACCATTTTACATATCGTGTTTATTTGGAAAGTTATTTTAATTATGGAAATACTGATGAATCTGTATTCTCTACTCTATACGGATATTGAAAAGGCATATAATCTTTTATAGAATCAATGTATAAATAAATCTCTGGACATAGAGCGGTGGGTGGGGCCCACTATAGCCCCTCGATGCATCGGTAGGTCTCGTGAGACAAATCAGTTTGGCTACAAACCCTTCGAATTTGTTTCCAAAAATAATATGGGTTTCTACCCATATATCTAACCGTTTTTATGGTATTATGGTTTCATGTTCTAGATACATGAAATCCAAATAATAATAATTTTCTTTATTCATTATTAGTTGTTACTATCCATGATATTTTCACTATGAAAAATGTATGGATGCGGTTTCATTTTTAGTTTATTAATGGCGTAATTTTTTCATTTATTCACATTGCCATATTGATTACGTCAGATAGATTATGATTCACATAATATTGTGTTCAAGCTTCCACTATTTGTAACCCTTACTAAGAATTTGTTCTCACCACATTCATTGTATACTTTCAACAGGTGAAAAAGAGGAGATCATTTATTGAGTTCTTGTGGATGCAGTTTTTAGTTTTTGTTATATATTGAAATTTTTATACCTTCCTAATGTAATTTGAGTAACATATATGTATCTAGATTCTTCACGAATACTAAACTGATTGTTCCTTCAGGATTTTCATTCCTTCTAACCATGCCAATATCACAAGTACATCACATGCTCTATCCTAGAGGGGTCGGGGTGTTTCAATAGAAGAATGATGGTGTTTGATGTTAAATAGAGTTGAATTTATTCAAATGACATGAATAATATGACACATATTCTTTGGTTTGATGATATGTTGATTAATAAATATTAAAAAAATCTAAAAGGTAATTTCAAATTACTATAACGTGTTATTGAATACATTAACATAAATAAAGAAAATACATTATTAAAATATGCAGGATTGAATATATATATATGTCTATAACCTTTTGGAAAATCCCACGATCAGGGGTTACATTATTTATTTGATCCAGTACCTATCTCTTTTCTTTATCATGTAGTCAATCTGTTATATCATAAAATCGATCTATATCATCATGGTTAGTTTAATATTTAATGTTAAGTTGATTAATATGTGCACATTTGATTGATACACTCTATCAGTTGGTCATCCTATCAGTCTTAATATGTATATATTCAATAAAATTGATTCATACAATCAATAGGATGGTCATGAAGATGATTCACTCAGGTTGTCTTATAATCCCCCAATATAAGGTTTATGTATTATATAGTGAAAATATAGGGGATTCATCATATTAAAAAACAATTTTAATTTTATTTAGTGAATATAATGAATAAATTGAATGAAATTATTCAGGATCATGCTTCCACTAATTAAAATATTATGATCCTATAATTGTTGATGAATTGAAATTATATGTTCAAACATTTAATAAGATTAAATACAGAACATAGAAGAAGGAATTCTTGTTTGTCTTATGAACTATTTATTATTGAAATTAAACAATTACATAATTATTTTTATTATTGGTGCTTGAATGAATATAGAATTATCCACACATCAGGATTTTATTATGAGCCATGATCCATTTTTTATTGAATGGAATCAAATTTAATGATAAATTTTTGGGAAATAAATCTAGGCCAAAATTGTTTTTCCATGTTTTCATAAATTGAAAAGAAAAGAGTATGAATATAATTCAACTATACATTGATATTATACACATGAAATGGATATATGGTTCAATAATGATATGGAGATTATAAAAAAATCAATTATTCTATTGTAATGTAAAAATCATGTTAATTTATTCAATGGTATTTGAAATAATAGTCCCTGTAAAAAATAAACTGTATACTGAATAATTTAAATGTTGTTATATTGATATAATAGAGGATAATAATAAATCATTAAATGATTGAACATGTTGATGATGGTTATAATGATATTAAGGTTGAGTTTCTATGAAACTAATGTTAACATATTGTAATCAATATCTTGCGATGCTTGAATATTTAGTGATATATACTAAGATTGAGACGTCGAGAAGAGTAGATGATGAAATATCAAGTGTAATGGAAAACATATGAATATTATTATTAAATGAGAGAAAAATGATAATGAATTTTATATGAAAAAAGTTTGGGTACTCAAATCATTACACATGAGAAAATATTTAATGGAAAAAAGAATATAGAGATTGTGGTGGAAAACCCACATATGAAAAAATATAGATATAAAATGATAATATGTCCATCAAAATAGTTTGGAAAATTTTATAATCCATAATAGTTTATATAATATCATGGTGAACAATAAATAAAAATAAAAAAAGAGATTGGATTTATGACATATTGAGTTCATTTTGTAAATAGTATAATATAGGTTATACAATAACTATCGAAGAAAAAGAACAAATATGAGAATATGAACCTCTGTAAAACATAATGATCCTATCACTATTAATAATAATATAAGAATAAGATATTTATATAAAAACCATGGATTCATATTTTTTAGAATAATTAATTGATTGACAATCCACCTCCTTAGGGCCAATGGATATGTTGGAAACCCCCTTACAACAACCTTAATCTCAACAGTTATTGGAATTTCAACCTTTGCATCATTCTAGGGGTTGGGTTTGGGGTTGTGACCCCCATGAATTATTTATTTTACACATTAACTCCTTATGTGGATAGGGACTCCCTCCTCAAGTATTTTTGTTCTATGTTAAAGTGGATTGCAATTTTATACCAACATCATTATGTTGGCATGAATTGAGACCAAATACTCCATCAACTAAGACTAAATCCAAGAAATGATATCCAACCCTAATTTCATCACCTATTATATTCATATTATAAAGTCTCTTATTGATAATTATGTGGTCATTCATCACTCATAGTGTGAATGAAACATATTTTATGAAATTCTATCTTCATGGGTCACTCGGGAAAATTATTTTTGTCATTAACAATCTTTGGAACCATTCATTCAAGTTAAAATGATATTTTCATAGGAGATTAACTCCGGTTAAATTACATTATACATTATTAATAAATCATTATATTTTCTTTACATTAATATAGTTATTAAATCTAGATGTACAAGGAGTATGTGGTTTTCAAATAATTTGAACTCGATGAGTCTGGAAAAAATGGACCTAGGTTTTATATAGTGACCATTAATAGAGTATTTTATAATGATATTATATGATTAAAATAATAGTGTATCCAGTGATGTAGATAAACTAAAAATTTTAGGAATAATCATATTCCAAAATGTAGATAATTTTCTAGGATGGGAAAAAATTCAACAATTACATATATATGGTGATACTTCATAAAAACAATATGATTATGGGTTTCTAATAAGATAATATAGTGACTATGGGAATATACTTTGAATTATTATAATAAATTTCCATATCAGACATGAATTTATATATTTAGTCAGACATTGATAGTGTAGGTGTTGGAAACAAGCAATCCATTACAGAAACCCTTACCTTTGAGAATCATTAAACATGGTAAACAACCAACCATTGAAAGGATTAGTTATATTAATGAAATATTTAAAAAAAGCCACTCATTTTTGTCTAATTACTTACTAGAATGTAGTGTTTGTTTCTAGGTTGAAATATTTTTAGATCCATTTTTACTCAGGAGAAATAGTGTTTATTTAAATAATTAGGGTCATAGATTTATATGTGTATTAGAAATTGGAAAAAATTAGTCAACAAAATATTTATCTCCACTCTTATTTTTCATCATAATCCAATGGTTAATAGTAATATTTATTTGGGGACAATTATGTATTGATATATTATATTATGTATTTATGGTATTCATGTATTCATTTACCTATTATTATGTTTTAAAATATTCTTCATATATTTATTATTTTATTATAATGTTTAATATATTTGTAATATTTTTTTTCATTTATATGATACTTATTTCACATATATTTGAGAGGAAAAATATTTAAATATTAAAATAATGGTTCATTATAATAATCCTTTAAACCTATACTTCCCACTATAAGGGTGTACTTAACATGCTATCCCAAAATAGTCGATAATCTGAGAAAGATTCCGATGTTCAATATACAATCCTAAATTATAAATCACAATTAACTATGTTTTATTACTCTTTTAATATACCTATATAAAATAAAAAAATGAAATCTTATACTAAGCACCACATGACCTCATGTGTGCCATCCGAGGCACAATAGATTGGGTACTATCATAAGGGATATAATCAAACATTGGACTCACTATTTTAAGGACTTAATAAATGTAAATAACTAATAAATATGTAAATTTAAACCCCAACAAAAAATTAATTTATACCTAATTAAATATCCCTTACAAGGAATAAAAAAATGTAAAATAATACCCCATGTCCATAATTCTAAACAAATCTCTCACAATATTGTTCACTTAGATAATATAAATACGAAAAATACACAAGAGGCTCCACAACAACCCAAAATTTCACCTTCACCAATCTATAATCACATCTATCATATCTAGAGGGATATACTATTAATTTCATTCTCAATGAACTATATCTACCATAGGGTATACACGTACACTACGACACTTGTGAAATAAAAGGGAAATACATATTTGTAGGGTCTAATTACATTCACCAAATATATGATGTCATATTAATTTATATATGTTAAGGAAACAATATAGGACATAAGGAATATAATCACCAATTTCAGGTGATTGAGTATTAATTGGTCCCCCACAATACATGATTATACATAGAACAACCCCCAATATAAAAACATGTAAATTGATTATATAAAACTCAAACAAATACCCTATAAGATATGGTAGAGTTCCTTTCCAAATCCTTAATTTTAACTTCCCACATAGGTTTTCATCCAGAATGAACCCCAATAATATCATAAAATGAATCCACCACTACCCAGTAATAAAGGAAAGGTCCCCATAAAGAATATTGATAAAATATTCATATCATTAGACAAATCATAATACTATATTCTCACCTTTTTTGAGGTCCATAGCTTATATATTATCACAACAAGGAACCCTCTGATATCTAAAATGGGATATTTTTGATAATCAAATCCTAGTCAAATACCCTCTCACTCAGTATGTTCCTTTCCAATGTACTCTCACAATGGGTGAGGCCAAACATGTTGTCCCAAGACAAATATCACTGACAAGTTCCTTCTTACATGGGATAAAAAAGAGTAGTTCCCTCTCACTCTTTGTGATCCATTCCAATATCAACTCACATAGGGTGAGGCCTCACATATGGTCCCTCCATAAATCATACATACTTTCTCAGAATAAAAACACTAGGGAAGAAAAACCTAACATGCCATTTACTATCGACTAACCCAAACCTAGATCCCCAATTTGAACCATGTTTTTCTAAAACTCAATGGGTTTCATGAAATGGAAATAAATATCCTCCAATTTAGATATTAAGTATTAAATTTTTAACAAAAATTATCCATAGTTTTGTATTTATTGTCAATTAGAAGTGAAGAGAAAAAACTAGTTTTGGAGGTAACTGTGGTCCATAAGTCCTATATATCTACAAAAATAATGAATACTAAATTTTTATAAAATTAAATATATTCATGATCTCTTTAGTTTAAATATATTCAATGAAAAATAATTAGATATAGAAATAAATAAATTCAATAATACATGGTTTTTTCATAAGTAAGTATGATCTAGAAGTTATTTTTTAATGTGTGATCTAGTTAGAAGTTGTTTTGAAACAAATTTATTTGTCTAGAGTTATTTTATGATTGTGTTAAAATTATATAAAGGAATATAGATTCATGTAAAAGGATCTCACTATTAGTGATGTTTCAAATTATATAGAAATTAAAAAATTCCTTATATACCTATAAATGTTTCCTTTTATGCGTAGGATTTTTATGTTATGAATGTCAACATATAAAATAAAAAAATGATGCAGTGGAAGAATAATACAGTCAATATAAAATATCTTAAAGGTGGAATTTAAGAACATGTGTATTGGGAATGGAGAAAAGTAAAATATGTATTAATTTTTTCTTTCGGTTATAGATGTGGATTCCAGAGTTGATTATGCCGAAAATTTTAAAATTACAATATATAATGTAAAATTACGTGTCATATAATAATATTCCTAGTAATAATAGGTATTGAATTTTAATGTTCCCACTATATAATTTTTTTAAAGATGAATCATAATGGTTATAGATGATACAGAAGTGTGTTTTTCATTTTCAATAATTAATTTTTTTTATTATATTTAAAACAATGGATTGTTTTATACATTATAGATTCATATAAGATTGAAAATGCAGTCAATCATGGATGTTTCCACACAAAAATACATAGGTATCACTATTATTAATGATAATCACCCAAACATTTAGACCATGATAAAATAATAAGGGTCATTAAAAATACAATCAAGGATAATTTATAATATAAATCATTTTCCCCATGATGCTACGTATAACATTGGGTTTCAACTGGATATTAGTGAAATAACCAAACTATTATTCATCATTGTAAAATTATTTCCCATTCCTGATAGAATATATAAAATTTTAATAGAATTGATATTATGGATCATTATAAATATTTGGAGATGATTGAAAACACAAAAATAGCAAAACATCAGTTAAATATAAGTGATTTACATGATAAAGATTTGAATGGTGTATTTGTAATGGAGGGTGGTCATGGTAGTTTACTAAATAAATTTCTAATTAAAGATAAAATGACCTAAATATAAATACAAGGAAATATATTTAATACAATGAAGGGTAAATTTAGATGAAAAAAACTAAGTATTCCCTAAAAGGAGAACGAAGAGAAAGAATTGTGATTATAAATGATATTTATTTATATATTATTTGGTTTGTTTTAATAGTTTCGTAATACAATAGTATCGATGATCTATTTTGGAATTGATATGTTTTTTTGATAGATAATAAATTAAAAAACATATGTTTTTTAATGAGGAGTTTTAAAACAGAAGAAAAATCATACTTGTTATATATGGTATTTAGTAGATAATAAGAATTTGGGTTTTTGGAACATCATTGATAAATCAGACTTGATGGATTAAGGAGTGTGTAATATCATGATTTTGTTTAATCTTCTGGAATTATAATATCAAGAGGATATTTTTCTATAATCATCGATTATTGTATAAAGTCAAAATATTAAACTCTTCTAAAAATATATATTTTTGATTCGTATGGATATGGACTTGGGATCATCACATTGTATAATAAGGAATCAAATCATGATTTATACAAAAATTTAAATTTTGTATACAAGGAGAAACTATTGGGTCAATAATGTAAGTAGAGTCCTAAAGGAATATATGTTGATATATTCTAGAGAAACACATAGCGGAAGAGAGAGGTTGACCCCTAGGTGGATGGGATCTATTCCCTATATCTTTCTATGGGTACAAATCAGTTATGAAGGGTGAATTAAAGTATTTTATATAGGGATTGATCCATGCCAAGGAGTGAGTTTAAATAAAAATTCAATCCAATAATATAGTGAGTCATAATATATTTTATATTATTAATATACTATGTTTAGGATCCCTAGATGTATTTGACTGATTTGAAAAATGAAATATCCAGGTTTCTCTTTATATTTTTGTTTTTAAAGATTTTTATGATATCTGTTGTGGGTGTATTTTATATAGTGATATATTGAGTAAATATTTTTCTAAAAAATGAAAATTTAAATTGTGAAAGGGATTTTTCAAATAGTTTGAATTTATTATGAATTCAATTCACCTCAAAATTTCGGTGTCACATGTTATAATAAAAACTACATGGAATATCCCACTATACTACTAATCACAGTCTACACTAACCAAATCATACATAACATGATTAACTAAACCTGTTAGTGTTACCATATAAGTTGTTTATAATTTTATATATTTATAAGGACCAAGATAGTTGATATTCATCGATACATTCTACCATCATATCCATGTGAAGATCATATATAAAGAGGCCCTATATAACCCTATAAAAAGGATGATATCAACATATTTTAATATTCTCCATATCAATGCCCTTGTATTGATCTATGTAGAACATTTCATGAACACACTCTAAATGTAATCTTGTAATTTAATTCGAAAACTATTAATAATAAGGAATATATTATAATGGAATTAGAGAGTCAAGGGGTATAATATAGTGAAATATAATGATGAGAATAATAATAAGGAATATATTATAATGGAAGTAGATGATAACATAAATACATCATAGGCATGTGGAAATAATATAACATATGATATCATTAAAATACTAAATTCCTGTCCTATAGAATCAATAATTTTTAGTACATTACTGTTACATACATTTAATGATAAAAAATATGATAGTCTCACACTAAAGGGATTCACAAGTTTGTTGTCATTAAAAAATTAGGACCCCAAATAACATTTACATAATGAAACATTAATATTAATTTATTTCCTCTAATATTTCTTCTTAATGTTCCTCGTTTTACCCTCAGTACAAGTAATCACCTCTATATACACAACAATGAAATGGGTGAGATAACACCCTTGTAAGTGGATAGAGAATGTCATGAATAAATATAACCTGGGTGAGAATAATCACAATCAAAATAACATTAGAATGAGATTTTAATTATAATCTAGATAGGAATCATTAGATTAAGGCATGTAATATTGAAAGGAATAATAATGAAAGATCAAGTCTTTGTGTTAACACCAAGCCTTGTTGTGACCAAAGATAAATTTTTTTTTTCATGGATAATATATGTTACACATAATTACTTAAATATTGTGAACAAATATTTCATTGTGTTCATGAATATTTCACATTATATCATGAGATACATCACATTACTCATTTCATTGGAGTGCTATATAATTCTGGGTGTACCCATCACATCATAACATTTTCATAATCATGCATTCCAATTTGAAATTATATCAACCATAGATATAAAATAACCCATTGAAGGGAATGTGTTTATTTTCATAATTCATATAATCATGAATAAACATTAGAATTATGAAAATAAAAATGGAATAAATTGATTTGTACTAATCGTTATTGATAAAGAAACAATATCAATAGAATTAAAATATTTGTTTTTAGAATGAATCATTATTTTGGAAAAGTCATTTCATTTTTATAATGAATTATTGAAAACATGTATATTCTAGAAGATAAAATTTATGGAAAAAATATATTATATTTATGGAACATAAATTGAACATTCATACTGAATATGCGGAGAAAAAAATAGAACCCAATGAATGAGGGTTGGCTTCGAGAATACCCTTAACTTATGTCTCAATTATATTTCACATTAATGTAATTGATAATAAAATTATATTCTTTAATCAATAAATATACAACCTATTATACATTAATTTTACATATTATATATTTATTAGGATTGTTTGTGTCCAATTTAATGAGTTATATTGTTCTATTTCAACATTTTGGCGAGTTTATTTATTTGGTTTCCATGATTGGATAATTTGTAAAATTTTATGAATGTTTGTGTAAAATGGGGTCATTATATAGAAATGAAATTAAATGTTTTCATTTAAATACTAAAAGTTTAATTGGTCTTATATTTTTTTCAATTGTTATTTGGATGATTCATTAGATAACATGTTAATAATAATAATTTAGATTAATTTTTGTAGTTTTTGATCACAATGAACATTTATTGTTTTATTATGTATATATATTATTTCTAGAACATAAAAAAATTTATAAATTTTTTTACTTACTTTGAACAATTATGATTATTATATGATTAGAATTGAAGGCAGACATGGATAATTAAAAAATTTCACCCTCAAAGGTTGTAAATCAGTAGTATACAGACAACAATTTCATTTTTATAATAAAAAGTAGTAGATATGATGTATGATGATGTATTTTTTCTTTAATATAATTAAATTAAATTATATATAATATACTATACTTATCACGCACATGGATTATGGTAGGTTGGATAGAATATGTAATGAAATGAACATTAAAATAAATTAAAATAAAACCACAAATGATTTTACCTCTCTTAAAAATCATCTATTTTAGAAAATTATTACATAAATTGGATTTGGCCTCTTACACCACCACAATAAATTTTATATTTTATTGAAAACCCACATTTAAAAGTAAGTGGGATCCAACAAAAACATCTTTGGCATTAGTCACACCCTTACCAAATAAGAATTTGAAAATCAAAATTACAAAAAACCATTCACCCCACCAAATGAAACCAGTTTCAAAACAAAAAAAAAACAGAATCACTGTAAATTCCATGAGTTGACCAAAGATCACTAGCTTAAATGAGTAAAATCATTTCCATAATATACATCACCTTACTATCATCTTGAAACCACCATCCACCACCATGTGCCGCATCAAAAACTACCAATGAATCATTGCATCCAACATCATCATCATCGATGACGATGAACAACAACATTATAAAGATTGAGACAACTGAACTCCAGAAACCAAAATTACATCCATGAGAAACCAGAACCGAACACAAAATCAATAGAATAAGAAAACTGAATCCCTAAATCACAACTCTGGAAGAACCTTGAAGAACTTTGAACCTTAAACTGAAATCCCAAAACCATATAGCTACCATTGCGCCAGATCCAACTCAGAGAGGCGTGCATGAACTTGGGGTCAGAGTTGGATGAATGGACATGGAGCTATTTGGAACATAACCATCATTCGGTCTAGGGAGACATCTAGAAATTAGCACAAATTCTTCAAAATCCCCAGAATCTTCACCAAGAATGGGACCAACAACACATAAACCAAAACAAAAAAGCAAACCACAACTAGAAGCCTCAATACAGGGGAATATGACATACCATCCAAAGGAGAAACCAACCAAAAGACCAGGAAAATAACCATGTAGATCCCAAGAAAGGGGAAACTAAGAATGAAAACCTAAAAGGAACAAATGTAAAGGGAATGTGGCAATGCAAATGAAAGAAGAACGTAGGTATGAAACTCTAATAAGACCACCAAACCATAACAAACAAAATAGTAGATCAAGAAGCTGCTGAACAGAAAGGACTCCATTTCCTTTACTCCAACCACCACAATACCAATCCCACCTAAAAATCCAACACACCCAACGAGTATGGGGTCATGTGTGTCAGACTAGGCTCGTAGAGTAGGGGATGAAGAAGGTACGCGAGACCATTTGGAGGGAGGTGGATGGAATAAGCCATAGTAAAGAAGAGAGTGACCCGAATGAAGAAGATGGGACTGGAGATAATCTGGAGAAATAAGCCGAATAAGCCAGAGCCGAAAAAGAGATCTGTAGTTTCCTGGAGTCTCTCAAACTCTAGGCGAGGGCAATGCTGGGAGAAATGCTGGGAGTGACGGCCAGGAGAATGGGGCTATATTTACTCCCTCATTGAATTTTGTCTCTTGTTAAGACCAAAGGTGACTATACATGGGGTAGGTGAATGGGAAGATGATTGGGGATAAATAGGACAATTTTAAAAGCTTCGGAGGTGTAAGGAGAAGGGGTAATGAGGGGTGGTATTTAAATTGGGGGAGATGGGTGTTTTTTGAATATTTAATTCATTAGTTTATTATTTTGGCTCAGGACTATGAATGGTTTTTATTACCATGAGTAAATATATTAAAGGGAGAACTATTTTTGATATTATGGTCTTAAATCAGCCATACATCATCAATGACTCAATAAATCATCTATTTGTTAAATATTTTAAATTACCATATCTCACTAATCACAAAAAAATCAACTATATTAGAAAAAATACAAAAATTAACAATAACAATTTATCAACATTTATAATTCAAGAATTAACTCAATTATATGAAATTATTTTTCTAAAAATGAGAAATATTGGTTTTAAATAAAATAATCATTTATTTGATAAATACCAGTTTATAAATTATATCTTTTTTTGACAGTTTAAAAAAATCTATAAGGCACCCAAAAATTATATTATAATAATTAGAAACCAAAATATTAATTTATGAATAAATTTTATGAAAAAATATATTAATTTTAAATAATTATATTAATTATACAATTATAATTAAATTTACATATTTCAAAAAAAAACACCAACACTTAATTTATCATATTTATAACATTTATTTACTAATAATATTGTATAATTATATCATATTTTAATTTTTATGAAGGATTATGTTTTTATAATTTAATGGGTGAGGTTAACATAATATTTGCTGAATTCTTATTCTTAAGGTTCATTTTTTTGTTCAATGGTTACTTTTACCTTTCCACTGGTATAGGTTCCTTAATTTCAAGAAATACCACTCTTTACATACATAAGTAATTTATAAATATTTTATTGTGTTATCAAATTTATTTTCTATTTGGTTTATACTATATGAAATAATTACAAGAAGGAAATTTTCATTGATAACATTTTGGGTTGGTACATATCCACCAAGACATCATAACATCATGTACTTATGATAATAACCTATGAAGTATACAAGTTATCTAATTTAGAAAAAAATATAAAAAAATGTGTTGGGGAACTATATAATTCAATTCCCACCCATCTCATTCATATCAGCACATGAGATTTTCTACCACAATGTACTTAAACCATAAGATAGTAAATCATTGAATTTATATTCAGGTATAAGGATTATGGGCTACATATATTAAAATACATAATAAATAAATGATAACAATAAATATATGGATACCCATTAATGGAAATGGGGATTAGTATTCATAATATAAAATTTTGGCATTTAAAAATATAGGATAATTTTGGCTGCATAAAAAGTGTACATAATGGATCATGGAAGGGTTTATTGAGAGTTAAAGGTGTTATATAATGGATTCAAAATCATACTATTACTAAAATATTGTGTAAAAAATCATTCCATCATGAATATTTTGAAATAAAAAGGCTATGTACAAATAATCTACTTGGATAACAAGGTTACAATTTTTTTACCAAGAGGTAGTTATACTAAAATAGTTGGATGAGATTATGAAGAGCCTGATAACAAATTTGGAGAGATGCAGAGATGTATGGGGATTGAAAATTAAGGTTAAATGGGTTATGAGTAAAGTGGAGTAGTAGGTCATGCAATATTTATTGTAAAATAGTGGATAATTATTTATTAGTTTCTAAAAAAATGTAGAATATGTGATAAATTAATAAAATTATAATGACATTCCCATACATTTTCCTAGGGTTTCTACATAAGGGAATTGCCTTTCAAGATTTTGGTGGATTAATTATAGATTTTTAAAATTAATATTATTATTTTTTATCATTTTATTTTAAATATGAAATCTATTTTTGGTCATGTAATATTTTTATTTTATTAATTAAAAGACTTCTGGTATATTATGATATCATAATAAATAACATATATTTATAAAATATGAAATATTAAACAAAAATATTCTGTCTTAAAAAATTAAGAAAACTCCCTATTTTGTATTTGTTACAAGAGTATTTAAAAAATTATTAATATATGATAATAATTTTTGAATTATAATCATTTAAACTGTGAAATAAAAATAATTATTTACTCGATTTTTTATGATATTGGCTAATTTCAGAAAATTAAAAAAGTTACATTACTCCTATTCAATTATATTATCATTTGTAAATATTATTTGATAAAAATATTCCATGAAAAAAAACAATTAGTTCATAATGATTGAATTTATCTAAAAATTTATTGAATTTCACAATATATTACCAAATAAAATACAATTTTAAAATATTTATATCAAAAAAATTTAATATACATTTATTTGTTTTTTATTATATATATGTATATGATCTAATAATCATAAATAGAAAAATATAAACTTTATTTTCTGAGAAAATATAAAATTTTAGACTACTTAGGACATGATGCATAAATCATTAGCACACCCTTATACACCCCACTATTATGGTTTTTGATAATGGTACACTCTTGAGGTGGTTTGGTGAACATGGTTGGGGTCAGGATTTTGATAGTCTTGATATTCCCGATTTTATGTTTCACCCATTTTAAATTATTTAATCTCCTCATTATCTTAGTCAAGGTAAAATCCATGGTATTCAACATCCCTCCGTTGCTTTTATAAATGGGCTTAATTGGGTATGTGTCATGACATGAACAATGTCGGTGCTAAACCCATGACTACCACTAGCCCACATATATAGAAAAGTGGTGTTGAGAAGTGATGAAGGTATAAATTACTCAGGGAGGAATTTTCCAAATTAACAATACACACACAAATATCCATCTCCATGTAAAAGTGTTGAGGGTAAAAAAAAATATGAAACACTTCAATAAAGTAATCCAAGCTTGCATGAACCTCTAGAAATCACCAATGTACAGTAGTGTAAAATTAAATTTAACAGAAAAAATACACTCCCAACCGGAAATATGTCACATATGGATAGGACAATGGGTATGTAAATAGATGAAAGAGGTCATAGCTCCAGAATATGAAGCTATAACCATAGTACACAGTCTTGAAACAGAGTATCCCTAAGATATTATGTAGACTTGGTCAACCATTTCATAATCTTTGTAATATATGATACATGTAGGGAAATCACATGTGGGGGTGAGTATAAACATACTGAGTATAATGACCCATATGACAAAGAGGACAAGTAAGAGATACAATAGAAGAGAATGATATTGTAAAACACAAGGTATAATGAATGAGTACAACTACACCCAAAAAGTGCGTGGCAATAACCACATCTAAACATAAGGGGCTCAACATGGTGATTAGATAAACTACTTGTAGAGTCTTTTTATCCTATGTAAGGAGAGTACAATCATCCAACCATGAGAATCTAAACACAGCATGCTCACGACATGCCATGTGTGTCTTCATATATCTTGCACGGAGAGTGTCATAATCCAAGGTGTAGATATAGAAGAAGAATAGATATATATTTTTGGTTAAATAATACCAAATGAGAGACTAAGGGGATCTCCATATCACATCTAATCCTGAGATTATGTGTAGGAAATAGTTCTAAAATTTCATCCACTAGTCCAAAAATCCCATACGTCTAACCAGAAGTAACAGTTCATGTCAAGCCATGCCTCTTAACTATGTGAAATAGTTGTGGGATCACAAAATCTAAGAAGAGGACCCCTGAAATAGTGAAATTGGAGGGTTCCACTCTAACGTTTTACGACCCATGCATAGGCTAGTTGGATGGTTTAACTCATGTTGGCATTGTGGAACCATTCCTGTCTCTGTTGAAGGTTTCCTTTCAGGAAGTCAAGGCCACATCACCAAACTTATCTATAGGGTTCCACTCTAGGTCATCGAGGACCTATGCCCGACCTTATAGGAGGGTTCCGCTCAAGAGTCTTTAGATGATTCATTCTCAGACCAGCTGGATGGTTCCACTCTAATGGTTTTGAGTTCCCTCTACCCGGAACAGTTGGAGGGTACCACTTGGAGTACGATGCTGGCCTACTGCTCATCCCAGCTAGAGGGAACCACCAAGAAGGAGAATTTGGTTATCCTATGCAATCATTACCACCATCACAGTTTCTAAAATATGTTTCATTCCCTTAAAATCTCCCATTGTATATCAAAATACACTTCTGAGGGCACTATCATGTTCAACACAAAAAACACTCAGGATATGATACATATGGGCCACAATACAAGTTCAAATGAAGGGGAAATAGAATATTGAAGATACCTAAAGGAGTACAAGACATTTAAGGGTCCTACATGGAATGTGGTCCCACAATAATATCAATCCATTTCCATACCATCTCAGTGATTTCTAGAAATGTAGTACCTCATGACATGTAAGTGTTCCACAACACTTTCAATGTACAAGAGCCTAAAAATGCACTAGGATCTTCAACTGAACAAGTAGAAAATTTAATTTAACTAATATATCTCTGAAAAATGCCTTACCGGAAAAACAGATCACACCATTTTGATAATCAAAAAAATGCTTGAGATAGGCTATTCTGTGGTATTAATCGGAAACATGTTGAAAAAGTATCATTTCAATGCATAATGCTTGAATTGTGGTTCTTGGGTCCAATCCCAAAATCCAAATTAAATAATTAACTTTGGTCTCTAAATTTCTCCCTTAATTTTAGAGTATCTAAATCACAAAGAGTTTCTCATTCCAAACCTATATGAAGAAGATACATTAGAAAAAATATTACGAAAATAATGAATTTATTATTATTTTTCATTTCATTGACATGATTCACCAGTCTGAAAAATGTACCAAACATCCGTATTAAAATGACCATCTCAATTCTATGGTCATGCGGCTATTGACAGTGCGTCAATCCAATACTATACGGGTATGTTATTACCGTATTTGGGATTAACATCAATAAAATAATAAAATAATATTAAAATATTATTATTTTATTGAATTCTAATATCCAATGGATCATTCAAAAATTCACCCTCCAACATTGTTGTATGCGTTCCCTTTTGTTTCTTTCATCTATCCATTTAATTTTAATAATAAATTAATGTCATTTGTATAGATTTCATTTTTCATAATAAAAACATTCTAGGCTAATTGAATCCCCATTTCCCACAACCAGGATAAGTGCACCCATCCTCTATATCTTCAATTAATTTAAATTTAAAAATTAAAAAAAATTTAATTTTCTCTATCCAATCTTTCAAAACATAAAATCCCATATATGTTTTATTATCTTATCACACTTTTTTTATTCCAACATTATTGTTATTTATAATAATAAAAAACCCCATTTAAATTTTTTTAACTCATCACTATTATTATTATTATAATTAATATATATTAATGTCAGTAGCATTGATGACTTCCCACTATCTCATTAGAGATCCGAGCCTCGGAACCATTGCATTCCCACTGAGTATCCTCTACCATGAAACTATATGAACGAAATTGACTCATAATCATTCCAAACACATTGTATGTAATTGTCATGCATCAACTAGGAAATTATGATTTTCAACATATTCTACAACCACCTCCATACCTGGATACACAACCCAAAATTATGATATAATTCATCCATGAAACATCATACTAATTGTTTATCAATCTTTTCTCATTTCATTAATCTACCCTGATATTTGCGTTTTGATCGGGCTCTCTACCTCCCGAGAAATATGAATAGTGTTCCAAGGGATCCAACCAGCGATGAACATGACGAAAAGTGGGAGAAATTCATAATAACAAAGGTTTATGGATTGAGGCCATGGGTTCTTTGTCAATCGACGAAGAATGGGGATCTTTGGGTTTTAAATCAATTGAAAACAAATTAGTTTCTATATATTGGAAAATAAAAACAATATAAAAGGGTGGTGATCAAATAAAAACAATCAATATACTCAATAATTAAATAAAAAAGAATAAAACAACAAAATTTTGAGTTCTTCCTCGATTATAGATTTTTTATTAGTGAATAATGTTTTCCAATGATTTTGAAGGAGTTGTTGAGTTTACTGCATCCTGATCTACTTGGATCTAATGTTCGTAATAATATTCCATCAATGGAGGGTGGATGATCTATGGATTTTTCTAAGGTTTTTTGGGCTATCCTTGGAGAAATTACCATATTATAACACTTATAGTGTTATCTGTTGCATAAAAAACTGATTACTTTAATAATAATTTCACTATTTAATTAAAAACACCACCAAAAGCATCATTTACCATAAATCTTGCACTGAACAACATCATGTCATTTCTTGGGTAAAAAATACATTATGAACTCAATAGTGGTCTCAAATAACTCATATGGATCTCTTTCTATGAGTTATTTGGGATTGGGATATTAATTAAATTAATTTATACAATGTACCCACTAACTCTTAGCCCATTTGAATGTCCCACACTGACCAACATTAGGTCATGCATATGGTAAACTCAATGTTCCTTATTCAACCATTGTCACATATTTAAAATACAAGACTCTATTTGCAAAATATTACACTTCTTCATGGAAATAGATCAATCATTATAAAATTATATTTACAATATTTATAAAATAAATTTTGAGCTCACCTGGCCTTGGAATCATCGGTCATCATGGCGCCTTACTCGAAAAATATTTCTAGTAATATTTCAATGTATTATATGTGAACAGTATACTCTATACAATATTTCCATATTCAAATATTTTTATCCCCCAGTGAATAAAAAATAATAATGCGAGGGATACTGATCCCACATCTGTATTTTATAAATATAATCGTTACACAGGGATGTACATCTAAAGAAGAAGTGGGAAACTCTGTCATCGCCACCTTTTATAACCTGATCGAAATCACCATTCATCATGGATTTTTTTTAATGTATTTAATTTTATAGAAAATCCATTAGGTGAAACTCATAAGGATATCTGGTCACAAAAGATGTCAAAGTCAATGATTCCTAAAAGTTATTGTGTCCACATCCTCAAGGAGATGACTACCGTTGCTAGATCTAAGTATTTAATCATGAAGATCAGTTTAGGGTTTCTGAACATCCATGAACCACATGGGATAACTAAGTTACTCTATATCAATCATGATATTAAGCACACAAGGGTACCAAAAAACAAGGCAGGTGAGTAAACTCATCAAACCATAAGAATCTATACATGAAAATCATGGGGGCATACCCCATGATTTTTTTCCACTATAGAATGTTGACTAACCCCCAACAAGAAACTCCACCACACCTACTACTGTCTTATTAAGATAAAAGTTCCATTCCAAAAAAATATACCTGAAATTCATGGACCTGATCCCAAACATCATTGCAAAACCTTTCCCTAAACAATCATGTACAAGGAACATGTTTTCCACATCTCAAAAAAACATATTTGGCCGACAATGACACACCCACATAGTATTTATTGCCTAATAAATCATCATTATGGGAAAAAACGTCCTCCTCCTCATGATTCCAAAGATAAAAAATCTTCATCACAACCTCCGTGAGTGTCTTGTATAAAAACTGGATCTAGAAACATGAGGGTAATAATGAAAAATAATGGTTTTCGCAAACAATAATCTATTTCATACTAGAACCTCTCTTTTCAATCAAAAAAATTCTACCTAGCACTGAACACACAAGTCAGAGTGACTCATACACCACCCCTCAATATTATTTTATTTGGGTATCATTGACTCACCCTCATGGTTCTGATCACATCTATTAAACACCTCTTGATGGGAGAAGAATTACACTTCCTCTTAAATTTGAAGGTACATTGAACAAGACCAAAAAAGGGCTCAACTAACATCCCTCATCACCTTGAAGAAGTCTCATCTCATGTACCAACATCGAATGGTGTCCCATCCAATAGGGATGTCGAAAACACATGATATTTCAAGAACTAAACCATCTAAAAAGGTATTCTAGATCAATCATGATACCTCTATAATCTATGTCTCCAGAACCATCAATGCACACATAGAACGAGTTCATCATCTACTGGTACATTCAGAACCAATTTATTATATATGAAAAGAACTATTTGTGACTGTAACCATCTGATTATTTGGGATCATCAAAATTATGAAAACATGGATCAAAAATTTAGGTCATACCTCCCATTCCAGGGGAATAGTCTCAACACGAAACCTCACTGACTTACGGCACTGTAACTTGTAAAGTGCACTAATCCTTTACACACCCTCATCATTATATTCTCATACCATAAAAATCATGATAGGTGTGGGTGATACTATCTACACACTTGGTGAATAATATCTCATGGTATTCACCCTAAACTATGGACACATCACCCATCAGATCGTGATCACGATCAAAAACTTGAAAAAATGGTTTATTGTCTTTGTTGAGGAATATTGAAATTTATCATGATGTACCACATTGAAAAGAGAATATATATGTATAAAAACCACAATGGGGAGTTAAATCAACATTAAAAATCAAGGACTCAGTCCTATATGAGGAATGTTCCATTAATCGATTAAAAAGGTATAATCATTCTGAGTCAACAAGGATGTATTCATGGTCCTGGTAAATGGATACATCAGTCGTCGCGCCATCACAAGACTCCTAGGTCTGAGTTACATAATCGAGACAAATTGAAAATATTTCTATAAACCCAAGCAAATAATATTAAGGGGTTCTGTCCGAAAAATGTCACATGGAATAAACATTATATGATACCAATATCTCACGAACCGAACCAAGTTGGAGCTCGAGACACAATTACCAAATACTGCCTCCATATTATAAGGGGTGGTGAAAAGAGTCAAAGACATAAATACCTCTGAGACCTCGTTTCCTAAGAACTTGTACACGCACAAAAACAACTATCTACATAGAAAATTTCACAGGGAAAGAATAAAATATTTAACACAAATGTAAATTAAACTAAGAATGCATGAACTTATAGATAATACAATGCATGGTAGTGTAAACTGAAAATTATAGGGTAAAATACATGACCTAGAAAATATGTGAACCAACCTAAAAAATAGAAAATTAAATAAATGAAATAGATCCCACCTCTTTTATCCTAAGCTGGAACCATCGTACACAGACAATGAACCCAATATCCATGTGCTACTCTATAGTCACAATCAACATTTCCATCATCAGCCCAAGACATGATACTTCTGGCCAAATACCATATAAGGTTAGTATAATCTAACCCATTATTTTGCGATAAAAGAGGATGATGGAGAAGTAAGATATATAGTAGATGAGAATGGTAGTTTATAAAATAAGTTATATTTAAAGTGTATAGCTCAACCCTAATGATAGTGAAGGTAAACATGTCCAAACAAATTGGTCTCGACATGGTTAGTATATGAAATGTTCATCAAGTGTTCCCCACCTATATCTGGAGTGAAGAATTATCAAACCACGAGAATCTAATCACGGATGAAACGTGACATAACATTTAACTAGTTGCCTCTCTAAAAAGGAGTGTTTCCAAATCTAAGTAGTGGATATAGAATATAGATAAAAATATATTCTCATTTAATGATTCCCAAACAAGAGAGTATGGGGTTATCTATCTTATAGATCATCCTAAGAAGAAGAGTTTCCAATAGTTCCAAAATTCCATCAACATTCCTAGCATCCCATGCATATTCAAAGAATTAATCTTCAATGTCATACCACACAACATCATTGTTCCACAATGTCAAGGGGTTATATAATCTAGCTATAGGACCCATTCCCATGTTAAATAGGATGGTTATACTCTAAGGGACACTAATCCATGCATTTGATGACATGAGAGTTAAAATATAGTAGTATTTAAGTACCCATGGCTTTGATGGATAGAGTATTCCACTCACAAATTGAAAGACCCCAGCCCATCCCAGCTAGAGGGTTCCAATGTAGGTCACTGAGGACCCATGCCCAGTCCAGGTGGAGGGTTACACATGGGATTATATAGAGGACCCATGCCCAGTCTTATAGGAGGGTTACACTCAGGATTATAAAGAGGACCCATTCCCATCCCAGTTGGAGTGTTCTACTATAATGGAGTTGAGGACCCACTATGCATCTCAGCTATGGGGTACCAATCAGAAGATTTTGGGGACCCACTAACCATTCTGGTATGGGGCAACAATAAGAATGAGTATATAGTGATACTGGGAAATCAATTCCTCCAACAAGGCTTCCATAGTATTTTCCATTCCTGGAACATTTCATATCATATCTTAAAATAAAAAACCAATGAAACTATCACATTCTATGTGGGAAAACACTCAAGATTGGCTACTTATAATCCAAAATATGAGTCCACAAGAAGGATACATAGATGCTTGAAGCTTCCAAAATTAGTACATGACATGTAAGTGAACCACACATCATGTGGTTCCACTCCGTTCTTTGGCCATGTACATTGAAAGACATGGATTTATATCCACTTAGTACTAAAAAAATGTAATGTTAGTACAAGAAACATATCATCCAAGATCCTAAAAATGAATGAGGATCCTTAGAGATCCGAGGGGAAAAGTTAATTTCACGAATATTCATCTTCAAAAAGCCTATAATGCAAAAATGGATCACACCATTGTGATCCTAAAAAAATTTACTGGGAAGGATATCCACTTTCCTTAATCAGACACATAGTGAACAATACTCATTTCAGAACATAATTCATGAACAATGGTTTATGGTATGGAGCTATGAATCTAAATAAAATAGAAAATATTTACATCAAAACAGTCCCCCACAATTTTAGGGTCATAATGTTAGAGATCGTTCCTCATTCCAACACCGTATGAATTAGAACGTCAAATACATGACTCTATGATTATAATAAAATTATTATCATTGAGTTTTCAGTTAAACAATGAAAGGGGTCAAAATAAGGTGTCCAACACCATTTTAAAAATGAATATATCATTTCTAGTGTCATTCTATAGCTGACAAAATCCCTGTCGGAAACTATACATGGAAGTTATGACCGAATTTTGGTTTTATATCAGAAATAAATTATAATAATAATATATTATTTTTTATTATTTTTATTTTTAAAAAAAGTATATCCAATGATTCATGAAAAAATTACTCCTTCAAAATTTATGTATACATGACCCTTCATTTTCTATCCCCAATCCATTTAATTTGAATAATAAATTAACATCATTTATAATCATGCTATTATTCACAATAAAAAAATAAATACGATTTAAAACCCCCAATTCCCACGCCTATGAGAAGTGCCCCTCCACCAAATCTTCATTTAATATTAAATTTCAAAATTAAAACTACATAAATTTTTCTATCCTATATTTCAAAATTAAAATACCATATAGACTTTTTTTATATAATCAATTTCTTATTCCAGCATTATTTTGTTGTATAGTTTACAAATAATAACAAAAAAACTATTTAATATTTATTAACTAATCACCATTTTAATTATTATTAATAATTATTATTATCACCCACCACATTGGCCACATATGACTACCCCATCATAGATCAAAGCATAGCCACCGGCACGTTCAAGTCGAGTATCATTCGCCATGAGACTCTGCACACAACCTCTACTTAGAATCAATCCTGACAAGATCCATGTCAATGTCACATTTCAACTAGGAAAATGGCAATTATTGACAAGATAGCTTACCACCTACAAACTCAAACACACAAATTTGATGCCATTTTGATCCATTTAGGAAACATCATCCCATTTATTTAGTAATCCTTTCTAATTTTTTCAATCTGCCATGGTTCGAGGTGTCTGATCAGGATTAGTACAACCAAGAAAAGGAGAATAAAGATTGTAGGGATCCAACCAGTGATGAATGTGATGAAAAGTGGGTAGAAAGTAACTATAAAAAAGTTCTATATATTGATGACAAGCATTCTTTGCTATTCAGTCAAGATCATGGATAACAGGTTTACAAAACAATTGACAATGAATTAATTTCTGTACATGGGCACATGTGAAGCCTAGAAATATGCTCATATTGAAAAATAATGATGGATCCTCACAATAAATTAATCAAAAGGGATTAAAAACCAAATTGAGGAGTATTACCTCAATTATGGTCTGATCATTGGTGAATAATGCTATATCGAATAATTTGGGAGGATTTGTTGAGTTCATTACATATAGATCTACTATGATCTAATGTTTCATATTCATCATCAAATAGATAATGTTTTAAGAGCTATTATTTTCTCCCATGGATTAGGTGGATAAACATAGTGAAATTAGTAGGGTATTAATCTTAAAGGGTAGTTTTTTATGAATAAATAAAATAATTAACCAGTTCATTATTTCATTAAATGCATTGCCAATTTCTGCTATATCAGACATCCCAAAACGAATAACATTAGGTCACACCTTGGGTGAACACACAATTTTGAATACAGCATTGGTATTCGATTTCTCATTTAATTTTCCTTCTATGATTTATTTGGGTTAGGGTTATTAACTAAATAAATAAAATTAATTATTTTGTCCAACACACCAACTAATAACTTCCTCATTTGAATGTCCCACATCGACCAACCTTATTTTGCTAAAATATTAATCTCCACATTTCAGATACCACTATTGTCTCTGATTTTCGATTCACGACTCTCTTTATGATATTTTACACTTTTTTAAGAGAATATGTGTGCCAAAAAAAATTAATTTTATATTTTTATAAAATTAATTCGAGTCTCATCGGGCCTTAGAATCCCACTTCGTCTTAGTTTTGGATTTTGAAAATTTTCTTAGGAACATTCCAAAGTCATATATCAAAAAACTAGAGTCTCTATAGTATGATCCTACTATTTGAAAACATCAATTATTCATTCAATTTAAAATAATATTTATTATAATCCTTAAAATAAAATTATCACAATGGTTAGTTAAGGGAAATATATTTTCAATAGTTTTTATAAATTACTCTCTTTTCTGTCATTATGAACATTATAGAAATATTTAATAATGTTAAAATATTCAAAAAATATAATGTAGTAATTTTCAATCAATAAAAAATTAAAAAATGTGGAATTTTTTTTAATTTAAAACTGAATATTTTTCATAGGAGTTTTACGCATTTTATTTTTCACCATATATAATTTTTGAATTAAAATTTTCATTTTATAAGATAAAAAATATGATGGTATATCTATTTTATATATTCTTCTAGTTCCCATGTTGAATCTTTACAAAAGTGGTTTCTATATTATACTTTCTATAAGTGATTTCTATTTTTTCATAAAAAATGTTTCTAATATCTAATATCATCATTGGATTCTCCTCATATGAATAATATTTTGCCAAGAATACCACCTATAGATTCAATACATGTTAGAGGTATAATGTGTTCTTATTTATTGGAGATACTTGGAAAACATCATGTAAAAGTGATTATTAATGATTTATTTATAATTTGTAGGATTTATTTGTAATGGGATAAGTTTTCTCAAAGGGGAAAATGAATCTAGGAGCAATATTTCCCTACTTTAAAAACCTCATAACTATCGTCCTTAGGGAAATAAGATATCACACCTTACCTCTGTACTTAAACACTAAGTCACATTGATGATTGTTATTATATATTTTCTATAGTCATTTCACGGATTTTATATCAAATTAAATTTTTAAAACCATATATATAATCTATTAGAAAAGATCATTTCCTATGAAATTCCACCCTCCAGCTTCTTCTGAGTATATTGGAATCTAAGACCCTTACCTTATTGATCCACGTAAGGTTTCATTTGAACACTATAAAATAATCTGTTGTTATATAAGATATATATTAAGAAATTTGATAATTCAAATATCCATTTAAATATATTGAATAAGAAGATAACATATTCTCTAGAGTTCGGATTTTTCTCTCAAAATTACAATTCTTCTACATGTGATAAGGTGTACTAAAATGGAGCAATGTATCCAATTAATTTATTAGTATTCTTGAAAAGAAAGAGGTTAACCTCACATATTGATCACAAAATTCATAGTTATACTATATAAAGGTAAACTATTTCACTTATGTATATCATTAGGAGGTGTTAAGGGGATAAATATTCCATGAATTTAATGAAATTCATTGAATTTTTATGTTGATAAACTACCTGTAAAATATATTTTTTCCTTTAGATGTCAAGTGGATTCAAATTATGGAATATAATTTCATGTTTTTGAGTTTTCCATATTGGTATGATAAATAAAATAATCATACATTTTGTGTTATTTCAATAAAATAATAATTTTTTTTCACAAAACTCAATGATTTTCAAACTATAAAATATCACTTTGTATATTATATATCAAGAAGTTTTTTATTAGATCTATGAACATATTATATATTTGAGGATGAATAGACTATAATTGATATGTACATCATATATAATTTAATGCATCATTTTTGGTTTTTATGGGACTTATATCATGGTTTAAAACCTCATAAATTTATAATTATTAATGAAAAAATCCTGGTTATTCATTAACTCATTCTAAATAAACTATTTAAATTTTTTTGACTCATTGATCTTCTCATTAATTTATTGTTGATAAATTATTATTCAATGAAATTATAATGTTATTTTAATGATTCAGATGTCTATGATTTTCATGCCAAAGAATATCGAATCCCTTGGAATCCTTATCAATGATATGGTAGCTTGATGTTTTTTACATACATCATATATCCATTTATAATAATTCCCATGATGGATGTTATTTTTGATTCATAAACCAATATCACATGTAAGAAACATCTTGGGTTTATATTGATCACATATTCTATGAATATATACATGAGGATTATATAAGCTATATAAATGTAACACTTCTCCCAATATAGATTATGTCTCCAAATAATTAATATAAATATAACTGAAACCAATTGTAGATCATGAATTGTGTAGTATGACTTATGGATCATTAATTGGTTTGAGGAAATGTCTCATATACATATCATTTTTACAATCACCAATTAAATCACCAATGAAATGAATAATGTTCATAGTTAATTCCTTTATCTCTCATATTGGAAAAAATATAATTATGAATAAAGTTATATATATATATATTAGGGAATCCAAACATCAATTTTTTTTCAAAAAACCATTAAATTAATAATAAAAATAAAATAATTCATTTAAATTTTTAAAAAAACATTATTTTCCTTTAATAAAAAATTATAAATGAATTTCATTTATCTCAAAATATGAAAAGTAATTTTCTTTTCTTCTGAAAACATTCAATGTCCAAAAATTCCAAAAATAATTGGAATGAGATTTTCATAAAAAATCATGGATAACAATGATGGAATATTGGTGATGAAATATAGGAATGACTTTGAGAAAAATATTTCTTGTTGTGAACATTACATTTTTTTTTCACTTTGAAAAATGTGTCAAAAGTGACCCAAAATGGAAACACTAAAATAATTTTCCACTAAAAGCTTTATTAAAAGTGAAATATATTAGAAAATTACATTAAAAGTTAATTTTTAAATTGAAAATAATATTGAAAAATTTTCAATAAAAATGATATGGAGGATACCATGTATAAATGAAAATAACAAGAGATTTAAAATAATGTTTCAATGAAACAACTCATATCATGAGTCTTGAATCAAAATAAACATTCTATAAAAATTGAATAAAAAATATATAAAAAAAAATAACTAATTTAGAAATAAATTCTTGTTCGTTAAATTAACATAATTATGTCAATTTATGTTGTAAACATATTTCATTTAGCTACAAAATCTGATAATTTCAAATCATATGTTTTTAGGACTTTTGTTCCTTAGCCTTTAATAAAACACATGTAGGTTGACTATTGTCGAAGGGATCGTAGTTACATCATAAGAGTATTATTAATCATTTTATTATTATCATGTATATTTATTAAATTTTAATTTTAGAATCATCTACTTACGAAATTCAAGAAAATAATGATATAAAATTTATGAGAGTTGGGGATATGCACGAAAACTTGATTAAAGTATTCATTTTTAGGATATAAGAATGTGAAAAAATATATATAAATAATTACCAATATATATTCATAATAATATTCTTAAAATAATATTTAATCATTTATACCATATTTATAACTAGAAATTAAATATTTATATGATAAATGGATCACATTTCTTTGTAATGGTGGTATTCCACATGTACAAATGAGAGACATTATCATTTTCTAATTGATGGGATGGTAATAGGGTAGATAATATTTTATATTTATATAATAATAAATATTTTATAACAGTAATATATATCCATTATATTCTTCTTTTAACATGATGTTTTAACTAGTGATGAAAAAAGAAAAACATCTGTTCGTGGGTGCAATTGTCTATATATATGAACGAGTGAAGACTTACTTACCTATTTAATGTATGTGACGTATAAAATAGTTTTTCCTTTATCACATATAATTTAATTATAATATATATAATTATTTATTTATATAGTTATAAGTAAAATTTATTTTATTGATGAATAAAAATAAATAATCTTTAATGAAATGCAGGTGGATATATTTGTCATCCAAGGATATATTTCTTTGTCTTACACATAATAATTGTTTTTTTTAAATTTTATTAAGAAAAGGACATCTAGGATCTGTAGAGGATTTTTTTAAAGGAATTTGGGTTGATATTTATATATCTACATTTCTCAATTTCTATGAAGAATTACGAATAGTAGGTCCTCTTTAAAAAGTGTAGGGAGTGACACCCATTTAAATAATATGAACTTTAAACAATAATAAATGGGTTTCTCTCGAAATGTGGACCCTATAAAGCATAATTAAAAAAACAATGTAATTATTATGTATAAATTCTCTTAAATAATCTAATTTACAAATATTGTCAAAATATTCGAAGCCTCGTATTTTAGTTTATCTTTGTTAATACTTTTATTATATACCATGGTGACAAACATTTACAGTGGTGAACACATTCATCAGGATAGCTAATAATTTTGACAAAAAATGTAATTAACCTCATTAAAAATTTTTACATATGGATATCATAATATATTACACAACCTCAATAATTGGTATAAAATAGTTTTAATATCATTTTAAAAACAAGAAAAAAATATGATTTAATAAAATATTTTTTTTGAATAAAATTGATTTAAAAAAAATGATGTATAATGTTGAATAACATAAAAATTATTAGATTATAATAATTAAATGTATAATTATTTCAATATTAAAAAAAGAATGGATGTTTTTTAATTTTTTTAAAGAAGTTGAATTGAAAATTATATTTATTTCAATTAAAACATTTCATAATTTTTAGAAATTACAAACATTTATTTTTATATAAAAAATTATATTATTAAATTAGTAGTATTAATTGATATATATATTTGTTCCCTATAAAATGATTTATATATTAAATTCACCATTTTTCATGATACTTTCATAAAAGTGACTGTATTTTTGAAATCGACATTTTTTCACTATTCATCAAAAAACTTAAGGAATTGAAAAAAATATGAAAATTTCTCTATAGTATTAGTTTCAAATGATAATGTTAAAAATGAACTCCATTTTATAATTTTTTATTAATAAAATCAATAATGATATTTATAGAATAGAAAAATATATAAAGAAATCATGATTTTCTTAAAAAAATAGATTTTTAAGAATTATGTGTTGTGTTCCTATCTTTATATCATATCAATTTTCAATGAGGATTAAAATTTTTTGAAAAAGAGTATATTTGAAAAAATATATACCATTTCTATATTGTATTAGTCACTACAGTCTAATTTATAGTAAATTGATGGCTATTCAATAAGCTATTTACATAATGGAATACACACATAATTCATTGTTTATATCATTCTCTCTAGTTTATTGAAATTTCACAATCACAATTTGAGTCTGATTTATTAATAATATGGTTTTAAATAGTTTGAAACAATTCCATGGAGTGGAAAAAGATTATAAAAACTATTTATTTAAAAGGATCTCTAACACTGGGATCTAAAATCAATATAAATGCCAATGAATGTGGAGTAGAAAATGAATATAAATAAAAATATATAAAAATATACATTTATATATATGTGAAAATAAATTGGTATAAAAAACATAAATAACATTAACTTTTAAAATGAGCATTAATGCCAATTTTAAGGCATGCCAATGTTCATTCCATAAATATTTCTTAAAATATTCCACTAAAATTATGATACTCAAACATGTCAGACAATATCATTAATTGTACAATTAATGATGATAAATATTTCCATATAATAATTAATAGATTTATATTTCACTTTTATTAGTTTAAGAGTTATTTTACCAATAAGATATAAAAAATCATTAAATATAATTAATTGATTTAATTCCACTCTATTTTAAAATTTTAATTGATTAGTTATGTTTTGAGTAGCTTTATGTATCCAATTTATCTTAATTTAGAAATGATAAATAACTATGACTCATTTTTTATTCATAAATCACTAAAAATAACTTTTAATGTATCAAAATAATAAAATAATGGATCACAAATTAATCCACCATTTTTGTTTTCCAAACCAAATCCAATATTATTATCACAAGGTAAGATAAAATATTAAATTAATAAATCTTTATTTTTATGAATTAAATTTTAATCATAAAAATATAAAAAATAATGACCAATGTTAACTATGAATCTTTATAAAAATAAAAAAATGTGAATCCCTATAAAATAAGCTAAAAAATATTTTAAACCAAATGATTCAAAAAGTTTCTTCATATTTACGTCTAGGATGAAATTATTATTTATAATCATGCTAAATTAGTCAGTCATAATTTCATGTACTAAAAAACCTATTTTCTAAACCCATATTCTACCAAAAATGATAACCATTTATCTAAATTACCTAAATCACTATGATAGAATGACTAAATAATATATTCCTCTAAAAGTTCCCATAACTTTTATTAGTTAATTAATGTTAATAAAATTCACATAATTTACAATATTTTCTAATTACTTACAGTTTTCCCCTATTTTTTATGCTTCATTTGGCATCCTTATATTGGTTGATAATAACCCTTGTGCCCTAGAATGTAATACCCCGAATCCAGTTACCCAGAGTCGGTGCATTATTACATAACATTGGCATGATCATAAGAAAGATCATGTCTCGAAAGACTGAATAGATTAGTAGCCTTGGAATAACTAGATACATTAATAAAGTTTACATTACATCATAAAAATGAAAACTACAACAATATCTTTTCTTCATAGTCCACACTCATATCCCCACATACTATCCCTGCAGGTCATTCATAAATTACTTCTTCACATCCTGGGAAAAATAAAACATAGAATTGGGTGAGCTCAAATGCTCAGTAAGGGTAAGAAATACAGCGGAAACTTTCAAAAATAAGCATAAACATTTAAGGCAATGTATAAAACTAAAACAAAAGCCTTTTAAACTTGAACTTCAGCATAATATGGAAGAAATAAAATAAAATAATTCCATTTACTTATTCACATGGATATTCTACTAATCGAATAATCACATGAAATATCATTAACCACTTTCATAATGATGGAATGCATAATGCCAGACTATCATAACCTCATAGCCAAGGCCTCGTTCCAAGACTAAAAATAATATTTTCTCACGGCCTTGTGTTAAGACACTAGTTTGCCTCATGAGACCTACCGATGCATCGAGAAGCTATAGCGGGCTCCACCCGTCACTTACTAAGTCCAATGCATTCCTCATATGAATAGGTTTAAACATAACATAAACATTCGTATTAAAACTAGAATACGAAATGTCAATAATTTATCCATAAACCATGAATGGTATAAAAATAACACATCCATAGTCAAAAATATCACAAAAACTTCAATGGATGTTTTGTATAATAAATCAACTTCAAATGATCATAAAATCCATCAAAGGATGTTGACATAGATGAAAATGATGACTAAAATTTTTTGAGAGAAATATCCTTTTTGTAAAATCATTTAAAAGTCACACATTTATAAACACATTAATTTTAAAAGAGATTTTTTAATAAAAGTTTCCCATGCCACTTTGAAACATTTGAAAAAAAATATCATTTCAAAACATTCATGTACATAAAAATAAATCCATAAAATCATTTTGAAAACATAGACATTAATTAAAAATATTTAGAAAGATAAATCATCAAAACATTTTATATTCTGATCTTGATAAAGGGTACCATTCAAAATACTTAAAATCTTCATTTTGAAATCATTTTTATGAAAAATGGACATGGATGATAAAAATGTCCCAGTAAATACTTACACATAAACAATCTCGGATAATGATGAGATTGAGGAATTAAGCCTTACCAATTTGGTAACTTACGGAACATACAACCCATGAAAGAGGTATCATATAATGAATATGTAAATACACATAAATTAAAGTGTATTACACAAAAAAATACAATTGTGGGCAGTACATACACCACACAAAAGGTAATAGTGGCAATATGGCATGAATCTCACAGGGATAAAGAGTGAGATGAAAACCCATTACCTTGCACTTTCCTTTAGTCGAGGGTACGTTTAACCTCGTGTACGAAGATCATAGTATGTTATTAAATTATAAAAGAACTATATTAATATTTATGATATCAATAATGATTCATTTATGACTTTATATTATCCATTTAATAATAATTTCCATGTTAAGTTAACATTTCGGGTAATAATCACTTTCTTTATCGTGCGTGTTTTAACTTGTTACTCTTGGTTGTATCACTTAGATAATGATTTAAATACTTCCAGAATATAAAACATGATAAATATATCATATATATTTAGAATATAAATATGTATAATATACATATATATGAAATGGAAAACACCGTTTATGGAGACGGTAGTCCGTACGTACGCATAAACGTTGTTTCTATTTTCAAATAGTATTGAACGGAAGTAAGTGAATAAGATATATATAAGTACATAAATCCTTATATATATAATTATATATTTCTCCATTAGCATTATTATTTCATATATTACATACTTATTAGTAATATATATTTTTATAATCGTCGATGAATGGTGAACATGGAAATGAATCTCATCGCGTCGTGGAGACGGTAATCCGTACGTACGCACGAGTGAAAATATCATTCTTTTGAAATTAAAATAACATATAATTGGATGTTATATCATATATAGAGAATCATTATCATGTTATATTTATTATTTACATGAATTAAACATCATTATTATACCCATCAAAATAATAATTTATTGAATAACAATTACACCACAACGTGGAGATGGTAAGCCGTACGTATGCACATATGGTGACATGTTATTCAAAGGATGGATAGAATGATAAAATATGGTTGTAAAATGTTTATAATAACATAAATATATATATAATATACTAGAGTTATTATTTTTTAATGGTAATAACAAATAAAAAAAAGTGGAAGAAGAAAAGAACTTAAAAAGGGGTGGTGAAATCATTACCTCTTCTTCGGGTTCGTCCTTTTGATTTGATCAAAAGGGCTCTTTAGGTTGGCTGTCTGACAAAAGGAATGCCTCTAGGATGAATTTAGGGAAGTTTAGAGAGTATTTGGGTAGAGTTTGGCCGAACCAAAATGCTTTGAAGGTGTGAGTTAATTAGAAGGGAGAGTGCCCTTTTATAAGAGGGGTGAGAGGCACCTTTGGAAAAGCTAGAAATACTAGTTTATAATAAATTCATATTCGGTTTCTAATGGCTACAAAGTGGATTATTTAACGTTTAATGTGGGTATGGGTCAAAAAAAAACTCATCCAATTGAATTTATAAATGTTTGGGTTACTATATTAACCTTATCTTTAAATATTAACTCTTAGTTAATTAGTTTCACTTTTACAATGTCTCTTTGTATTTTTATATTATATGGTTGATAAACTTACTATATACATCCAAGAGACCCCCAAGTAGTCCATTAATGATACAAATATCATGATATAAGTCTCTTGGATGATCCTTATATTTTTTAGGAATTTAATATCAATTAATAATATAATATTTGTTTTGAAAACTCTTTTTTGTCAATTTTGACAATATTCAATAATTTTTTTGTGTGAAAATCATAACAGAATTATTACTTCGAAAAAAGTTAATTAAGTCAATCATAACATGTCATATTAACCTTTAAAATTATTTTAATTCATAAAATGTCTCAAATTATATTTATTTGGGTATTTATAATATCGATTAGATTAATTTTTCACTATTATGGTAATTACTACATCATCATTGTGTCATAAATAAATTAAATTATTTAATGTCTAAAAATTAAAAATAAAATATCATTATGTATAAAAGATTTTTATCTTTCTAATGAATATTTAAAATCAAATTTATCTTATGTATAACCATATATTAAAATTCTTTTAGTAAATAAACATTGATTTTAACTCTTTTAACTCTTCTTTGAATTAAATAATAATAAATGCCCTAATCTAATCCAAGTGGACCTAATTGATAATATTATATTCCTAAGATTTTTTTTGGTCTAGATTCACTTGTCCAATAGAATTATGACACGTTTTAGGGCAATATTAATATCATTATTACCCTTAATTACCCTATTTACTTTTAACCGTGGTAAATAAAAGTAAAAAGTTACTATTCACCAAAAATTATTTTCATCTCATTGAACCACATTTTACTCCTTGATATTAACCGTGTCTCTCGGATTTTCAAAATTCCAATCACAGAAGAGGAAAAATTAAGTTTTATGAAAAATTTAGTTTTTAAACTACCACATAGTAGTTTCACTATTCATCAAAAATTGATGTTTTTCAGAACAATGCCAAAATTTCACCCTAAGCTATAATTGATATTCCAAATTTAAAAATGATGTCTATTTTAAAAAATTTCAAACATAAAAGTTTCATTAATTAATTTTATAATTAATTCCCGCTGTCACAACAAATAGCGTGTTTTTAGGAAACAATATATATCAATAGATTGAAAATTGTTTATTGCCAATTTCAAAGTGAAATTAATTATAATGAACACCATTGGATAAAATGGAAAAAATATATTATAATTATTATTTAAAACCAATAAATAATATAATTTATCACTATAAATTATTTTGATTAAAAAAGTTGTTTTTAAGTATTTTTCACTATTTATAAAAATCGGAAGTTCTCAGAAAAATAACAAAAAATCAAGTTAGGATAATTTCGATATTATGAATCAAAAAATGAAGTCCTTTTTGAAATATAAAATATATATAATTTCAAAAAGTAGGTATTACTATTCATAACGGCTAGTTCGATTGGTCGTGGTGTGTTAGAACTCGATGTTGCTTACAACACACGCTATCACATTATTCAAAGAGAAGCGTACTGTAGAAACTTGGGGTGTTAAATTCTCCCCTCCATCAATAAATTGCATCCTTGCAATTTGATATTTTTCTTTGAAAATAAATGTTGAAAATAGAAAATATCTTCGTGGAAAAACCCACATCAGATATTTGGTTAATAAAATGTAGTCTTATCAAGATGAAAAGTGAAATGAAAGGGTCACCACAAAATTATGATCTCTATTAGGAGGACATTGGTGGAAATTAGAGACATATAATTGGAGGAAGAATGTAAATATTTATATATAGTGATTGGGTTCATCAATCTCAAACAAGTCTAAAATTGAGGTATTTAAATTCATCCATCTATGATGATTTAAAATACCACCGGTTCAACAAAACATAAGGTATTAGGATAACATATTTTTGATGTTTCAAAATATCTTAGTTGAAATCACTCATTGAAAAATGAATTAATGAAGCCTCTATTTAAAATTAAGAGTGGAAAATATGAAGATTACGGAAAATATCACATACTTGGGTTCCATGTAGGAAAATATGGATATGGAAGAGAAATCTAACCATCAATTATCTGATGGAGAGTGGTAGAGAACATGGCTATGAAAAGGCCAACATTCCCAAAGCCATAAATTAGTGATGATCTACGGTACCATCTAGGACAACATTTTTGTTCTAAGTTCCTTTTCTTAATTTTGAGGAATTTATTTATGAGATTGGGTAAGTTTCTAAGGAGATATACTTACATTATAATTAGAGTTTTATCCATTTATAAATTTCTACCACAAACTCGTCTTTCACCCAAAAAAAAATACAACTCAAAAATACTCTATTTATCCTAATCGTATAGGGATCCAAATATAATGAATTTATAATTCACATATCAGACCCTTTATGTAATGAAACTACATTATACCATCTAGGAACTTCATGTAGCACAATGGTAGGCGATAAATCCCAATTGCACTATGGTTGTGGGTTCGATTCCCGCAGCTTTGTCCGACACGACGGGTCGTCAAATGGTCTGCGTGTTGTCCTTTTATAAAAATCCAAAAAAGAACCTTTTAAACATAATCCATTCCAACCATTAGACTTATCCAAAATACTATTATCCAAACTCACAGTCCAAAGTTTACAAGGAAGATAAACATAATGAGGATCCTTTTTTCCAGGTAATAACATGTGAACGCCTTCCTCAAATATTCTTTTACAACACCGCAAAATCCTGAATTACCAAAATCAACTATCTCTTCTTATAAAATCACTACCTCAATATTAGAACCATATTAAGGTTTATCTTTCCTTCAACCATGTAATTTACAAAAAATTTAACTCGCTGTAGTGTCACTCTTCTTAGTACCATAAAATCTCAAATCCTTAATTAAATAGTACTCTAGTAAAATCCTTATTTATTTCAAGAATATCATTGATACAACACTTAAATGAAATAATTCTAAAATAACAACATAAGAACACTTTTCATTCCTCTTCATCTGTGGTAGTATCATAACAAGATTATTATCCAATAGCATCATTTGCGGCATAGTCTGATGACTGGGACATTGGTTCGTGTAGTGTCCAAACTCTTTGCAAATGAAGCATTGTAAATTTGAAAACATTTTTTACCCGTGCAATGATGTACATTGTGCCCTTTTCCTCCACACTTATAACAAACTCCCATTTCTTTCAGGCATGTTCGAGGGTGTTTCTTCCTATAGTTATCACATATGGGAAAGTTCTTCTGTTCCCTCTTCCCTTTATCCATCTTTCTCTCTTCCATCATTTTCTTCTCTTGCTTCCCTTCAAAGTCATAGGAATCCAAGAATTATTTACTCATCTTATGAACACATGATACTATTTCTTCATATGATTATAATAAGTGGGAAACTATTTCCCTTGTAAATTCTAGCTTAGGACCACGAAAGATATGATCCTTCTTACTCTTTGGATCATACGTATTATGGGAGTTCACATTCCTTCTACTGTGCGCCATTTCTATACAATAGCATAAACTAGTTCATTTTATGAATTTCAATAAATAATTACCAAACCTGTAAAATAACTAACAAAAATTGAACAGTTTATGGATATAATCCATAATCATAAAAATGTTTCCTTTGAGTAAGTATATATTCATGAGCCCTTCATAATGGTTTTAAAAAAAATGAGAATTATCTTAAGCATATCCCCCAGGAGTGTTGTAACCAAGAGTGCAGCAAGGCCCGTTGTTGTGCACCAGTTCCCGTTCGAGTCTATCTCAAAGCGGTGTTTTCGGGTTTTAACCCTAGGTACATCGGTGCCAGAGCCGCCTCTACCTGCTCGTATCCAAGATAGGGATATATTTCTCAGAAAACTCACAAAATCTCTACAATAACAAAATTCTAGGAATTTATTCTATACTAACCCTCAAAGTCTATCTTAGGGATATTTTATCTAATCAGAGTTTTATCTAAATCTTGATTCCATGGTTATTTCTAAACATCCTCTGATACCAACTGTAACACCCCGAATCTAGTTACCCAGAGTCGGTGCATTATTACATAACATTGGCATGATCACAAGAAAGATCAAGTCTCGAAATACTGATTAGTTTAGTAGCCTTGGAATAATGAGATACGTTAATAAAGTTTACGTTACATCATAAAAATGAAAACTACAACAACATATTTTTTTCATAGTCCACACTCATATCCCTACATACTATCCCTGCTGGTCATTCATAAATTACTTCTTCACATCCTGGGAAACATAACACATAGAAATGGGTGATCTCAAATCCTTAGTAAGGGTAAGCAGTACAACGGAAACTTTCAAAAATAAGCATAAACATTTAAAGCAATGTATAAAACTTAAAAAAGCCTTTTAAACTTTAACTTCAGCATAATAAGGCAGAAATAAAATGAAATAATTCCATTTAATTATTCACATGGATATTCTACTAATCGAATAATCACATGAAATATCACCAACCACTTTCATAATGATGGAATGCATAATGCCAGACTATCATAACCACATAGCCAAGGCCTCGTGCCAAGAATACAAATAATATTTTGTCAAGGCCTTGTGCCAAGACACTAGTTTGTCTCACGAGACCTACCGATGCATCGTGGAGCTATAGCTGGCTCCACCCGTCACTTACTATGTCCAATGTATTCCTCATATTAACAGGTTTAAACATAACATAAAAATTCGTATTAAAACTAGCATACAAAATGTCAATAATTTCTCCATAAACCATGATTGGTATAAAAATAACACATCCACAGTCAGAAATGTCACAAAACCTTCAATGGATGTTTTGTATAATAAATCAACTTCAAATGAGCTTAAAATCCATCAAAGGATGTTGACATAGAAGAAAATGATGAGTAATTTTTTATGAGAGAAATGCCCTTTTTGTAAAATCATTTAAAAGTATCACATTTATAAAGGAAGTAATTTTAAAAGATATTTTTGAATCAAAGTGTCCCATAACACATTGAAACTTTTGAAAAGAATTATCATTTCAAAATATTCATGTCCATATAAATAAATCCTTAAAATCTTTTTGAAAACATGGTCATTAATTAAAAAGATTTAGAAAGATAAATCTTTAAAACATCTGAAATTCTGATCTTGATTAAGAGTACCTTTAAAAATCCATAAAATCTTCATTGTGAAATTATTTTTATGAAAAATGGACATGGATGATAAAAATGTCCCCGTAAATTCTTACACATAAACAATGTTGGATAATGATGAGATTGAGGAATTAACCCTTACCAATTTGGTAACTTACGAATCAAAGAACCCATGAAAGAGGTATCATACAATGAATATGTAAATACACATAAATTAAAGTGTATTACACAAAGAATACATTTATGTTCAGTACATACACCACACAAAAGGTAATAGTGGCAATATGGCATGAATCTCACGGGAATCAGGATTGAGATGAAATCCCCTTACCTTGCACTTTCCTTTAGTCGAGGGTACGTTTAACCTCATGTACGAATAACGTAGTACGTTATTAAATTATACCAGAACCATATTAATATTTATGATATCATACATGATTCATTTATGACTTAATATTACCCATTTAATAATAATTTCCTTGTTAAGTTAACATTTCGGGTAATAATTACTTTCTTTATCGTACGTGTTTTAACTTGTTACTCTTGGTTGTATCACATAGATAATGATTTAAATACATCCATAATATAAAACATGATAAATATATCATATATATTTAGAATATAAATATGTATAATAGACATATATATGAAATTGAAAACAACGTTTATGGAGACAGCAGTCCGTACGTACGCATAAACGTTGTTTCTGTTTTCATATAGTATTGAACGGAAGTAAGTGAATAAGATATATGTATGTACATAAATACTTATACATATAAATATATATTTCTCCAGTATCATTATTATGTCATATATTACATACTTATTAGTAATATACATTTTTATAATCGTCGATGAATGGTGAACTTGGAAATGAATCTCATCGGGTCGTGGAGACGGTAATCCATACGTACGCACGAGCGAAAATATAATTCTGTTGATTTTAAAATAATATATAATTGGATGGTATATCATATATACAGAATCATTATAATGTTATATTTATTATTTACATGAATTACACATCATTATTATACCCATTGAAATAATAATTTATTGAATAACAATTACACCACGACGTGGAGACGGTAAGTCGTATGTACACACGTATGGTGACATGTTATTAAAATGAGGGATAGAATTCTTAAATATGGTTGTAAAATGTTTATAAAAACATAATATTATATATAATATACTGGAGTTATTATTTTATAATTTTAATAACAAAGAAAGAAGAAGTGGAAGATGAAAGGAACAGGAAAAGGGGTGGTGAAATCATTACCTCTTCTTCGAGTTATTCCTTTTGATTTGATCAAAAGGGCTCCTTAGGTTGGATTTCTGACTAATGTAAGGCCTCTAGGATGAAGTGTGGGAAGTTGAGAGAGTATTTGGGGAGAGTTTGGCCGAACCAAAAGGCTTTGAAGGTGTGAGTTAATGAAAAGGGAGAGTACCCTTTTATAACAGGGGTGAGGGGCACCTTTGCAAAAGCTAGAAATATTATTTTATAATAAATTCATATTCTGTTTCTAATGGCTCCTAAGTGTATTATTTAAAGCTTAAGGCGGGGATGGGTCTAAAAACACTCAACCAATAGAATTTAGACAGGTTTGGGTTACTATATTAACCTTATCTTTAAGTATTAACTTTTAGTTAATTAGTTTCACTTTTACAATGTCTGTTTGTATTTTTATATTATATGGTTCATAAACATAATATATACATCCAAGAGACCCACAAGTGGTTCTATAATGATACAAATATCATGATATATGTCTCTTGGCCGAACCTTAGATTTTTGGAATTTAATATCAATTAATAATATAATATTTGTTTTAAAAACACTTTTATGTCAATTTTGACAATATTCAATAATTGATTTTTTTGAAAATCATAAAAGAATTATTAATTCGAATAAAGTTAATTAAGACAATCCTAACATGTCATATTAACTTATAAAATTATTTTAATTCATAAAAAGTCTCAAATTATATTTATTTGTGTATTTATAATATTAATTAGTTTAATTTTTCACTATTATGCTAATTACTGTATCATCATTTTGTCATAAATAAATTAAATTATATAATGTCTAGAAATTAAAAATAAAATATAATTATGTATTAAATCTTGTTATCTTTCTAATGAATATTTACAATCCAATTTATCTTATGTATATCCCTATATTAAAAATTTTTTAGTAAATAAACTTTGAATTTTACTCTTTTAACTCTTCTTTGAATTAAATAATAATAAATTTCCTAATCTAATCCAGGTGGACCTAAATAATAATATTTTATTCCTAAGGTGGTTTTGGTCGACATACACTTGTCCAATATAATTAGGACACATGTTAGGGTAATATTAATATCATTTTTACCCTTAATTATCCTATTTACTTTTAACCGTGGTAAATAAAAGTAAAAAGGTACGATTCACCAAAAATTATTTTCATCTCATTGAACCACAGGTTATTCCTTGATATTAACCGTGTCTCTCGGATTTTATAAATTAAAATCACAGAAGTGGTAAAATTAAGTTTTATGAAAAATTCTGTTTTTTAACTACCACTTAGTAGTTTCACTATTCATCAAAAATTGAAGTTTTTCAGAACAATGCAAAATTTTTACCCTAATCTATAATTTATATTCGGAATTTCAAAATGATGTCTATTTAAAAAAATTACAAACATAAATTTTTCATTAATTAATTTTATAATTAATTCCCGTTGTCACAACAAATAGCGTGTTTTTAAGAAACAATATATATCAAAAGATTGACAATTGTTTATGTCCAATATCAATGTGAATTAATTATAATGAACACCATTGGATAAAATAGTAAAAATATATTCTAATTATACTTTAAAACCACTAAATAATATAATTTATCAATATAAATTATTTTGATTAAAAAAACTGTTTTTAAGTATTTTTCACTATTTATAAAAATTGGAAGTTTTCAAAAAAATACCAAAAAATCAACTTAGGATAATTTCAATATTATGAATCCAAAAATGAAGTCCATTTTAAAATATAAAATATATATAATTTCAAAAAGTAGGTATTACTATTCATAATGGCTAGTTTGATTGGTTGTGGTGTGTTAGAACTCGATGTTGCGTACAACACACACTATCACATTATTACAAGAGAAGCGTACGGTAGAAGGTTGGGGTGTTACATAGAATTTCTCGATTAGAAGGGTGGGTAGCCTTCCCCACCGTGGTTGATAATGCCAACTCCATGATCATAATGACATGATTGGATTCCAACATCTCCTCTCATGGTTCCAATGTGGATATATCTTATATTTATTGATCACCTTTCTTGATATAGGACATGTTTGTGAATATCATTTCCAGTGATGTCTTCTACTTAACACTAGTTAATTAAATATTGTGATTCTATAATTGGAGGAATCACTATTGTTCATGTTGATTATGATGTTTGGAATGTTTCACAACTAAAAATATCATCATTATTTGTGGGTTTTGAGAGTATCTTAATTTCATATCCTAATGATTTTTAGGTAAAAAAAGACTCTTATCATGACTACCAAGACAGAATTTATGCATAGTGAATAAGACATGCTAGGCTCATCACCGAAGGCATCATGTAGTCATTAAATAAGGGATCCCACTTTTACCTTCCAGGGGGAGTATTATGATCAAAATATAAGGATTCCTATTCCCTTCAGTTGGGTAATATTATTCTTATAACATTTGGTATATACCTAGCCTCATCACCTTTAGTTTTGGGGATATATCGGAAAATTATTAGATAGGATTCTTTTGCTCATCAAAAAAGGCATATCATATTTATCATTTGAGGTAACTTGTATGTATTATCCCTTGTGTAGAGGTACAAATGGTCATATTCCTATCATACATGAATTTTAGATTAGTCACTTAGTCCTCTAAAGTCCAATGACATATGGATTGATTTTTTATGCATCAAATGAGTTCACAGGTTAAAATAAAAGTGATGTTGGAGAGAAAATACTCATGTCATATTTGATGTTCATATGTTAAGTGTCTAGAGTAGATAATCCCTTATATTATTGTAATTTACGGGTTGAAACATATTTATAAACAAATGTGGATGGTCCCACATATGATTTTCATGTAGTTTAAGGTCACCAATAAGAAAGTAATGTTGATGAACCTACATACACTCACCATATATAGGATTTCATGAGGTTTATGTAATAGAAATCATGTAGTTTATACATGTATGTTTATTACAAATATGAGGCCGGGAGACTTATGTCCCAACATTTAGTTAATTAATTCATATACAATCGTCATGTTGGAGGTGGTATAGGCTTATTTCTAGTGTGGATGTCCTATGTTTTAAACACTAATTGACATATAGTGATGACTGGGGGTAGGTTTTTCATAATCCAATAGCATAATCAGGCATTAATTATTTTTTCACCTGAGGGGGATTGAAATGGAATGTGGATGATTTTTTGAATTTAGCATTGTCGTCTCAAAATCATTACCTAATTCCTTTAATTATATAACAGAAACATTGTTATTGGGGAATTGGGGTGAAACAATAAAAATATGTTCTATGATTCCAACTTGATGGTAAGAATCAAAACCCATAAAATATGAATTCATATTTTAGAGTCCATATGATAAGACTATATAATAATATTTAAAATAATGTAGTAAGTATACCTTCACCTGGAAAGGATAGACAACAAGTTATAGTTCATGGATGTTTCATTGGAACCACACGAAAGAAGGGGGTATTATGTCATTATCTTCATATATGGAATCTTATGTTAATTAAATATGGGATCATAGGACAACCAAAGAAGGAATCATATTCTCCTGACATAATTAAATCCTATAGTTTAATATATTGTGTTAATGATTTTTTCATATATTTTTACTTTGTGAAACTAGGATGTAACATTATTTTGTTTAAAAACTTATAGAAAAAAATTAGTTTTCGATTATGAAGTGATATTCCGTAAGGATAATTGTCACAAATTCACCATTTCATATGATGAGTGGAAACTGACATGAATAATTGTGGTTATTACTTAAGTTTTCGTTATGCGGGGGGGGGGGGGTCAATGGATAATGATGATATGTATATGGATTATTAAAGTGTTATGACTAGATAATTCTATGGAGTAATGATGATATATTCGGGGATTATAACATTTTACTAGTCAAGTATGTATAATGAGCACCAATGATATGTGTGGGGATTACATGAGTCAGAAACCACGGTGTTTATTATAGTCAATTATATGTGTGTTGAATATGTGAGTGTCATATCCAAGTGATTCTAAGGAACTGTGATGATATGTGTGCGGATTACACATGTTTTATATATATAAAATGGGATTCATCTCATGATCACAAATGAGGCATATTATGATCATTACATAATGTATTATATACTCCTCAAAGAAGGAATAATGTGGTCCTAACCTGGGGAATCATTTTTTTCACTCATGGTATCACATCATCATCACATTGGACATTCCACTATTTTATGGTTTTTACTATGGGAATAAAGAATTTCAGTTTTTTTCATCTTGCATCTTGGATATTGTTATGAAGTTTATCATGTTGTGATTAGGATGTTGTTCTGTATTTCAATACCAAAAAACTATGATTTTTGTGGATTAAAACTCATTTGTATATATATGGGATGTATAATTTTTGTTTCCTTTCCGTTCATCATTTTTGTAGTCTATTGGGGCTTCTCAACCCCTTAATGTGTAAGGGAATATGATTGTAGTCTACACCTTGTGAGGTGACCCATGGACTTTCTCAGAGTTAGGGATATTATGATAAGTCCTTACACATATGTGTGGGTACCTGAGTTTTACTATAGATTAGTGGGGGTTTGAGGGTGTTTATGAAATAATGTATCCTGGGTTCTACTTAGGAGAATCAATGGTATGAGAAGCGATTATTAATTTTCAGTTGATTTGGGTGATTCGTCAAATTATCATTATATGGGGCATATTATAATCATAATATATGCTATCGTATATTCATCAAACTAGGACTCATGGGGGTTTGACCCACTGAATCAAATTCTCAGAATATAGGTTATGTCATAGTTTAAAATCATGTGTTGAGGATGTTATACTATGATATTTATCATCATGTATCTATGACATCATGTGTGTGGATATACACAATGGTTTTTGAATTACTTATTCCTCTGAATAATCCATAAGGGTATATTGACCAACTGATCGGTCAAGGAATATTATATGAATACATATAATTACATGGGAGAAAAATGGATACCCATAGGTAATATTCATTATCCATACAGATTCACTCTTCCTCATGCTAGGATATGAGGGATTTCCAATCTAATAAAGGACTAAGGAAAATGATTGAGGTATACACAGATAGATGATGCTTCTAAAGGAAGTTACTCTCGAGTATATTTCCAACCATGGTAGTGGAATGTGTTTTTGTTCTATGATGAGGACCATAACATGTGATTTATATGTTACCATATAAAGGGAAGCAAAACCATTTTAGTTTGATTCCACATGATTGACATTTCATAGAAAATATTTTTTTTGTGGTAAGGGAATATTTGGTTTCATTTAATGTTTTCAATAAAAAATTAGGTGATGTTCTTGTTATGATTAATAATCTAGGACAAATGTAATAAAATGTTATGAGTCATCAAATAGGGGATCTGTGTAAGATGGTTCCTTGAAATGCATGGTGTATGACATATGAATGTGCAGAACTTTTCAGTTTAACCTAGAATATGAGTCACATGGGGATAATTTATGAATACAATGAGGATTATTTGATATGAACTTATCAAGGAATGAAATAGGAGTGTCTAGATTTATAGGACAATGTTGGAACAAAGATGATTGTATGGTCTCAATGTATTTTGAGGATCCTACAGGAGTATCTCGACTCATGCAACTCTCTAGTATGGTGGATGGAATTATATATGTCACAAACCAAAATATTATAACCCATGGTGAGACACTTGATTCTGATGGGGTTAAATTACGGACCAAAATATATGAGGCTATGTATTGGGAATATAGCATGATTTTGATCTGGAGTGGAATTGCAAGGTTGGGTCCTTAATATAATATACTAGTTGGATCCCAAATAGGAGACTACAATGATTCTTTTCACCCGATGTAGATTTTACTCAATGAACAACATTCATGAAAGTTTGTTCATATAAATAAAGAAAACTATTTATAAGGATTACACTATTTCATGAAAATTTGGTTTTGTATTAAAATGAGAATGGCCAATGATCATTAGTATGAGTGGTTAATAAAAGTTGTGACCAATTGTAAATTTTTTCACTAAATGTTTGATAGTTTTAGGAATATTTTGAGTTTCCAAAAAATTACATTATGTGAATGTTCAGTTGTTTTGTGATGGTATGTTGTCCATTGACTTTTTTCATCAAATAATATTCTTTAAAAACCATACAATGAATGTATTCTAGATGTAATTTTAGTAAATGATTCATTTTTTGTTACATTATTCAAAAAAACATTTACATGGGTTGAGATCCTCATAGAAAGAGTCCTTCATCTCCACCTAGAAAATAGTTTCTATAGATGAAATTGCACGTATATTGGCTTGGAAAACATGTTGTGTTTCACAATGTTCTCTATGTCATGAAACTTTTTATTTCCCATGACCCATGTGTTTTATTTCATGAGTAAAATTTTGTCATTGAAAAAACATCATCATTGTATATCACGTTTATCACACAACTCATCATTTTGAAAATTATATAGTGATGAAAAACGTGAATGAAGTTAGAATGTGATTCTAAACATTATTTCATAATTTTCACTAGTGGTTGTTTTTTTGAATTCAAAAATCAATCTACAATTAACCATGATCAGTAAGTCAATTTGGGTTATGGAACAAACCCCCTACCTGGCCCATTACATTTCCAATTTCTAGTGTTTGGGGTGTCTTGGGGACCATCAGTGACCCATTAAAATGTTTTCCAAATTTTAGGGTTGAACGAATAGTGTCACTGATGGGCGTCAGTGGCCCCGATGAGCATCAGTAGCACCGATTGGCATCAATGCTACCGAGGGGAAAACCATGGCACTAATCTTCACCGGTGGCACCGAGTGGAGAAATATGGCACCGATGGGTGATGGTGGCACCGATGGTTAATGGTGGAATCGACGGTGCCAAGAAGATGATGCCTGGGCGACGAGTGTGAGGGAAACGGTGCGAGGGAGAAGGTGTCAGGGCAATGGTGCAAGGGCAACGGTGCCAGGGCGACGGTGCTGGGACGATGGTTCCAGGGTGATGGTACAAGGGCGACAGTGCCCACACGATAGTTCTAGGGTGACGATGCTAGGGAGACGGTGTCAGGGCGGTGGTTCCTGTGAAACGGTGCCAGGGTAGTAGTGCTAGGGTGAAAGTGACTTACCTAATGGTTAGTCCTTCATAGTTTTTCCAAGACCATCAGTCCCCCGTGTAACGTATTTTTTGATAGAGAAGTGTTATAATACCCCTTAAAAATCCATTTAAAATCATTAAAAGATATTTTAACCCCTAATTAATTTGGATACCCTTAGGTTATAAAAATATGTGTCCCTTTTTCCTTTCATTCACACATTGTTGTGTTTTACAGTTCTCCCCTATTATGAATTTTTTTCTGGGTAATGGACATTAATTAACTCATAGTTTTTATTTGCACCTCTCCAAAGAAAATCATTAAATAAAAATTAATCCCAAATGTCTGAAGCTTCCCAACTACATGTTTGAGCCAAAATACGACATTTATTTACTTCCAAATCATCTCTTTGCTTTTAGGATTTGTGATTTTTCTTAATTGGATATCATTTCTTATTTTCCTTTCTCTCTCTCTGGGTGTGTTTAGATCCCCTCTTCCAATGATGAATTGTTCACCCATGTTGGAGCCTTTATTTCTCAGACTTGGAGTCCTTGGAGTCATTCTAAAACATGTCATGTATCCCCAGTTCTTGGTGTAAGGACAAAATGTTTATCATTGATCATCCAAGTTGGGGTTTTCCATTGTCTCTCTTAACTGTGTATCTTTCGGGGTGGGTGTGATAATGATTTCCATTAGGAGTTAGATTGAAAGAAAAATATAATGAAGAAAATAAGAAGACATTAAATAATGATGGGGTTGATTGATGTTTATGTTGATTGACTCTTTCATCTTCACTTATATGTAGTGAATTTTTTGGGCTTATAGCCACTGAAAATATTCCTCGTTGGTGGTCCATTCTTGTGAACTAATGAACCTCTATTCAACTATATAAACATGTGATTTAATGTCTGTAATTTGGAAAATGGTAAATAATGTAAACTTAGCTGATTAAATTGATGCCCAATGAACCCAAATCCATGTGTGATCACCCCAGTTAACCAAAAGGAAGACAGAACTTAATAAATAATGTGATTAAATATATAAACACTCTGGATCTATTATGGATATGTGTGTAGTTTTTCTATTTGACACCTTGTGGGATGACGTGGATGGGGAATGGGATCCCCTTTTTTGAGTTTTTGATTTGGGGACCAGAGGTTGTGTGGGTTGTACATTGGGGTTTGGTCCATTTCCAATAATTCGGGAGATCTCACAAAAACCTTTTGTTAATTTGACATTACAAGACAATCAGGCGTGAATGATAAAATTGTTCCATGGAAATTTTTCATTCTAAGATTGTGGCTATACAAGTTAGTTTCCTTGTAGGGAATGTTTATTTTTTTAAATGGAATCCTTTGAACATGAAAACATGAATGGTTGGTTCTCTAGTTGTGGAGTTTGTTCTTTTGTGCATGAATGAATAGTAAAGGGGTGTTTGTGTTTGGGTTGGTTTTGGAACTCATAAGTTGGGATGAGTGGTTTTTTATAAAATTCTTATAAATTATTTTTGGTGTTTCTTTTCCAAACCCCACACAAGTTCAAAACATAGTTCCAAAAAACCCCATTTCATGATGTAGGGTTTCTTTCCCAATATCCTATTGGGTGGCTGGTAAATAGTTCATTTCTTCTCCCTCTCCCTTGTAGCCCAAGACTCTTTGGGTAGGATGTGATGGGCTAAGGTCGATTATAGCCAAAGGATCTATGGGCAGGGTATGTTTTTGTGGTTTTCCCTGGTGTGTGCGAGCATTATTGTTTCCCAATTGTCTTTGGGATGAGGCTCAAGTGACTTCGGGTGCGGTGATAGTTGTTCTGGACTAGGAGTATGTGGGTGTGGTTATGTATGGTTGTGGTGGACCAAGTGTCTAAGGGTGGGATGTGTGGTTGTGGGGGGCCAGGTGTCTGAGGGTTGGATACATAGTTGAGGTGTCCCATTAGGTTATTGTTGGAAGGGAAGTGGGACTACATTGATAATTGTGGCTGGAGGTCTGACAAATAGGATGTATTCCATAAATTTTGGGAAAGTTGTGCGGGGTACCCAAATTTTTTGGTTCTATTTCTATTGATTTTCATAACTTGTATTATTTGGGGAGTGTTCTTCCTTAATGTTGGGTGGATAGTTTCCTTACTAGGTGTTTTGGTTACCTCTACTTCTCGAAGGTAATTACATTGCCTCTCCACTTGTGCGTGAGTGATTTTTTTCCCTACTAAGTATACATTTATACTCACCCTAAATATATAAAACTATTTTTAGGATTGAAGGAGGACTTCAGGGACCATGAAAAGCGATACTAGCTCTGACCTTAGGAGAGTTGTTTCTATTTTCTTTCCGTTTGTTACATTCTCTTTGGAGTTCTTTTGTACATTATATGGTTTATCATTGAACATACATATGGGAATGGTTTTTGGATGAACTTTTACCTTCATCTTTGGAGTTGTTTGGATTTTTACCCTCGTGTCTCTCGATCATACAAACTAAAATGGATAATGCCTTCCTTATTATGTGTGATTCTATAACCTTATTGTTGGTCACCAATCTAGGGCCTACTGAATGTGGGAATCGGGGGTCATTCTCTCTCCTTCGACTTGAAAGAGGAAGGGTCTGTCAGTTTTTTGTCCCTTCCCACATCATGGTGAAGGTGGGTGGTGAAAGAATGTTATCAGAGGTTGATCATTGAGAGATTGGATGGAGTTCAGAGTTCGGCACAATACATATTTCATTGGATGTAATGGAAATAGTGTTAGGAAATCTTGGTGTGTGAAATAGGATAGGAAAGACCAGCTAGGAAACACGATTTTAGGGCCCCTATGATCTAATTCACGGACTATGGAACTACCGAATGACCAAGTGAGGCTATACCGATTAATGTTGAGAGAACCTCAGAAAAGGTGCATAAATGTTAATGGCTTTTGTTCTTGTGTGTTTTGGATGTTTTTGGGAGTTTTAAATGAATAACATGTTTATGAAAAATATAAATGATGTCCTCTACGCTACTCAATCTTAGGCATTCCTTTTTTACCTTGAAGCAATGGAACCCAGAAGAATACCATGTGTAGTGAGAGAGATTGAGGCCCAGGAGGACAATTTGGATGATCAGCATAGGGATGATCAAGAGGAGGAGGATGACCATTGGAAGAATACACTTCATTCATTTAAGTGGTAGACCCTCGAGACGTATGACAGAAGAATCTTGAACATGGAGAAAGAAAGCTAGACCAATGAGTTGTTGATAGATATTAGCTTGATCCAGGCTCCGGTTGCGTATGAGGTTCATCTAGATGTGATCAAAATGTGGGGAGAGGTGCATCAGTGATGGACACTCTACCTCAGGGAGAAGAGGGAAGATTAGGTTTCATGGAATGACTTCAAGAAGGATTCCCAGGTAGAATTCTATTCCTTCGCGATGAAGTCAATGAAGAGGGAAGAGCTGCTCCCCCTCCAAAAAGGGAGTATACTGATGATGTTGATGGGGATCAACATCAAGGATCTCATTAATTTTTCTTTGGACCTCAATCTAGATAATGAGTTTCGTTCTAGATGTTTAGAGGAGGCACTTTGACATTCTCTTCAGTATGTTGTTTCTCCCTTCACATTATCGACATACATTGAGGTCAAGAAGAAGGTTGATGTGGTGGAGAGGATGCACGCACTGGGAGGTCTGCCACAAGAGTGGAGTCAGTTGAGCACATAAAAGTGGAAGTTCATCAGCAGTATACCTCTATACATAGGGCCTTTGAGGTTTCAGCCAATGGGGAGCAGGCCCCAATAGTTCTAGTTTTGATCACCAGATCCTCATCCTTAATTTTTGGGTCCAGGACTAAGTTGATTCATTTGTAGAAGCTAGGGTAACCATCAGAACTAGTGTCTAGACCGATTTCAGTATAGTGGTGGTGGGATGTTTCAAAGACAATGTCACCAGCAGTAGTTTTTAGCCAAGAATTTTTAGCAGCCATAGTAGGGAAAGCGTTCTCCCCCCTCCGAGAACAGACATTGAAGGAGAAGTCATGCCTCAGTGCCCTCCTTAGGGACCTCAACTTTGGTGCAGTCGGGGGAGGTAGCTGGTAGCTGAGGGGTAGAGGGGCTGGGCATAGAAAGTTGCACGCCATAGAGGCAGTAGTTCTAGTAGGTCCAGAGGTTGTTCGAGTTATGATCAACTTGTTTAGTACTCTTGCATGTGCCTTGTTTTATTCATCATCTTCAGACACCATTGTTTCACCCAGTCTTTCCCATTCTTCGGGCCTATACATCTAGAGACTTCCCATACCCCGGGAATTAAGTATGTAATTCAGAGGTCAAACCATCATTTCTTATATTTTCTAGGAATTTAGACTGATGTAGTGGTCGTATTAGTCTATTAGTACATTATTTTTCTCAAAATGATGCCATATGATGTCATTTTACCCATTAATTGGATATTCCCAGTGTGTTCCTTATATCGACTGCTTCTAGTGAGGGGTTGTGTTCTCATATACAAGAGGACTACATATTGCTTTCATCGACATGTAGGTTTCCTAGGAGGGAATCTTGCAAGTGGATCCCCTTCTTTCCTTATTAGTTGAGATGTCCATGGAATCAGTAGATGCTTGGATGGTGGAAGTTCCAGGTACTATCAATAAGTTCCCCGACATTTTCCAATGAAGAGGTTGTACGTTTCCCCCTTGTCGTGATGTTGATTTCATGATAGACTTGAAACCCAGTGCCCATCTAATTTTGATAGATCATTATCGGATGGTTCCTTCTGAGTTGTGTGAGTTATGGATTCAGGTCGATGCCTTGATGAAGATGGGTTTTTTCTGACCGAGTGTGTCACCATGGGATAATCCGGTATTGTTCACAAAGAAGGCATCTGTGGTCCGAGGTAGTGTATAGACTATCGAAGGATGAATCATGTGATGGTCTAGAACTGTTACCCCCTCCTAAGGATTTTCAACCTTTTATACTAGTCAAAGAGAAAATTTTGGTTCTCTAATATTGACCTGTAGTACGGATATCACCTGTTGAGGGTGAGAAAGGGTGACATCTCTATGCCAGATTTTAGGTCCAGATAAGGGAATTTTGAGTTCATGGCCATGTTGTTCGATGTTACGAACACACCACCCATGTTCTTGGGGCTCAGGAACATCATCTTTGGAGAATATATGGACTGGTTCCTAGTCTTGTTTGTCAATGACATCTTGATCTACTGAAGATCAGAGGAGTATCACGCCGAGCATTTGAGGATGGTTTTATAGGCCCTATGACAAAACCTACTCTACCAAAAATATTCCAAGTGCAAGTCCTAGCAATGATAGGTGCTCTTCCTTTGATATGTGGTTTCCTAGTAGGTGTTAAATTTTGAACTGTCAAAGGTTTAGGCAATTTTTCTTGGGAAGCACCCAACAATGTGGTAGATATTCGAAGTTTCCTAGGTCTATATTGTTACTACCAGATGGTTGTTCCTGACTTCTCCCATGTTGTAGAATCTTTGATAGAGTTGATGAGGAAAGACCATGATTTTCTTTGGAGTGAATAGTTACAGACTTCTTTTGTATTGCCCCCACCCCAGTAACCCAGATTTAGTACATTATTACATAACATTGGCGTGATCACAAGGGCTGAAAATCCTGAAAGAACGATTAGTTTAGAAGCATTATAAGTACTTGATAAATTCATATGTTTTACATTACATAATAAAATGAAAAACAACAACAACATTGTATCCATTAACCACTATCATCCCTTAGACTATCCCTCCAGGTTAGTCATAATATATTTCTTTTCATCCTGGAAAAAATAAAGCATTGAAAGGGGCGATCTTAGATGCTCATTAAAGTTAACAATATATAGGAATCTTTCAGGAATAAGCCTAAACATTTAAGTTATTGTATAAGGCTAAAACAAATGCCTTTTAAAATTAAACATCACCATAATATGAAAAAGATAATTCAAATAATGCTATTTACAAATTTACTTGAATATTATACGGGTTGAATAATCACGTGTAATATCAATAGCCAATTTCTTAATGTTGGAATGCATTATGCCAGACTTTCAAACTAGATAGTCAAGGCCATGTTCTAAGACTACAAATAAGTTTTTTTCAAGGCCTTATCCCAAGACACTTGTTTTTCTCATGAGACCTACCGATGCAACGAGTTGCTACAGTTGGCTCCACCCGTCATTTACATAGTCCAATGCATTCCTCACATGAAATTATTTAAAAATAACATAAACATTATTATTAAAACTAGTGTAGGAAATGTCAATACATTATTGATAAACCATGAATGATGTAAAAATAACACATCCACAGTCAAACATATCAAAAACCATCAACACAATTTGGATGATTTGTATCATAACAATCAACTTCAAACAAGCTTAAAATGCCTCAAAGAATGTTAAAATAGATGAAATTTAACTTTTTTTAGAGAATACTCAATTTCTATTTTGAAATCACATAAAAGTTATATTATAATAAAAGAAAACAATTTTTTTGAAAATATTCTTATAAGCTTGTATGTGAAGATTTGAATATGTTATAATGGATGAAAATAGCCACACGAATCGTATAATTTAAAAAAAATACATTCTCACCATAATTTTGTCGAGAAGGTCATAAAGAACATTGTTTGAAAAAAGATAAAAAGATTCCTTTCAAAAACATATGTGGTAAAATATGTCTATAAATGAATTTAACCAATAGTCTAGTAAATAGTAAAAAAATATTGAATTATGTTTTTAAGAAATCATGGATGTGGATGATAATGATGTCCCAATAGATACTTACATACTAACAACCTTGGATATGTAAAGAGATTGTAGAATTAACCCTTACCATGTAATATTCCTTAGTAGAGGGTATCTTAAACTCTTATATAAAAGTTAAATCATTGGAATTAAATTATACAATAACCATATACATAAATATGATATCATATAAGATCTTCAAATATTACATTATTAATAATATTTTAGTAGTATCATCGTTTCAGGTTTTAACTGATTTGTTTTTGTTTATATGATTGGTTATTTAAGCCATGTTGTTATGGATATTATGTATTTGATTCATATAAAGACTGATAGTATCTTAATAAACATTATTTTAAATCAAAAAATTAAAATCATTCTTTAATGATTACGATGGTAAATGAATCTCATCTCGTTCGTGGATACGGTAGTCCATACGTACACACGAGCAACAATATCATTATATTGATTATGAAATAAAATGTAATTGGATGGTATATCATATATAAAGAATCATTAAAATGTTATATTTATTATTTAAATTAGTTATACTCATTATAATACCCATCCAAATAATGATGTGTTTGAATAACGAACTACACCACGACATGGACATGGTAAGCCGCACGTACACACGTACGGTGACTTTGTCATTTATAGGATGGATATAATAACGATTATGTTTGTACCATATTTATAATAACATAATAATATGTGGATGCTACTGGAGTTATTATTTTGGTATGTAAAGAACAAAGAAAGTGGAAGTTGATGAAGAAAAGTACTTGAAAGAGGGTGGTGAAATTACTACCCCTTCTTTGGGTGTTTCCTTTTGAGTTGATCAAAAGGGATCCGTAGGTTGGCTTTATGATCAATGTAAGGACCTTAGGTTAAAGGGATGATATATTAGAGGATATTAGGGTAGTTTTTTGCCGATCCAAATGGCTTTGGATGTGTGAAATTTAGAGAAGGAGAAGTACCATTTTATAAGAGATGTGAGGGTCACTTTAGGAAAAGCATGAAATATTATTTTATAATAAATCATTTTTGGTTTCTAATTGCTCAAAAATAATTGATTTTAAGGATAAGGTGGGTATGTGTCGAAAAACCCTATAAAATAGGTTTTAGTTAGGTTTAGGTCACCATATTATCCTTATCAATTTGATTTATCTCTTAGTTAAATAGATTGACATTAACCACGTCACTCTACATTTTTATATTATATGGCTAATAAACATAATATAAACTCCAAAAATAACCCCAAGTGGTTAATTATTGATTCATATAACCTCTTTTATGTCCTTTTTAGCAACCTTATATTTTTAGGAATATTATATCAACTAATAATATTTTATTTCTTTTTAAAACTCAATTATGTTAATTTTGACACTATTTTGTATTTGATTTTTTTGAGAGCCATAAAAACATTATAACTTCAAATAAAATTTATTTAATCAACCCTAAAATGTTAAATTAACCTATAAATTATGTGTAATTCATTATAATTCTCTATTTACATTTATTTGGATATTTATAATATCAATTATTTTAATAATTGTTTATTAAGGAAATTAAAACCTCATCATTGTGTCGTAAATAAATTAAATTATTTAATGTCTAAAAGTTATTAATAAAATACCATTATGTAGGAAAAATGTTTATATTTATAATTAATATTTATATTCAAATTTATATTTTGTGTAACCTTATATTAAAAATGGTTTAGTTATTAAACCATGGATTTAACACTTTTAACTCATCTTTAAATAAAATAATATTAAATTTCCTACTATAATCCAAGTGGACCAAAGAGGGTCATATTTCATTCCTGAGGTTATTTTTTGTTTAATTACACATATCCAATATAAATAGGACATTTTTAGGGTAATTATAATATCATTTTTACCCTTAATTACCCTATTTAATTTTAACATTGGTAAATAAATGTCAAAAGATACTATTCACCAAAAATTATTTTCATATTATCGAACAACATTTTACTTATTGATTTCAACCATGTGTCTCGGATTTTTGGAATTCAACTCATATAAGTGGTAAAATTATGTTTTATGCAAATTTGAAAATGCTCCTAGAAGGTGGGTAAAAGACGGTAAAAAGATCAATAAAATTTTATATATCTAAACTTATTATAAATGACTCCAATGAATTAAATTGAACATATAAAGTTATTATGTATTTATTTTATCCAAAAATAAAATTAAATAAAATAACTAAATACTTAAATAAACATTCAGTTTTAAACAATAACATGGTGTTTTTCACTATTCATCAAAATTTAAAACTTTTCAGAAAATACCAAAAATTTCCCAAACAGAATTTCAATATTCTGAATTCAAAAATGAAGTCCATTTTGAAAAATAATATTTAAACATTTTAAAAAATAGGGTATTACTATTCATAACGGCAAGATTGATTTGTCACGGTCTGTTAATACTCTATGTAGCAAACAAAGAAAGCTACAACATTATTCCAATGAAAACGTACTATGGAAGCATGGGGTGTTACATTCTCCACACCTTAAAATAATTTCATCCTCGAAATTTATAAAATATTATTGCATAAATTTATTCAGGTGGTTTTCTATCATAAGTTCCTCGGGTTCCTAGATTGTCTCTTCCATCTTATTGTTTATCCATATAACTTATACCAGACGAGTCGTCCGGTTTCTCAGAACTTGTTCTCTGGTATCAATAATCTTGACATGCTCTTCACTATAAGACAGACCAGATTCCAATTTAATTTCCTCATAGGTGAGTACATGCATTGGGTCAGGCACATATTTTGGCAACAATGATACATGGAAACATCATGAAATTTGGTGTGACTTGGAGGCATTTCCAAATGATAATCCACAAATCCAATTTGTTCTAGAATTTCGAAAGGCCCGATGTACCTAGGGCTCAATTTACTCTTCTTACCGAATAGTATAACACCCTTTAATAGAGATACCAACATGAAAATATGATCTCCTACATGATATTTCAAATCCTTCCTCTGATTATAGGCATAGATTCTTTTCCTACATTGATCTTCTTTGAGGAAGGTTTGGATAATCTTCACATTTTTCATTGTTTCTTCATCATGTTATGGGCCTATGAGGTTTTTAATCATCATCATCCCCAAAAGTTGGTGTGTGACATCTCTTTCCCTATAATGCTTCATATGGTGTCATCTGAACACTTGAACAGAATATATTGTTATAAGAAAATTCTACCAGAGGTAGATATTGGTCGCACATACCTTGAAATTCATGTGATCCAGATCTCAACATGTCATCTAAGGATTGAATAGTCTGTTTTGATTGTCCATCAGTTTAGGGTGGTAGGAAGAGAATGTTTAGTATCCCTGACCTTCTATAGACTTTTCGAAAATCTCTATGTAAAACCAGGATCGTGATTAGAAACAATCGATAGGGATACACCATGGAGTATTACAACATCATTAATATATAGTATTTCTAGAAGTTCAAGTGGTAAATGTTCTCTTATAGCAAGAAAATGTGATTACCTGATAAGAAAATCAAAAATTAAATATATTACTAACTTGGTAAGATGATAAAAAATTACCCATCATAATATTATCCCATCTACACTATGGTATAGAAGAGGTTTCATGACTCCTCCAGGATATTTACTTCCAGCTTTAACTTGTTGAAAAACAATCCATCTTGATAGAAAATATGTAATCTCCATCTTCATGTTGTCCCACCAAAAATGTTCCTTCAAATCTCTATACGTCTTTGTGCTCCCATGGTACATAAAGAAATTGGATCTATGAGCATCATCCAACAATTCCCCTTTTGATATGGTATGTTAGGAACACAATGTCTCTTCCCAAATTTCAAAATTCAATCTTCATATATGAAGTCACTCAATCACCCATCATTTACAACTGTAATCTTCTTTTCAAAATCCTAATCATTAGTCTGAGAAACTATTATCCTTTCTAATAAATATGGTTTGGAAACCAATTGAAAAAGTATTTCTATTTCACCTTCCATGGTAATTCGCATATCCATCTTTACTAGATCCATGAAAATAGGATCCCTTTCAACTCTCATATTGTTCAAAACAGCATGATCCTTTCTTCTCAAAGCATCTTCCAACTTATTTTCCGTCCTGTGGTGGTAGTGTACTCTACAATCATAATCTTTGAGTAGTTCAATCCATCTCTTTTGTCTCATGTTCAGTTCTTCTTGTGATAAAATATACTTCAAACTTATTTGATCAGTATAAATCTCACATTATTCCCTATAGAAATAGTGTCTCCCTATCTTAAGAGTAAATAATTCAGATTATAACTCAAGATCCTGAGTGTGATAGTATTTCTCATGAATTTTTAGTTGTCGTGATGCAATGGAAATAACTCTATCATTCGACATAAGTGTATAACCAAGCCCATTCATTGAAGCATCACTATAAATAACAAACCCATCATTCCTTGTTGGTAGTGTCACGATAGAAGTGTTGACTAATATGTCATTTAGTTCTTCAAAAAATTACTCACACTCTTTTTTCCAACAAAATTTGACCTCTTTACGTGTGTGCTTGGTTAATGGTTCAGCCAACCGAGAAAAATTCTGTTGAAACATCGATAATAACCTGCAAAACCAATAAAACTGCGTACCACAGTTATACACATCGGTGCAGGTCCTTTTTGGATTACCTTGGTCTTTGAAGGATCAGCCGAGATTCCAACCTCAGAGAAAATATTTCCAAGAAATGAAATCTCTTGAATCCATAATTCAAACTCTCTAAACTTCCCATATAATTCATTTCTTCTTTGGGTATTCAGAATACTGGGAAAGTTATTTTCATGATATTTTTAGCTTTTTGATTATACCAAGATATCATCAATAAATACCACAAAAAAGTCATCAAGGTATTCAAAGAAAACACTATTCATAAAATCTAGGAAGACAGAGGGTGAATTAGTCAATCCAAAAGGCATTACTGTAAACTCATAATTCCAATAACTGGTTCGAATTGCAGTTTTCAGAATTTATTCCTTCTTCAAAAACAACTTATGATATCCAGATAGAATGTCAATGTTTGAAAAATATTGAGCTCTATGAAGTTGGTTGAATAAATCATCAATGTGAGGTAGGGGTAATTTTTATTTATTTATTTAGCATTGTTCTCCCCGTAGTTAATGCACAACCCCAAAGATCCGTCATTCTTCATAACAAAAAGGATAGGGGATCCCCATGGAGAAACACTAGGTTGAATAAATACCTAATTACTAAATTCCACTAGTTTTTTCCTTAGATCAATTAATTCCACATGGGCCATTCTATAAGGGGTCTTCAATATGGGCCTTGAACCAGGAATTAAATCAATGGAAAACTCAATTTCTCATTCTAGAGAATGTCCAAGTAAATCCTCTAGAAACACATCAAAATATTCTTGCATAATAGGTACATCCTCTATTAGAACATTCTTTTCTCCACCAATAATTATTTCATTGGCTTCCTCCCCAATAATTGAATTTAGTGGAGCTATTGGGTGTGGATCTAGATATAAATCATGTGGTGGCATGTCTACTCTAAAGATAAGGTACACTTTATCATCATCGAAAATTGTAACCTCTATCATCTTATAATAAATTTTCACATCATGGTCAAAAAACTAATCCATTTCGAGGAATATATCAAATTCAATCATGAGTATCATGATGAGATCAGCAGATAAAGAACATTTATATTCCATAATGGGAACTGATTCATAAAAATATGTTAAGATGATACTTCACTTAGAATTTTTGATAGAAATCTCCCATGTTATGTAAAATTGAAAATATCTAATTTTCTTAGTAAACTAGGAAGATATGAAACAATGAGATGATCCAAAATCAAACAAAGCATTGGCTAAACTTGAGGAAACAATTAAATCACCTGCCACCATGTCTTTCACTGTATCAACCTCTACAGTAGTGATCACATAAGCTTATCCTCGCTCCCTTGGACTTTTCAGAGGTAAGTTCCCGTGGTGCATAGGAAATTAATATGCATAATGATCCTTTTCTGTACAATTTTAGCATTAAACATTTACAATCTCTTTCTTTCCCTTGCAATCATGAGTTTGGTGACCTTTTCACCACATTTGTAACAGACTCCCATTCTCTTCAGGAAATTACTAGGGTGTTTCTTCCCACATTTACCACAGGATGGATATTCAAAATTTCCCTTATTCCACTCATTTACATTTCATGAGTGATCAATGGATATTTTTCTTCTCTTGTTTTTCTTTTAAGTCACAAGACTTAGATAATTTATTTTCTATATTGATAGAGAATGATACTATATCTCCATACAATGAGATGGATTATGAGAATAATGTTTGATGGAGAAATGGTTTTAACCCATCAATGAATTTATCAATCATACTTTTTGGTTTACATATATAATATGATGCATTCCATGAAATCCTTGTAATGTAACCCTCATACTTTTTGACATTCGTATCCTACTTTTACCTCAGACTCAGAAAGTTTCTTTCAATATCTGCGTGATGTTCACGAGGAATATATTTTTCTAAGTAAATCTCTTCAAACTACCTCAATTACCTATATGACTCTTCTTCATCTTTCATTGTTTTTTGGATTAATGACCACCATTGATCTGCGTCTCCCGTGATGTGATAAAATAATATGACAACTTCTTCCCATTGGCTACTCCCCAAGCATGAAATATTTTTTCTAAAGAACTTTTCCATTATTAAGCTACTAATGTATTTGTACTTTTATTTAATGTTGGTGATTGTTTCTTCATAAATAGTTCTAATGATTATCCTCCGCATTGTGGATTAGGGTTCTCCCTACGGGTAAGGTAATTATTCATAACCTTAGTGAGTTGTCCCAGTATGGTGACACACTGATCATCACTAGTTGTATCACCAACTTCATAATAATTTTATATAGTAGGAGGGGAATCCCTACATGGATTACGTGAATTGATATGGTTTTCACTCCTTCCACTAGGCGCCATTTCTACACAATGGAATACACTAGATTAGTTTATGAATCTCAATATATATTTCCAAAATCGTAAAACACTTAACATAAATTGAACAATTTATGGATATAATTCATAATAATAAAAAAAATGTTTTATTTTAGGCAGTATATACTAATAAATCCTTCATAATGGTTTTTAAATAAAATGTGAATTATCTTAAGAACATCCCTCGGGAGTGTCATAACCAAGAGTGCATCAAGGCCTGTTCTCATGTACGAGGATACCCCGGGTCAGGCCCAAACCCATTTTCAATGTTTTCACTCCATTGTATATTTGTGCCAGAGCTGCCTCTACCTTCTCGTATCCAGACCAAGATGTATTTTTTGGAAAATAAAAAAAATATCTACATTAAAAAAATTCTAGAAAGTTCATATATACCAATTATCAGAGTCTATCTTAGGGTAATGTGCTCTAATCAGAGTTTATCTAAATCTAGTTTCCAAGGTTTTTACTAAACATCCTTTGATACCAATTGTAATACTCTGACCCCAGTTACCCCGAATCAGTTCATTATTACATAACATTGGCGTGATCACAAGGGATATAAATCATAAAAGACTGATCAGTTTAGTAGCATTTGAAATACTAGATACATTCTTATGTTTTACATTACTTTATAAAAGGAAAAAACAAAAAACAATTGTTTCTATTGACCACATTCATCCATTAGACTATCCCTGCAGGTCAGTCATAATATACTACCTCACATACTGGTAAACAGAAGTCACAGAAAGGGGTGAGCTCATATGCTCAGTAAGGATAACAATATAACAGAATCATTCTGTAATAAGTATAAACATTTAAGGCAATGTATAAGACTTAAACAAAATCCTTTTAAACATACACTTCATCGTAATATTGAAGAGTTAAATTAAATAATTCCCTTTACTTATTCTCATGGATATTCTACTAGTAGAATAATCACATGTAATATCAATAGCCAAATTCATAATGATCGAATGATAATGACAAACTTCATAACCCCATAGTCAAGGCCTTGTACCAAGACTACAAATAATATTTTTTCCAGGCCTTACACCAAGACACATGATTGACTCATGTGAACTACTGATTCATCGAGGAGCTATATAGGGCTCCACCTGTCACTTACTATGTCCAATTCATTCTTTATATGAAAAGGTTTAATGATAACATAATCATTCGAATTAAAAGTAGCAAACGAAATGTCAAACATTTATCCATATAACATGAATACTGTAAAAATAGCACATCCCTAGTCAAACATATCACAAAAACTCAAATTCAAAATGAAATATTTGTATCATAATAATTAACTTCATACATGCTCAAAATCCATCAAAAGATGTTGACATAGATGAAATCTAAAATTTTTGTAGAGAAATGTCTATTTTTTTTTTTGAAATCACCTAAAAGAAATATAATTATAAATGAAAACATCTATTTTGAAAATATTCATATAAAATTGTATGAGAAGCATTGACGTTGTTATAACGGTAGAAAATAGCTACACCCTCCATATAAGATAAAAATATATTCTTACATTAATTTTGTTTAGAAGTTCATAAAGTACCTTGTTTGGAAAATGATGATGATTTTCCTTTAAAAAAATATATTGTAAAATAAGGGTATAAATGACTATAACCCATAGTCGAGTAAAAAGTAAAAATGTTTTTTAAAATTAATTTACGAAAACATGGATGTGGATGATAATGAGGTCCCAGTAGATACATTCGTATTAACAATCTCAGATAAGTAAATAGATTGTAAAATTAACCCTTTCCTTGTACCTTCCCTTAGTCAAGGGTACATTAAGATCCTTTATAATAGTTAATAAATTTTAAATAAATTATTCAAGAATCAAATAATTAAATATGAAATCATATATGATCATACAATAATGTTTTGTTAATAATATTTTAGTAGTATCATCGTTTCAGTTGTTAACTGATTCGTCGTCCTTTTTATGTTTGGTTACATAAGCCATTTTTGTCAGGGATATGATGTATTTGAATCGTATAAAGAATTATATTATGTTCATAAACATTATTTTTAATCATAAAATAGAAATTAGTCTTGAATGATTATGATGGGGAATGAATCTCATAGTGTTCATGGATAAAATAGAGGGTTGACTCCATATGGAATATATTTTATATGATCCAAAATTTTTATAAATAGGAAGTTATTATTTCCATATAACATGTATCAGTAGTGGAATATTAATGACTATACTTGAAAAATAATACAAAGACAAAATAAAAATGGATGAAATGAGGTGGAAATTCATTATGATGATATTAATTAACAAGTATTTCCATTAAAATCTTTGGATAATGATTTATTGATTATTTTTAGTTCTTAATAAAAATGAGAGTGAATCCTTCATGAAATATGTGGAAATTTCACAATGTATTCATGAATATAATCATGTCTTGTTATCAATAATGATAAAAAAAATTGATAGATTCAACAGTAGATTAAAAAAACTTCTTCTAAATAATCAATTTATCTAAGAATTTACTAGTTATGAAATATTTTTTCAATGTGTTATAAATGTAGATATGGACATTAGAGAATGTAGCCATGTATTTAGAGATAATAAAAAAAGAATGTTCATTCTTGAATAGGGATGAAATAGTAAATGTGTAAAGATGATATAGACACTCATATGTTATATATATATATAGGATGTAGGATGATATTAATATCATCAAAGAGATGAGGGAATGTGTTATATTTTTTTGGAGAATGACACTAGGTTCATGTTGTTTTGATGATACATGAATGAGATGAAAAATGGGAATGTGGAAAAGAAGAATCCTTTGAATGCACTACTAGTGGTTCAATAGTTCAAATTTTTTTGAAATGGAAATTATAAAATACTCATCTGTAAATCAATTTTTTTTATAGTTATACGAGTTAGGAACCACCAAATCCATGGATAAATGTAAATTTTATTATATCAAAAAAGATAATGTGGAACATGAAAACTAGGATCTAAAATATACAATTAGAATTTAATCATGAATAAAAATAGTTTTTTGAGTTTGGAGTTATATAGTACATTATATATAAATATATTTATTATTACATGAATCAAATCCTCAATACGAATACTAAAATACATCCATACAAATGCATAGTGTGGTGATCAATCCATCCTAGGTGTTAGAATCTTTTTTAGTTATTATATATGGAAAGATTCATCATGTGAATCTCATAATCCTCCATATGGTAGAATTTAATACTACAGTAAGAGTTGATTAGTTCATGTTATATAGTGTACACTTAAACTATCTACAAGATGAAGCAACATTATATATTCAAAACCATCCCATAATCCTATCTGAAATCAAGAAAGAACATGAATCTCCTTGGGAGAATCTCATTATTGGGTGTATCATGATACCTAGGGAAGAAAAATATCATTCAATAATGGCTTTGACAAAGGATATAAATAACCTATTCAAAATAATCATTATTATATAATATACCGATTTATTTCCTAATAATTTTCTTTATTTCACTCTTATCATATAACAGTGTTTCAATAGAATACATTTATAGTGAATCTATGATATTAAAATCCCCTATAAGATAGACTCAATCCTACTAATGGACAAAAATAGGTAGCTTTAATAGAATTTAAAAATGGGTTTATATGACGTAGTGAATGACCATGTGTGTGATGGGGTTTGCTATTACGAAAAAGGATGTATATATGCATCTTGAATTGATTATAAATACCTTAATAAGATCACCATAATGAACAAGTATCATCAATAAATTATTGATGGATTATTAGACACAATTAATGAAGAATAGTACTTCCCAAAAGATAATAATCATTAAACATTTCATTACATATACGTGATGAAAGAAGGTATTCAGAAGAAATTCTTCGGTATATGGTGTGGACTCTAACAATTCATAGTCATACCCATAAAACATTTTAATTCCATTGAAACTAGAATGTATTTTATGGGTTGAGTCATTAAATAATATCATTTAAAACTTATTGATATCTTTTTGATGATATTATCATTTAGTGTTGGATAAATGGGGAAGTTGAAGATAATATACGGATTGTATTTTGAACATTACAAGGAGAAGGAAACGTTATTCTATGTTTATAAGTATAACTTTGGGATGTATAAAGACACTTTTTTTGGGAACATAATCATAACTAGGGTGTCTTCTATTGACCCTCAAACAAAAAAGGAAACCATGGAATATCCTAGAACATGAATTGTCATGGAAATATAATGATTTCATGGATTATCTATATACTATAAGAATCTTTGTTTAAATAATTATGATTTTTTGGCCAACTAAATAAGTTAAATCAGAAAGGATAAAAGAATATATAGATTTAGTAATGTGTGAAATGATTTAAGGAGTCGAAGAAGAGGATTTTTACTACACCTATACTCACAAAAACCTAATGTAGAGAAGAGTTTGGGATATACAATTTTTTTAGCTAAATTGTCTTGATGATTACATATAAAATAATTATTTCCTGGAAACCTATGACTCTCACCTATTGATGATCAATAAATAGAGATACTGATGAATGATATGGATTTGGATGATATGATATTTTTTTGATGATTTTGGGAAATATTCCATATTGTGAGAAGTGCTACATATATACAGATCACAAAATACTAAAGAATATATCAAACCAGAAAGAACTCCACATGAATTAATGAAGATTGAATATATGATCATGGTCTTGGATTAGTTTATTCCCTTCCATGAAAAAATATATAATAAGGTATATGATTCTTTTAATAGAAATGAACAGGTTACACTATTCATGATGTCGACCCGGATAAATAAAATCTCTATGGATATGCATATGATGGATATATATATCATAATTTTAAGAATATATCGCAACATTAAAAAATTATTACCAACAATTTATCCATGATATTATAAATTTTGAATAATGTTATGATTTGGAGATTTAAAAGAATTTGATGGAAGTAAAGGAATTGATGTTCGAAAATATAAACATTGAATAATATATTGTCAATCAATTTTGATCAAGAATTATTTTAACATCTCACATGAGATATTTAATAGTTTTTAAAAAATTATAATATTTTATCTTTATCTCTAAATAATAATAAAACCATGATATCCCATTATCTTGAAGTGAAATATGGTTGTGAAAACACAATGAATGAGATCAATTAGAATTCCAAAAAATTATAGGTATGTTATCATGTTATGTGAGAGAGATATAATTAAATAGAGATTATGTTAACATTCACATTACCCTCATCTAAATGGGAAACTCATAATTTACTATGTTAATAGTATCCATAACATGTCTAAAGGATGAAATTAAATACGATGTTTAATGTATTTTCTCAACAATACATACCACTTCATTTATATTTAGTAATAGTTATCACGTGGAAATCCTTCAATGATATACATAATAAATGTTGCGAGGGTTCGTTGGTACCCTATTTGTATCATCTCGGATCATGACTCAACGTTCACACATTAATAATGTATAAGTCTCCAATATACCCCAAATAATAAATTGAATTTATTTACAACTTATTACCATAAATACAATGTATAATATAAAAGTCCCACAAAAAAATGAGGGTTTTTTATGAAAAAACATAATGGAATTTAAATGAGAATGGGGTAAAAATATTTCATTAATTGTGTTCTCATACAACAATATATTCCCAAAAAGTATTCTCATGTCCCCAAAGGAATATTTATATTGTAAGCGATGTAGAACACTAAAATGTTGGGATTATGATTATGATAAAATCCAAATATACAAAATATTTTATATGAAATTATATAAAATGGTTAAGACATCAAATAAAATAAAAAACTACATAGAGTCGAAAGAAGAATAATGATGACTACTACTGAATGGTCATGGATTACATAATTAGAGGATAGTTGTTCCATAAAATATCAATGGATAATAGTCATATGGTTTATAAAGAAATTAAATCCCAACATTAGGATCATTGGGCCATTTTAGATCGTTGATCACAAGGGAGAAGTGGCTTTACAGAAAATGCTTACTCGAATCATGGCTCATGTTTTGGATACGTTCCTCATATATCTCTTAATAAATTAGAAACTGGAAAACTCAAATATACTAAATATTTTTGTTGTATAACTAGATAATGACATCTATTATGTGTAGTATTCGATGACGATATTAGATAATAGAGAAAATTGTCTATGAAAAAAGAAAATACCCATGGTAAATCTTCTATGGTATAACCATAATTATTTAGAGGAAACATTGGATATTAAGGAATTAGTGATACAAAATTATTCTCATTTAATACCAATGATGAATAAATATTGAAATATATATTATTCAATATTTATAGGTGGAAAAATATTTCATCCCAAAAATTATATATGATATTCATTTATGGAATTAATGTATCAAATATTTTATTGTATCATAATACACCAATATAACACATAAAAATAAGTAACTTATTAATTTAATATATATTGTAACATTATCAAAAAATTAATCACTTGAAAAAAATAAAATATTAAATTGTGAAAAATTAGAAAAATGAAAATATTGAATCAAAATATTTTAATCACCCCCATATTCAAGAATTATCACTACCATGAACAACAATATAGAAAGTAAAAAAATTATAATCTATAATCATTTTAGAAATGAAATTATACATCCTTGTGGTGAATTATATAGTATTATATTTGAAGTAATAAATATTTTTTTAGAAAATAAATAATCTTTCAGAATAATAATGTGGCTATTAGAAATATTTCCCAACTGATAGGTATAGTAACATGGACCTTAAGAACAGTTACCTGACCATTGATATTTTAATTTCATCCCAAAATAATATAACGTATTGAAAATAATCATCATCATGAGTAATTTAAAATATAAATAATTAAAATAATTCTATAAAATTAATATCATGATTATAAACTCAAATATATAATTAGCACATTTTTAATGAAATATATTTCAATGTAATTAGATAAAATATTATTTTTATGTTAATAACTAAAATTAACTATGTTTAAAATTATTTCAATAAAATGATGTTCATTTTCAGAATTATGAAGAGGAAATTTCAAAAGGGAAATTTTTTTATAATATTTTATGAAACCTCAAAATTTTCATGAAATGTGAAATTACAATTTTTCAAATACAGCATTATTTAGGATAAAATATTTATGTAATAATAAATTAAATAATATTAAATTAATTACCAAGTCCCAAAAATAAATTTAATAAGATAAATGGGAAATATAATTGTAATATACATAATTTAAATCCCTCAATTTTTATTATGAACAATAAAATTCTTTGGTTTCCCTTTGAGTAATAATATATTCTTTCATTTTTTAGCATTCCTTTTCATGAAATGGAATGATTTGAATTATAAGGTTTTTAGTAAATACCCCCAATCCAACCCCATGGAAAAAAATTCAAAAACACATACCAAAAAGAATTTCTTTTTGAAATCATCAATATTAAGTCATTAATAATCTATATATATATTTTCTAATAAAAACACCAATAATTCATTGAGTTTAGTGTTATAGGAAATAATAAACATTTAGAAGATGGTATGGTTTCATGAACAAAACATATAATTTTTCTCTTATCATAATGTTTTTCATTATTCATTTGAAAAAATCATTTAATATTAATTTAATATTAATTTAATTTTTATATTTATAATGTTAACCTATTATTATTATTATTATACTACTTACATATTTTATTTAATAATTTTCCTTCTATTCAATAGAGAATATCCCATCCATGTTTGGTCAACTGCCAATGAGGATATTTCCAACTCTTTCCTTTTCACTACCTTCATATATAGGAATAATGATTTATATATAATATATAAAAATAAAATTCCTTTTATTTTTGGCCTCTATGTTTATTTCTATTATGTATATGTTACATTTAGAAAGAGATAAATCAAAACAGGATGAGAGAATTTAACAAAAAACAAGACATCAAAAAAGTCAAATTTAAAAGTGTCTTATAAAATAGAATAAAATAATTAAAATGGATCAATAGATATATATATATATATATATGAATATAATTATGTTATGGTTTCATGTAATAATAAATATATGTTTATTATCTAGTAGGTGTCAATGACACCAAACCTAATGAGTGTTAATGTAACAAGATTTTCAAATTCTTCTCCCAATATTTTGTGTTGTAAAAATGTTTACAATATATTTAGTATGTATATTTATCTAACATCTTTTATATGTTCTCTTAATATTATTTCCCTTTTCCACATAAGTATATTCATGAATCTATATGATCAAAATTATTTCAAAGTAAACTTCAATGACTTTTCAAAGTAGTTTTATTTTCATAAGTCATGTCATCGGATTCTCTTAGTTTGTTTATTCATCAATGAAATATGATATTTTATTCCAAATGATTTTATTTGTTACTCATTTATGAGACTAATATTTGATTATATGAATTGTGATATATGATATCCTTATGAATCCAATTACTTTATATGAGTTTATTTATTAACTATGCTTGTAATATTTTCTATTTTTATGTGGTATTCATGATTATGATTATTTTATGATTTTATTGGCGGGACATAATTTTATATCCATCTAATGAATTTGGTGATGTTCTATATGTCATGAAATTATTTATAACACACAAGAAAATTATACCAACAATGTTCATAATTATGATGGTATGATTAATACACATATGTTATTTTTGAATAGGATGTATGATTTATTCAAAATATATTTTTATTTTACCAATATGTTATGATTTTTCATTATGAATAATATTCCACATTCATTTACTTTTAAAATGATTCCCTTTTTCTTGTGATTATGATTATTATTCAAATAAATTTACTTTTGATCCATATCACTTTTTCCGTTTATGGTATCCTTCTAGTTAATAATCTTTTAGATCACCCATTCATTAATGTATATCTTTAATTGATTACAGATTCTATGGGGAACATGATATATCCTGGAGTTCTTTGAAGAAGGAATTAAGCCCTGAAAAAGGTAACTTTATCAACATTTTTTCTATGACATACAAAAGGGAACCTCTGTCATCACATTTTTTCGCACTAATACAATGAAACTATTATGAGTTCAATTTTTAACATTGATAATGGGTGTCATTTACAAAAGTATTTATGCTTAGCACTGATAAAGCAAACCAACTATTACGAATTTATTTTTAGTTCCCATAAAAAATCCAATATAAGTGCTCTTAGGCACTAATAAAAGTATAAATAATATGAAATAATTAAATAAATAAAAAATCAAAATGATTTTATTAAAATAATTTTAGAATTTTTATTAATTAAATAATTATTGATAAAAATGAATAAATTAATCATACTATATATATTATAAATAATATATTTTAAATATATATATATATAAGAAAAACTAAAAAATTAAAAATAATAAGTGAATTCATATAAATATTATACATTTTATTAATTAAATAATTATTGATAATGTTAATAATAGCATATATTAAATATATTGATATATACATGAACGTATATAAATAAGATTTATAAATTACAAAATATTATTTAATCTTTAAACTAAATAGTAATATATTTATTGATCATTTGTTTATAATTGAAAACACATATGAATTAAAAATAATGATTAATTTCCCATTTATTATTGTCATAATTGAATATAGTTTTATTTTTCAACTTAACATAGAATAAATAAATTATATTGATTTACAATACATTTCATTATTAAATTTTTATATACATACACACACTAAAAAATATTTTTTGGTAATTTAATATATTAATATTATTTATTTTATATTTATTTATTTATTACAATTTAGTATTTTCAATATCTATTCATATTTATTTCAATATATATCCATTTTTTGATGGATTTATATTAATCAATCTAATATATATTTTCAATATTGTACACATTTTTAATTAATCAATATTACTCATTTTTCATGCATGAATTTAAGATTAAATGATTATTAATAATTTCAAAAAAATATTCATAAAAAAATATTTATTAAAAAAGTAAAATTTTAAGTTTATATTTTCAATTTTTATTAATTAATAATCTAAAATAAAAAAAATAATATTTGTATAAAACGTATTTAAATAATTATAAATAAATATTTGTAGAATAATATGTTTTTTTTTAAATAATGAATATATTTACTTTATAAATTTATATTAATATAAATAATAATATAAATATAATTTATAATAAAAAGTATTTACATAATTAAAAATAAATGAATATATATATATTCAAAGAAGTATGAAATTATTTTTTTATAAAAAGTATTATAAAAAGTATTTGACTAATATATAATAATTATCATTTTTGAAATTTATTTTTTCTAAATAATAAACTATAATTATTTATCATTTCTTTTTTAGTGTTGATAAACAGAAATATTTATCATTCATAACCAAGTGATGATGAAGATTCATTTTATCGACCAGAATTAACCTAGTTATGATTAAAGGTATCTTTCTATGTTCTTTTTCGGAAGAACTGATAAAAGTGTCCTAATATATTATGAGAACCCTAACTGTCATGAAATAATTTATGATATCTGAAGCTCTGTAAGGAATATACCTGCTGTCGATACTCCTCACTGTCTATCCTAAGCTTAAATCTAGGCTATAATCTATTATCCAACTATTCTAATTCTCGAATCCATGGCTCGATTAATTCAATGGTTTAATGAAATATTTTATAGAATTAAATTTAGTTTTTTCGATATCTCTAAATACTCTCGATTATCTAATGATCCTTTTTATCAAATATCTGTGTATCCCAACAAGTCCAGTTCCACTATCCTATAATAATTCAACACCAAATTTGTTTTATAGTTGTATTGACATATCATCTTCCACAATATATTATGGGTCTCAGTGGCATAACATTATTACTATGGGACATGAAATATATCAATCCCAATATAAGTTCATAATGTTTTGAGATATTTTAAGCTCTTGATACCTATATTCCATGACAACTACCTATTTTTAGTTTCCATCTTTTGATAAATTCATCAATACAGCTGTAGGTGTTATCATTGGTCTATAATATTCCATTGGAAATCACTTGGGGACCACTTTTTCATATTTTAAATGATATATTACTGTGCTATGATTTCCTTGATTCTCCTATAATCAATCGAAAATGGTTTCACCGATCATAGATATCTTGATATAATACCTCATATGATCCCTAGGAAAATTGGATTTTACATCGTCAAATCCAAAAATATTGTGTCTTCGATATATATTTGTACCAATATCCACTATCCATTATCATTCTAAATGAAGAGTGTGTATTCAAATCTACCATGATAAAAATCAAGCATTAATTTGTATTAATCCAAACATAAGTACCCAATCATCAATGATTTTTTCATCTTATAGAAAGAACTCTTTAACATTCACACGTTTCTCTCATTTTCATCCATAATAATCAATTCTGGTTTCCCAATATATACTCCCCAAAAAGAACTTTCTTGAGGAACATAGTTTTGACATCCATTCGGTATACTTTTAACTATATTTCAATGAAATTGGAAACAAAAATAAAATAGTTTCCATTAGGTCCATAGCTGTAAATTTATTATAAATATAAATTCCCATGATCTCGGAGTTCCCATTACATAATATCCAGTAATTATTTTGAGCCACATTTCCTTAGTCAATTAGTTTATTACGGAACACCCACATAGTTCTGATGATAATTCTATCTTCCACCATCAGAACAATTTTCCTATGGGACATTTTCCTTATTTGGTTAAGGCTCCGCATGCAAAAATTTGATCCAATTATCATCCATTCCGTCCTCTCCAATTTTTTTTTTGCTCTAAATGGGAATCAACTAGGGTTTTTTAAGAGTCTTACTCTATAAATTTTTCACTAGAACATTCCATTCTCTAATAATGATTTATTTGTTGATATTATTCAATGTTTTATTTCTTATAGTTGATAAATTTATTACCAACATTAATTATAAAACCCACTCATTAAAAATTCAATGAAATCAATTCTTTTCTTTCATCACACATCAAATAAATAGTATGTATGTTTTACATTAATCCATCATAAAACATATCAATATTTAACATTTTATTTTTTCTCCAAACCATAGGAATATATGATTTCCATACATGTAATTCTCACAAATTGGAAGCATTAACCCTTTTACATAATAAAATGGCATACAATTACAATTATTTTTTATCACTCGAATATTTATTATTCTAATTTATTTCTTGGTGATTATCCCCCATATCTTTTATGTATCTTGGACTACTCTAAGAATTATTTATCATATGGATGAATACTTATTTTTGTATTTAAAAAATTATTTGGGCATGTCATGAAGATATTGAGGATGATATATAAATAAATAAAATGAAAAGATAACTATTCAAAAGATTAGGTAATGAGGATGAAAATTTTCCATTATCAAAATATTTGGATAAAGTCAATGGGTAACACCTGCCATAGTGTAGTAATAATTTTCTTAAATTCAATTACCTATTTTCTTCAATGTATAAAGAAATTATTTGAAATAATCAAATGTTGTTTTTCATTTATGATAATTATATATAATTTTCAACATTGATAATGGATATACAATGCTTAATTATATATTTATTGTATAAAATGAATATTTTATGAACCCAATAGGATATCATTACATTATCTTGGATGATTCAAAGCTTCAATCCAATGTATCTATTTTTATACTCATCCTCCTCAGTCATTGATAGATTTTTTAAGGGACTGATTTTTGTTTTTTATCATAATTATTTATTTACTATTCAGCATATCCCTATAGTCAATAATTTGTGCACTTTAAAATAATTAAGCATAGAATCAATGTATTATTTAATATTTATTATTAATTTATTTCCATTATGTACTAGTCCTATGATAATTATTTTCTTGTATATGTTGATTTACCAGTTCAACTTGGGGTAGTTTTTTCGAAGCATCACATGATCATGATGGATTGGACTTCAATACTAAAACTGAGATAATGACAACAAGGAAATGCATCATGAAAGAATACAACCACCAGGAATTGGTGAATTAGAACTAATTTTTTAATTAATATTCATATCATTATTTTAACATTAATTTCATTATCATTTTTATCTAATAAATAATTAGTGTTTTCAAAGATATTATCAGAAGTCCTATTTTTTGTTCAAATATCTTCATCAATCAACAAAATAGTTTAAATTATTCATTCTTAAAATATAATCATTTTATAAATTTTAATTTCATTTCATTTTAAATCATCACATACTTCATTTTTATTTGATGTCATTAGCTGAAAACCCATTTTTTTGTTGAAATACATGCGAGTAGAGGAAAAAAAATATGTGCATAGTTATGACTTATCATGTTATAATGGGAATATGAACTTCTTATTCTCTTCGAACATTCAACAATGAGAAATGTTTTTGGCAGAGAACATTAATCCAATATAATGTTTGGTATGTTCGATAAATAAAGAATATGGAACCAAATATTCATTGAATGTAATGGTTTTTTGAGACATTGGGATGTGTTGGAGTCCACTGTACCTCAATACGACAAACGATCTGACTATAGGACTACCAGTTTTTTTTTAAATTGAAAATAATATTAATAAATAGTTAATTTTACATACTCTAAATGAACAAAACCTATTCTTATTGATTTGATATAATATAGAAATTATCCAAAATTCATTTAGAATTTGAAGGAATTATATGAACCTCAATTTGATGCACATTATGACATCTATGAATCAATTTTCTATTATATATTTAAAATCAATAGTTTTTTTCAAAAAATACCACTAATTAAAACAAATAATAATTTATCCAAATTTATTTATATTTTTTGAAATTAATTCCTAAGTAATTTTTGACATGTAGTAATTGTCTTCAAAATAAATTGGTACACAATGTGGTCTTTATGGGTCCATGTGAATGTTTCCCCTTTAAAATTTTATTTTTGTAAAAAAAACTAGTAATGTACTAGAATCTATGAAAAAAATTTATATTGATCTTATTATTTAGGAAAATGAAAAACAATTCATTTTTCATAATTATGAAATAGTGTAACCTCAATCTGAAGTATAATATGACTGATATGACTCCACTTGCGTCATCCTATTTAAAATTTACATCAATTTGATTAAAAGTGACAACTAACCATCTCAAAATAAATCCAACACATTTAGTTTCAATTTATACTTTATAAAAATTAACCATCTGTCAAAAATCCATGTGACATTCTCAAAACTATGTAAACACATTCAGATTATTTTGTTACATTATGAAAAGGATACATAATCCATTTTGGAAGTATAAGAATGGGGAAAAAATAAATCTCATGCACAGTGTGATCTATATGACTCTATATGAGTCTTTTTAATTAAAAGTTACATCATTTTTAGTAAAATGATGATTGACCAACATAAAACATAGAAAACATATTTATATTATGTTTATTCATTAATAAAATGATTCATATGTCATTTATATTTATTAAGAATCATCCAAACCCTAACCCGAGTCCTGAGGTGTCGGATATTACTCAATGTGTCTATTATGACTATAAAATTGATATTTTTGTTCAAAAAGTATCTATCATTACATCCCATGTAAACACAGTTGGATTTTCATTATAATTTACCAAAATTATTAAAAAGACATTTTGACATGTATGAATTATTATCACATTGAACCAACACATGATCTGATTTATATGAGTCAATATTTATTGTTTTAGTTTAAAATTAAATGTTGGTAAAAAAGATAAGAGAATCACTCAAAACTGATAAAACTAATTCAGATTGTTTTGATACTTTAGTAAAATGGTCCATAGATCATTTGAGATGTTTAATAATAATTGAAAACTAAATCTGAAGCATGGTGTCACTAGTAAATCATTAAGTGTTTCTTATATATATATATATATGTTTTATTTTAGTTTTAAACATAAATCACATCACCAAAACCAATAAAATGAGGTATGATTCATTTCTCAACCTTATATATGCAATTAATTAATTTATTTGATAACATTTTTTATCTTATACTTATTTAGATAGTTTTTAACTAGATAATTCTGGAAGAAGAACTATAAATGGTGTGATATACAAGAATCAATTGCCACTCAATCAGATACACAATGTTCCTTATATGACACAATGTTTAGATTAAAATTAAAATATTCTACTAATTTTTTTTAATAATAAAACAAAAATATATCCCGTTTATAGGACCTTTTTGTCTTATGCATGAGTTTGGATCAGGAGATAAAATAATACAGTTGTTTTTAAATGTTTTCAACAATTTTTACTTTTGTAATTATATAAACAATGGTTATAAATGTCTATAAAATAAATTTTTTTCTTTTATTTGTGTTGTAATTTTTTTTTTCATTTAAATTATTTATTTTCACATGATTTTTCAAATATTTTGGTGTTTTTTGTGGCTATGGTGTCCTACTACAGAACACTGAACTAGTGACGTGGTGTTCTATTATTGTATACTAAAGTATTACCCTTTATCAATGCATCATTATGAACTGATAAAATGGTATTTTATTAGTGTTTAAAATAGGGATGAGAATAGGAAATGAATTTTAATCTCACTCCAATAGTGGGCACTTCTCCATCACAGAAAAATTATTTTTTTAGCGCTCTTGATGGAAATTTTTTGTAGTAGTGGTATATAGATTATTTTATGAAGATAATAAACCACTTGATTAGACATTGTATTATTATTATTTTTCATATTATAAAAAATATTTAACAATAATGTTATAAAATATTAGGTTGTTATATTACCACAATAATGAAATATTCATGACATAGTTATTAATTCGGTAAAATGATCAATAAAAAATTTATTAAATTATGGAATATAATTTTTCATACCATTAATGTTCTTCAATATATGGTTTACCATTTTTTATCCATGTCCAGTTCATATCCTTCGTGTTATTAAATTCAACTAACTCCATTATTTGATTTTCAAAAAATCATAATGTTCCCGGAGTACTACCAAACTAATGTAAAACTAATTCCCATAATAAAAATGGATTAAATCCAAATTAAAATATATAAATTTAAAAATCACTTTGAGGAATAATATTTTTTACATACCTGGACAACACAGTCAGATTATCATTATAGGAGAGAACTAAATCTTCCCCATTATTCATTAACTCTAGGAATTGTATTTCCTTTCAATGTGGATCATTGTTATGAATATATTTTACAAGTAAAAAATAGATAAATGATCTATATTAAATTATATTAAAATAATTTTTCTCCATTGGATTCATAATAAATTTGTACAACTTATTCGATTAAACATCAGTATTGTATGTAACAAGTGTAATAATCTTAGGCTCTGAATATCCCAAAACTACTAATATCATCTTGAATGAATTTATCTATTTATCATAATTTATTAGGTCTAAATATCCACCTATATGTAGATAATTATATTTTATGAAATTATAGTACATGGGACTGTTTCTCTACAGAGAATTGTCGCAGTCCCATTAATGATAAGTACAATTTAAAATATATTTTAATTAAGTAAAAAAAGCGTCAAACAACCCAATTACGACACTAATAATATATGGTTACTAGTTTTGAAGGATGATATCTTATAAATTCATTTATATATTTACATCCATATTTTCTATCAAGAATCCCATTAAAAATATGCACTGATTAGACAAACGAATTTGGAAATACACTATATATATATCATTTTAATATAACCATACACTGGGATCTGAAAAAGGATTCTATAGATAACATACTATCCTATATGGTTATCTAAACCCCTTTTTAATTCCAAATATAAGACCCTCATCCGAAAAAATAAGATACCAAATTAAAAATATATAATTTAAAATCTAGAAAAATATCATACATGACAAAGGTTAACCTAATCAAACCATAACTACATGGTTTATAAAAATGGTTAAAAATTATTATATTTAAATTGAATTTTTAGTTTTTAGTTTTGTTTAAACAGGAAAACATTTCCATAAAATATTGGACACATCCATGAATTGATCATTTTCCCTATAAAAATGGGTATTATTTTTACGAGCTTATTTTATCCATGTCACCATTACATTATTCAAAACATGTAACCTTTTTTATTTCTATAATTTATGAACAATCATCATATCTATAAAAAAAGATAAATAATTTTGGCTCAGAAAAAAATTCATGATAAGTGAAACAAAAATAAAGAAAAAATTCTTATCCCCTTTTGGAAATAAAATAAATAGGGAAATTTATATTTTTTAAAACAAACATTGATCTAAAACAATAATTTATTCACAAATAAATCCAACATTATTACATAATTTATTCTGAATAAATATTTTATAAATAAATAATTAAAAATCCTAGTCCATTAGAGTTTACTGAAATACATGGAAAATGTTCATCAAAAGGAAAAATTCTAACTTAAAGGACCAGAAATATTCATTTAATTCACAAGATAATATCAATTACCTAAAAAATTATAATATTTCTATAAAAACCATTTAATTTCATTAAAATATATATCTTTAAATTGGGAAGTCATATTTATATCATTATTACAATCACACCAAAAACTAGGCTTATGATCACCTAGTTGAAGAAAAAAACATATTGTGTCAAATCAGCTATGTCTCATCCTAGAGAGCATATAATTACCAAATACATTATTGTGGGATATGATAAGTTCTTCAATAATCATAAACAATTTAATGAATCAAAACATGAATAAATCACTAAAAATCATTAATTTCCATCTTAAAACCCATAAAATTAGCATTTCAACCCAAATGAAAAACAATTTATATTTATATCATCAAATTATAAGGAAAATACATTCCCAAATAAATCATATAAAATAAAAAAAATCAAAAAACACGTTGATTATTAATTTTGTTGAATATCAATGAAAATGAGTAAATTAATTTTCATATTTACTAGTAACCATGAGGTATGGAAAATATGTTTATGAGGTTATCATAATTTTTTTCACTTTGGAATAATGATTTAAAATGACCCATTCAGAAAATTTTCCAAAATGTTCAATCATTTTTATAATTCAAGGATATATACAAATGAATTAAAATTAATTTTATTATTGAAAATAAAATTTTTCTTTACTTTTTATGATAATGGGTATTGTAGAAAAATATTTTGTTGTAAAACATAAGGATATTTATACTGAGATTATGAAAAAAATTCATCCCCTAGAGTTCGAAGTCATATATTACATTATATGTATCGAAAATAAGAAAAGTAAATAAAAAATAATTTTATAATAACCCTTTTAATGTTCATAACATTATAAATATTCTTCTGTTATATTATTTATTATCATACTATTTTTTAAATACTACATTAGTTATTTAATCATCACAGGTTCTAAGGTAATTTGATCTATATCCTTTAAATGGAATTATGTATGCATCCTGAATTTAAAGGGGTTGCAGATCCATAATCATATGAAGATTACAAATTTGATAGTTTTTTTATAAATTAAATTTATTTTTCAGAACAATTAATGAATATCTCTCATTGAAAATTAAATTCATATTTTATAGGAGGTGATATTCAATATATACCAATGAGATCTGTTTCCCTTTAACTAAAAGACTTAGATAATAATAAGTAAATAATTTATTATATATATAATCATAATAATATTTTAAAAGTCATATTTTTTTAATTATATTTATTCTTATATTTATGAAGAAAATGATTGTTTAATACAAATCGATCGATGGATGGGGAAATTCATACCTAAAAAAGAGAGAGTAATCATTTCAGAAAAATGGTAGGTTACGGTGGTAGAAGACATTTAATAATTAAAAAATATTAATAATTTTACAAACATTATATATATCAATCGAATATTTCATTATAACAATATATTTTATGTAGTGATGATAAATTAATCCCATCACATTGTAGAGGCACTTTTATTCACATACTTACAATGGATGTTTGTATTTTATATAGGGTAGAATGTTGGTAGAAAACAGTTATTCTTTAATTATAATAATGTTTTTGCATGTAAAATGTTATAATGACATGATATTATGAATTTTATAAAAGATATAACATAGGTTGAAGAATAATTAAACATGAATGAATTTAGATAAATATTATACCTCCTCATTGTATTCTTCCTCTGTCATAAATATTTGGACCTCTAGGATTTGTGTTTTGGTTAGTCTAGGACCTCTTGGATGTCGGGTGGAAACTTGTGAAGGTGATTATTTTTTATATCATGGTTGAAATAAATTTATCAAAAACTGTTTAATTTTTAGGAGAGTAATTATCATTTTATCATTAATGGGAATGAAAATATTGTAAATATTATGAAATTTAATGCATAATAAATGAATTCCTCCTATAATATTATTTAATGTAAAAACTATGAAACTTGAAACCCTGAGTCAATGTATAATTTATTAGATTGGAACAGATAAATATTTCTAAATTCCAAATGATCAATCAATTTAGTTTTTCTTGAGAACCATATATATATATATAATAACCATTATAGACTGTGAATATAAAATAAAACATAATAATTGAAAAACTTTAGTATCCTTGAACTCAATTGAATAATTCTTTATCATACCATTGGGAATAAGATCAATTATAGCTGAGCTTAAATTTTTATTATGGGAAATTAAACGAATAATCTATCCAGAATCTATAAGTAATAATCAACAAGGATTTGGAAATTGCGGAAAAAACATTTAAATGAAAAAGAAACTGAACTATCATGATTATATAAGGAATAATCAATATAGAATGGTTCAAAACTGAAAACACATGACGTACATTCAATGAACTGATAATGAAATTAATCCATATATGATATCAATGTTAGAATATTATAAGTAATAATAATAAAAATTAAATTCTCAATGATATAAAAGAATATTTATTTGGGTTCATGATTTCACACATCATGATTCTGCTAATATCAGTACATCTTAAGAAATAATATAAAGTCATGAGTAAAAAATTTTTAATATGGGAAATAAATTTGTCATAGAATACATATCAATGCATCAAGTTCCTATTAAATTATTGTCCCCAACCATCCCTGAATGTCCAATTTAATCCTCATATATCTAACAGTCGATCTAATTCATGTATAGTATGACTTCTTAAAATTAATTCTTTTGAATAGAGAATTTAGATTTATTAATATTTCCAATATTGATCATAAAACGTTTAATGGAAAAATAATATATAGAAATAGTTCATAATTTCAGAAATAGTTATTTCCATGATAAAATGAATATTGAAAACAAAATAATAGGTGTATAACAAGGATAAATGTTTATATTGATTTAATAAGAGTAAAATAAATCTAAAAAATGTGAAATTATAAAAAAATTATTATCTCTATGGTAACATTTAAATTGAAAACCAATGTACAAATGAACATGTATTGATTATTAAACCATCATAAATAAAAATTTATTCATGTTAAATACATAAATAGGGTAGTATATACACCACAAAAAAATGAACATGATTATATTAACAAATTTTCCTCTATTAAATAGAAGTTGTGGAGAAAGCTATTTCTTCATGATTTCCTTTAGTTGAATTCCCATTATCTGCCAGTATAATGGTTCTAAGAGTGCTCTTAATTTATAATAGAACCATATTTATGTATTAAACTAATATATGATCGTATTATAATATCCGTTCTAATATTATTTAACAATATTGGGTTTTATTAATTTGTTTGATAACTACATTGTTTTATCATGAAAGATTTATCAGTAATATTCCACTTAAGTTGTATTGGATGTTGATATATCATTCATAAATTATATTAATGTTATTAATATTATATATAATAATTATATAAATTTTTATAACCATTAATGAATGTTAGACATAAAAAATGAATCTCATCACTTCATGGAGATGGTCGGTCGTATGTACTCATGAGTATTGAGATTATTCCATTAATGAGTGAAATTGTAAATAATTAGATTGTTTATATTGATTCCATATATATTTTACAAATATTATCACATGGTTTTATGAAATATTATTTATAAAATATAAACCAAGGATAAAAAATTCTTGTGTATTTTAAGATTAGGTACATAAGTAGAAAAAATGAATGTAGAATAAAAATCATTTTATTAATCTATATAATTATCTTCTAAATCCAGTTGTGATCTTATAGATTCATAGGATAACTTTAGGAATTCATAAACAAAAGTGATTCTCTTGAATGCTCAGTATGGGAATACAAATTGGAATAAAGCCTAATAGATGATTTACATGGCATAACATGATAACATAAAAGTCATGGTTTTTGAATAAAAAAATGGAAGAATAAAAATAAAACCTAGAATCATATGTTCATTGTAATATTGGAGTGTGGTTAAACTTAATAAATGATATAATCATGAGTTACAGAATACTTCCAATACTATATCAAGTGGTGGAAAATGTCGCATAATGGATTAGGTTTACACTCTAATCCCAAACACGACGTCTCATTAGAATATGCATTACCAAATGCATTGGAATTATATAAGGGTTCTACCATCATAAAATATACATGAGTATGTCATCAACACAAGGAATCAAACATAAATATTTCCCAGGGAAAGAAATGGGTATCAAAGTCATTTCAGAAGTCATAACCAATCTGTGTTTCATAATTGAATCCATGAAAGTGGGGATTTCATAATTTTTTTGGGAATTTAATGAATTAAAATAATAATAACTTATTAATAATGATTCCTATCTAAAGGGAATACATTAAAAAGTTTTTCTATGAAACAATAAAAATGAGCCACTTTATTGATGTTTAAGGGAAATTATTAAGGAGTATGTAAATATGTAAAAGAAAAAAAATTTGTATCAAAACAATTAAACTATAATATTTTTCTCATGAAAACATCTGTTATTGCAAGAAAATATTGACGGTATCAATTAATTTAATGATTGAACATGAAATGTTTTATGAAATGCGAAAGATCCATTTAACCGGGCTTGATTACAGGGAGGATTTAAGAACAAAATATTTTGAAATATATAATTACACATCAAAGAAAGCTTAATTATGGTAAATTCTTAATGGTGGTAAACAAATTAGTATATTATATGAGTATAATTGAGTAATTTATAATTACATTTGTGAAAATAGTGAGAAATTTAATACAAAGTAAATTTGGAGGTTTAATGATATCCAATAACTTATGTATGAATATTTTTTTTACCTATATATAATGTCTTAGATAATAAAATTAGATTAATTTATTACGTAATTAAAATCCTTTTATAAATTTAAGTAATTTAATATAACTTTATCATGTCCATTTATCGTCATTTCAATGAGTTATAATGTTTAATTTCATCATTCCAGGGGCATTCATTTCACAGTTTCTTGGTCTGGTTACTTTTATATAAATATGAATGATCTTGTAAATTGGTTATAATTATCTCAATGTTAAATTATATGGTGTTAATAAATATATTTATTTTTACTCTTCTCATATATCATCTTATTTTATGATATGAGGATTATTCATTCAATAAAATTTTATGGATATATGTTCTGTTTATTTTGGTGGTTTTTTGTTTAGTACAATAATTTTTCATTATAATTAATTTTTTATCTATATATTAGTTATATAAAATTATAAAATTTAATATTCATTAGAAAATATATTTTATCCATAAAAATGGTTTTATGATTATCCTTGATGGTGGTAATGAAAAATTAAAATTTCACTTCCACGAAGGTGATGAACTAACATATCATGGACATTGTTTTGGTTTTTAAATTAAAATGATAAGAGAATTTATTTTATGGGTGATATTTAATTAATGTAATATAGTTATAGTATATATATGATATTGGAGTTACCATTCCAATTTAGATTGGGGCGGTGTAAAGAGGATAAAAATAAGAATGAAATTATAAGAGAACTATAGAAGATTTTTTCTCTTCAATTCATTCTCATTGAGACCATGCATATGTAACATAGATTGCGCTTTTGTTCATAACATCAAGTATTAGTCTTGGGTAATAATTTTGGAAGGAAGTTGGAAAGAATATTGAGAAGATACAAGTCTTAGAAGGTGTGAGGAGAAGGGCTTATGTTTATATGGGGCGGGGGGAATTTTTTTCATTATATAAATTATATTATTATTTTGAAACAGTATTATCAATAATTTTTATTTCTATCCATAAATAATGTAAATGGTTTAGGAGAGGTCGAACAAATACGGGATCAAATCTTCCATGACTCAAAAAAAAATCTAGAATTTGGTGTTTGATGTTAAATAACTTATCTATTTGCAAAAAATTAAAATATACTATAAAAATATCAAAACAATTACCCTATAAATTTATCAAAGTGTAGATTTAAAAAATTAAATTCATTTTATGAAATTATGTTTTTAAATATGTGACTTTTATTTTTTAATTAACATTACTATTTATTCAAAAATAACATTTTTAAAAATATAATATATTTTTTACACAATGAAAAATTACCTGAGGTCTCATAAAACTATATTATAATCTTACTGCAACATAATATTAATTTGTGAGTATTATTTTATGAAAGATAAGTTTCTTTTAAATTATTATATTAATTAAAAAATTTATAAATTAATTTACATTGTAACACCCCGAGCTTCCATGATACACTTCTCATTCAATAATGCAATAGCTTTCATTGTACGCAACTTCGAGTTCTAAAACACCGCGACTAATCAAAGTAGTCGTTATGAATAGTAATAACCACTTTTTAAAATTATAGAAATTTTATATTTCAAAATGGACTTCATTTTTGGATTCGGAATATCGAAATTATCCTATGTTGAATTTTTGGTATTTTTCTGAGAACTTCTAATTTTTTATGAATAGTGAAAAATACTTAAAACAACTTTTTAATCAAAATAATTTATTGTGATAAATTATACTATTTAGTGGTTTTAAGGTATAATTAGAATATATTTTTACCATTTTATCCAATGGTGGTCATTAGAATTAATTTAACATTGAAATTGGACATAAACTATTGCCAATCTTTTTATATAAATTGTTTCTTAAAAACACGCTATTTATCGTAACAGTGGGAATTAATTATAAAATTAATTAATGCAACTTATATGTTTGGAATTTTGTAAAATAGACATCATTTTTGAATTCGGAATATCAATTATAGCTTAGGGTGAAATTTTGGCCTTGTTCTGAAAAACTTCAATTTTTGATGAATAGTGAAACCACTAAGTGGTAGTTAAATAACTGATTTTTCATTTAAATGAAATATTACAACTTCTATGATTTGATTTTCAAAAATCCGACATACACGGTTGTCATTAAGAAGTAAAATGTGGTTCAATGAGATTAATATAATTTGTTGGTGAATAGTAACTTTTAAGTTCTTAATCGCGATTAGAGGTAATTAGTGTGGTTTAAGGTACAAATAATGTTTTAATAATATGATATGAGCATGACACTTGTCCTAATACTATTGGATGAGTCATGGCCGACCAAGACAACCCATGAGTCAACTTGGGGACCCCATGGAGACACTTTAGTTAGAAAATGACATTAATATATATTTATTTAATGTTAAAATTAAATTGACACAAACATGAGTTATTTTACTAAAACAGTTTTTAAGTGGGGTTACACAAGTCCAAATTTTGTCTATAAATATTAATTAGAAAGATAAAAAGATTTCCTATATCATAGTTTTTTTTTTATAATTTTTAGACATTAAATAAATTAAATTATTTATGACATCATTATGATGCAGCGATGACATCATTATTTAACGATTTAAATAAAATGAGAAAATAATGCAAAATACAAGGATTACACTTGTCCAAAGCCTATTGGATGAGGATATTTCGAAACCTTATCACCTTATCCTCGAAGTATATAATTGTGGGACCTTTATAATCCGAAAAGCATTGTGAAATAATGTAACATTTCAATCTTTCCAAAAGTGCCCCTCCTCTCCACTTATAAAAGGCCCCCACCTCTTCCACCTCATTTACACTTTAAAGCCATTTGGATCTGCCAACCTCTTTCCAAATACTCTCCCAACTTCCCCCTCTTACTCCTAGAAGCCTTACATTGGGCAAAACTCTTCCCAAGGAAGCCATTGGCACAAATCAAAAAGAGTTACCCGATTTTGAGGTAATGTCTTTTCTAATGTTGTTTTGTTTTATTTTTCTTCTCCAACCCCCTAAACTCTTTTTATTCATTTCTTTTGTAACAAAACCAGTATCCTCAATATAGTAGGATGTTGTTATAACAAGGATTCGAGCTACACTTACACACACCTACATCTAATGGTTAAAGAACATACAGTTTCAGTGGATGGAAAATTTCTGCCTCACGAAACGATGATTGTTCAACACTCATATAACACCTTCAAAGGTGGCCATTAAGATGTCACTATTTTTATATATGATATATAATATGTTTATGTTTTAATTATGCTTCTGTATTTCTCATTTATGGCATACTTTATGATTTCCATTATGGGTAAAACGCGATAATTTCATTTTAGGAAGTGCGGACTACCGCCCCCTCAAAGTGATTTGAATCGTTAATGCCATATGTGGGATGTATAAAGGATGGAGTAAATGGTATTATACACTATATTATACTGGAATTATATTATACATTTATATCATTATGATTTAGTTCCATTAAATATGAAATTGAAATGAAAGTAGCGTTCATGCGTACGTACGGCTTACCGTCTCCATGAACGGTGCATTTCATTTCTTACCTCTAAATGTTACGTAATATTATAAATGAATGTATATACTGAATATATAAGATATATATGACATATAAATCATGAATATAATTCTGGAGATAATAAATATTCTACCACATAAACAACTTGTAATTATAAGAAGTTTATTGTTGACTCAAGTACTAAAGATCGACAAAACAACCGTTATTAACTTAAATAATTACATAATGTTCATATCATTGTAATAAGTGATATAATAAGAATAATGAAATTGAAAATGGTTTTTAATAAGGTATATATTAACTCTAGTTTATTATTCAGGAGGTTAAAGAACGGTTGAGTCAAGTCAGACACGAGGTAAGGGAATTTCATAACCCAACTTCCATTCTTTGGGTTAATCTCCTACTTTCAAATTATGTCATGATATTATTATGTCATATATTGTATTTATACTTTATTTATGTGTACATATAGTGAATACACATAATAGATATATTTTATTTAAAAATTATCTTTTTAAGGGACTTCGTCTCAATCTCCATTCATTGAGGCATATTTTGTTTTATACACAAATTTCTTTTGTATAGTGTATAAACCCCTTTGACTTTTATGTTTATTCAAAATGAATCTTTTTATACGAATCGTTTTACTAAACGACAAAAAGGGAATGTTTTTCTTTCCGTACTTATGCGGCGACAACGACTTCTCTGCCTCCGTGACCATTATTTGAGTTTCGGCTTCCTCTACAAGCCATCATTTTTTAATGAAAAATAAATACAAAGTTTTAACTTTCTTTTATTTTTCTATTGAAAATGGTTTTGAAAGCGTTTTTATTATATCAATGTGTTGTATTGATATCTTGTGATTGAAATGTGGAAATGTTATGTTTGCTTTATGCATGTTTTATGTGATACGATTATGTTATGGTTTATGATATGTTTAAACCTATTCGTATGAGGAATGTATTGGACTTAATAAGTGACGGGTGGAGCCCGCTATAGCTCCTCGATGCATCGGTAGGTCTCATGAGACAACTATACGTGGAATTGGCTGAGGCCCTTTCCAAATTTGATTTATGGTTTTGGCCGAGGCCTTAATCATTTTAGACGTCTTGGCCGAGGCCTTGAAAAAATGTTTCAGAATGTCCGGCATTATATATTCCCTCATTATGAAAGTGGTTATTGATATTGCATGTGATTATTCGACCAGTAGAATATCCATGTGAGGAAGTGAATGGCATTATCTCATATTACTTTTTCCATATTATGTTTATGTTCAAGTTTAAAAGGCTTTTGTTTTAGTTATACATTGCCTTAAATGTTTATGTTTATATATGAAAGCTTCTGCAATATTGTTATCCATACTGAGCATCTGAGCTCACCTCTTTCAATGTTTTAATATTTTCCAGGGTGTGAAGAACTATTTTATGAATGACCTGCAGGTATTGTGAGAAGAGGATATGAGTGTGGACTATGGAGACTTTTTTTATTGTAGTTTTCACTTTATGATGTAATGTAACGTTTACTAATGTATCTAGTGTTTCCAAGGCTACTAAACTAATCGGTCTTTCGAGACTTGATCTTTTGTGATCAGCCAATGTTACGAAGTAATGCACCGACTCTGGGTAGCTAGGGTCGGGGCGTTACAGTTGGTATCAGAGGCAGTTTAGTACTAACCTTGGAAGCTATATTTAGATAAACTTTGATTAGAACACATAGCCCCAATATAGAATTTAAGGATTAGTATAGAAGAACATCCTAGAATTTTGGTATTATAGAGATTTTGTGAGCAATACATCTGTGTCTGGATACGAGAAGGTAGGGGCGGCTCTGGCACAGATGTACCTAGGGGTAAAACCCGAAAACACCGCTTTGAGCTAGACTCGAACGGGAACTGGTGCACGACAACGGGCCTTGCTGCACTCTTGGTTACGACACTCCCGGGGGATATGCTTAGGATAATTCTCCTTTTCTTTACAAACCACTATGAACGGTTATGAGTATATACTTCCTCAAAGAAAACCTTTTTATGATTATGGATTATATCCATAAATATTTCAATTTATGTTAAGTATTTTATAAGTATTGAATTATGTATTTTGATTCATAAACTAATCTAGTTTATGGCATTGTATAGAAATGGCGCCCAGTAGAAGGAATGTGAACTCCATCAATACGTATGATCCAAAGAGTAAGAAGGATCATATCTTTCATGGTATTAAGCCAACATTTAGAAGGGAAATATTCTCCCATGTGTTATCAACATATGAAGAAATAGTATCATGTGTTAATAAGATAAGTAGAGAATTATCTGAGTCTTATGGATTTGAAGGGATGAAAGAGAAGAAAAGGATGGAAGAGAGAATGATGGATAAAGGGACGAGGGAAAAGAAGAATTTTCCAATATGTGATAACTGTGGGAAGAAACACCTTGGAATTTTCCTGAAGGGAATGGTAGTTTGTTATAAGTGTGGAGAAAAAGCACACCGAGTGCGTGACTGCAAGGGTAAGAAAAAGGTTTCAAATGTACAATGCTTCATCTGCAAGGAGTGGGGACACTATGCAAACCAATGTTCAAATCATCAGAGTATGCCCCAAATGATGTTATTGGATAATAATCAAGTTATGATACTACCACAGATGAGGAGGAAGGATTAGAGTTCTTATGTTGTTATTAAAGAATTCTGTAATTTGAGTATTGTATCAATGATGTACTTGTTATAATAATTATGGAGTATATAAGGATTTTACTGCAGTACTATTTCATCTAGGACTTGAGATTGTGTGGAACCAAGAAAAGTGACTCCACAGTAGGTTAAATTTTTGGAAAATATATGGTTGAGAGAAAGATAAACCATAATATGGTTCTGATACCAAGATAGTGATTTTGGAATAAGACATGATTGATTCGGATAAATTATGTTGGATATTCTTAACATCCTTGAAACTGATTAATGATTTGTATACATTTTTGGATAGAAGGAGTATATCTGGTTTTCTATAAGGAATAAGGGATCATGAATGTAATCAATAAGGATTTATGGTAATACAGTATGTTGCAGTGTTTTAAAAGAATACATGATGAAGGTGTTCACATGTTGTTACGCAGAAAAAAATGGATCTTCATTATGTTTACCTTCCTCATAAAATCTGGACTGTGAGTTGGACAAAAGTATTTTGGATAACTATTAAGGTTTGAATGGATTAAGTTGAACCATGGATAGTATTGTTTAAGGTTAAAGAATTTCTGAAGATTATTTTTGGAATATTATAATACTATAGTTTTAGGAAAATGGACAACCTGCAGGGTGGGGAATAACCCATCGCGTCGGACAAAGCTGCAGGAATAGAACCCACAACCATAGTGTGACAAGCCTTTATTTCCTACCACTAGACTACAAGAAGTCCCTGGTTATTACAAAATAGTTTTACTAATCTAAATAGTATGTGTTAACATTTTGAACCTTATACAATTAGGATAAATAGAATATTTTTGAGTTCCGTTACCATTTGGAGTAAAAGTTGGGTTTGTGGTAAAAATTTATTAACGAATGAAAGTATACATAACAAGTATGTATATTCCCTTACGTTCTTAGTAAATCTCCTAAATAAATTCCTCAACATTATAAAAGGTAACTTAAAACAAAAATGTTGTCAGTTAACTTTTCCAACTGGGGATTCAATGACCGTTTAACCAATCACAAGTTTGTGATTTTCTTGTGGTTAAACTTTCTCCTAATCATGTTTTCTATAACTCTCCATCAGACCTTGATGGTTTGTTTCTCCTCCATATCCATATTTTCATATAATCCTAGAATGGGCTATATCGGGTGACCTTTGTACTTATCCTGCTTTCTTTTAATGTTATATATTTATTAACCTTATTTCTGATGTGGGTTTTCTTCAAAGGTATTTTCTCTTTTCAACCTTTTATTTTCAAAGAAAAATTTCAAATTGCGAGGACGCAATTTATTGGAGGGTAGAATGTAACACCCCGAGCATCCATGATACACTTCTCATTCAATAATGCAATAGCTTTCATTGTACGCAACTTCGAGTTCTAAAACACCGCGACTAATCAAAGTAGCCGTTATGAATAGTAATAACCACTTTTTAAAATTATAGAAATTTTATATTTCAAAATGGACTTCATTTTTGGATTCGGAATATCGAAATTAGCCTATGTTGATTTTTTGGTATTTTTCTGAGAACTTCTAATTTTTTATGAATAGTGAAAAATACTTAAAACAACTTTTTAATCAATATAATTTATTGTGATAAATTATACTATTTAGTGGTTTTAAGGTATAATTAGAATATATTTTTACCATTTTATCCAATGGTGGTCATTAGAATTAATTTAACATTGAAATTGGACATAAACTATTGCCAATCTTTTGATATAAATTGTTTCTTAAAAACACGCTATTTATCGTAACAGTGGGAATTAATTATAAAATTAATTAATGCAACTTATATGTTTAAAATTTTGTAAAATAGACATCATTTTTGAATTCGGAATATCAATTATAGCTTAGGGTGAAATTTTGGCCTTGTTCTGAAAAACTTCAATTTTTGATGAATAGTGAAACCACTAAGTGGTAGTTAAATAACTGATTTTTCATTTAAATGAAATATTACCACTTCTGTGATTTGATTTTCAAAAATCCGACATACATGGTTGTCATTAAGATTTAAAATGTGGTTCAATGAGATTAATATAATTTTTTGGTGAATAGTAACTTTTAAGTTCTTAATCGCAATTAGAGGTAATTAGTGTGGTTTAAGGTACAAATAATGTTTTAATAATATGAGATGAGCATGAAACTTGTCCTACTACTATTGGATGAGTCATGGCCGACCAAGACAACCCATGGGTAAACTTGGGGAACCCATGGAGACACTTTAGTTGGAAAATGACATTAATATATATTTATTTAATGTTAAAATTAAATTGACACAAACATGTGTTATTTTACTAAAACAGTTTTTAAGTGGGGTTACAAAAGTAAAAATTTTGTCTATAAATATTAATTAGAAAGATAAAAAGATTTCCTACATCATAGTATTTTTTTTATAATTTTTAGACATTAAATAAATTAAATTATTTATGACATCATTATGATGCAGCGATGACATCATTATTTAACGATTTAAATAAAATGAGAAGATAATGCAAAATCCAAGGCTTACACATGTCCAAAGCCTATTGGATGAGGAGATTTAGAAACCTTATCACCTTAGCCTCGAAGTATATAATTTTGGGACCTTTATAATCCGAAAAGCATTGTGAAATAATGTAACATTTCAATCTTTCCAAAAGTGCCCCTCCTCTCTACTTATAAAAGGCCCCCACCTCTCCCACCTCATTTACACTTTCTAGACATTTGGCTCGGCCAACCTCTTCCCAAATACTCTCCAAACTTCCCCCTATTACTCCTAGAAGCCTTACTTTGGGCAGAACTCTTCCCAAGGAAGCCTTTGGCACAAATCAAAAAGAGTTACCCGATTTTGAGGTAATGTCTTTTCTAATGTTGTTTTGTTTTATTTTTCTTCTCCAACCCCCTAAACTCTTTTTATTCATTTCTTTTCTAACAACACCAGTATCCTCAATATACTAGGATGTTGTTATAAGAAGGATTCGATATACACTTACACACACCTACATCTAATGGTTAAAGAACATACAGTTTCTGTGGATGGCGAATTTCTGCCTCACGAAACGACGATTGTTCAACACTCATATAACAACTTCAAAGGTGGCCATTAAGATGTCACTATTTTTATATATGATATATAATATGTTTATGTTTTAATTATGCTTCTGTATTTCTCATTTATGGCATACTTTATGATTTCCATTATGGGTAAAACGCGATAATTTCATTTTAGGAAGTGCGGACTACCACCCCCTCAAAGTGATTTGAATCGTTAATGCCATATGTGGGATGTATAAAGGATGTAGTAAATGGTATTATACACTATATTATACTGGAATTATATTATACATTTATATCATTATGATTTAGTTCCATTAAATATGAAATTGAAATGAAAGTAGCGTTCATGCGTACGTACGGCTTACCGTCTCCATGAACGGTGCATTTCATTTCTTACCTCTAAATGTTACGTAATATTATAAATGAATGTATATACTGAATATATAAGATATATATGACATATAAATCATGAATATAATTCTGGAGATAATAAATATTCTACCACATAAACAACTTGTAATTATAAAAAGTTTATTGTTGACTCAGGTACTAAAGATCGACAAAACAACCGTTATTAACTTAAATAATTACATAATGTTCATATCATTTTAATAAGTGATATAATAAGGATAATAAAATTGAAAATGGTTCTTAATAAGGTATATATTAACTCTAGTTTATTATTCAGGAGGTTAAAGAACGATTGAGTCAAGTCAGACACGAGGTAAGGGAATTTCATAACCCAACTTCCATTCTTTGGGTTAATCTCCTACATTCAAATTATGTCATGATATTATTATGTCGTATATTGTATTTATACATTATTTATGTGTACATATAGTGAATACACATAATAGATATATTTTATTTAAAAATGATCTTTTTAAGGGACTTCGTCTCAATCTCCATTCATTGAGGCATATTTTGTTTTATACACAAATTTCTTTTGTATAGTGTATAAACCCCTTTGACTTTTATGTTTATTCAAAATGAATCTTTTTATACGAAGCGTTTTACTAAACGAAAAAAAGGGAATGTTTTTCTTTCCGTACTTATGCGGCGACAACGACTTCTCCGCCGCCGTGACCCTTATTTGAGTTTCGGCTTCCTCTAAAAGCCATCATTTTTTTTAATGAAAAATAAATACAAAGTTTTAACTTTCTTTTATTTTGGTATTGAAAATGGTTTTGAAAGAGTTTTTATTATATCAATGTGTTGTATTGATATCTTGTGATTGAAATGTGGAAATGTTATGTTTCATTTATGCCTGTTTTATGTGATACGATTATGTTATGGTTTATGATATGTTTAAACCTATTCGTATGAGGAATGTATTGGACTTAATAAGTGACGGGTGGAGCCCGCTATAGCTCCTCGATGCATCGGTAGGTCTCATGAGACAACTAGACGTGGAATTGGCTGAGGCCCTTTCCAAATTTGATTTATGGTTTTGGCCGAGGCCTTAATCATTTTAGACGTCTTGGCCGAGGCCTTGACAAAATGTTTCAGAATGTCCGGCATTATATATTCCCTCGTTATGAAAGTGGTTATTGATATTGCATGTGATTATTCGACTAGTAGAATATCCATGTGAGGAATTGAATGGCATTATCTCATTTTACTTTTGCCATATTATGTTGATGTTCAAGTTTAAAAGGCTTTTGTTTTAGTTATACATTGCCTTAAATGTTTATGTTTATATATGGAAGCTTCCGCAATATTGTTATCCTTACTGAGCATCTGAGCTCACCTCTTTCAATGTTTTAATATTTTCCAGGATGTGAAGAACTATTTTATGAATGACCTACAGGGATTGTGAGAAGAGGATATGAGTGTGGACTATGGATAATTTTTTTATTGTAGTTTTCACTTTATGATGTAATATAACGTTTACGAATGTATCTAGTGTTTCCAAGGCTACTAAACTAATCGGTCTTTCGAGACATGATCTTTTGTGATCATGCCAATGTTACGAAGTAATGCACCGACTCTGGGTAGCTGGGGTCGGGGCGTTACAGTTGGTATCAGAGGCAGTTTAGTACTAACCTTGGAAGCTAGATTTAGATAAACTTTGATTAGAGCACATAGCCCCAATATAGAATTTAAGGATTAGTATAGAAGAACTTCCTAGAATTTTGGTATTATAGAGATTTTGTGAGCAATACATCCCTGTCTGGATACGAGCAGGTAGGGGCGGCTCTGGCACAGATGTACCTAGGGGTAAAACCCGAAAACACTGATTTGAGCTAGACTCGAACGGGAACTGGTGCACGAAAACGGGCCTTGCTGCACTCTTGGTTACGACACTCCCGGGGGATATGCTTACGATAATTCTCGTTTTCTTTACAAACCACTATGAACGGTTATGAGTATATACTTCCTCAAAGAAAACCTTTTTATGATTATGGATTATATCCATAAATTGTTCAATTTATGTTAAGTATTTTATAAGTATGGAATTATGTATTTTGATTCATAAACTAATCTAGTTTATGGCATTGTATAGAAATGGCGCCCAGTAGAAGGAATGTGAACTCCATCAATACGTATGATCCAAAGAGTAAGAAGGATCATATCATTCATGGTATTAAGCCAACATTTAGAAGGGAAATATTCTCCCATGTGTTATCAACATATGAAGAAATAGTATCATGTGTTAATAAGATAAGTAGAGAATTCTCTGAGTCTTATGGATTTGAAGGGATGAAAGAGAAGAAAAGGATGGAAGAGAGAATGATGGATAAAGGGATGAGGGAAAAGAAGAATTTTCCAATATGTGATAACTGTGGGAAGAAACACCTTGGAATTTTCCTGAAGGGAATGGGAGTTTTTTATAAGTGTGGAGAAAAAGGACACCGAGTGCATGACTGCAAGGGTAAGAAAAAGGTTTCAAATGTACAATGCTTCATCTGCAAGGAGTGGGGACACTACGCAGACCAATGTTCAAATTATCAGAGTATGCCCCAAATGATGTTATTGGATAATAATCAAGTTATGATACTACCACAGATGAGGAGGAAGGATTAGAGTTCTTATGTTGTGATTAAAGAATTTTGTAATTTGAGTGTTGTATCAATGATGTACTTATTATAATAATTATGGAGTATATAAGGATTGTACTGCAGTACTATTTCATCTAGGACTTGAGATTGTGTGGAACCAAGAAAAGTGACTCCACAGCAGGTTAAATTTTTGGAAAATATATGGTTGAGAGAAAGATAAACCATAATATGGTTCTGATACCAAGATAGTGATTTTGGAATAAGACATGATTGATTCGGATAAATTATGTTGGATATTCTTAACATCCTTGAAACTGATTAATGATTTGTATACATTTTTGGATAGAAGGAGTATATCTATTTTTCTATAAGGAATAAGGGATCATGAATGTAATCAATAAGGATTTATGGTAATACAGTATGTTGTAGTGTTTTAAAAGAATACATGATGAAGGTGTTCACATGTTGTTACGCAGAAAAAAAAATTGAGCTTCATTATGTTTACCTTCCTCATAAAATCTGTACTGTGAGTTGGACAAAAGTATTTTGGATACCTGTTAAGGTTGGAATGGATTAAGTTGAACCATGGATAGTATTGTTTAAGGTTAACTAATTTCTGAAGATTATTTTTGGAATATTATAATACTATAGTTTTAGGAAAATGGACAACCTGCAGGGTGGGGAATAACCCATCGCGTCGGACAAAGCTGCACGAATCGAACCCACAACCATAGTGCGACAAGCCTTTATTTCCTACCACTAGACTACAGGAAGTCCCTGGTTATTACAAAATAGTTTTACTAATCTAAATAGTATGTGTTAACATTTTGAACCTTATACAATTAGGATAAATAGAATATTTTTGAGTTCCGTTACCATTTGGAGTAAAAGTTGGGTTTGTGGTAAAAATTTATTAACGAATGAAAGTATACATAACAAGTATGTATATTCCCTTACGTTCTTAGTAAATCTCCTAAATAAATTCCTCAACATTATAAAAGGTAACTTAAAACAAAAATGTTGTCGGTTAACTTTTCCAACTGGGGATTCAATGACCGTTTAACCAATCACAAGTTTGTGATTTTCTTGTGGTTAAACTTTCTCCTAATCCTGTTTTCTATAACTCTCCATCAGACCTTGATGGTTTGTTTCTCCTCCATATCCATATTTTCATATAATCCTAGAATGGGCTATATCGGGTGACCTTTGTACTTATACTGCTTTCTTTTAATGTTATATATTTATTAACCTTATTTCTGATGTGGGTTTTCTTCAAAGATATTTTCTCTTTTCAACATTTTATTTTCAAAGAAAAATTTCAAATTGCGAGGACGCAATTTATTGAAGGAGGGGAGAATGTAACACCCCGAGCTTCCATGATACACTTCTCATTCAATAATGCAATAGCTTTCATTGTACGCAACTTCGAGTTCTAAAACACCGCGACTAATCAAAGTAGCCGTTATGAATAGTAATAACCACTTTTTAAAATTATAGAAATTTTATATTTCAAAATGGACTTCATTTTTGGATTCGGAATATCGAAATTAGCCTATGTTGAATTTTTGGTATTTTTTTGAGAACTTCTAATTTTTTATGAATAGTGAAAAATACTTAAAACAACTTTTTAATCAAAATAGTTTATTGTGATAAATTATACTATTTAGTGGTTTTAAGGTATAATTAGAATATATTTTTACCATTTTATCCAATGGTGGTCATTAGAATTAATTTAACATTGAAATTGGACATAAACTATTGCCAATCTTTTGATATAAATTGTTTCTTAAAAACACGCTATTTATCGTAACAGCGGGAATTAATTATAAAATTAATTAATGCAACTTATATGTTTGGAATTTTGTAAAATATAAATCATTTTTGAATTCGGAATATCAATTATAGCTTAGGGTGAAATTTTGGCCTTGTTCTGAAAAACTTCAATTTTTGATGAATAGTGAAACCACTAAGTGGTAGTTAAATAACTGATTTTTCATTTAAATGAAATATTACCACTTCTGTGATTTGATTTTCAAAAATCCGACATACATGGTTGTCATTAAGAAGTAAAATGTGGTTCAATGAGATTAATATAATTTTTTGGTGAATAGTAACTTTTAAGTTCTTAATCGCGATTAGAGATAATTAGTGTGATTTAAGGTACAAATAATGTTTTAATAATATGAGATGAGCATGACACTTGTCCTACTACTATTGGATGAGTCATGGACGACCAAGAAAACCCATGGGTCAACTTGGGGACCCCGTGGAGACACTTTAGTTGGAAAATGACATTAATATATATTTATTTAATGTTAAAATTAAATTGACACAAACATGAGTTATTTTACTGAAACAGTTTTTAAGTGGGGTTACACAAGTACAAATTTTGTCTATAAATATTCATTAGAAAGATAAAAAGATTTCCTACATCATAGTATTTTTTTTATAATTTTTAGACATTAAATAAATTCAATTAGTTATGACATCATTATGATGCAGCGATGACATCATTATTTAACGATTTAAATAAAATGAGAAGATAATGAAAAATCCAAGGCATACACTTGTCCAAAGCCTATTGGATGAGGAGATTTCGAAACCTTATCACCTTAGCCTCGAAGTATATAATTGTGGGACCTTTATAATCCGAAAAGCATTGTGAAATAATGTAACATTTCAATCTTTCCAAAAGTGCCCCTCCTCTCCACTTATAAAAGGCCCCCACCTCTCCCACCTCATTTACACATTCAAGCCATTTGGCTCGGCCAACCTCTTCCGAAATACTCTCCCAACTTCCCCCTCTTACTCCAAGAAGCCTTACTTTGGGCAGAACTCTTCCCAAGGAATCCTTTGGCACAAATCAAAAAGAGTTACCCGATTTTGAGGTAATGTCTTTTCTAATGTTGTTTTGTTTTATTTTTCTTCTCCAACCCCATAAACTCTTTTTATTCATTTATTTTGTAACAAAAACAGTATCCTCAATATACTAGGATGTTGTTATAAGAAGTATTCGAGCTACACTTACACACACCTACATCTAATGGTTAAAGAACATATAGTTTCTGTGGATGGCGAATTTCTGCCTCACGAAACGATGATTGTTCAACACTCATATAACACCTTCAAAGGTGGCCATTAAGATGTCACTATTTTTATATATGATATATAATATTTTTATGTTTTAATTATGCTTCTGTATTTCTCATTTATGGCATACTTTATGATTTCCATTATGGGTAAAACGCGATAATTTCATTTTAGGAAGTGCGGACTACCGCCCCCTCAAAGTGATTTGAATCGTTAATGCCATATGTGGGATGTATAAAGGATGGATTAAATGGTATTATACAATATATTATACTGGAATTATATTATACATTTATATCATTATGATTTAGTTCCATTAAATATGAAATTGAAATGAAAGTAGCGTTCATGCGTACGTACGGCTTACCGTCTCCATGAACGGTGCATTTGATTTCTTACCTCTAAATGTTACATAATATTATAAATGATTGTATATAATGAATATATAAGATATATATGACATATAAATCATGAATATAATTCTGGAGATAATAAATATTCTACCACATAAACAACTTGTAATTATAAGAAGTTTATTGTTGACTCAAGTACCAAAGATCGACAAAACAACCGTTATTAACTTAAATAATTACATAATGTTCATATCATTGTAATAAGTGATATAATAAGGATAATGAAATTGAAAATGGTTCTTAATAAGGTATATATTAACTCTAGTTTATTATTCAGGAGGTTGAAGAACGGTTGAGTCAAGTCAGACACGAGGTAAGGGAATTTCATAACCCAACTTCCATTCTTTTGGTTAATCTCCTACTTTCAAATTATGTCATGATATTATTATGTCGTATATTGTATTTATACTTTATTTATGTGTACATATAGTGAATACACATAATAGATATATTTTATTTGAAAATGATCTTTTTAAGGGACTTCGTCTCAATCTCCATTCATTGAGGCATATTTTGTTTTATACACAAATTTCTTTTGTTTAGTGTATAAACCCCTTTGACTTTTTTGTTTATTCAAAATGAATCTTTTTATACGAAGCGTTTTACTAAACGACAAAAAGTGAATGTTTTTCTTTCCATACTTATGCGGCGACAACGACTTCTCCGCCGCCGTGACCATTATTTGAGTTTCGGCTTCCTCTACAAGCCATCATTTTTTTAATGAAAAATAAATACAAAGTTTTAACTTTCTTTTATTTTGGTATTGAAAATGGTTTTGAAAGCGTTTTTATTATATCAATGTGTTGTATTGATTTCTTGTGATTGAAATGTGGAAATTTTATGTTTCCTTTATGCATGTTTTATGTGATATGATTATGTTATGGTTTATGATATGTTTAAACCTATTCATATGAGGAATGTATTGGACTTAATAAGTGACGGGTGGAGCCCGCTATAGCTCCTCGATGCATCAGTAGGTCTCATGAGACAACTAGACGTGGAATTGGCCGAGGCCCTTTCCAAATTTGATTTATGGTTTTGGCCGAGGCCTTAATCATTTTAGACGTCTTGGCCGAGGCCTTGACAAAATGTTTCAGAATGTCCGGCATTATACATTCCCTCGTTATGAAAGTGGTTATTGATATTGCATGTGATTATTCGACCAGTAGAATATCCATGTGAGGAAGTGAATGGCATTATCTCATTTTACTTTTGCCATATTATGTTGATGTTCAAGTTTAAAAGTCTTTTGTTTTAGTTATACATTACCTTAAATGTTTATGTTTATATATGAAAGCTTCCGCAATATTGTTATCCTTACTGAGCATCTGAGCTCACCTCTTTCAATGTTTTAATATTTTCCAGGATGTGAAGAACTATTTTATGAATGACCTGCAGGGATTGTGAGAAGAGGATATGAGTGTGGACTATGGAGACTTTTTTTATTGTAGTTTTCACTTTATGATGTAATGTAACGTTTATGAATGTATCTAGTGTTTCCAAGGCTACTAAACTAATCGGTCTTTCGAGACTTGATCTTTTGTGATCATGCCAATTGAGGAAGTAATGCACCGACTCTGGGTAGCTGGGGTCGGGGCGTTACATACATTTTACAAATATACCACCAATTAATTTACCAATTTTATAAAACATATTCAGATATACAATGATATAAATATATATGATTTTAATTTATAATATTTTTAAATTTTTATTTTTACATTCATAGGTAATTTTACAATTCTAACTTTCAGATTACTATTCCTAGTGTTCAAAATAATCTTACAATAGTCATTTTACTATTACAATGGTTTAGGTTCCAAAATTTGAAGTAATAAAACTTACATAATTTATTCTCTATTAAATTAAATATTATATTAAGGATATATATAATTATTATTTTAAAAATTATTATTATTATTATTATATATTTTTATAGATTTTTTGTGAGTGTGGCCATTCTTATGGACCGAGTCGATCTAAAATTTCTAATTACCCTATTTTCTATGTATTGTTCATCTATACTATTTTGAGTTATTATTATATTATTTTATGAATATTGGATGATTATTATTTTATGATATTAATGTTTTTATTATGTGTTTTATAATTATAAGAAGGAAAATTCATTGAGAAAGTTCCTTTCAATTACATTCTTCCATCTTTATAAAATCTTTCCTTGGAAATTTCATTTCATATATAATTGTGAAAATAGGTGAGGGTATTTCTCCACTATAACTTAATGTGGTTCCTATATTTCCACTTCACACATATTTATTTTCCATTGCACCATGACCAGGTGAGTGGGTTTATTGATTATAACCTTATCTATAATGTAACGCCCCGACCCTAGTTACCTAGAGTCGGTGCATTATTACATAACATTGGCATGATCACGAGAAAGATCAAGTCTCGAAAGACCGATTAGTTTAGTAGCCTTGGAATAACTAGATACATCCATAAATTTTTACATTACATCATAAAAAAAACATCTTGTCTTCATATCCCCTCATACTATCCCTGAAGGTCATTCATAAATTACTTCTTCATAATCCTGGGAAAAATAAAACATTGAAAGGGGTGAGCTCAGATGCTCAGTAAGGATAACATTATAGCATAAGCTTTCATAAATAAGCATAAACACTTAAGGCAATTTATAATTAAAACAAAAGCCTTTTAAACTTGAACTTCATCATAAAATGGCAAAGGTAAAATGAAATAATGCCATTTACTTACTCACATGGATATTCTACTAGTTGAATGATAACATGCAATATCAATATCCACTTTCATAATGTTGGAATGCATAATGCCAGACTATCATAACCACATAGCCAAGGCCTCGTGCCAAGACTACAAATAAGATTTTGCCAAGGCCTTGTGCCAAGACACTAGTTTGTCTCATGAGACCTACCGATGCATCGAGGAGCTATAGCGGGCTCCACCCGTCACTTATTAAGTCCAATGCATTCCTCATATGAATAGGTTTAAGCATAAAATAAACATTCGTATTAAAACTAGCATACGAAATGTCAATACTTTAACCACAAACCGGGAATGGTATAAAAATAGAACATCCACAGTCAAATATAACTCATTTGATACAATATGGAAGATTGTATTGTATCACATTAACCTCAATCATGAATAATGAAGGATGTTGACATAGATGAAAATAATCATCAAAACTATTTGAGAGAAATATCCCCCTTTTCTTGAAAACATTTAAAAGTCACACTATTTGTCAAGAAGCCATTTAAAAATAGATTTTTGAATCAAAGTGTCCCATACCACTTTGAAACCTTTTAAAAGGATTTTTAATTTCTAAACTTTAATGTCCATATAAATAAATCCTTAAAACCATTTTTAAAACATGGACATTAATGAGAAAGATTTAGATGAACAAGTCTTTAAAACATTTAAAAATGGTATTTTAGTTAGAGATTCTAACCAAAAGAGAGACACTTGAATGAAAATAATTGAGGTAATCAAAACTTTGTAATATCATGAGAATAAAGGGAATTCATGATATACTATGTCAAAGTACATTATATACACCACATAAAAGTGATTTGGTGTATATCAACAAAGAAGTCTCAATGGAATGTAAGTTGAGATGAAATCTCTCATAAAGGCCATATCCTTAGGTTAAGGATAAATCAATAACATAATTATGAGTGAAAAATATAAATACACTAAATATGATTGGATATTTAGTGTAAAACAATCAAAGTATATTCACACATATTCCTGTAAAAACAACACCAACGAATTGGATGTTTAACTCAACAAATGGTGAAAGAGTTAAAATTACTCTTATCAAATTCATATCAATGACTTGAGAATTTTCAATGGAGTGATTATGTGTATCAAAAGTATATCCACAGGAAGGGGAGTGGAAATTATGACATAATCAAATGAATAGTGATTCCACACATAATCTTGGGGTAATATAATCAATGAAATATGCGTAAAGCCAAATGAGTGGAAATTGAAATCTCAAATACCCTTATTGATTAGGTAACTTAAGAAACATACACCCATGAAAGAAGTATCATACCATGATGATGTAAATACCCATAAATAAAAGTATATAACACAATGAATATAATCATGGGCAGTACACATACACTACATGCAATAATTAAGTGGTGATCAATGGAATTCTCACGGAATTAAAAGTGAGATAAGAAAATCCCTTACCACGTTAATCAACTGATTCGTATGGCCAAAAGTTAATAACCACCAAATGATTTACAGAATAACATGAATATAAATAGAATCATGAATATATATCAAATGGTAGTACACAATACACCACTTTCAATAATTTAGTGGCGAAAAATGGAAATCTCACGGAATTGAAAGTGAGATAAGAAAATCCCTTACTTTGTACTTTTTCCTTGGTCGATGGTAGGTTTACCTCCTGTATAATGGTGAAATAATTGTTATTGAATAATACAAGAATCATTTACTTTAATATGATATCATATATGATCTTTTAACATTGATTTGTTAATAATATCTTAGAATTATCGTCATTTCGGGTGTTAACGGGTTCATTTTACTTTATATTCTTTGTTATGTGACCCATATTCATTATTAATGGGATGTATATTATTCATATCCAGAATTATACCAAGTCCTTAGATACTATTTTTAAATCATCAAATGATAATTATACTTGAATGGATATGATGGACAATGAATCTCATCGCGTTCGTGGAGACGGTAGTCCGTACATACGCACGAGCGACAATATCATTATTTTGATATTAAAATAATATATAATTGGATTTTATATCATATATACATAATCATTATCATGTTATATTTATTATTTACATGAGTTACACATCATTATTATGCCCATCCAAATAATAATATATTGAATAACAATTACACCACGACGTGGAGACGGTAAGCCGTACGTACGCACGTATGGTGACATGTTATTCAAAGGATGGATAGAATACTGAATATGGTTGTACCATATTTATAATAACATCACAGTATATATATTATACTGGAGTTATTATTTTATAATGGAAATAACAAATAAAGAGGAAGTGGAAGAAGAAAGGAACTTGAAAAAGGGTGGTGAAAACATTACCTCTTCTTCGGGTTCTTCCTTTTGATTTGATCAAAAGGGCTCCTTAGGTTGGCTTTCTGATCACACTAAGGCCTCTAGGTTGTAGTAAGGGAAGTTGAGATAGTATTTGAGCAGGGTTTGGCCGAACCAAAGGGCTTTGAAGGTGTGAATAAATGAGAAGGAGGAGTGCCCTTTTATAAGAGGGGTGAGGGGCACCTTTGGAAAAGCTAGAGATATTAGTTTATAATAAATTCATATTCGGTTTACAATGGCTCCAAAGTTGAATATTCAAAGGTTAAGGTGGGGATGGGTCGAAAACAACTCAACCAATAGAATTTAGACAGGTTTGGGTACTTATATTAACCTTATCTTTAAGTATTAACTCTAAGTTAATTAGTTTCACTTTTTCAATGTCTCTTTGTATTTTTATATAATATGGTTAATAAACTTACTATATACATCCAAGAGACCCCCAAGTGGTCCATTAATGATGAACCTATCATGATATAAGTCTCTTGGCCGAACCTTAGATTTTTAGGAATTTAATATCAATTAATAATATAATATTTGTTTTAAGAACTCTTTTATGTCAATTTTGACACTATTCATTAGTTGATTTTTGTGAAACTCATAAAAGATTGATTACTTCGAACAAAGTCAATTAAATCAATCCTAATATATCATATTATCCTAGAAAATTAGTTTAATTCATTAAAAGGTTCATATTATATTTATTTGGGTATTTATAATATCAATTATTTTAATTTTTCACTATTATAGTAATTACTGCATCATCATTGTGTCATAAAAAAAATAAATTATTTAATGTCTAAAAATTATAAATAAAATTTCATTATGTAGGAAAGCTTTTTAGCTTTCTAATGAATATTTATAATCGAAAATCCAACATGTATAACCCTATGTAAAAATTGTTCTTCTAAAGGATGTAAGCTTATGCCATTTTTATTTTTATTTTAACTTTATTAATATAATGTGTCATTATCACTTACAAGTGGATCCATGGGGTCCCAAAATAGACCCAAAGATGCCCATGGTCGACCATGTATCAACTAATAGGGTTAAGACACGTTTTAGGGTAATTTAGTATTATTATAATATTATTTTTTAACCCTTATTTACCGGATTTACCCTTAACCATGGTAAATAAAATATTTACCGCAGTAATTATTCAAAATGTCTAAAAATAAAAGTTACCTATTTACACAATTTGAACATCCTGATTCCAAATATGGAATCCATTTTCCTAAATTCAAAACACAGAAGTGGCAGAAATTAATTTCAAATTAATTCCCGCTGTCAAAACAAAAAGCGTGTTTTTAAGAGATAATAACTATCAAAAGATTGACACTTGTTTATGTTCGGTTTAATTGTAAAATTATGTCCAATTACAAACATTAAATTGAATGGTAAAAATATATTCTAAATATACTTTAAAACCACTCAAATTCATAATTTATCAATATTAATTATTTTGATTAAAAAAGTTGTTTTTAATTAAAATTTAGTAATTTTCACTATTCATCAAAATATAAAAGTTATCCGAAAAGTACCAAAATTTCACCCTAGGCTAATTTCGATATTCCGAATCCAAAAATGAAGTCCATTTTGAAATATAAAAAATATATTATTTCAAAAATTAGGTATTACTATTCACAATGGCTAGTTTAATTAGTTGTGGTGTGTGTTAGAACTCGAGGTTGCGTACAACACACGCTATCACATTATTCGAAGGGAAACGTACCGTGGAATCTTGGTGTGTTAAATTCTCCCCTCCTTCAATAAATTGCGTCCTCGCAATTTTTAAAATTTTTCATGGGAATATAATTGAAAGTCTGACATCGGAAAAAGTGTCAATAAAACTATCACTTTAAAAGAAAGAAAGAGAGGTATAAGGGTCATCCAAGATAACCCATACTAGGATTCCATGTAAGAAAACATGGATATGGATGATAAACTAAGTGTCAAGTTCTGATGGAGAGGGATAGAAATCATGATCAGGAGAAAGTTAACAATGAGAAAACCACAAACTTGTGTTGGGACACATGACCATTAGTCTCCTAGTAGGAAAGTAAACAGACACATTTTTTTTATTACATTACATAAGGAAGAGGAATTCATTTAAGATATTGACTAAGAACATTATGAGATATACTTACATTTTAAGTAGATTTTCATACTTTAATAAATTTCCACCACTAACTCAATTTTTTTTTAAACGATGAGTATTCAAGAAGACTTGGTCACACTGGAAGAGCTAGAATAATCTTCTATAGAATCACATGATCCATGTAGGATAAACCATATATTTACATTGTCTTTGAAGATTAATCAAAACCAAAATGGTTAGTCAATGATCTAATGGTCCCCCAAAATGATATTCATTGAGATAAATATGCACTAATCGTAATTTCTAAAATTAAACCAACAATACCCCAAAGTTAAATAAATACCATTCAATAATCAATTGTCCTTAAAATCCTTCCATATAATCCAAAGTAATATTTAAACCCAAAGCATTAAAGAATTTGATTATGTAGTCTCCCATGTTAAATTGTATCTCCAAATGACATAAACTACTCTTAAATTCACATACTCAAAAGTAATTAACCTAATCATATATTCTCTATTATAGGTTAATCATTTCCATAAATAACCCAAATCACTATAAATCCACAATAAAAACGTAGATAAAAATCCACCATTACTCTACAAATTAAACCTCACTGTATTCTATTTTCCTTGGGCATATAGTGTTCCTAACAAAGTGAACATCTTCCAAAATAACATTTATCACTAAATCACCAAATCATTTTCTTATACCAAGGGTATTCATTTGATAAGACAAAAGAACCCAAATCATCTTATTATTGATCAATAAAATCATTTAACAAAAAATAATAGTCACACTAACCAGGGACTTCACGTAGTCCAGTGGTAGGCGATAAATCCCAATTGCACTTTGGTTGTGGGTTCGATTCCCACAGCTTTGTCCGACGCGATGGTTTGTCACACGGTCTACGTGTTGTCCTTTTTCAAAAACTATATTTTATAATATTACCAAAATGAGATAAATTCCTCAAAATAACATAATTTAACCACAAATGTTATATCATACTTTGCATTTTCATCCCAAATTATAATAACTTATCATTTTCTCAAACCCCAATGATCATATAAAACCAAATGGTTATTTATACCTATATCCACAAGAGAAGAGACAATTCTTCCTCAAATATCATTCTCACATGGCAAACTGCGGGGTTACAAATACAAGAGAAAATTATTCCAAAGTAAACCCATCAACAAGGAGTGCTAATACTTTTTAAATTTTTCTCCAACCATTTATTTCCACATAGCTTCTTATTTGACCAAGAAAATATCCTATAGAATAGGACATTCACTCGGGTAATGGCCAGGTCCCCTACATTTACGGAAAATGACTGTAAATGGACTCTTGGGACCATTTTTATCTTCTTCCATAGTACTCTTCATTTTTTCTTCGGCAATTATTCACTTTATGTCCTTCCTTCCCGCACGTAAAACATTTCGTTGTACCATTGAGACACTTTCCTGGGTGTCTCTTTCCACATTTCCTGCATGATGAAAATTGAGGTTTCTTTTCTCCATGGTCTCCATTGCTGGAGATCTTATCATTTATCACCTTTCTCTTCCTTGTTGAGTCTGGGAGTTGGTTAATATATATGTTGTTGATCATATTTTTGGAAAACTGATTTGGCATAAAGACGATATCTTTTACGCCTATCAACATTCCATTTTGTTGCTAATCGCCACCACCGTTCCCACCTTGTACATCATTCTCAAAGTCACTATGACTTCCTTGGAATCCATCCATTGACTAAAACCAGAAAGCATTGTGTGAGTAATAGTAGTCGTAAAATCATTTAGAGATTAAAATGTCACCATATTCTCAATTTGAAACATATTAGGATTACCCAAGCTCATTTACTCTCATCTTATGTATATATTACTTAAATTGGTTTGTAAAGAAAATGTAAATTATCCTAAGCATATCCCCCGGGAGTTTCTTAACCAAGAGTGCAGCAAGGCCCGTTGTCGTGCACCAGTTCCCGTTCGAGTCTAGCTCAAAGCGGTGTTTTCGGGTTTTACCCCTAGGTACATCTGTGCCAGAGCTGCCTCTATCTGCTCGTATCCAGACAGGGATGTATTGCTCGGAAAACTCACAAAATATCTACAATACCAAGATTCTAGGAAGTTCTTTTATACTAATCCTCAAAGTTCATCTTAGGTCTACGTGCTCTAATCAGAGTTTATCTAAATCTAGCTACCAAGGTTTGTACTAAACTTTCTCTGATACCAACTGTAACGCCCCGACCCTAGTTACCTAGAGTCGGTGCATTATTACATAACATTCGCATGATCACGAGAAAGATCAAGTCTCGAAAGACCGATTAGTTTAGTAGCCTTGGAATAACTAGATACATCCATAAATTTTTACATTACATCATAAAAAAACATCTTGTCTTCATATCCCCTCATACTATCCCTGAAGGTCATTCATAAATTACTTCTTCATAATCCTGGGAAAAATAAAACATTGAAAGGGGTGAGCTCAGATGCTCAGTAAGGATAAAATTATAGCAGAAGCTTTCATAAATAAGCATAAACACTTAAGGCAATTTATAATTAAAACAAAAGCCTTTTAAACTTGAACTTCATCATAAAATGGCAAAGGTAAAATGAAATAATGCCATTTACTTACTCACATGGATATTCTACTAGTCGAATGATCACATGCAATATCAATATCCACTTTCATAATGTTGGAATGCATAATGCCAAACTATCATAACCACATAGCCAAGGCCTCGTGCCAAGACTACAAATAAGATTTTGCCAAGGCCTTGTGCCAAGACACTAGTTTTTCTCATGAGACCTACCGATGCATCGAGGAGCTATAGCGGGCTCCACCCGTCACTTATTAAGTCCAATGCATTCCTCATATGAATAGGTTTAAGCATAAAATAAACATTCGTATTAAAACTAGCATTCGAAATGTCAATACTTTAACCACAAACCATGAATGGTATAAAAATAGAACATCCACAGTCAAATATAACTCATTTGATACAATATGGAAGATTGTATTGTATCACATTAACCTCAATCATGAATAATGAAGGATGTTGACATAGATGAAAATAATCATCAAAACTATTTGAGAGAAATATCCTCCTTTTCTTGAAAACATTTAAAAGTCACACTATTTGTCAAGAATCCATTTAAAAATAGATTTTTGTATCAAAGTGTCCCATACCACTTTGAAACCTTTTAAAAGGATTTTTAATTTCTAAACATTAATGTCCATATAAATAAATCCTTAAAACCATTTTTAAAACATGGACATTAATGAGAAAGAATTAGATGAATAAGTCATTAAAACATTTAAAAATGGTATTTTAGTTAGAGATTCTAACCAAAAGAGAGACACTTGAATGAAAATAATTGAGGTAATCAAAACTTTGTAATATCATGAGAATAAAGGGAATTCATGATATACTATGTCAAAGTACATTATATACACCACATAAAAGTGATTTGGTGTATATCAACAAAGAAGTCTCAATAGAATGTAAGTTGAGATGAAATCTCTCATAAAGGCCATATCCTTAGGTTAAGGATAAATCAATAACATAATTATGTGTGAAAAATATAAATACACTAAATATGATTGGATATTCAGTGTAAAACAATCAAAGTATATTCACACATATTCCTGTAAAAACAACACCAACGAATTGGATGTTTAACTCAACAAATGGTGAAAGAGTTAAAATTACTCTTATCAAATTCATATCAATGACTTGAGAATTTTCAATGGAGTGATTATGTGTATCAAAAGTATATCCACAGGAAGGGGAGTGGAAATTATGACATAATCAAATGAATAATGATTCCACACATAATCTTGGGGTAATATAATCAATGAAATATGCGTAAAGCCAAATGAGTGAAAATTGAAATCTCAAATTCCCTTATTGATTAGGTAACTTAAGAAACATACACCCATGAAAGAAGTATCATACCATGATGATGTAAATAACCATAAATAAAAGTATATAACACAATGAATATAATCATGGGCAGTACACATACACCACATGCAATAATTAAGTGGTGATCAATGGAATTCTCACGGAATTAGAAGTGAGATAAGAAAATCCCTTACCACGTTAATCAACTGATTCGTATGGCCAAAATTTAATAACCACCAAATGATTTACAGAATAACATGAATATAAATAGAATCATGAATATATATCAAATGGCAGTACACAATACACCACTTTCAATAATTTAGTGGTGAAAAATGGAAATCTCACGGAATTGAAAGTGAGATAAGAAAATCCCTTACTTTGTACTTTTTCCTTAGTCGATGGTAGGTTTACCCCCTGTATAATGGTGAAATAATTGTTATTGAATAATAAAAGAATCATTTACTTTAATATGATATCATATATGATCTTTTAACATTGATTTGTTAATAATATCTTAGAATTATCGTCATTTCGGGTGTTAACGGGTTCATTTTACTTTATATTCTTTGTTATGTGACCCATATTCATTATTAATGGGATGTATATTATTCATATCCAGAATTATAACAAGTCCTTAGATACTATTTTTAAATCATCAAATGATAATTATACTTGAATGGATATGATGGACAATGAATCTCATCGCGTTCGTGGAGACGGCAGTCCGTACATACGAACGAGCGACAATATCATTATTTTGATATTAAAATAATATATAATTGGATTTTATATCATATATACATAATCATTATCATGTTATATTTATTATTTACATGAGTTACACATCATTATTATGCCCATCCAAATAATAATATATTGAATAACAATTACACCACGACGTGGAGACGGTAAGCCGTACGTACGCACGTATGGTGACATGTTATTCAAAGGATGGATAGAATACTGAATATGGTTGTACCATATTTATAATAACATCACAGTATATATATGATACTGGAGTTATTATTTTATAATGGAAATAACAAAGAAAGAGGAAGTAGAAGAAGAAAGGAACTTGAAAAAGGGTGGTGAAAACATTACCTCTTCTTCGGGTTCTTCCTTTTGATTTGATCAAAAGGGCTCCTTAGGTTGGCTTTCGGATCACACTAAGGCCTCTAGGTTGTAGTAAGGGAAGTTGAGATAGTATTTGAGCAGGGTTTGGCCGAACCAAAGGGCTTTGAAGGTGTGAAGAAATGAGAAGGAGGAGTGCCCTTTTATAAGAGGGGTGAGGGGCACCTTTGGAAAAGCTAGAGATATTAGTTTATAATAAATTCATATTCGGTTTACAACGGCTCCAAAGTTGACTATTCAAAGGTTAATGTGGGGATGGGTCGAAAACAACTCAAACAATAGAATTTAGACAGGTTTGGGTACTTATATTAACCTTATCTTTAAGTATTAACTCTAAGTTAATTAGTTTCACTTTTTCAATGTCTCTTTGTATTTTTATATAATATGGTTAATAAACTTACTATATACATCCAAGAGACCCCCAAGTGGTCCATTAATGATGAACCCATCATGATATAAGTCTCTTGGCCGAACCTTAGATTTTTAAGAATTTAATATCAATTAATAATATAATATTTGTTTTAAGAACTCTTTTATGTCAATTTTGACACTATTCATTAGTTGATTTTTGTGAAACTCATAACAGATTGATTACTTCGAAAAAAGTCAATTAAATCAATCCTAATATATCATATTATCCTAGAAAATTAGTTTAATTCATTAAAAGGTTCATATTATATTTATTTGGTTATTTATAATATCAATTAATTTAATTTTTCACTATTATAGTAATTACTACATCATCATTGTGTCATAAATAAAATAAATTATTTAATGTCTAAAAATTATAAATAAAATTTCATTATGTAGGAAAGCGTTTTAGCTTTCTAATGAATATTTATAATCGAAAATCCAACATGTATAACCCTATGTAAAAATTGTTCTTCTAAAAGATGTAAGCTTATGCCATTTTTATTTTTATTTTAACTTTATTAATATAATGTGTCATTATCACTTACAAGTGGATCCATGGGGTCCCAAAATAGACCCAAAGATGCCCATGGTCGACCATGTATCAACCAATAGGGTTAAGACACGTTTTAGGGTAATTTAGTATTATTATAATATTATATTTTAACCCTTATTTACCGGATTTACCCTTAACCATGGTAAATAAAATATTTACCGCAGTAATTATTCAAAATGTCTAAAAATAAAAGTTACCTATTTACACAATTTGAACATCCTGATTCCAAATATGGAATCCATTTTCCTAAATTCAAAACACAGAAGTGGCAGAAATTAATTTAAAATTAATTCCCGCTGTCAAAACAAAAAGCGTGTTTTTAAGAGATAATAACTATCAAAAGATTGACACTTGTTTATGTTCGGTTTAATTGTAAAATTATGTCCAATGACAAACATTAAATTGAATGGTAAAAATATATTCTAAATATACTTTAAAACCACTCAAATTCATAATTTATCATTATTAATTATTTTGATTAAAAAAGTTGTTTTTAATTAAAATTTAGTAATTTTCACTATTCATCAAAATATAAAAGTTATCTGAAAAGTACCAAAATATCACCCTAGGCTAATTTCGATATTCCGAATCCAAAAATGAAGTCCATTTTGAAATATAAAATATATATTATTTCAAAAATTAGGTATTACTATTCACAATGGCTAGTTTAATTAGTTGTGGTGTGTGTTAGAACTCGAGGTTGCGTACAACACACGTTATCGCATTATTCGAAGGGAAACGTACCGTGAAAGCTTGGGGTGTTACATATAAGGTCTATTTATTCATTAGCCTCTCCTAATAAGAGAGATTATTTTCTAGTTATACCATGTCAAAGTGTAGTACATGAGAGGGATCTGTTTTATATATTACCAATATGAACATCTGAAATAAATAATGTACGTGAGACATGGTTGGTAGAATTTCTAATAGATATGCAATATCTCCGACCTTCTCAAGAATATCAAATTGGTCTATTGACCTTGGAAAATTCAATCCATTGATTTTAAATATCACAACACTCATACATTGACTTATTTTTAGGAATTCCTTTTACAATAACCTCAAACTCCACTTTGCATTGATAATTATTAGTAATGAAATGCGGTCATATTTGGGTAGCCCAGGTAAGTTGTTGGATGATCTTCATGATTTATATGATTTCATCAAATATTTGTGTTCTAAAATCATATGTTTACCAAACTCATCCCACCATGATGTTGTCTACATATTTTCCCACAAATGGATTCATATGGTGACATTTTTATTCTTTAAAGGAATCAACTTTTTAAGAGAACTCAAATAGTGGAATATTTTTATCCCATAATTTTCTAAATTATATTGGGAATACTCTCGACACATCCTTTAATGTCTGAATGGTCCCCTCACATTGGCCATTGGGCCAGACTGATAAGCTGTTAAAAGTTCCACTCAGTTTTTATATCTAGTTGGTGAATTTTCCAAAAACATGGAGTAAAATCTATGATATTGATCAAATATAATCGATAATGGTACTATATGAAGACTCGTTTCATCTTTGATGTGTATCCTTGCATGTTGATTGATTGATAAGTCCTCTATAATCATAATTAAGTGATAATTAATTCTATGATAATCCTCAATGACCCATTTAGAATTATAAGGACCCATCCTTAAACATTACATAATATTTAATTATGTCATGAATTCACATTGAGGATCTTCTCAGGTTTAGAGTGATAGAGAATTAGGCCATAACTACAACATAAAAACTTGAATATTACATGTAAACACTACTACTCAGTATCCATTTTTCATAAAGTAAAAAATCTTAAATAGAAAAATGTCTTCTTCCATGTTTTAGACTACATTACTTTTCCTCAATCCCATCCTTAACCATAGTCATCTTTATGTCCTATTGAAATCAATTCAATAACCTGGGATGATCATAAAATGCTCAGTAAGGGTTATAAAAAAATGAATGAAAAATTTATCCCATCAATAAATACAAATCAATGAAACCATACTTTTCAATCATAACATACCTTACTAAATCATATGATTTTTTAATAACACAACAAAATCATAAATCATAAATGAAACTTATGAAATTCATAACATACATGCATTGTAGCTAAAAAAACTAAATAGGGAGTCACATTTTGAATCCCCATTAGAATATATTCCCTAAATATCTTAGGAGAAACATTAACATTTATCTCTTTCATTTTACCCAACGCATTAGAGAGCTATCTCATGATCACCCGCCCTATGTTTCTCACGGAACCACCCATATACGTAAAAAAATCCCAATAACCACACCATATTAATAAAACATAAAACACACATAAAACAATGTTAATATTTCCACATTCCAATCAAAATATATCATTTCATGATATTGACATAATAAATTCTTTATCAAACCATTTTTAAAACCATTTAAAACATTTAACAAAGCTATTTTTTAATCAAGGTGTCCCATTCCAATTTGATGCTTTTGAAATAAATTTTAATTAAAAAAATCAAATTCCATATTAAAAAATCCTTAAAAACTTTTTTAAAACAAGGAAATTAATGAGAAATATTTAGAAGAATAAATATTTCAAACATTATAAATGAAATTTTAGTTAATGTTCTCTTAACAAAATGAGAGACTCTTGAATAAAAATAATTGAGGAATAACATTGAATAGAAACATTATAATCTCATGAGAATAAAGTGGTTCATGATGTATTATGTCAAATTGAAGTATATACACCATATAATATAGAATTAGTGCATAATGACAATAAAGTCTTAATGGAATTTAAATAGAGACGAAATCCCTTATGAAAACTATATCTTTAGATTAAGGATAAAACAATTACATAATGATATGTGAAAAATATGAATACACTCAATATAAGTGGATATTAAGTGTGAAACAATCATAATTTATTCACACATATTCATATCATGACATATTGAAGAAGTATATGTTCTACCCAAAGAATTGAAACTTGGTGATGAAGTTCCCTTAATGAAATTTTACAGCCTAATGAAATCACATTAAAATTCAGAAAATGATTTTATGAGAGAGAAAAGGGTATCTAATAACATGGACATATAATTTACATAATTTAGGATATATAATAACATATCCCAACAAAATAAGATGTAAATTAAAAGACCTAACAAAAAGAAATCTGTTTAAAAAGAGGAGGGTGAAAGGTTCCATAACCGATTGGGTAACATACGAAACATAAAACCCATGAAAGAAGGATACCTTAATGAAGATGTAAATAAAAATAAATTAAATTATATTACACAAATATTACAATCATGGGTAGTACATACATCCCACAATGGGAATAGAGACAAATATAGCATGAATATAACGAGAATAAAAAGTCAGATAAAATCCCTTTACTACGTTGAAATCAATAGAGTATACAACAAAAAGTTAATCACCACCAAATGAATCATGGAACACCATTAATATAATGATGATAATGATAATATATATCAAATTTCTGTATATAATACACCACATTAAATGAATAAGTGTCGAATAATGGGAATCACAGGGAATTAAAAGTAAAATAAGAAATCGCATTACCTCATGGCCGAGTTGACTTGTCTGTTCCTTGTTATTCCTGAATAATAAAAATATGTTAATTTATACTTGATTAAGAAAATTTTTAAGTTTATTATTAATTTTATATCATTTATTAACATGTTATAAACATTATGTAATCATTTAAGTTAATAATGGTCATTTTGTCGATATTTTCTACTTGAGTAAAAAATGAACACCTTACAATTACAAGTTGTCCATGTGGTCAAGGGTACTTTATCTCCATAATTATATTAATGGTTTATATATCATATATATCATATATATCATATATATCATATATATCCATTATATATATGGATTTATAATATTACATAACATTTAGATGAATGAAATGAAATGCACAGTTCATGGAGATGGTAAGTCGTACGTACGCATGAACGTTACATTAATTTCTATTTCGTATTTTAATAGAATGAAAAAATAGATAAATAGTTATATTATAATTATACTATAATATAATATATAATTTCCTTAAATATATCCTTTATATGTCCCACATATTTCATGAACGAGTCATATCACTTTTTGGGGTTAGTAGTCCGCACTTCCTCAAATGAAATTATCACGTTTACCCGTAATGGAAACCATAAAGATATGATATAAATGAAAAAATAAAGAATAGTAAGAAAAAAATAAAAATAATATATATATATATATATAATATTTAAATAAATTTACATTATAATGGCCACCATGAGAGGCGGTAGGAGATATTGGAACAATCATCCTTTCGTGAGGCAGTAGTTCTCCGTCAACAAAAACAATACGTTCTTTACCCATTAGATGGAGGTGTGTTTTATTTTAGTTAAAATACATCTCATAAAAATAACCTAGTATATTAAGTATGCTATTTTTGTTATAAAATAAAAAAATAAAAAGATTTTATAGGGTTGAAGAAGTAAAATAAAACAAAAGGACTTCAGAGAAGACGTTACCTTTAAATTGGGTATCTTTCATTGTACTGAACCAAAAGGATTTCTTGATGTGCCTTCTGTCTATGGTAAGGCTTATAAGTGGAAGAGAGGGACCATGAGAGCTTATTTGGGCAGGTATTGGACGATCCATGGGGCTTCATAGGTGTGTGGATTGGGTTTGAAGTGGTGTCATTTTATAAGGGGGAGGGGCTCTTTAGGAATGTGTGAAAATATTATTTTATTATATAATGATTTTTGGTTTATAAAGATAAAAAAACTCATTAAAGTAGAAGATAAGGTGACTCATGGTTGAAATTTAATAATCCAATATGAATTGGATTGGGTTTTGATATTATTTTAATCATTATAATCTAATTTATTTAAATAATATAATAATGAGGCAAACACTACTTCATTAATGTGACATAAATAATTTAATTTATTTGGTCTCTAGAAATTATAAAAAAACCAAGATATAGGAATCCATTTTATCTTCCATATAATATTTATAGTCTAAATGATAACTTATATAAACCCATGTAAAAATTAATTTACTAAAATATATATGTTTATGTCATTTTTGTTTTAACTATAAATAAATTAATATAAAGGGACATTACCACTCTGAAGTGTTTCTATGGGGTCCCAAAATCAACCACATGATGCCCATAGTATGAAAAGTATTAACCTATAAGATTATGACACATGTTAGGGTAATTTTGTATTATTATTATAATATTTTGTTACATGTATTTACCAGATTTACCCTTTAATCATGGTAAATAAATGTTTTACTGAAATAAATATTCATAATGTCTATAAATAAAAGTTTCCTTTTTAAAAAATATGGACCACCTGATTCCTAATATGGAATCCATTTTTATAAATTTGAATCACAAAAGTGGAAAAATATAATTTAAAACTAATTCCCACTATCGAAACAAAAAACCTGTTTTTAAGAAATAATAACTATCAAAATATTGACACTTATTTATGTCCAATATCAAAGTGAAATTACATCCAATGGCCGTCATTCGATTAAATGGTAAAATCATAATCTAATTACACATTAAAAATAATTAAAAAAAATTATATCCTTATAAATAAATTATATTAAAAAGAAATTATGAATTAAAATATAATATTTTTCACTATTCATCAAAAAATTAATTTTATCAGAAAAATACGAAAATATTAACCAATGGGAATTTTTCTTTCCCAATTCTAAAGAAAAATTTTAGTTTGTAAAAATGAAAATATAAATGTGACCAAATCTATTTTTAAAGAGTGTTCTCCATCAAAATGTGGTAAATAATCCATTTTATGTAAATTATGCTTAAAATTAGATTCATTCACATTTAAACCTCTAAATTTTATTAGATAAATGTTAAAAAATTAAGAAAACATATATAATCAAATTTTATCTAGTTCTATTCATTACCTCAAATAAAAAAACTAGGCGTTAACTACCAATTAAAATAACAATATATTATTATTTTTAATTATGACTCAACATTGTGTGCAATATAAGACTTCAAGAAACTCATTGTTGTGTGTCAAGTACCCCCTTGAATATAAAATCCCCTTTAAAATTAATATTTAATTCAAAAATATTAATAAATATGATAATTTATTATTCTTTATTTCACTGTGATGTTACACCTTCCCTCCTTTTGGAAATTTTCTCCTCCCTATTTTAAAATAGGGCTTGGAAATTTCATTTAAAGTCCCACATCAGAAAAAGAGTTAATAAAATATCACATTAAAAGAAATAACTCCGAAAATAAACATATTCTTTATTCATATAATTATCTAACTAATAATAATTTTTCATACTAACCAGGGACATCACATAGCCCATGGTAGGCAATAAATCCTAATCGCACTTCCGTTCTGGGTTCTATTCCAGAAGCTTTTTCTGATGAAACGTGTTGTCACACGGTCTATGTGTTGTCCTTTTTCAAAAACTATATAATTTAATAAGACCCCCAATAAAGAGATAAATTCATTAAAAATAACCATAAAATATTTTAACCACAAAATTTATCTAATAACTTTCATTGGTCATCACAAAATGTATTAACCTCTAATTACCTCAAATTCAAGGATCATATAAACCCAAATTGTTCTTTATAACTATATCCACAAAATAAAAGTTAATCATTCCGTGAATAAAATTTTCATATATCAAACTTCAGGTTAACACATACTATAAAAATTATTCAAATGTAATCCCATCATCAAAATAGCCTTAATACATTTAAGAATTTCAACTTCCTAAATTCTACCATAAATCTAGAATTCTTCATATGTAGGCTTCTTACTCATTCAACATTCTTCATGATCAATTAACCATTCCTTTCTAACTTTTTATGAAATACTTATTTTCTACAAACAAAATCATTAATCATATCCTAAGATTTAAAAATTTCAAAACCACAACTAAGAAATAATTCACACCTTTCATTGGTCATTGACAGTTTCCTCATCCTCAATTGGATTGACATTAGAAATTGGTAAACATATATTTGTCTGATCCTTGTGATCTCATTCCGAAACATTCTTTTTAGGACATATTTATGCGTAGGGATTATGCAAAACACATTTAAAACATTCAATTGTTCCCTCAGAAAGAACTTCATTCCTTTTCCAGGAGATAGCTAGACGCAATGTTTTTTCGTGTAAGGTTATTGCTTAATGACCATCATTACCTAATTTAAAACATCATTCCATTCCTTTGAAGCATTTTAGTAGGTGTCTCATTCTATATAATTGACACATAGGTTTTTGAATATACTTACCTTTATGATTATCACCTGAACATCTGCAGGGATTTGTTTCTTGCATATATGATTCCATATAAAAACTGCCCAGGTTCAAGTGTTCAATCATGAATCCATAAAGGTGGTTGAGAATAACTATAATAGTTCTCACAACACATCCAATTTAATTTAGTTTCCCATTTATTAAACCATCACAGTTTTCTTCACATCCACTGTTACTTTGGTGCTTGCTATATACAACCATTTATTAAAACCAAAATGGTAAGTGTGAGTATATAAGTAAATCATCAGATAATATCTTATAAGGAGGGTAACTAATATTATATACTTATTCATGTTATCTTAAACTCATTCACTTTATCTAGAATAACTATGACTCTTTCTTAAATCCTTACCACTATGGTAATGTAACTTATGCTTAAAGAACACCTTAACCTCAAAAGTTATCTAAACCAACCTATGATACCAACTATAAGGACTTAACCTTAAACATTACATAATCTTTAATTATGTCAAGAATTCACATTGGGGTTCTTTCCATGTTTAGAGTATTAGATAACTAGGCCATAACTATTACATAACAGCATGAGTATTTCCTGTAGACACTACTACTCAGTATCCATTTTTCCTAGAATTAAAACTATTAAAAAGAAACATGTCTAGTTCCATGTTTTAGACAACATGAATTTTTCTCGATCCCATCCTTGACCCTATTCATCATTATGTCTTGTGGAAATCATTTAAAAAACATGGGATGAGCATAAACAGCTTAATAAGGGTTATATATTAAGAAAGGAAAGCAGTATCCCATCAATAAATACAAACCAATGAAACCATACTTCTCAGCCATAACATACCTTACGAAATATATAGATTTATAAATAACACACATAACTCATAAATCATAATGGAAACTTAAGGAATTCATAACATACTTACATTTTAGCTATCACAGCTACATAGGGTTCACTTTTGGAATACCCATCATAGTAGATTCGCTAATTCTCTTAGGAGAAACATTAACATTTACCTCTATTATGTTACCCAATGCATTGGAGAGTTATTTTGGGATCACCCGCCATAGGTTTATCACGCAACCACCCATATACGTAAACAATACCCAATAACCATAACATATTCATAACACATAAAAAAAATAAATCAATGAAAAAATTTCCACATTTCAATCAAAATATATCATTTCAATATATTTACATAATCAATGCTTTATCAAACCATTTTCAAAACCATTTAAATCATTTAATAAATAGATTTTTGAATCAAAGTGTCCCATACCACATTGATGCTTTTGAAATAAATTTTAAGTTCCAAAAATTTACATCCATAAAAATAAATCCTTAAAAACATTTTTGAATCATGGACATTAATGAGAAATATTTAGAAGAATAAAATTTTAAAACATTTAAAATGATATTTTAGTTAAATATTTTTTAACAAAATGAGAGACTCTTGAATAAATGTAATTGAGAAATGAAATTCAATCAAAAAATTATAATAAAATGAGAATAAATAGGCTCATGATGTAATATGTCAAAGGGAAGTATATACACCATATAATAGTGAATTGGTGGGAAACGACAATGGAGTCTCAATGAAATGTAAATTGAGACTAAATCTCTTATAAAAACTGTATCATTTGATTAAGGATAAATCAATTAAATAATAATGTGTGACAAATAATAATACAATCAATATAAGTGTATATTATGTGTGAAAAAATCATAGGTTATTCATACATATTCATTGCATGACATATTCAAGAAGTAGAAGTTTAACCTAAAGAATTGAAATTGGGTAAAGAGTTTCCCTTATAGAAACCTGACGGCCGAAAGACATCACATTAAAATTAAGAAAATAAATTGATGAGAAAGAAAAGGGTATCTCATAACATGGACATAAAATTTTCAGAATTTAGTATATAGAAGAAAATATCCCTACATAATAAGATGTAAATTAAAATACATATCAGAAATATGTCTTTTAAAAAAGAGGAGGGTGAAAGTTTCCCTTACCGATTCAGTAAAATATGAAACATACACCCAATGAAAGAAGGATACTACAATGAATATTTAAATACCAATAAATTAATGTATATTATATGATGGGTACAATCATGGGCAGTACATACACCATACAAACGAAGCAGTGAAAAATATATCATGTATCTCACGGGAATAAAAAGTGAGATAAAATACTTAATGATGTGGTAATCAATCGAGTCGTATTGAAAAGATTTAATAACCTTCAAATGAAATAAATAATTCATTGAATATAAATATAATCATGATTATATATATCAAATGGTTGTATAAAATACACCACATGCAAAAAATAAGTGGCGAACTATGGAAATCTCACAGAATTAATAGTGAGATAAGAAATCCCCTTACCTCGTGTCCGACATGACTTGTTTTTTCCTAGTACTTCCTGACTAATAAAGTTATGTTAATTTTTACATGATTAAGAACCATTTTAAAAATTATAATTCCTTATATATCACTTATTACCATTTTATAAACATTATGTAATCATTTATGTTAATAATCGTTGTTTTGTCGATAGTTGGAACTTGAGTAAAAAATGAACACCTTATAATTACATGTTGTCCATGTGGTCAAGAGTCCATTATCTCAAGAATGATATTAATGATTTTTATATCATATATATCATATATATCTAGTATATATATATGTATTTATAATATTACATAATAATTATATGTAATAAATGAAATGCACTGTTCAAGGAGACGGTAAGTCGTACGTACGCATGAACATTACTTTCATTTCGATTTTGTATTTTAATTGAATGAAAAAATAATGATAAATAGATATATTTTATTTCTAGTATAATATAATATATAATTTCATTAACTCCATCATTTATACATCCCATGTCTAGAATTAATGAGTCACATCACTTTGAGGGTGTGGTAGTCCGTACTTCCTCAAATGAAATCATCGCATTTACACACAATGGAAACCATAAAGGTATGAGATAAATGAAAAAATATAGTAGAATAATGATCAAATAAACATAATATATATATATATATGTCATAAATAAATATAGTTCCATCATAATGGCCACCATGAGAGGCGGTAGGAGATATTTGAACAATCATCATTTCGTGAGGTAGTAGTTCGCTCTCCATAGAAGCACTATGTTCTTTACCCATTACATGGAGGTGTGTGTAAATGTAGTTTAAATAATTCTAATAAAAAAACCAATTATATTTAGGATACTGGTGTTGTTATAAAATAAAGAAATACGACATGATTAGGGGGTTGGAGAAGTAAAATAAAAAAATAGGACTTAAGAGAAGACGTTACCTTTAAAATGGTTATCTCCCATTGGATTGAACCAAAAGGATTACTTGAAGCCCATTATGCATAAGGTAAGTATTTTAGGTGGAATAGAGGGATATTTAGAGCTTATTTAGGTAGACGTTGGATGAGCCAAGGGGCATGAGAGCTGTGAGGATAAGGATAGAAGTGGTGTCCTTTTATAAGGGGGAGGAGGGGATCTTTAGGATAATGTGGAAATATTATTTTATTATATAATGATTTTCAATTTAATAAAATCCAAAACTCATTAAAGTCTAATATAATATTACTCATGGTCAAAATAAAATTATCCAATAATAATTGGATAGGTTTTTGATATTGTTTTAATCTTTATAATCTTGTTTATTTAAAGCATTTATTAATGAGGTTAACAGTACATCATTATTGTCTCATAAATAATTTAATTTATATGATGTCTAAAAATTTAAAAAACATACAATGAGGTAGGAAATAGTTTAACATTTACATAGAATATTTATATTCTAATAGATAGCTTATATAATCCCTTTTAAAAATTAATTCACTAAAAGATATATTTTTATGTGTTTTTTGTCATTACATTAAATAAATTAATATAATGTGTCATTATCACTCTTAAGTGGATCAATTGGGTCCTAAATTCGACCCCATGATAAAAATTACTATACATTTATTAACCAATAGGAATAGGAAACCTGATAGAGTAATTTTATTATATTATAATAATATTTTATTACCCCTATTTACAATATTTACCTTATAATCATGGTAAATAAAAAAATTTCTGAAGTAAATATTCCTAATGTTTAGAAATAAGAGTTACCTATTTACAAAATTTTAACATCCTGATTCCAAATTTGGAATCCATTTTTACAAATTCAAAACACATAAGTGTCCAAAATTAATATAAAATTAATTATCGTTGTTAAAACAAAAAGTGTGTTTTTAAGAAATAATAACTATCAAAAGATTGGCACTTATTTCTGTCCAATTTCAAAGTGAATGTACTTCCAATGACTAACATTAGATTAAATGGTAAAAACATAATCTAATTACACTTTAAAAATAATTTGAAATATAATATAACCACATAAATAAATCATATTAAAAGGCAGTTATGAATTAAAATACAATATATTACACTATTTCACCAAAAAATGAATTTTATCATAAAAATACCAAAATTTTACCCAAATTGAATTTTGATGTCCCGATTCTAAAGAATAATCTTGTTTTGTAAAAGAGAACATATAAACATGACAAAAACTATATTTAATTTGGGTTCTCCCTCAAAAGGCGGTAAATCAACATTTTAATGTAACTATACATAAAATTAGATTCATTCACATTTTAAGCCTCTACATTTTATTAGATAAATGTAAAAACATTTAAAAAACATGTATAATCGTATTTTAGTTTGTAATATTTATTCTCACTATTAAAATGGCTTGGCATTAACTGCCTTTTAAAATAATAATATATTATTATTTTTTAGTAAGACTCTATATTGTGTTCAACATAAGACTTCAAAGAGACCCATTATTGCATGTTAAGTACGCCCTTGAATATAAAATCCCCTTTAAAATTAATATTCAATTGAAAAATATTAATAAACATGAAAATGTCATATTCCTTATTTTCCTTGGACGATACAATTATTTCCCTTAGATGTCTTTAGAAATCTAGGGACAAATTCCATAATTATGTTTTTCATATTTCCATGTAGGAATTTGTTATGGTTGTATTATTACCTCATTAATCTACATTTCAACATTAACTAGTTTTCATAATCAGAATGATGATGTATATTTTGTAACGACCCAAAGTGTTATTAATGGAAAATCCCTCTTGATCTTATTAAATGTCTCTTTATATAAAATGTTTTTATAAAACATCATATTCATTGGTTTTATGATATGAATTGTGACGGTTACTTTTATAGCCGTTGAATAGTGATCACATTATTAGTATAAATATAGGGCTTTAACACAGCCAATTTTTCTTAGACAAAGGAAGGGAGGGCCTCATCCAGTAGAATTTCCCCATACGAAGCCCATTTTCCGGATCTTGGATAAGAGGTGGCATCCTTGGGATTCTCTCTTGACCAAGCCCAAGCTGAGCTTCACCATGTCAAGCTTGAACATGACCGTCTATGGGAGAAGTGGAAGTTGATAGAAATTACCACTCGAGCGATGTTATCCGAGAAACCCCAAGAGTCTGTCACCATCGCACACCTTACCCTTAGGTCTTATGTGGCTGTTTAAAGGGGTTATGTAACTAATCGATAGTACTATGTTTATGTACATTATTTTATTTTAATATAATAATGAATAAACATTCTTTTCATTATTGATACATTGTAAATATTTTTTAAAGTAGAAATGGTGTTTTTAGTTATTATTTAATTAAGAAATCTATTTTATTAAATTAAGGATTTTTTAATTAAAAAAAATTTTAAAAAAATATTATTATTATTATTACTAGATTAAATTTATTATATATAAATGATCATATAATTGTATGAATGCAATTATAATTTTTATTAAGGTTTGAAAGCCATTTTTGTCAAAACCCGTGAATTTTCGATAAATGTTGGTTTTTATTTTAAAAGTGAAAATTAAAATATTTAGAAAATTATTTAGATAAAATATATGTTATTTATGGAATCAGGATGTTGAAATTGTCCAAAAGTGTGTTTTTCATAATTTTCTGAGACATCAATTATTTGAGTAAAAATTAAATACCATTTAAATATATAATGTGTTTTATGACATCATAATGACCCAATAGTGATGTAATAAAATACTATAATCTTTATGTTCGGCCAATATAAGTTTTACCATTAAGATAATGTGATTTTGGGTTTGTTTTACTTACTTTTCAAAGAATTAATGGACCCCTCATGACTTATTAAACACCTTGTCTTTTTAAATTAATTTCCATGGGAGGGTGACTCACCTACACATAAGAAACCCTAATATTTTAGGAATTTCGGACTTTGGCCTTATAAAATATTTTTTTCCTCTTCCCTTTTTCGAAAACCATGGGAAAAAACATGGGATGGTTTGTGGTTTGTATTAATTTAATATAAGGGGTCCCAAACCTAAATAATAAAGAATTCCCTAACCTTTCCTATATAAACCCTACCCAAGATCCCACTTCCTCCTCACTCAAAGCCTTTGGAGTTCATCCAACCTCTGCCCTACACTCTCTAGAATCCTACCAAGGTGCCCCAAGCTCCCAATAAGCCTCTCACAAGCCTCTCCCTAGCCTTTGGAAGCACACTTCCAAGTAAGGCTTTATTCTTCCTTTCTCATTTTTGCCAATTTTATTTAAGTTGTTTTTCCCTTTTATTTTCAATTATGAATTTTGGGGTATGGTTTTTCACCTCCATCATACTGTACTCTTTATGTTTTAATTATGGGAGTTTCCATATTCTCTCATTTAATGCCTCCCACGTACACCCGTTACTATGCCGAAATTCCAAAAGGAACTTCTCTCTCCTCATTTACCTTCAAGCAATACAAGTGTATCATGAATATAAATTCCATTAAAATTTTGGTACATGTATCTATATGACCTACTTATTGTCCATTACATGTAAATATGATGAGGAACCCCTTTCTATCTCATCAATAATTTTATGAATTCTTACGTCACGCCGTTACACTGCAGAAATTACACCGATTTTCTAAGCCAATGCCATTGTGTAATGAATACCATGCCCATTTCTCCATCTAGGGTATTCACCATTATGCACATTTACTTACTTATTATAAAGTTTCATGTATGAATTCCACATTACTTCATCGTGGAAAAATCATTATGTTTTATGAATCCATGTTTTAGGATCCATGTGGCACACTTATGCATGAAATGAAATGTTTAAGAAGGGTGCGCCCTTATAGCACTCTAATGCATTGGGTAATGTATAGTATCATGATACATCATGTGAAATGAGTGTTGAATCATTATAATTCAAGTGCAACGAGGGTTTACTCGTGCTTTATGTGCAATGAGGATTTACTCATTCTCCATGTGCAAGGATCCTTGACTCATTCTAATTCCATGTTAAGTGTTATTGCCACATTTCCATGTTATGATTAACATGCTTTATCATGCCTTTATGTTCATGGTTTTCTTATGCTCTATTTATATGCCTATTATCTATCATGTATTGTACTCCTCATGTTATTTCATGTGTACTCCCTTACTGGGATTTGTAGTTCACCCTTTTCTTATACATGACCTCAAGTTATCCCATGCAATGCTAAGTACGAAGGAATGTAGTGGTCATGTAAAGGATGTTTTCAATAAAGATGTTGTATTTCATGTTTTACGTTTTTATATATTGATCCTAAGCCCCAAATCCACTAAACCTCTCCATCTTCTTTGTTGTATCAAGTGATGTTTTATGTAATAATTCATGTTTAAGTTGTAATAAAAAGAAGGGTTGTCATAGTTGGTAACAAAGGATAGGTTTAGTTATTTTTGGGATTAGGATTAAAAAATCTTAGTACAGCCTTAGATACAAGAATAATTATAATAACAAAATCCATATGATTTGGTAAGTACTGAGTAAGTGGTTTATCAAACAAATACATCCCTGTCTGGATACGAGTAGGTAGAGACGGCTCTGGCATAGATGTATCCTAGGGGTAAAACCCAAAAACACCGCTTTGATCTAGACTCATACGAGAAATGGTGCACGACAATGCGCTTTGCTGCACACATGGTTATGACACTCCTGGGGGATATGTTTTGATAAATTCACAATTTTAGTATTAACCCTTATTAAGTGAATTAACAAAAATGCCCCGAAGAATATATGTTAGAAAGTAGATCATGAAAATCCTAGATTGAAGCCTATAGACTCATGAGTAAAGGAAATAAAAGTTTATTTATAAGTCATTAACTATTGTCCTTGGATTACCCTCTATGTGTTACCCCTAACATTCCTCTTCTTCCAGCCAATGGCCAGTAATAGGAGGACTCGGGCTAACAACCGAGGTGAAGATCAGTGTGATGACTGTACTGATGAGATGCACATTCCAATGGGAGCGGGAATCGCGAACTTTGTCATAATTATCTCTCAGATAACTCAAGAATTGAATAGAATCACAGTTCAAGAGGAACTTCCAAACCCCCCTAAGAATGAACAAGTCACTATCGAGAGCTTCAAGAGACAAAGGCCTCTTACATTTAGCGGATCATCTAATCCCACGATCACTGAACAATGGATCATCTTCATTGAAAAGATCTTATCCATCCTTCAATTTTCTGAACAAGAGAAGGTTCTCCTGGAGGCTTATCGTATGGAGGGTGAAGCTGATAAATGGTGGACATTGATCAAAAATACGAAGCATGAGCAAGAGTTCGAGGCATTGGAATGGAAGGATTTACGAAAGATGTTTTTCGATAAATATTTTCCGCGCACCCTCCGGCTTAAGATAGAAAGGGACTTCCTTTCCCTAATGAAAAAAGATGAAGAATCTGTTGGAGAGTACGAGAAAAAATTCACAAGGCTTGCACGATATGCTTCTGGCATTGTCATTACCCCCGAATGCAAGGTTGACCGCTTCTATGGTGGGATGAATCCTAGCCTGCAGAAAGCATTAGCGATCCGTGACTTCAAAAGCTATGAGGAAATTGTCCGATGTGCCCCCAAGGTCGAAATGGAGATCAGAGAATCACAGGGGTATCATGGGGATAAGAAGCTTAAGGTGGACTTCAATGCTGGTGGTCCGATGGATAATTCCAATGGTGCTAAGAAGACCAAGAACCCCACTTTCAAATAGTGCGGAATGAAGCACCATGGAAATTGCCTTAAGGGGATGAGGAAATGCTTCATGTGTGGAGGAGAAGGGAACCTAGCTGTTAACTGTCAGCAGGAAAGACCCACGGCTGCGACAGAGGAGAGGAATGCTCCGTTCAAACCTCAACGCATTTTTCATTACTACAAATGCAAAGAACCAGGTCATTTTTCAAATCAGTACCCTAATCTGAGGGTTTTCGAAGACAACCAACAACCTCCAAGGCAGTAAGGAAGAGCTTTTTCCATGACTTCTACCGAAGTGAACCATGACAACGAAGTGGTGATAGGTACTCTAGTTATTCATTCAAGAATAGTGAACGTACTTTTTGATTCAGGTTCTACGTATTATTTTATACCTCGAATGTTTAGTACAACAATCCCACCACCACGACAAATCATGGAAGTGAAGATGTTGGTGAGTACGAAAAATGGGGTAATCATTGCATCCAATGAATATAAGTCCTCCACTGTTATAATCTATGGATTTAATTACCCGGTGAACCTCGTTATACTCCCTCTGGTGGAATTTGATGCAATTCATGGCATGGATTGGCTTTCCTTATATAGAGCCAACATAAATTGTCGAGAGAGGGAAATCACACTCCATATGGAGAATCAACCCCCCGATTCTTTACAAGTGTAAGGAGGGAGATGAATCTCATTTAGCTCCATCATCTCAACCATGGATATTACTGCCTTATGAGCACGAGTATCTGTCTAAGATGATTGAGTCCAAGGAAGAAACCATCTTTGAAGAAATTCCTATTGTGAGGGAATTTGCTGAACTGTTTCCTAAGGAATTGCCTGGCCTTCCTCCTAGAAGGGATGTTGAAATCTCAATTGAACTTATACCTGAGGCTTTAACAATATCCTAGACGCCATATAGAATGGATCTTGTAGAGCTTGAAGAGATGAAGAAACAACTATAGGAGAATCTAGATGAAGGGTTTATACGCCCAAGTTCTTCACCATGGTGTGCACCAGTCCACTTTGGAAAGAATAAGGATGGGTCAATGCGGCTTTCCATCGATTATCGTGAACTTAACAAAATCATGATAAAGAACAAGTAACCTCTCCCAATAATTGATTACTTTTTCGATCAGCTGCGTGGAGCACAATTATTCTCCATGTTAGATTTGCGGTCGGGATATTATCAAGTAAGGGTGAAGAAGGAAGATGTCCACAAGACTGCTTTTTGTACAAGATACAGGCACTATGAATTCATAGTAATGTCTTTCAGACTCACCAATTGTCTATCAATATTCATGTAATTGATGAACATAGTCTATAGATATTACCTAGACAAATTTTTGGTAGTCTTTATATATGATATTATAATATACTCCCAAACTAAGGAGGATCATGAGGAGAATTTAAAAACTTTACTAGAGACTTTGCGCAAGGAGAAGCTCTATGCAATGTACAAAAAGTGTGAGTTCTGGTTGAAGGAGGTATCATTATTGGGCCATATCATCACAAGCAATGGGATATCTGTGGATCCCTCTAAAACAGATGCAATTGAGGGATGGCCGAGGCCAACATCGCTAACAAATATCCGTAGCTTCATGGGGTTTGATGGATATTATCGACAATTTGTGAGAAATTTCTCACGATTTTCCAACCCTCTTACCAAGCTAACACAAAAGGGAGTAATTTTTTCATGGAGTGATGAATGTGAAAAAAATATTCAAGGATTTGTAAAGGAGGCTTATCACTACGCTCGTGCACACTTTACCCACAAGTGGGGAGCTTTTTGTGGTATTCAGTGATTCTTCGAAGAAGGTCATATGATGTGTGATGATGAAGAATGATAAAGTTATATCCTATCTCTCGAGGAAGTTGAAAATCCATGAGTGAAACTATCCAATGCATGATCTGGAGTTGGCGGGGGTGATCTTTGCCTTGAAAATATGGAAACATTATCTCTATAGAGAGAAATGTGAGATATATACTGACTATTAGAATCTTAAATATATATTCACAGAGAATGATCTTAATATGCGCCATAGAATATGGATAGATCTCATCAAGGATTATGATTGTTCAATCCATTACCACCCTGGGAAAGCAAACAAGTTGGCAGATGCCCTAAGTAGAAAGGATCCATCGATTCTATCAATGATGAGAATTGAGAAGCATCCAATCTTCTTAGACTTGATAAAGATGGACATGGGATTCATAGAGAAGGGGAAATCATCAATACTTTCACAAATGATTGCTCAACCGTCTCTTTTGGAAAGATTAACGGATGCTCAAAAGGATGATGTGGGAAATCAAGAAAATGTGGGAGCTATCGAAAAAGGGAAATCCTCGGAGATTAATGTTAATGAAGAAGGAATTGTGCGGCTTGAGAAAAGACTATGTGTTCTATCAATTAAAGAGCTGAAGAAGGAACTTTTGGATGATTCACATAGTTCAAATTTCTCTATTCACCCAGGGAGCACAAATATGTATCGAGATCTCCAAGAAAACTTTTGGTGGGATAATATGAAGAAGGAGATTGCTGAATATACATCAAAGTTCCTCGTGTGTCAGCAAGTGAAGGCATAGAGGCAAATGTCTAAGGGGATGATGAAACCATTTCCCATACCAGAATGGAAATGGGAAAACATCACCATGGACTTTTTCACCGGACTTACAAGGACATCCAATGGCAACAATGCAATCTGGGTTGTTGTGGATTTTCTTACAAAGACATCACACTTCATTTCTATTTGGGAGTATTTCTCATTGGATCAACTGGAACTGATATATATCATGGAAGTGGTAAGGTTTCATGGAGTACCACTATCTATTGTGTCTGACCGAGATACAAGATTCACCTCTATGTTTTGGAAGAGACTTCAACATTCTCTAAATACTAAACTGAACTTCAGTACGGCCTATCATCCTCAAACTGATGGCCAATCTGAGCGGACTATCCAAACACTTGAGGATATGTTGAGAGCATGCTTAATGGACTTTAAAGGAGGATTGGATCAATATCTTCCTCTGGTTGAGTTATCTTATAATAACAGTTTCCACTCGAGCATCGAAATGGAACCATATGAAGCCTTTTATGGGAAAAGGTGCAGAACACCGGCATGTTGGGATGGGTTCGGTGAACATAAGCTACTTGGACCAGAAATGGTCGAGGAAATGGTGGAGAAGGTGAAAACCATTCAGCAGGATATCAACGCATCCCAAAGTTGATAGAAGAGTTATGCAGATAATCATCGACGAGACCTTGAGTTTAAAGTTGGAGACAAGGTTTTTATACTTATATCTTCGTGGAAGAAGGTCATGAGGTTTCGAAATAAAGGGAAGTTAAATCCAAGGTACATCAGCCACTTTGAGATTCTTGATCATGTTGGGTTTGTGGCCTATCGACTAGAACTTCCACCAACTATGGCCAAAGTACATGATTTCTTTCATTTATCCCTCTTAAGAAAGTACATAGCGGACCCTTCATATGTAATCTCTTATGAGGTGGTACAATTGGAAGACGGTCTTTCTTATGAGGAGAAACCAGTGATGATCTTAGATCGTAGAGAAAAAGTTCTACGAAATAAGACAATGCCCCTCGTCAAGGTGTTGTGAAGAAACCAAAAGTTTGAAGAAGAAACATGGGAATCAGAGGAAGTGATGAAGCTGAGTTACCCACATCTGTTTTAATGTGGGAAAAGTAAAATTTCGAGGGTGAAATTTCTTAAGGGGGAATATTGTATTGATCCAAAGTTTCATTAATGGAAAATCCCTCTTGATCTTATTAAATGTCTCTTTATATAAAATGTTTTTATAAAATGTAAACTTCATTGGTTTAATGATAAGAATTGTGACCATTACTTTTATAGCCATTGAACAGTGATCACATGATTAGTATAAATATAGGGCTTTAACACATCCAATTTTTCTTAGAGAAAGGAAGCGATGGCCTCATCCAGTAGAATTTCCCCATATGACTCCCATTTATTAGAGCTTGGAAAAGAGGTGGTGTCCTTCGTCTTTACTCTTGACCATGCCCAAGCTAAGTTTCACCATGTAAAGCTCGAACGAGGCCGTCTACGGGAGAAGTGGAAGTTTATAGAAATTACCACTCGAGCGATGTTATCCGAGCCACCCCAAGAGTCTGTCACCATCACACACCTTACCCTTAGGTATTATGCGGCTGTTTTAAGGGGTTATGTAACTAATCGATAGTACTATGTTCATGCACATTTTTTTTGTATATAATAATGAATATAATTTCTTATCATTATTGATACATTGTAAATAGTTTTTAAAGTAGAAATGGTGTTTTTATTTATTATTTAATTAAGAAATCTATTTTATTAAATTAAGGGATTTTTGAATTAAATAATATTTTAGTAAAATATTATTATTATTATTATTATTAGATTAATTTTATTATATATAAATGATCATATAATTGTATGAATGCAATTATAATTTTTATTAATGTTTGAATGCCATTTTTGTCAAAACCAGTGAATTTTCGATAAATGTCAGTTTTAATTTTACAAGAGAAAATTAACATATTTTAAAAATTATTTAGATAAAATTTATGTTATTTTTGAAATCAGGACGTTGAAATTATCCAACAGTAAATTTTTCATAATTTTCTAAGACAGTCAAATTTTTGAGTAAAAATTAAATACCGTTTAAATATATAATGTGTTTTATGACATCATAATGACCCAATAGTGATGTAATAAAATACTATAATATTTATGTTCGGCCAATATATGTTTTACCATTATGATAATGTGATTTTTGGTTTGTTTGGCTTACTTTTCAAAGAATTAATGGACCCCTCAAGACTTATTAATCAACTTGTATTTTTATGTTAATTTCCATGGCAGTGTGACTCACCTCCACATAAGAAACCCTAATATTTTAATAATTTCCGACTTTGGACTTATAAAATATTGTCTTCCTCTTCCCTTTTCCAAAAATCTTGGGCAAAGACCCATTGATGGTTTGTGGTTTGGATTAATTTAATATAATGTGTCCCAAACCTAAATAATAAAGAATTCCCTCACCTTTCCTATATAAACCCACCCAAGCACCCACTTCCTCCTCACTCAAATCCCTTGGAGTTCGTCCAAACTCTTCCCTACTATCTCTAAAATCCTACCAAGATGCCCCAAGCTCCTAATAAGCCTCTCACAAGCCTCTCTCTAGCCTTTGGAAGCACACTTCCAAGTAAAGGTTCTTTCTTCCTTTCTCATTTTGTCTAATTTTTTTTAAGTTGTTTTCCCCTTTTAAATTCATTTACGATTGTTAGGGTATGGTTCCACAGCTCCCTAATACTTTAATATTTATTTTTTAATGATGGGATACCCCTTTCTCTCTCATTTAATTCCTCCCAGGTACACCCATTACTATGCCGAATTCTGAAAGGAACTTCTCTCTCCTCATTTACATTCAAGAAATACATTTGTATCATGAATCTAAATTCCATTAAAATTGTTGGGACATGTATCTATATGACCTACTTACTTTCCATTACATGTAAATATGATGATTAACCCCTTTCTCTCTCATCAACCATTTTTTTGAATTCTTTTGTCACGCCGTTATGCTGCCGAAATCGCACCGATTTTTTAAGCCAATGCCACTGTGTAGTGAATACCATGCCCATTTATCCATCAAGGGTATTCAACTTTATGCACATTTACTTATTGATTATAATGTTTCATGTATGAATTCCACATTCCTTCATCGTGGAATAAATGATTATGTTTTATGAATATATGTTTTATTATCCATGTGGCACACTTATGCATGAAATGAAATGTTTAAGAAGGGTGCGCCCTTATAGCACTCCAATGCTATGGGTAAAGTATAGTATCATAATACGTCATGTGAAATGAATGTTGACTCATGAAAATTAAAGTTCAATGAGGGTTTACTCGTGCTTCATGTGCAATGAGGATTTACTCATGCTCCATGTGCAATGAGCCTTGGCTCATGCTAATTCTAGGTTAAGTGTTGTTGCCAAATTTCTGTGTCTTAATTATCATGATTTATTATGCCTTTATGTTAATGGTTTTCTTATGCTCTATTGATATGCCTATTGTCTAACATGTATTTTACTAATCATGTTATTTAATTTGTACTCCCTTTCTGGGCTTTATAGCTCACCCTTTTCTTATGCATGTCCTCAGGTTGTCCCATGCAATGCTATGTACTAAGGAATGTAGTGGTCATGTAAATGAAGTTTTCAATAAAGATGTTTTATTTCATGTTTTAAGTTTTTATGTAATTATCCTAAGTCCCAAATACACTATACCTCTCGATCTTCTTTATTGTATCAAGTTATGTTTTATGTAATAAATCATGTTTAAGTTGTAATACAAAGCAGGGTTGTCATATATTCAGTGATCTCCATCTTCTTATTGTACCACCAATACTGTTATCAGAGAACTTGATGCCTCTTTGTTCACCCAAGGTGAATATAGAAGGTCCAACAATGTGAATAATTCAAAAATAAACATCTATATCTCATTTGGGAAAGGATTGATGATGTCCCTTCCTTAGTAATTTCTATATCCATACTTTTCTTATACAAGATGATTGTATCAATCTCAATTATCATCTTTGATAAATTTCCAGTATCCGTTATACTATGAGTGTATGCCACTTTGTATTCCTCAGAAGGATGATAGTGGATTGAGTAGTCACAATCCCTGATAATTTCTAACTATCATTAATGGTTAATATTATGATCGTTTTATGTGATTATATATTTGAACCTCTCATGACTAGTGTATATCTAATTCTTATCACAATATAGATAGGGTTTCCATGTTTTCAACATAAGGATCACATATAAAAACTCCAGATCCCGTATGTCAATTTTTTCCATGAACATTCAACAACCATGGAATACATTCTACGACATTATCATTTCACATTAGTAAATACTATAAGACCATATTTGAATAATAAATGTATAAAACAATGAGTTCTTCACATTTGGGTGGTGTTGTCAGAACCCAGTTCTTATATTTTGATGTACGGGTTTCTTCTTTTCTCTTTTCCTTAAGTGTTTTTGCAAAAATAAGGAAAATGGGGAAAAATCCCAAATGTTGTGGGTCCACACCATGTACTTTTCCACATGTCATGTACTTTGGACGTGTGGGATGAGTACATAGGGTGTGTAGCCCTGTCGGAGATGAAGGGTCTTAAAATTGACTACAAGCCATGTAGTGGGTATTTACACGCCATGTAGTCAGTGGACAGATGAATAGTAAGGCGGTGGAAGAATCCACCATCTGAGAAACAGTACACGTCGTGTGTTCAGGAATACATGCCATGTACACATGTCGACGGATGAACATTGCGATGGTGAGAAATATAGCCACCAAAGGAACAGTTCAAATAGAAAAGTACATGGCGTTTAGTAAACAGTACATACTGTGTAGTTGTTTTTTTTTCTTAAAATGGGTTGTAGCCTCCCATGTTCACAGATTTGGCATAGAACCGAGGAGGGCTTTGAAGAGACGGCCGCAACTTTGGAGATCACCCGATTGAGCACCGATAATCCGATTCCGCCTTCGTCATACTTTTTGTAACCATACAAGTAGGCCCTCCCCTCACCTTAAGCCATTCATACCAATTTTTTCTCGGGGTGAAAGTTATTTTAGTTTGAACGGGTTTTTTTCACCTCAAATCTACGTTGTTCTTGGATGATTCGAGGAGCATCGTTCGTCTATATCCATCAAGGGAGATTGAGGTAGGTGTCTTGGTGTTTAAATTACAACTAATGTGCGTTTATGTGTACCATTGTGCTACGAACCCATGTTGGGGTGTCGTGTGGATGAGGCCTTGGCTGTTTTGAATACCTATAATTGTAAAGGTAATTAAATGAAATTGTAAAACTGCTGTTTGAGATCACTGCTTGGATCCAAGACCACCCCGGGGGTGTGTTCCTCTGTTTAGCCGTTTGTCCAGGATACCTGAGGGTATGCCTTGTTTATATGGTGCATTACTTTTTCCTTGAGAGGAATTGTGTATAAATTGCACGTTTAGGCTTTGGGATCGGACCGGTTTCTTGCACCTGTGGGCAGTGTTCTTTTATCATGAGGGCATGGTTTGTTTAGCCTTAGGGAAATGTACTACTTAGCTTGAAGGAAACGTTCTATTCCGCATGAGGAAAACACTTATTATGCCTAAGGGTAGTTATTTTTGTGCCTGAGGGAGACACATCATACACCCGAGGGAAATATTCGATAGCCTAAGGGCAAGCCTGAAGGTGCGGTTCTACTATATTAGCCTGAGGGAAATATTATGATTGGCTCAAAGGGCTTGGTTTTTATGAGAATATAATGTTATTAAATTGAATAGTTAAATGAATAATAAAATGTAAATAAAACTGGTAAAGTTAGTTACTTTATAGTACGACTTCATTTATTGGATTTACTACTGCACACTCTTGTTGCATTTTTTCACACAGTTGGGCATGAACCTTTGGTGGGTGCTTAATGGGATTTATTTCTCACACCCTGTTTGGGTCATGTCTTCATCCCAAACATATTATCTTCCTGCATTTGTTGATAGGGGAAGGGGTCCCTATACAGGTACATGACTGTTTCTGAGGAGTAGGGGAGCATGAGAGCGAGCATAGGCTCATGATGCTACCAGATGTTCAGTTTTTTTCTGTTTTACCTGTACTTCCTATTGTATTATATTGAACTGTTGTGTAATATGTTCTGACTGTTTTCTTAGAACTAGAGACATGTTTCATTATTATCTATATAGCAGCTGGTTATCTTTTACTACAGTTGTTCATGTCTGTTGTGTATTCTTTATTGCTTTCGTTGTTGTTGTATGATATTTATTTTATTCCACTACACTACATTTTGACAAATGGGGTCATATTTTTCCCACTATCATACCTGGTCCCTCGCTGCTAGTCGGATGCCTCTGGTTTTTGGGAAAATGCGCATGAGGTCATGTGACCAACCGGGTTTGGGGAACCCGTTATGTGGCTTCTAGAACCGGGACATTACAAAGTGGTATCAGTGGAGTTATTTTCATTGACTTACTATTTGGATCCATAGTCAGGGATAAGATGGAAATGGTGGTTGGTAATAAGCTATGCCCTGGAGTAGCTAACCCATGTACAGGTAAAATCCAGTCTAACTCAGTTATTGCAATTATTTTCATTTTTCATGTTTTACAGTTGGTTTCATTATCACTATTGGGTGATGCACTTGTGATTGTACTATTTATATTTTATTCTGGGGTTCTATTTAGTTGTATCCCGATGAGATAAGGGTATTCAATCTCATGCATAATTTAGGAACATGATAGAAATCGCATGACATTCATAGTTCCATGTCAGGTAGGTGCATTAGAACTTGTATGTTGTTCTGATATTTGTTTTTCTAGAAAAGATTGATATTTTGATAGCTACTTTGATAAATACCTGCTATGTGATAGGGTATTTTCATGTGAGTCTGTTGATAGAATGGATACCAAAATTTGGTTTTTGGGGAGTATGGGCCCTCAACGACCAGAATTTTGAAGATCATTGACTGTTTAACTTGTTATAACATATATAAGATGGAAAACATTGATTCCTGGGGAGTATGGTCCCTCAAGGGTCGGAATATGGCACTTAGATGATGTTCATTAGTATTTACTGGGTTCAAGAGTAGTTTCAGAGGCTTACTATTTGGAAAACCCAGGATACACGCCGTGTAGTTCCATAGACCCATGCCGTGTGTTCTTATGTTTGGGAAGAAAAGAAAACTTTTTGAGTACACGCCATGTACCTTAAGTACGTGCTTTATAGTCCCTTCCCATCACATAGACTGTGTGGGCAGGGACACATGGAAGGGAAATGGATGGGGAAAACGCATCGTGTACCAGATGTACACGGTGTGTAGTGTTGACTCAGAGTCCGCCCATGTAATTAACAACACGGATGGAGGAGACCTTAAGAAATACACGTCGTGTACACTATGGAACATGTTGTGTAGTCTGGCCTAGGGACCAAACCGTGTAACTAACAACATGAGTTGATGTTACCTCTTCTTGAACACGCCATGTACCTGTTGGACATGCCATTTAGTCCTTACCGGTGGGAGACTGTGTGGACTTAGCCGTGTGGCTAGGGAAAATCGGTGGTATACACGCTGTGTGCTAGTGTAACACACCATGAAGTATTATCCGAGTAGTTGGCCTTGCCATGAACAACACGAGAAGTTGGAAAGGTAAACCATACATGCCGTGTAGATGTCATACATGCCGTGTATTCTTGTTCAGAAGTGAGGCATCGGGCTTAGCAGTGTAGAAGGACCCGTGAAGGGGAAGAGAAGTCATGTACACACCGTGTAGTTAGTATACATGATGTGCAGTCTTGTTTTTCAAATCATGAAATTCCTTCTTCCTCCTGTTCCCTTTTTGGTCCCCTAGAATTTTAGTCTTTGAAAATATTGATCTAAGGTGTGTGTTTGACCTTGTAGAGTCATGCCGCCGAGAAGATCACGTGTTTTTCTGCAAGAGAGTAGCAATGATTATACTCCAGAGATGGTAGGCCATGGGATACCAGTGAATACTCTAGCAGAGCCATATGCGGTACCAACCATTTTACCGGACACAGGCGCAGAGGCGCAATTCCGTGAAGGCTTTATGCGGTTCATGCAGAGCTTTCAGGGAGCACCGTCAGCTCCCACATCTATGGCTGAGCTGACTCATATATTCTAGCAGCAGCATACACCTAAGTTATCAAGGGATGTAGGATCACAAGCTACGGAGTCTTGGATGGGGTCTATGCAGACTATTTTCGAGCATCTTAAGATGCCTCCAGGGCGGAGGGTCAAGCTCAAAACTTATATGCTGCGTGATTCCTCCAAGAGGTGGTGGGATGTTACCACTCAGACAGAGCATCATAGAGATATGGCGTGGGGAGATTTTAAAATATCCTTCAATGAATTCTTCTTCCCAGAGATGCTGAGGGTAGATAGAGCTCAAGAGTTCATGAATCTGTAGCAAGGCTCTATTTTGGTGATGGATTATTCTGCTCGTTTCACCGAGCTTCATCGTTTTTCACCCATTCTGCTGGGTGATGAGACATTGAGGGCTTAACACTTTTAGGATGGTCATCGATATGAAATCCGAGCATATTTAAATATTTTCAGGTTGCCTATAGTACATGCTATTGTGAACCAGACACTTATTACATAGAGGAACCATCATGAAGCTAGTGGTGCATGGCAGGGCGGTTCAGCACTAGTTTCTGGTACTATTTCTACCAGGAAAAGGAACCGACAGATGGATTTCTCTCACAGTGGTAGTACTGGAAAAGAGATTACTTTAGGTGGCCTGGTCAGGTGCTACTAGTGTGGTAGAGAGGGGAACAAGAGATCTCAGTGTACACGAGACCCTGTGGAGTGCCGATCTTGCGGAAAGATAGGTCATCTACAGCGCTTTTGCAGGGCATTTGTACTAGTGGATGGTGAGAGGGGTTCTTGCAGACTCCGCATACAGGAGGAGGACCATCAGCTTATTACCAGTCAGGGAACTGGGATATGTATGGATGTATAGGCAGAGGTGGTGGTCGTGGTCATGGTAGCCAGAAACCAGGATCGCAGAGGCAGCAGGGCGGGACAGCTTAGGGTAGCCAGGCTGTGTCACAGGGCCACGACACTGGACATGCATATGCAGTGTAACAGACCTTACAAGAGAAGAATCCCGGACCTTCTACTATCAGAGTTACTATTCTAGTAGGTTTTTCTTATCTTATTTACTTTTCGATATGGCTGCTACATATAGCTTTATATTTGTGCCCGATGTGGAGATCCTTGGGCTCTGTGTTTCTTCTTCTTCTGCTGTTATGATGCTAGACACTCCATTGGGAACTAGAACGTCATGTGTGCGTCATTGCAAGGAGTTCCCCCTTGAGGTTGGAGGGTGTCAATTTCTATGGGACCTCTATGTCATAGAGATGATGTGCTATGATGTCATTCTCAGGATGGATTGGTTGGTTCCATTTGAGCCTTTGTAGACTGATATCGTCGCAGGGTGCGGTTCACGTCACCAGAGGGCAGAGAGTTTCTATAAAAATGGGAATGGGATGTTCAGGCGAGTCGAGCTGGACCAGAGCAGCGTGGGAGAGCTGGTGTGATAGCCTAGATTGGAAGTTTATATCTGGATGATTAAGGGACTTGTCAGAAGGATTTCCCTTTAGTGGTTGATCGTTTCAGGGATGTCTTCTCGGATGACTTTTCAGGTCTACCTCTGGATCCATAGGTGGATTTCTCTATTTATATTGTACCAGGAGCAACACCGGTGTCCATTCCTCTTTATAGGATGACTACACCTGAGTTACAGGAGCTCAAGAGGTAGTTATACGAGTTACAATTAAACAGTTTTATCTGACCCAATACTTCTCCTTGGGGTTCATCGACCCTCTTTGCGTAGAAGGAATATGGTACCCTCAGAATTAGTGTGGATTATCGGATGTTGAACCAGTTGATGGTCAAGAAACAATATCCCTTATCGAGGATTGACAGAATTTTCTATAAAATTCGTGGAGCATGAGTTTTCTCGAAGATTGACTTGAGAACATGATATCATTAGCTGCGCAGGAGACCATCGGAAATACCGCTTACAGATTTTTAGAGTAGATATGGTCAATACGAGTACTTTGTGATGCCATTTGGACACGTGAATGCATCAACAGTTTTCATGGATCTGATGAATCATGTGTTCCTTCTTTATCTGGATTATTTTGTGTTAGTATTATTGGATGATATCTCTGTCTAATCTCACACTCGACACGACCATGCCACCCATATTGAGATCGTCCTTTGTATACTAAGAGAGCATCAACTATATGATAAGCTCTCAAAGTTTCACTTTTGGATAGAACAAATACACTTACTGGGTCATATAATCTTAGAGGTAGGAGTTATAGTAGACCCTTAGAAGGTGAAACCAATAGTTTCCTGGGATCCTCCTAAGAATGTGTTTGAGATACTGAGCTTATTAGGGCTGGTTGGTTTCTACAAATGCTTCATCCAGGACTTCTCCCTCTTGGCAGCACCGTAGATGGGTTTGACTAAAAAGGGTGTGAAGTTCATTTGGACAGAAGCTTGCGAGACACCCTTTCAGGACCTGAAAAGAAGGTTGACATCAACACCAGTCCTGATACATCCATATTATGGGAAGAACTATACAGTTTACTGTGATGCATCAGGTATTGGGAAGGGATCAGTGTTGATGCCGGGCGACCGAGTTGTTGTGTACGGGTCTCGGCAGATGAGGCCACATGAAAGTAATTACCTGATGCAGGATCAAGAGTTGGATGTAGTTGTTCATGCATTGTGCTTTTGGAGAAATTATCTCTTGGGAGAGCATTTTGTGGTTTTCACTGACCATAAAAACCTAAAATATAACATTAATCAGTGCGAATTGAATCTGAGATATCGAAGGTGGGTTGAATACCTCTTATACTTCGACATTGAGATTTCTTATACACCTGGTAAAGGTAATGTAGTAGCTGATGCACTGAGCAAGAGGACTCAGATATAGGAGGTGCAGGAGGCCAGTGGTGAGTGGTAGCTTACAGATTTGTTCTATAAGATGCATTTAGTGTTTCATGATAGTCAGGGGAAGACCTATCTTTCTGATTTAGCTGTGACTTCTATCCTTTTGGATAGAGTGAGGATGAGATAGCTATCTGATTCAGAAGGCCTAGGTCTACGGGAGTCGGGGGAAAGTAAGGACCCTTCTCCTGGATGGACGATAGGAGATGATGAAATTATGTGTTTCCATGGACGAGTGTGGGTTCTATGGGATATAACGAGGATTTGATGCGGGAGTATTATGATTTAGCATGGGTAGTTCATACCAGAGTTACCAAGATGTACTGTGACTTGAGACGTTAGTATTGGTGGCCATGTATGAAAAGTGAGATAACTTGTTTTGTTACAAGGTGTTCCACCTATCCGCAAGTGAAGGCAGAGAATCAGAGGCCAGCCAGACTGTTAATACAGGTACCCATCCAGAAGTGGAAATGGGATGATTTCGCGATGGATTTAACGACTGGGTTACTGAGGTCACCTTGAGGAAATGAGTCTGCGTGGGTTGTTGTGGATAGACTCACGAAGGTAGCTCAACTTTTTCCGATCAAGGAGACCTTCGGTGTTGACGATCTCATAATGTTGTATATCCGAGAAGCTGTACGTCTTCATGGGGTCCTCCATTCTATCATCTCTGATAGGGATGCCTGTTTTATGTCTCATTTCTAGCTGAGTTTTCAGAGGTTACTGGGTACACAGGTGCTTCTGAGCACATCTTACCACCCTCAGACCGATGGTCAGTCAGAGCGTACGATACAGCTGCTTGAGAACATGCTGCGTCCATGCATCCTAGACTTTGGGGGATCTTGGGAGAAGTACATACGCCTAGTTGAGTTTGCCTATAATAATATTTTTTAGGAAACTATTGAGATGGAACCTTATGAGGCTTTATATGGCAGTCTATTCCGATCACCCTTGTGCTGGTTATAGATAGGTGAGGCAGCTTTATTGGGACCATGACTCATGTATGAGAATTCTGAGCAGGTCCAGTTGATTCAGAAGCAAATGGCTACCGCACAGTCTCATCAGAAATCTTATTCTGATCAACGTAGAAGACACTTGGAGTTCCTGGTTGGGGATTAGGTTTTCTTGAGTGTTTCACCGAGGTTGGGACACAGGAGGATTAAGAGATAGGGTAAATATTCACCGAGTTATGTGGGGCCATTTGAGATTCTGAAGATAGTCGGGCCGGTTGCTTAACGATTGCAGTTACCACAGAGGTATCAGGCCATGCATGATATCTTCCATGTATCTCAGCTTTTCTGTAATCATTCATACTTTTCTCTTGTCTTTAATCTAGAGGAAGTTGAGCTTAGGATATATGCATCCTTTGAGGAGAATCTTATTCATATCGTTGATAGGAGAAAAAAGGTTCTCTGAGGCCGGTCAGTTCCTCTCATATGGGTGCTATGGCAGCATAGCCGAGTACAGGATGAAACCCGGGAGAGGGAGACCGATGTATGTGCTCAGTGTCCAAAGTTGTTCAGAACTGTATCTTCTCCTCCCTTGGAAGGTAAGTTCAGGGATGAATTTCTTTAAGGGGGATGTTTCTATGAACCTGATTCTTATTTTTGGAGGTGCGGGTTTCTTATTTTCTCTTCTCCTTAAGTGTTTTTGATAAAATAAAGAAAAATGGGGGAAATCCCAAATTTTGTGGGTACTTTCCATGTAAATTTTCACAGGTCGTGTACTTTGGCCTCGTGGGATGAGTACACAGGGTGTGGAGCCCTGTCGGTGATTAAGGGTGTAAAAACCGACTACACACCATGTAGTGGGTATTTAAACGCTGTGTAGTCAATCTAAAGTTGAATTGTAAGGCGGTGGAAGTAGCCGCCAGCTAAGCTACAGTACACGCCATGAATTCGGGAATGCATTCAGTGTACACATGTTGACGGATGAATAGTGCGGTGGTGGGAAATGTAGTCGCTAGAGGAACAGTTAAATAAGAAAATTGCACGTCGTGTAGTCAATAGTAAACGTTGTGTAGTTTTTTTTTCGCTTAAAATGGAAAGTAACCTCCCCTATTCACAGATTTGGCTTAGAACCATAGGGGTATTGGGAGAGACAACCAAAGATTTGGAGATCACCCGATCGAGCATTGGGAATCTGATTTCACCTCTGTCGATCTTGTTGGAACCGTACAGGTAGGCCCTTCCCTCTCATTAAGCCATTCTTACCAATTCTTTCGTGGGGAAAAGTTATTTACATTTTAATGGGTTTTCTTTCACCTCATATCTACATATTTCATGGATGATTCGAGGAGTGTCGTTCACGTATATCGATCAGGGGTGATCGAGGTCGGTGGCTTGGTGTTTAAACTCCAACTATTGTGCGTTTATGTGTAACATTGTGCTACAAACCCATGTTGGGTTGTCGAGTGGCTATGTCTTGGTTGTTTTGAATACCTAGAATTGTAAAGTTAATTAAATGGAATTGTAAAAATTCTGTTTGGGATCACTACTTGGATCCAGGACCACCCCAGTGGTGTGATCATCTATTTAGAGGATTGGCCAGGATACCTGAGGGTATGTCCTGTTTATATTGTGCATTAATTTTTCATTAAGAGGAATTTTAAATTTCATTCTTATGATTTTGGCTCATCCCGGTTACTTGGTCCATGGGGAAGTCTTCTTTTAGCATGAGGGCATGGTTTGTTTAGCCTGAGGGAAAGGTACTGCTTATCATGAGGGAAATGTTCTATTCCTCCTAAGGGAAACACTTTTTATGCCTGAGGGTAGTAATTTCTGTGCCTGAGGGTGACACTTTGTACGCCTAAAGGAAATATTCTATAGCCTGAGGGAAAGCCTGAGGGTGCGGTTTTACTATATTAACATGAGGGAATGTTTCAGATTTGGATGAGGGCTTGGTTTTGATGAGCATATAATGTTATACAATTGAATGGTTATATGAATAATAAAATGTCAATATAACTCTTAATGTTAGTTACTTTTGAGTAATCCGTTGTTTAATGCATTTACTACCACACACTGTTGTTGCATATTTTCACACAGTTGGGCACGAGCCCTTGGTGGGTGCCTATTGGGATTTATTTCTCACACCCTATTTGGTTCATGTCTTCGGTCCAAACATATTACATTTCTACAGGTGTTGATATGGGCTACGGTCCCTATACAGGTATATGATTGTTGCTGAGGAGTAGGAGAACATGGGCCAGATCTTAGGCTCGCGATGCTGTCAGTTGTTCTGTTTTCTTTTAATGTACTTGTACTTCCTATTGTGTTGTATTGAACTGCTGGGTAACATGTTCTGGCTATTTTCCTAGAACTTGAGACATATTTCATTATTATCTATATAGTAGCTGGTTATCTGTTACTGCAGTTGTTCATATCCGTTGTGTATGTTTTATTGCTTCCACTATTGTTCTATGATGTTTATTTCATTCCTCTATGCTACACTTTGACAAATAAGGTCATGGTTTCCCCACTACCAGACCTGGGCCCTCGCTTCTAGTCGGTAGGCTCTGGAGTTTTTGGAAATGTGCTTGAGGTCATGTGAACAATCGAGATCGGGGTACCCGTTGAGTGGCTTCCAGAACCCGGAAGTTACAAATGTGAATATTGGTGTAGTGAAAATCCTCTTTCTCAACTAATTATTGTATTATTCACATTCACTAGTCCAAAAATATTAATTCTTTTCAGTCCGATTGGTTAGTGAGTTTGAAAATAATGAGAATTTAATCAAAAAATAATTGGTAATACCTTTACAAAACAAGAATACTGTAGACCACCATTCCGGATTTTTTACTATAACACTCCTCAATTTTGATTGTTTTAAAAGGGTCTACATATTTCCAGTTGTTTGTGATACCATGCCCCAATAATGATACATCCTCCATCTAGAACTCACATTTTTGGTATGCATCATTTAATTTCACTTTTCACAAAATCATTAGCATAGTAACCAGATGATCATCTTGTTCCTCTTTTCTCATGGGATATATATAGATATAAAGTATAAAGACTAACAATTTTTTGAGGTAATATCTAAAGAAATTAGTCATTATCTCTGTGAAAATTAATAGAGCATTAGTGGGTATGAAGGGAACTACAATTATCTTAGTGTCCATAAATCATTTAAATGGTAGTGTTGGGAATTTCATCCTTCTTCACCTTTAATTGGTGATAAATCAATTGAAGGTCCCACTTAGTATAATACATGACCCCACATTGTAGATCAAATAATTCATCAATCTATTGTATGGGAGTCTTTTTAGTTATCTAATTTTTATGAGAACTTTATAATCAATGTAGAGGAACATTAATCCATTATTCATATTGAAGAACAAGAATGGAGTACCCCATAACGAATACATCTAGAATAAAAAACCCTTTCCATGAATCTCTCATAATTGCTTCTTAATATCATCAAATACAACAATGCTAATTATTTATAGATTCATTCATATGGGTGGAGATCTAGGGATATGTTCAACTGGGTATTCAACCTCTAGGTTAGTATGAAGACAAGAAAATTCTATTCGAAACACATCTATTTTTTAAACAGAATAAGCATGTATTTGAAAAGGATCCTTTCCTTTTTATCAATAATTTTAGATATTAATTCTTGCCCATAATGAAATAATATCCATAATTGAGACTATAGTAATAAAGGTGATTCATCATCTTCTTTAAAATTTTACAATGTTCAAGGATGCCTCATGATATGAATAGCGATCTCCCTTTCTTAATATTCAGTGATGGATTTGTATAAAGATATCCAATCTATACCCCAAATAGAATCCAACATAATAAAGGAAGTGTAAAGTTATTTTATAAGAGGTTTGACATAAAAATAATATCATAGGGGTAGTTAAATACATTAGATCCATTAAATTCTCCATTTTCACTACTAAAAAATTACTCGACCATCATGTTTAAGGTGGTTTTTTAATATTTCTATTAAACATGCATCATATAAAATAATGCATATGAATCAAATCAAATTGTATGATAACTATTATTAATAAGTAACCATAGTACCTAACACCATCTCATTTTTACCCCTATAGAAAAAGGTATAATATATGTCATTCCATATTGTCGTGGTGGTTATATTGCATATAGTCAATGAAAACCCCTGGATTAGGGCCTTCGATACCATAGTTCCGATTTTTGTTACAGTTGAACCAATGAAAATATCAATAATTTCCAAATGAATATTTTTTTTCACTTTATTATTAGTGGGATTATTTATTTCATATTTTCATTTATTAGCTTGGTTCCCTTATTTTCTATAGTTAATGCACCTTATAGTACCCCTTAGGAAGTTTCCAGATTGCTTCTTCCCATAGTGTTGACATGTGAGATCATGGATTTTATTTCCTCGAAAATTTTCATTCCTTTCTACCTCATGTAGATAATTATATATTAAAATTCTTTTCTCCAATCCCAAAATACCATTATGAATCATGGATATACGTCTCCTCTTTTAAGGAACAACCAAAAATATATCCATAACTATTAGATTCTCTAATTAATAATGATTTTAAAAGATTCCATTTCAATCTGATAAATATCAGTCTACCTTATATTCCATACTAAGGAAAACTTTATAAAAATACACTAAAATCCTCATGATGTTTTGATCATATTATATGATATTATTATATTCCTTTTTCTTCAGACTAAGGAACTCCCTATCTATCTTAAGAACCATAGCTTATGGAAAATATTTTTTGAGAAATATTTTCTTGAATTCTACCCATTTTAATGAATCAATTTTATTTTTTGAGTTTTTATTACTGATATGTTCCCACCACTAACAATATTCCCCATCAAAATGATATGCTAGTAGTATGAAATTATATTCTTATTATCATTGACTAAAGGAGAATATATTTTCAATAGATTTAACCCATTATTCTATAAGGAGGTGATCAAAAGATCCACCAAGGATAAGAGGCTTCAGTCACATAAAATTTTAGACCGCAACATGATCTTTCATTAGAGAAATTTCTTGTTTCCCATAATCTATGATACTATTCAAAACATGAACTATTTAGGTCAGTACTTTGATGATGTTCTAGGATTCCATTCCCATCAGGTTTGACTTCTAATTAGGGATGTCATCGCATTGAATATCACATTGATTATTGGAATGTGTTCTCATATTTCCATCCATTAACTAAGAAAACGAAATAAAATACACTTAGGAGGATTAAATGCATATCAAATGAGATCATTAATAGAAAAATATTTTCATCTATGAAAACACATATAAATGGAAATTATATCCTAACTTATGATTCCATAGATTGCAATCTATGTTATTAGTGGTGATAAAATTATCACTTGGGTTATTAATAATATTTTATTGTCTTAATATTCAAAAATAACCAGACCCTTGTAGGACACCAACTATAGATACCCTAACCCGTTTACAGACATCATTAAAAGATTATAAGCATAATTATTTATAAAATATTAACCAAGGATCGAAAATTATAGTGTAATTAGATGATCATGGCCATAAATTGTAAAAAAATAATCTTTAATAAAATATCATTTTATCATTGTTCAAAATGATATCTTAATTCCCTTTGAGATCTTATAACTTTTTATGATAACATGGGGAATACATATACAAAAGGAATGAAAAACAATCACAGTAATGGAAAAAAATTGGAATAGAGAATAGAACTTGAGTGAGAGGGAATAATAGGATATCATAATATTCATGTTTCATAAATAAACACATTGAAGCATAACATATAGAACATGTAATTATATAATAAATGACTTTTTGGAGTTTGATAAAAACATTAAACATGACATAATCATGATTGAAGATAATTTTATAGAATATATATCTTGGTCGGTAAATACCCAAAATTGATTAGGGTTAACCTGTAATCCCATACATGATGTCTCATAAGTAAAAACATTACCCAATTCATTTGAGTTTTATCTTGGTTCTCCCATCATTAAATGTTCCTGCATATGTGTGGCACATAAATAATGAAACACAAGGGTTACTCATCTATTGAAATCAGTATAGTAATTATGTCATAAGGTATAACCAACTAGTGTTTGAATTTGGTATCCCTGAATGATGGTATAAAATCATTTCAGTAAAATCATAAAATAGAAATAATAATATACAATGAATAATGATGTCCAAATAACCTGAACACATGAAAAATGTGTTTAAAAAAAATTACTAACGAGACACATTAGTGTAGTTAAAGAGAAAATATTAATGATTCTCTAATAAGAAATAATGAGTAATTTTCTTATAAAATAGAAAAGAATTCGATTATTTTTTAGTGATAAAATGGGAGATTATAAGAAAATATTGGAGGAATAAAACGATTTATGGAGTATTCATGAAAATTGCTATGTAATGGGGAAGTTTGTTTAATCAGGCACCCTTATCGGGAGAAATTAGAAGGGAATAATTTCAAAATTCTAATTTCACATCAGTGAAAGATGATATAAAATAAATAAATATTTTAGATACATAAAAATTTAATATTTTATATGTATTAAATATTAATTGTGAATTAAATTGATGGAATGATAGATAAATTGAATCATTAATGAAATTTAGAGGTTCAAGCATATTTCTAACGTTATGTATGATGGCATTCTAAATGTCCACTTAATTTCATGGATTATAAAACTATATTGATTAATTACATAATTAAAAAACTATTATATTTGTATATGATTTTTTATTTGGTTCATTTATAGTCATTTTGATGAGATATAATGTCTAATTTCTATATTTTTTTAGTGTTTGTTTCATTGTTTATTGGTCAGTATCCCTGTATAAAATTACGAATGTTCATTTAAAATATGACTAATATTATAGAATTTAAAATATATGATATTAAAAAACATAAATAATTATAAATTTACTGAAATGTAATTTTATTTTTTTGATAAGGGGATAATTCATTAGATTAAACGATAATGGAAAATATTTACATAATTATGATAATTTTTTTTGATCGTGATAGACTCATTTAATTTTATATAATATCATGTTTATATATTAATTCAACAAAATAATACATGTTTTATTATTTATACAAATTTATATTCTAACTATAATAATGGTTTTGTGATCATATTTGATGGCATTTATAGAAAACTAAAGATCATGTTCCATAATTTTAGTGAACTGAATATCACATACAATATATTCATTTTTAGAATAAAATTAGAAGAGAATATAATTGATGATTGATATTCCCTTAAAATAATAAAATTAAATCAAATATATGATACTTCATTTATCAATCCGCTTTGTTATTGGGAGGTGAATAGAGGATAATAAAATAAAAGAAATTAATGAATAAGTATTAAGGATTTTACGTCTTAGAATTCATCAGCTAGAGAACTAATTTAAGGCACTTGTGATTGGTCTATTTTTGAGACTAGAAGAACTAGTACATAGGTATGAGTATTTATATGGTAATTGGGTTGAATATTGAACAACTATAAGGCATATATGTTTTGTGGAGAAGGGATGGTAAGGGGTTATATTTGTTTTTGGAGAGGGGTATTTTCTATTATTACATTCATTATTTTATAATTTTCACACAAGGAAACCAATAGTTTTGATTATTATAACTAAATACATTAAATTTATTAACACACTTTGATGCAAATGCTGATTATATCACATGTTATGTAAAAACAATGTATTTATCTTACAATGTTAAAATCCAAAAAGAATCACATTTCACTATTTATGAAAATTGATATTTTTTAAAATTTCCAAAAATTTACCTAACCATTTATCAACATGAATATTTTACGAATAATAATTTTATGAAAATACTTTTCAAATTATGATAATTTTAATTTAAAAATTTTATCATTTATTCGGAAAATTCTGATTTAAATATTATAAATGATTTTCAACCCAATAAAATTTAATTATAGTTAAATTAAATTACAATATAATTATATTAATAAATAGTATTAACTTATGAATCATATTTTATGAAAATAAATTTGAATTTAAATTATTTTATAAATTATAATAATTTATATTCCACAAAAATACCCACAATTACTTTATAATTTTAATTTTTTACTAATATAATTCTAAAAATATATCATATTTTAATTTATAATTGTAGAACATTTTATTTATGCATTTACATGAGATCTTAATATTATTAATAGTATATTACAATTACTAGTAGTTATATTTCTATTCCAATGGATATGTTGTTATTCTAATATTATAGGTTCTTTAATTTCTTATAAATCCCACTTATTTCATTAATTATCCATTCAATTCTCGTTTTTAAAAATTTTATATAAACTTTAATAAATAAAATAGATATTTTATTATAATGTTTTATTTTTACTACATTTTTTGTGAGTGAAGTTATTCTGGTCGATGTTGCATATCCAAATTTTTCAGTTATCTTATTTTTTATTTATTGTCCTTTTATAATACTAAGAATTCTTATTGGTTTATTGGTTGAAAAATAAATCGTTATTAATTTATGAGAATAATATTGTAATTGTGGTTTTTAATATTTATATAAATATAAATTACATGGATTAAATTATTTATTCTTAATGTATATTAGTATTATAGAATCAATATCATGTTTTATATATCACATATAGGAAATATATTTATCCTTAATTTCCTTCCATGTAAAAAAACAGTGAAAAATGAATCACATCGCTTTATGATGTGGTAGACCAACATACACATGATTTTATTTTATTATATCCCACATAAAATGGAATACAATATGGTTTACGAGATTATATAATAATATAATTATAATTATGTTATAAATTTCATATATATATATACATATAAAATCCTTCTTTAGTACTTACCATGAGATGTGGTGATGAAAAAGAAAATTCATACTGACCTTGTGGTGGTATTCGACAATTTTTTATTATAACAAAATGTTTGAATAGTTCTTGATGTATGTTGAAGAATAAATAATATAAAAATGACCATCTATGATTGCAAACTTACTATTAGAAAACATCTGTGTATTTTCACCTGAATCCTTCATAATATGGATTTATGATCAGAACATGGACTCTATGATGTTTTCATGGGTGTAAGGAAGGAATTTGGTTGGATTTTAGCTGAAAAATGGTGTTGCGTATGTGAATACAAGTGGACAGTTGGTGACCATTTGTAAGTGGGCGAGAAGAAACACTTGAAATTTTCTAAAAGAATAAACTTCACCAATGAATTTCACAATTAAAATTTTTACCAAAATTGAAAATTATCGATCTTTAGAAAATATTATCAGAATATGCCAAAAAAATATGAGCTGGAAATGTTTGAGGCTATTTATATATCATCATCGTTCTACACCCACATAAACTCGTTTTAATCATAATTGGGGTAATTAATTTCTAATTTTTCCATAGTTAATTATGATAAGAAATTATGTTTAGAAAATTAAATAATATAAACTATGAGGATTCAAAAAATAATAATACATTTTTCATTGTTCAACTAAAATATTTTGTATAATTTATTTTAAATTAAACCCAAAGGCTGACTGAAAAAATATTTTTCCTGTGGAAACATTTATAAATGTCTAAAAAATTTATATAAAAACTGAACATAATATTTATTCTAATGATATAAATTGTATTAATTAGATTATATATAAAATAATTTTCATATTAAAAAAACCATAAAAAATGGAATTTTTAATTTCTTTAAAATAATACACGATTAAAATAAAAATTAATATTTCTCACAACACATTGAAAAATAATCTTTTTAAAAAATCACTAAAAAATAACCCTAAACTAATTTTGATAGAATGATTTCAAAAATGAATTAATTTTTTTAAAAGTATATTTTATGAATGTCTCAAAATTTAATTTTCACATAATATTGAAAGAAATTATGAAATGATTTAGCAAAAAATATTTTCTTTTTTTTCTATTAAATATTATTTTTCTTCAAGTTAAACATTTACGAAATGAACTTGTGTAAACCATATTTTATAAATCAATTTTTTAATCAAATCATACCTTCCATTAGAAAGACTATGTTATTAATTTAACATTTAGATAATAACAATTTAAATAATTATTGTGTTTCAAATAAACTCATGATTCTATATATCTAAAGATATTAGATAAATTAATTTTTTTTCTACAAAAATATTATACTAATGTCTCGGGGATCTATATTGATTTGTCGAATAAAAATTTAATCTCAAAAATTTAATAGATATTTCCCTTTAAAATTAAGAGGTTATTTATTTTTCATTAAATGATATAGTTCCCATGTTTCATTATCCATTTTATGAAATCTCAATAGAACAGTTTCTAGTTGAGTCATCTAATTCATCAATACAAGCCCTTTAATAACAATAATATAGATTATCTATTCAATGTAAGATAGAAAAGGAACCAATTATATATATATAGAGGTTATAATATGTATCATGTCTACAATGTACATTCATAACAATTATATATGCAACAAATCATGAGCATTATATAGTAATGGTGTCATTTCCAATTGCTATGAAACATTTATAATTAATTTTTAAATTTAAAAGTTTTTGATGTACCTATGTATATGTTTTCCCTTTCAACCAAGACTTTTTATGCCTTTCCATAGGGATATATATTAGAAAACACAATATCCAACATGATATTCAAAACCTATCCTGAAATTATTATCATATATTTTATGCCCACTTCGAGCCACATCATTAGGATTCAGAATACTTTCTATCAATTTTCTTGTCTCAGGAATTTGTCTTGGTCAGACAAGATTATTTTCAGCATATTTATCTCAACAAGTTGGATTAGGATACTTATTTCCCTAAATATCCTCATATAGTTACATTGGAATAAATTATACTCCTCAGAAATATTTTTGATCAAATTCAATACCTATATAGCCAAATCATAAAATCATACATTTATTCCTAGAATAAATAATATATCTTCCAATTTCATATCTACTATATGTTAATACCATGATTATATGTATTCTCTTAAAACATGGTAGTAACCTAGATTACCTGAAAATATTAATGAAAACAAGAATGATTTTAAAAAATAACTCATAGTTTTTAAATAAAACAATAGAATATTGAATATGTTCCATAAATCCAAAAATTGTTGTAAACCCCATAAAATGTATCATAATACACTTTTTCATAAAACCACAAAATTTTCCAAATTTCCTTAATATTGTCCCATTTACATCAATAATTTCCATAATCTTTCACACATACTAAACATCATTAACTCAATATTAGAAACATTTTATGTGTTATGTTTCCCTTAATCATGAGTCCTCCAAAAAACCACCTTTCCACTAAATGATATTTATTGGTTATCTGTAATATAAAATATTAACCATAAAATACATAATGAATAACTAATATACTATAATAATAATAATAAATATTAATTTTCTTATAAAAACATGTATGTGGTAAAATAATTTGATAACATATTTCACCAATCCAATTACACACAAACTGTAATCATTTCGCATAAGATATAATAATAATATAATATTGACTTCGATCCCATAGATTCTTTTATAGTATAACCCCTTGATGATTGGTGAATCTGTTTGTGTAGTAAGCCCAATCATTATTTTTGAAACACTTATAACTAATATTTTTTATTCTCACCCATTATTTATGAACCTCATGGCCTTTCACTCCACGATTGAATAAAACTCTGACTACCTTCATGTAAGTACCAAGGTGATTATTTCCACTATTATCTCATGTGGGAAAAATAAATCATTTTTTATTCAAATTATATATTATTTGACATTCCATATTCTTATTTTCATTAATAAATTTTAATATAAAAAATATAATTAATATTATCCCAATTGTTATTTAATATAATTTTATTTCATCATATGATAAATAATTTGAGAAACCATCAGCCATCATCTCCATAGATGAAGTGATTATTATAAATGAACAATATTTATATGTTTATTTTTCATTTAATTAGTATAATACATATATAATCTAGTAAATGTACTTTCATAGTCCAAAAAACTTTTTTATTGATTTTTGATTTAACTATGGAACTTTAATTTCTGTTTAGTTCATTTATTATGAAGGAAATATATATCAAAATATGTTAATTTAAAATAACTCCATTAAATTTTATCAATTTATTCTTCCTCTATATAGTTCAAGGTTTATTATTATATTCATTACTATTAAAATTTATATTACACACTATACATGTAACCATTTAATTTTAATCACACCCCAAGGCCTATAATACATTACTATTGGACTTTATCCAATCCTCCATTACCATTGGATTTTTCCCCACTAAATTGTGGGAAATTATTTCAAATGAAAATATTTATCATAGAAGAATCCCTACATGGAGAAATATTCTTCTCTATTCAGTCATGTTAATTTTCAATAACATTGTTTTGATTCCCTAATATAATAATAATCTACATTTTATAATTCCAACTATACTGGATAGCTCTGTAGAAAAATATATACATTGGAATTGAGATTTAATATTGTTCTTTTTTACAAACTCCATTTCAAAACAATATAACATACCAGATCATCCCATAGAATTATAAATTATAAATCATAATGTATAATTCTAAAAATTTTGTAACCCATAAAATAAATAAAAAATATAATTAATTCAAATCACAAAATTAAAAACACAATTTGTTTTGGGATCTCATTATTTTCCAATAGATTATATTTCTTTGTAAAGAAGATGTTAATTATCCATAGAATATCTGTGTATATTTAATAAACATGTTCACAATATAACCTGTTTTAATGCTCCAAATAATTCTTGAGTTAATCCCACTATTCATTTTCAGAGTTATTACCCTGAGGTATAACTATTCATTAACCGTGTCCACTTTTTGTACATAGATATGGGAGTATTTCTCATAAAAATAACATATTATCACCATCAATAATACATTATTTTGTTATCCTATACATATTATCAATATTTATCATGGGTATATTTTATATAATATATTTTTTCCAAGTATAGTTCCCATAGTCTCAAATAATCTATCTATACTACCAACATTAGCATCCCCTACCAAGTAAACCATATCAGGTGCCTACTTTATTGATTTTTCATTAAAAAAATAATTTGAATACCAACAGACCAATTTGTAAATATGTTTTAGAGAACTAGATACATATATTATACCCACAATAAATTTTAATATATATTAAAACATAGTAATTGCAAAAATTTGGAATTATTGAACTTATTCAGTGATTTCTTCTTCATATTCTAGGGAAATTAAAAAAACACCAGTGCGATCAAATTCTTAGTAAGGGATAAGTAGAATTAATTATTTCATGAATCAGTAAGAAATAATCAATATATAATGGTAAATAATAGGTTACATATGAAAATTAATAAGTAACATAACTATAATGAATAGAAAATCAATAATCCATATGGAATGTAAAATAACTGAAAACACGTTCAATTTAATAAATTAACCATGATGAAATACATATAGAGATGATTTTAATAAAAAATAAAATAGATCATATTATCATCTAATTTATAAATGATAGAAATTATTAATTATTCTATATCAAGATCTTTTTCATCTTGATCCCCTAATATCAATACCATTTCCAATAATTTTTAAAAATATTAGTAAAACCCCATTTAATTTAGCTAACTAATATACATACTAAGGTATATAGATGAATGAAGGGGATATATTTTTCCAATACCCACCCATCACTACAGGTCCAATATTATATTAATATATCATATGACCTGTTAGATTCATGAACATTGTACCATATAAAAAAATATACATATTCTATAGTGAATACAAGTTTTTCAATATTTCCCTCTTTAATAAAATTAAATTAAAAGTTATAAATAATTTAGATATGTTACATGTTTTAATAAGTAATAATATCAATTATACAACTTATATAGTTAGTAAAAAATATTAATTTTATGAAGGAAAATGATAATATTCTTCCAACAAGAGTAAAAGTCATCATAAAAGAATGTGAGAATGTAAAATTGTTTCTTTCCTTTTTGGTAACTTTTAATTTCTTACCACATCAAAGAATTAAATATTGAAAAATTAAACATCAGGAATAATGTTTTATTAATTTTTAATACATAAAATGGGAATTTTATTCACCACATAAATTTTATTAGATGTATATTAAAAAAATATAGACAAATTAAATGGAAATTGAGATGATATCCATTTCCTCCCACATTCTTTTTGTTAAAAATTATATAACATCATGTATAACGATTATATTAATATATATATATATATAATTAAATATACATATTTATGTTTATAGTATCATATATGGTCTCGTTATTATATCTTCAAAACTGTATGTTGAAAATCATATATTAATATTATTTTTGGTATTCATTTCCATGTTTTTTCAAGGGAATATAGTATTGAATATTCTTGTTCCTATGTATATGATATAGTTAAATATTCTCCAGAATTAAATTATTTGTATGAGTACCATATCAAATTAATCTATAAATTTTTTAACAATTATATAAATTAGTACATGAAAATGAAATCAAATCACTTCTAAGAGATTATAGAACATACATGCGCATGAACGATGATATCATTCCCTTAATGAGTGAATGGGTAAGGAAGCGAATTGAATATTAATTTTCCAAAATACATATAATTTAATATTTATTATATTGATACATAAATTCTATCCTTTATTACCTTCTATGTAATTATTTAGTTAAAAATGAATCACATCGCTTCGTTAGGTAGTAGTATGTCGTATACATGATTGAAGTTATCGCATCACCCATAAAATGGAAATTTCATAAGTTATATGTGATAAAATAATACATATAGTTCAAATTTATTATAAATATCATATATATATATATATATATTCAATAATTATATCGAACAGTGATTAGTGGAAATGGAAGATGAATTTCATTGTTTCTTAAGGTGTTAATCTATCATACACATGATCGATAGTTTTTTTCATTTGATGATATAGGTGACGGATATTGGTTGTTACATTAAAAATTAACATCTAATTATAGGGATACTATAGGTTTTATTATATCAATTTTAAATGATATTATTTTAAATAGGTGGAAGAAGAAACAACATAATGACCCTTGTCTAAGAACAATACCTCTTCATTGGATAATATCTTTAGGTTTTCACCAAAACCCATTATTAGAAATAATTTTAATAAAAAAATTCCTCTAGGATACATATATTTGATAAATTAATTTCCATTGTTATTTATTTTTCAATGGAAATGGACTTTAAAATGTGAAGATGATAATTTTTTTGGGGGGGGGGGCTATTCTAATTGTGGGAGAGGAAACACTAGAGTATTGGAAAATATTGACTCAATTACACTATTTTCTCATTAAAAAGCTAAAAAAATTTCCATTATAGAACCGTGTATGTTATAAGTTCAAAATATTCCCATAAAATAACAATCGGATGTGTTTTAGGCAATCTATAATAATTATCTTCTTACTTTAAGACTTTGTTATAATATGACCCAATTAACCTCGGTAGTTAATTTTTATTGTGATTAGTATTAATTATGGTAAAAAGTTATTTGATGATGATATGTCATTTAATTATTCTATTTCAAATTATGGATTCTATTTTAATTTATTCATATAAGATATTGTGGAATAATTTAATTTAAAATTAATCCACTAGAGGTGGCATAAACATTTTTTTCAAATAAGAAGGTTTCCAAAATAAAAAAACTTTTTATATAAAAATTAAATATATAATTGATTTATATTACATGAATTAGATTAATAATAATATATTTGAACTAAATATTCTTTTAATATTATTTTTAATAAAAAATGTGAATATAAATTGATTACAAAAAACATAGTTTGTAATAAAAATATGTATTTTTTAATAGTCATTGAAAAATAAACATTATAAAAAAAATCACAAAAAATCAACCCATGATTTTATTCATAGGATTATTTCCAAAGTTGATTTTCATTTTATAATTTTAATTTCCATAAAATTTCAATGAATAAATGTAACATAATTATGTATGACACAATGACTATTTTAAGAAAAATATTTATTTTTCATTCAAATGATTTTTATTTTCATTCCTAATTAATAAATTTCCAATGAATATGTGTAAAAAATATATTATTCATAATATAGTTTTCCTAATTAATAACCAAAAACATAATCGGTAGGATATAATAGTAACATTTAAAATATAATATTTGAATATATTATTAATTTTTGTTTAAACGTGATGTTGCGTATATTGGATGATAACAGAGAAATTAAATTTATTCTAAAATATATATATCTTAATTTTCGGGGGTGTAAAACTCTAAGGAAAACGTATTATAGAGATATGATATGTTAATATATAAATATACATAAAAAATCAAATTAGAAAAATATTAAATATATTTTCACCATTATCTCTTAGTTGAACCCCTTGATAACCCCTTCATCATTTACCATGGTGGTAAAATTTTACCATGAAAACTCTTTATAATCAATTAGATTTTTATTAAATCAATTAGAAATATTAATAATTATTATTTAAAATATTGAGACTATTTATTATGATTCAATTTCTATATGTCGTATAACATAAATATATATATTAATTCACAAAATTGAATGAAAAACAATTTTTAACGAAATGTATTTTTTATTTGAATGTTTTTTACACATAAATAAATTATAAAGTTTCTTTCCGTAAAATTATTTGATTTTATAAATTTAAATGGAGAATTAGTTTAATTTTATAAAATCTAATCCCTAATTTATAATTGAAAAAATATTATTAAAAGAAAGGAATTTGAAATAATGTTTTTTGAATAAAAACATTACTAAGATTTAAAAAATATAAAACAATAATTTATAGGAAACAATATGTTTTTAATGTATAATTTGCCATTTAAAATTAGTATTTATTTTTTATAATGGTTTTATAAACATTAATCTCAATCATTTTTTACTATAATCGCATAATAGTGAATGTAATTATAACATCTGTATTTTGGTAGTTCTTAAAAAATCTATCTTAGAAAAATAATTGAATTTCACATCATGATTATTTTGATATGATGGGAAAAATGAATTATATTTTCGTAATTTTTGTTTATAATATAAATAATTTTATCAACATAATTAATATAAAAAATAGAGTATAGCGATATTTTATAAATAAAAACACTCTTAAAAATTAATTTTTTTAACCTTATATACTATAAATTACTAATAAGTATTAGATCAATTTTTTCTAAATTTTTAAACTATTTTGTATTTTCCTTTAATAGTGTATTAGTCGAATTATTTAGGTGTTGTTTATATCACATATTATTATATATGATATTTACTTGACGTAATACACACTAAGTTCTAGAGTATTCACCATTCCAATGTGTAATGAAATAATCAAAAGTTATACAATCCATATAAGAAAATATCATAAAGGCTATATAAGATGAATATCCAAATTACATTCCAATATATTTATCAATGAACATATATAAAATAATACATCAAATTCATTTATTTTATTCTCAAAATGAAATTTATATTTCTATTACTTTTCCTTGATTGTATAGTTTAATAAGAGGATTTATATATAAATAAAATCACAAAGATAATGAATCATTTTTTATAGACTTTTAATTTACATGTGTTTAAGTAATCATAAATGTTTCTTAATGACGCTTCATATTATGTTATCACAATGAATTTTTGTCTATATTAATTTTTAATATTTTTCCTAATAAAATATTTCACAGTTAAATTTAGTCCTATCTATCATGTATGAAAAGATATAAGATAATTTATTTATTTTTAGGGAAAAAAACAAAAATATTGGATTTATTATAGGTTTTATAAAAACATTTTGTACAATGATGCATAAATATAGGAATTACATCTAATCACAATAACTGAAGAGAATAATATTGATAAAGAAATAACCGTTAATACATTTTAATAAAATATGATTTTGGATATGAATCATCTAATTATCTTGATAAATTAAGCATATGTGAAAAATAAATTGTATTCTATGAAACTGTGTATTTAACCACCAATATCATATTATTTAAAGTGACATGTTCATTTTATTCATAGTATTAATATTTCATATCATGTGATGTAAAGTTGTTTTTAGTTTTTTATTTGGATATCCACTTTTTTTTTCATTCCATATTTTTATTATTATGATTATATTGTTTACCTCATTTTAGAGTTAACAACTAGGTTTTTTACTATTCAATGTTCATTGTATACTATGGTTTTTTAGAATAAATGATTCTATAATATTTTTTAATGTTAGAGAAAATAATATGTTTTCATTATCGTTCAATTTATCACCCTTGAATATTATTTTTATAGGAGAACACAGATTCATCTACAAATAATGTGTGTCTTTTTCATTTTAGATATTTGTGAAATATATTTTATTAGGTTATTTATATATACTTTTTAATTTGTGTCAGCATATTATAATTTTTGTACATTTATATGTAGGAAAATATAATACAAAAACAGATGTACAACCTGTTGATATTTATTTTCCTTGTAAGAAATTTTCTATATTTATGGTGAATCCAAATCCATATTTATTGAAACATAAACTCACTTATGTAACTAGGTTATATATTCAATTATTAGGAAGTATTCACGATATCACTGAACATAATAAACATATCATTTTCAAGAATGAAATATGTTAGTGGTGAAAATCGACACGGTTAAAAGAATTATGGAAAACAAAATTTAATAGAACTGAAAATGAAGTGATTATTAAAGTGGGAAAATGATTATATAAATATATTGGAATATATTGATGACTTATTTATGAATTTCCCAATTTCCTATTCCATTAATTAAAATATATTAATAACCACATGAAATCTATTATAATCCTATTTGGGTGGGAAAACAAGTAAAATTGAACAAGGAGAGAATAGTGGCACAATATGATGTTTAGATCTAATAAATATAAGAGTTATATAAATAATATCATTAGAATTCAGAGTATTATAATGTAATGAATTAGATAAAAAACATGTCTTGATCATCCATAAAAGGAAATTCAATGTTTTAGATCATGTTTTTCTCTCCACTTTGAGTATAATGTTCACTGTCCTCCAGTTACATTCCATGTGGGATGGATCTTATATCATTAATAAAGTATTTCGTTACGATGTAGTTTTTATTATAGGATAAAACTATAAATTTTCAATTGTAGTTATTTTCTAGATGATTATTATTTTTCTAGGGATAATTACATGGAAATGTATTGTGGATATTAATATCATGTATGAATGTTATGAAAAATTCGACCCTCATATATTCTTTAAAATGACTTGATCTTGATATTTCCATGATTTATGTGATTTAATTGCAATGTTTATATTTTATCTCACTATGAATATTTCCACATTAAAGTGTGTGTGAGGAGATATGGTAATTTAATGGTATTATTTATAAATAATATTTCCTGTGTATTAGGTGTTGGATTAATAACTAAATTTTTTATCTGTGCTTCAATATCCACACTGAAATAAATAATAATAAATAGTGGTATGATGGAAATAATTATTTTAAAACTAGTTAATATTTTGTTAGTTTATGTTACATTAGTTTAAGAATACATTATAATATTAGGAAACTATATTATTTACCCTAATCATGGGTTAATAGAATATAATGAAAGACTTACACCTCTGTGAGCTTCACTATTTTCCATGAAAATATCATATTCAAATGAGTAAAAAATGTTGATACGAACTAGTCTTGAAATATTCTTATATAATTTAATCTATATTTTTTGTTAGTAATCCACAGATTAAATTGTTTAGTGATATGAGAGAATTTTTTTAAGTCATTTATACATTTACCAAACTACTAAAATTAGTCTTTAGGGATACCTCCTTTTTGGGTAGACATAGTTTCACGAAGGGATTCACTCACATAATATGTTATTTTCACAAATCATGTCTGTAAAAATAAAATATGTGCTAGTTAGAGAGGGTATAGAGATATTTGGGGAATTAGATGTTGGATGAAGAGGATATAGAGGGGAATGAATATTTTAAGTAATGAAAACAATATTTAGTTATTTTTAAAGCCATTCATAAAAATATTTCAAGCAATATGTAAATAGGGGGAAAATAAGCCCCACTAAATTTAGAAATAATTTTGGTTTTCCATAAAAAAATTAAATAATTTCTATTAAGTTCTAGAGATAAGTAAATAAATGGAAAAAATATAACTGTAAATATAAAAATTAGTGAATAAAATATATATAAATACTAGAATATAATTATCATTTTCATTATTTGGATTAATTGTTAAACATAAATAATAAATAATAAAAAGTATATTTTAGATTAAAACATTATAGTAGAACTCCTCTAGTTCAGTTGCATCATATTTAACTAAATAGAAATTTATAAATTATAAAACACATCTTTATGAACCATTTTCATTCATTTTTTAATTCTTGAGGTCATTTTATAATATTTTGAAATCCATTCATTGAATATTTCATCTTTGAATTAATAAATTAAGGTTGTTTAGTAATCTTTTTCAAAATTGAATCACTATTTTGACCATGATAATCATTTCAATATAATGGTTCCGTCATCTCAATAATTTTAATTTGGTAGAAAATATATTTTTTCACATGATATATAATTTAAGAATCATTCATTATTTAGGGAAATTAAAAATAATCATATCTCTCTTGGGATGTGGTACTCCATGAATTTGGGTGGACGTCATTATCAATCTCCATAGGATGAAAGAGAATAAATATAGATGATATCTAATTTTTATTGAATAATATTTATTTTTTAAATTTAATATATAGTTTTTAATTCCACATTTTCCACCATTCATGTAAATTAGTGATAAAAATTTAATTTCTTCTTCACGTGGTGAGGGATTCACGTTTGTGCATACCAACGGTGCCATTATATTTTATATGGTTAAAAGGAGACAAAAAGGGTTGTTAAATCTACAAAATAAAAAATATATATATATATATGATTCTTATTTTATCATATAAAAATTTTAATATAATATTTGATGTCGGAGGAAGATGAAATAATCATGAAAACACTATTTTAATATCTATAACTCTTTATGGGTAGAATTTATTTGGATTATACCTTAGAAGTTCTAGGATTTGTGTTTTTGGGAGACCAAAAGATGTTGGAAATATGTATCAATTTTGGGATGTTATTTGTGTACATAATGGTTCAAAAAATGGCATATGTAGTGCGAGAAATAGAGAAGAAAATGTTCCTTTTATTAAGTTAGGTGAGTTTTATACTTGTAATTATTATTAATTATTTTATATTACACATGCCGTTATCCTAGAAAAGAGTAACTAAAATATGCCAATTTATAAGAAAATGAAACATGGGTAGAAATAACATCATCAACAATTAATTATGATCAATTTTATGACCTTATGACTTTGTTTTGAACCAATATAATCTATTTTACTCATACACTACTACAATAATAGTTTATTCCAAAGATACAATGCATAGAAAAAATAATAATTATTAAAAATAAATAAATTATAAATTCATGATTTCAAATATTAAATTAATTTTTTATCTTCTAATTTTTTTAAGTGGAAGAAATTAATCTCCATGTGTATCCACATAATGTAATGAAAACAACATGACCTTTAGATATATGGGTTTTATGAAAAAAATAAACAAAAAAAATAAAATATAATGAAATTTAAAATGTAATTAATTATATTATGTTCAATAAATGGTGTCCTATATAAATTTATTTAAAATTGAAAATTATTATAAAACAAATTAGATGAAATTCCTTAAAAAAATGAATAATTTTTTATAACTCACAAATAAAACATGTATTTTTGAAAATCCTTGAAAATTCAACCAAATGTAAATTTTAAACTTTAAAGTAAAAGATAATTTGTATTTAGTAATAAATTTTCTTTCAAATTATATTGTTTTATTTTAATATATATTTATGAACTATGTTTTTTCTAATTAGAACATTATAAGATGTGCATTAGAAATTAGCCTAATGATGTAATATTAACATATTATTGGTTAAAATATGGGATTAGATTTAAGATATATAGTCTATATAAATGATTTAGAACCATATTTATTAGTCAAATAATAAAAAATATTTATTTAAAAATAAAAACAATAAATTAGACACATAATAAAAAATAATTTATGTTCCTAAGATATGTGATCATCCATTATGATATCATAGGCCACTAAAATGAAAATACCGATGGTAAAGTGAATTGAAAATAAAATAGAACACAATTTTATTGAAATTATATAAAAAAACCATGATATAAAAATTCTATATTTTAATAAAATATCTAACACTCTATGGGTGACTAAAGGGAGTATGTATGATGTAGGTATAAATTTTCCCTTGAAACCACCAAAAGACCTATTCTCTAAAAACATGATAAAATATAGTTAATACTTGTTTGTGTTCATGTGTAATTTAAAATAAATCATTTTATGAGGTACATATATAAAAACATATAGACATTGACATATAAATATATTATATGTATTTAAATATACCTTTATCTCCCACCCCAAAATGTGAGGTATAAAAATAAATTTCCTAAAAAACACTCAAGATTATCAATAAGATCCATCAACATATCAATAATAAGTTTCCCTGAAATAGTGAACAAAAATTTCCTCATGAAAGGGAGGATACATAACCGAATTATCCATATTGGGTTAATTTGACCAATTTATATTAGAATGTCACTAATGGTCATTCCATTTGGTAAAATATTCTTCAAAACATAATTATAAAATCATGAACGTAAAATTTCACATAATTTTATTGTCTGGGAATATCATTTCCCATCCTAATAGGTGGATTGGTAACTAAATAACTGTCCTTTCATTTAACATTTATCAATTAGATATCCATATATAAAATATATATAAAACTAGATATATTGTTATATTAAATAATAAGTTAATAAAGTGGTAGTGAATGTCATATATTTTAATAGACATCCCAAAATATTCACATGGAGTAAAAAAATTGATAAAATAGCACAATATATGTCAACCTAACACACATGAAAGGTGATCATAATACATATAGGTAATAAAATTAATGAATTTATAATGACTCAAAAAAACATCAACTAAAAAAAGAATGAGGTAAATTGAATGTCTAAGGTCCAACACAAGTGACTGATTAAGTTTAATATATGTAAATAAATGACTGATTGAGTTTGAAGATATAAATGTATTTGAAAATCATATCAGGAAAATATTCCGTGTTTTTTTCTCAAGGATGTGTAAGGTATCGAGGTAAAAATTTAATGTCTTTGTAAATTATCTTATAAAATTTATTTCTATGGGAATCCTTAGTCTTGTTATTCTCTCTATAACATGATAATTTCCTCTTTTGGATGCAAATTGTTTTTTAATTTTCTAATGGCCGGTTTGAGGGTAGCCGGTTCCCATGAGACCGGTTTATGGGTTGCCGATACCCATTACAGGACTTCTTCACTTCCACATCACCACATCAAAACATCAAATTGAAATTAAAACTTCAAATAACCCAAAACAAGATTCAACCAGGAAATCCACGATTCACATTTTAAAAGGAAGACTTCAAAATTTCAAAAACACTGCCTTCAACACCTCGAGCCACGAACCTACACCGCCTCAGGCTTCAAACCACCATCAGACCTTGATCCACGAGCCCCAACATGCAACCCCACATCACGCTCCAACCCCGAAAAAAGGAACCACTCGATTACTGTGTCACCTCGATCCACGAAAACTGGCATCACTTCATACATAACCGACGCCGGTGAGGAACACCGGTGACTGTCAAAAAACCATCACCATCGGAGAAGCCGGCGAAGCCATCAGCCAGGGAACCCAGCCCTCATGGCACACACCTTCCAACAGAATCCTTCGTCGTCACCTTCAAGACATCAACAAATCACATCAGCAAGAACCCCCTCATTGTCGCCACCGCAACCGCCTTAAACATGACCATAAACAAACAAAATTATCCCCAACAACTACAGGAAAGCATCGTCATTTTATTAAATCACATGAATCTTTGGGAAATTATATCTACAATATATCCATGAGTAATAATAAAATAAATGGAAATTTATAAATATAGGGGAAATATAAAAATATCACAATGATGAAAATATTTAGTGAGACCTATAGCCAAATATAATTCCTGATCATCTGAATCTCAACTGATCTACATCCCTATTCAAGTGTGTCCATGACCTTCAAATTATAGAAAGAAATGGTTTTTAATCATCTATTAACACCACCATTATCTCTATTATAATCCATATTAAATATCCCTCAAATATTCATGAGGAAGAACATATCTCTCTATCAAGACTAATACTTATAATATACTTTACATATAAAAAGAATAATATTTTTATTATTCTCATAATACATAAAACCAGTTAGTTAGCTTTCTTTCTAGACCTTTCATATAGGTTATTAACTTTGAATGTGTACACATCACCACATTCCTAACATGATTATATACATGTTTTTTTTTTGTATTTAGAAAATACCTATGAGAATTTTTTTTACTATAATACTTTTTTATCATAATTGTATTCTCAATGATGCATGATATCTCAGTCATCTTCCAAAATATTTAATAATTTCTCATCAAATTTTTCTTCACCTATTTTTTTTACATCACACTTTTTGAATCCCACCAAATTCATCATGATCTAAAAAAATTATAAACTTATTGTTTTAGTATATATTTTGAATCATAGACATACCTGTTGATATTGTGGTGATTCTCCAGGTTGATACAACATGATTTCTGAGCATAAAATTCTCATATACACACCAAACTCTGATTTCACAAATTTTATTCCACACTATGTTTACTAAATTTCATTCATGATAGAATATTTCATATATATTTATTTTTATTCATCTAAAATAATGATTTTTGCTTCTAAATAGTTAATGTTATATCAATTAAATTCTTTATGGTTCATTGTGGGCTTATAGTGGCTCATAAATAATATTCACGAGTGATACAACCAGGAAATGGAATCAATGACATTATATTGAGAATTCATTATGGGGTAAATTGAATTTTCATATAATTTATTCTAGTGGATGATTTGTTTGCAGATTTACTATTTTAGAAAGTGGATTCAATGGTGTATTTATGTGATAAAATGTGGGAGTGATTGAAATTCATTCTATCTTAAATTTACATTTATACTCTAGTATAACAGGTTGAGAACCCTACACCACTATGACATTGATCCATCATAGTTGAGACTATCATTTAGTATTCCCACTCCAAAAATTCATGAATGAATCACTAGAATGTTAGGTTGTGGATTATACATTCTGTCTCCCTTATGCGTTATCATAGTACATAAAAGAATATATTTCATTTATAAAATTCTATTCACTAGAATGATAAAAATATATTTAATTTGTGTTATGTATTAGCAAAGTACTTTTAAATAATAAATGAGTTCAAAAATAAAATAATAATGAAAATTTTGGAGACAATATACAATTACACTAAAAATATTAATAATTTAATAGAAATGATGATTGAAATATACTATTCAACACCACCAACACATAAAACCATCCAATTCCAGAAGCATGCACTTTGAACTGATAACAAAAAAAAAATAACTATCAAAAATTCATTCTCCCATGTCAAAAAGATTAAATTATTTTGAATTGGAAAAAAACATTTTCAATTTATATATAACATAATTTCTCTAACTACAAACAAATAAAAAAAAATTAATCAATGTATTATAATTTTCCACCCATAAAAGTATACCACTATTAAATCATTCCTCTCATATTTTTCAATTAATTTTCAATTGGTTAGCCCTTTTTTATTGAGGTTGCTTGAAATATTTTCTCTCATTATTCAATATAACAACTATTTATAGTTAAAAACAAATTTAATTTCATTAATGGGATTGTATTCTTAATGAATATATTGAATATTAATGATGTATAAAAAAGGATCAAGATTTAGAAAGAGTGGTTCATATTAATGATAGAATAATTATAGCGATTGAAGGTATATAGGTATTGATGTGGAAATAATTTATATTGGAACATCCCAAGTAATTAATGAATAATAGATATTTTTATCTTTGTCTGTTAACGAATTAGATTGTGTTTTAGAGGCTTAAAATGAAAATACATCTAATCTTAAGCATGGAATACACTAATATTTTTAAAAGATTGTTTTACTTCCTTTTGATGGAAAAACATTTTTAAATCTATCTTTTGACAATTTTATAAGCTATTTTTGTCAAAATAAACTTATTATTTATTATTGGGACATTAAAATTTACTTTGTGTGAATTTTTTGGTATTTTTCTGACAATTTTCATTTTTTAATGAATACTGAAAAATACTGCATTTTACATCAAAACTGATTTTAAATCTAATTTATTTATATTATTAGATTATATTATGAATTGGTTTTAAAGTTAAATTAGAATATATTTTTACCATTTAATCCAATAGTGGTCAATGGAATTAATTTCACTTAGAAATTGGACTTAAACTAGTGTCAATCTTTTGATACTTATTGTTTCATAAAAACATGCTATTTGTCATGACATCGGGAATAAATTATTAAATTAATTAATGTCACTTATATGATTTGAATTTTGTAAAATAGACATCATTTTTGAATTCAGAATATCAAATATAGCTTAGGGTGATGTTTTGGTATTTTTCTGAAAAACTTCAATTTTTGATGAATAGTGAAACCACTAAGTTGTAGTTAAAGAAACTGATTTTTCGTTTAAATGAAACTTTGCCACTTCTGTGATTTGATTTTCAAAAATCCGACATAAATGGTTGTCATTAAGAAGTAAAATGCGGTTCAATGAGATTAAAATAATTTTTTGGTGAATAGTAACTTTTATGTTTTTAATCGCGATTAGTGGTAATTAGTGTTGTTTAAGGTAAAAATAATGTTTTAATAATATGAGATGAGCTTGACACATGTCCTACCCTTATTGGCTGTGTCATGGACGACCCCTAAATTCCATGGGTCAACTTTGGGACCCCATGGATCAACTTTGGTAGGAAAATGACATTAATAACTTTTTATTTAATGTAAAAGTAAAAATGACACAAACATGAGATGTTTTACTAAAATAATTTTTACATGGGCCTATACAAGTCCGATATTTGATTATAAATAGTCATTGGAAAGATAAAAGGATTTCCCACATCATAGTAGTTTTTTATAATTTTTAGACTTTAAATAAATTATATTATTTATTACATCATGATGATGCAGTGATTACCTCATTAATAAAGGATTTAAATAAAATGAACTGATAATGTAAAATACATGACCTACACATGTCCAAAACCTATTGGATGGGTTGATTTAGAACCCTTATCACCATACCCTAAAATTATATCAATTTGGTACCTTTTGAATCCAAAAAGCATTTTAAAATAAAGTAACATTTCTTTACTTTCCAAGAGTGCCCCTCCTCTCCTCTTATAAAAGGCCCCCACCTCTACCTCCTTAACCACACATCCAAAGCCTTTGGCTCAGCCAACCCCTGCCCATATTGTCTCTCCACTTCCCTCTCTTACTACTTGATGCCTCACATTTGGCAGAAGTCTTCCCAAGGAAGCATTTGAGCTAAAGTGAAAGGGACTTACCCGATTTTAAGATAATGTCTTCACTTGAGTCCTTTTGTTTTATTTTTCTTCTCCAACCCCCTAAACACTTATTATTCATTTCTTTTGTAACAAATACAGTATCTTAAATATACTAGGTTGTTTTTATAAGATGTATTCGAGATACACTTACAAACACCTACATCTAATGGTTAAATAACATACTGTTTCCGTGGCTGGAAAATTGCTGCCTCCCGAAACAATGATTGTTCAAAATTCTATTAACACATTAAAAGGTGGACATTAAGAGGACTCTATATTATTATATGATATATAATATGTTTATGTTTTCCTTAAGCTTCTGTATTTTTCATTTTGGGCATACCATTATGGTTTCCATTATGGGTAAACGTGATATCTTCATTTATGGAAGCGCGGACTACCGCCCCCTCAAAGTGATTTGATTCATTAATACCATATATGGGACGTATAAAGGATGGAGTTATGATATTATATATGATATTACACTGGAATTATAATATACCTTTATATCATTATGATTCCATTTCATAAAATACGAAATAGAAATGGAAGCAGCGTTCATGCGTACGTACGGCTTACCATCTCCATGAACGGTGCATTTCATTTCTTACCTCTAAATGTTATATAATATTATAAATGCATGCATGTACTGGATATGTATGATATATATGATATATACATCATGAATACCATTCATGTATATAATAAATACGTGAACAACTTGTAATTATAACGGGTTTATTTTTGACTCCAGTACCATTGATCGTTATAACGACAGTTAGTAACTTAAATAATTACATAGTGTTCATGACATAGAAAAAAGTGATATAAAAGGAATAATGAACTTGAAAAAGGTTCTTAAACAAGTATAAATTAACTCAAGTTTATTATTCAGGAGATTAAAGAAGGTCTGAGTCAAGTCGGACCCAAGGTATGGGACTTCGTCTTAATCTCCTTTCATTGAGGCATATTTTGTTTTATACACAACCTTATTTTATACGGTGTATAAACCCCTTTGACTTTTATGTTTATTCAAAATGAATCTTTTTTATATGAAGCATTTACTAAACGACAAAAGGGAATGTTTTTTTCATACGTATGCGGCGATAACGACTTCTCCGCCGCCGTGACCATTATTTGAGTTTCAGTTTCCTCTACAAACGATACCTTTTTTTTAAAAGAAAAATAAATACCATGTTTTACTTTTATTTTATTTTGGTATTGAAAATGGTTTTCATAATGTTTTTATTATATCAATGTGTTGTATTGATATCTTGTGATTGAAAGGTGGAAATGTTATGTTTCCATTATGCATGTTTTATGTGATACGATTATGTTGAGGTTCTTGGGCATTATTATGAAGACGGGTGGTTCCGTGATGAACTAAGGGAGGGTGAGCTCGATATAGCTCTCCAATGCATTGGGTAACACAAAGGAGTGAAACGTTAAGGTTTCTCTGAAGATATTTAGGGAATATATTGGGATGTGTATTCCAAACGTAACCAAGAGGGTTACTCCCTACGTAAGATTGTTATGAATGCCTCAAGTTACCTTTATATCTTACGATTTCTATGATTTATTCATGATTTGATGAGGTATGTTAAAGTTCTTATGTTTTATGGTTAAAGTATGATTTCATTCTTATGTATATATGAACTTATGTTTCCTTTCCATATTTTTATAACCCATACTAAGCCATTTATGCTCATCCCATGTTTTTTTTGAAATGTTTTTCACATGTCAAGGGAAAGGTACATGATATGATGATACTGTCAAGGAAGTGTCAAGAATGAATCCATGTTTTATTTTAAATATGTTTCCATTGATGGGAAAAATAATACTATCTTTATGAAACCACTTTTTTTATATGTGGAATGTAATTAATGTTTTATGATCTAATTCTCTAAAACTCTAATCCCGAAAAGATCCTAAATGTTTTATCTTGTAATAACTCAAGATTAAGTAAGGTATAAGGCTGGGGCCTTATAGTTGGTATCAATGGTCGGTTTAGATAACTTTAGGAGTTAGAATTCTATTAAATGATTATCCAAAAATATTTTTTTATGGTCAAAATGAAATGATATAGCATTTGAAGATTACCATGTTGCTTCATCTAAGACATGTTTTTTCAGAATGGTTTTCCACAGAGGAAATAGGGATGCAGTGCTAGGAAGGCATGCAGAAGGAAATAACCTTCCGAATCAGCATCTTGAGATGGTCGGAATTGGAGTTGAACAGTTTGTTGTAGGAATGGCGTAGTTGACTCAAGCGATAAATGGCAGTGTTATCCATGCATGAGACCTTCCAGATCAACCGCAAAGGAACATGTCAGTGGTTGAACATTTCATGAGGCAACTTCCCCCTTCATTCAGAGGATCATATGACCCTGTGCTAGCTGAAGGGTGGATTAAAGCACTGGAGAAGATTTTCGATGTCATGGGGTGTTTAGACAATCAAATGGTTAGTCTTGCTATTTACCATATGGAGGGTGAAGAAGATCAGTGGTGGACGATGGTTAACAATATCCGGGATGCTGATAAGATTGATGCTCTTGACTGGGATGAATTCAAAGGTATGTTTCTTGAGAAGTATTTTCCTAAGGCGGTTCGACTTAGGATGGAAAATCAATTCTTGGAATTGAGGAAAGAGGAAGATTCAGTGGCCACCTATGAAGAAAGGCTCTCTCTATTGGAAAGGTATTCTCCAAATTTTATTCGAGACCTTGATAGTAAAATCAATCATTTTTTACTCAGGATTAAAGCCGAAATATTGAAGGGAATTAGATTCTCGTGAGTTTAAAAGTTATGAAAAGCTTGTTCGATGTGCTGAGAAGGTGGAAATGGAGTTTTCTGATGATCAAGTGTTCTATAAAAACCAACAGAAGAAGAGACCGAGGTGGCAGGAGAAAGGGAATAATTCTTCAAAAATGTATGATGGTAAGAAATCTATGTTTCAAGTTTGTCATAAATGTGGGAAAAGGCATGTTGGGGAATGTCTTCTGAATTCTATAAAGTGCTACCGATGTGGTAAGATGGGGCATAAGGCTCGTGATTTCACTGAAAAAGATCAAGGTGATAGTAAGTCAAAATTTGATTTACAGTTAGTGAAATGTTTTAAGTGCAATGAGATGGGTCACTATGCAAACGTGTGTCTAACAAAGAGCTCGAGTGATGGGAAGTAGTTAGACAACAAGATGAAAGGGGTGGTGAAATCCTTTGCAACTACGTCAGTAGATATCGGGCCATCAAATGAAGTTGTATCAGGTACTTTGTTTGTTTTTTCATATTATTCCAGTGTGTTGTTTGATTCGGGGTCTACACATTCTTTCATCTCTGAAAACATTTCTAGTAAAATGGGAATACCATCTCAAGAAATGACTCCAGAACTTTTGGTTAAAACACATGGGGGAAATGTTGATGAAAAAATAATTTATAAGAATCTTCCTATCCTTATCTGTGGAAAGAACCTACTTGAAAACCTTATTGTTCTACCTCTAGTAGAGTTTGATGTTATCTTGGGTATGGATTAGCTCTCTATTTACCATTATAATATTGACTACAGAGCTAAAGAAGTTTCTTCTCAGAAAGACTTTCAGTTTGTGTACAAGAATGAACCCTTACTGTTGATAACATATCAAGAGGCCGAGAAACTTGTAAAAGATGGAAATGAATGTTACCTTACACAAATTGTTGAAAATAAAGGAACTGTTCAGATTAATGATGTGCCAGTGGTAAATGAGTATCCTGATATATTTCCTGATGAGTTGCCTGGAATAATACCAGATCGGGAAGTTGAGTTTACTGTTGACTTAGTTCCTGATGCTAAGCCAATTTCAAAACCCCCTTATCCAATGGCTCAAATTGAACATCTAGAGTTGAAGGAGCAATTGCAAGATTTATTAGAGAATGGTTTCATTTGACCTAGCATGTCACCATGGGGTTCTCTTGTTTTAATTGTTAAAAAGAAAGATGGTTCTATGAGACTTTTCATTGATTATAGAGCCTTGAATAACATCACTATTAAGAAAAAATATCCTTTGCCTCATATTGATGATTTGTTTGATTAGCTCTAGGGACCTCAGTATTTTTCAAAGATTGACCTGAGATCGGGGTACCATCAGCTAATGTTAAAGGAAGCAGATGTTCTGAAGACTGCGTTTTGTACAAGGTATGGCCATTATGAATTTGTAGTAATGACTTTTGGGCTAACCAATGCAACTGCTGTATTCATGGACTTAATGAATTGAATTTTCCATGAGTTCTTGGATATGTTTGTGGTGGTTTTCATTGATGATATTTTGTTGTTTTCTAAAAGTAAAGAGGAGCATGAAAGACATTTAAGGGTTATTTTGCAAACCTTAAAAGAAAAGAAATTGAATGGGAAATTCAGCAAGTGTGAGTTTTGGTTGCAACAAATTTCTTTCCTTGGTCACATTGTTTCTAAAGATGGGATAACTGTTGATCCTTCAGAAACAAAGGTTGTTGAAGAATGGCGAAGACCCACAAATATAAGAGATATTCGTAGTTTCCTTGGTTTGGCAGGCTATTACCGAAGGTTTGTTAGAAATTTTTCATGATTATCTATTCCAATGACTAAGCTAACTCGGAAGGTTGTTAAGTTTATCTGGACAAAAGAATATGATGATTTTTTTCAGGAGTTGAAATGAAGATTGGTGAATGCTCCAGTTTTGGCACTTCCTTCCAGGAATGGTGTGTTTGTTATCTACAGTGTTGATTCATTGAAAGGACTTGGTTGTGTCCTAATGCAGAATGATCAGGTAATTGTTTATGCTTCATGATAGTTGAAAACTCATGAGGTAAATTACCCTACACATGATTTGGAATTAGCTGCTGTTGTTTTCACTTTAAAATTTTGGAGGTATCATTTGTATGGAGTAAAGTGTGAAATATATACTGATCACAAAAATGTAATGTATATATTCACTCAGAAAGAGTTAAACATGAGACAGAGGAGATGGCTAGATTTAATCAAGGATTATGATTTTACAATTCATTACCATCCAGGAAAAGCAAATAAAGTGGATGATGATTTGAGTCGAAAAGGTAATGCTTCATTAGCAATGTTGCATTTGAAACGTGATCTTTTGGTTATGGATTTGATGAACTTTGGCATAGAAATTATTGGTGAATGATGTTCTTCTATTTTGTTTCAGGTATCAGTGAAATTTTCTCTATCAGACAGAATCAAGCAAGCACAGAAGCAAGAGAGTGAGTTGCAGAAAAAGGTAGAGATGGTTCATAAAGGTATGTTGCCTAAATTCAACATTGATAATGATTGCGTTTTGATATTTGGGAAAATATTGTGTGTGCCTTGTGATTCACAGTTGAAGATAGAGTTGTTATGTGAAGCTCATAGTTCTCCATTTTCAGTTCATCCTGGCAGTACTAAGATGTACAGAGAGATCTATGGGAGTATTATTTTGTGGGATGGAATGAAAAGAGATATTGATGATTTTACTGTGAAGTGTTTGACTTGTCAATAGGTTAAAGTAGAGTGGCCATTACCAAATGGGATGCTTCAGCCTTTAGCAGAGCCAGAGTGGAAATGGGAGAATATATCCATGGACTTTGTTGTGGGATTACCGAAGACATATCGAGGTAATAATGCAATCTGGGTTATTGTTGATCGCTTGACCAAATCTGCTCATTTACTTGCTATACGAGATACTTTTTCCCTAGATCAAATTTCCCGTTTGTATCTTAAAGAGATTGTCAGGTTACATGGAGTTCCTCTCTCCAGTGTATCTGACCGTGATCCCAGGTTAACTTCTAAATTTTGGAAAGGCCTTCAGAAGTCGTTGGGTACTGAATTAAATTTTAGTAAAGCTTTTCATCCTCAATCAGATGGGCAGTCAGAACGAACAATTCAGACCTTGGAGGATATTCTATGAGCTTCTTCGATGAATTATCAGGTATGTTGGGACCAACATCTTTCTTTTGTTGAGTTTTCTTATAATAATAGTTTTCATTCCAGTATACAGATGGCACCATTTCAGGCGTTATATGGGAAGCGGTGTCGAACTCCAGCTTTCTGGGATGAAGTGGGTGAAAGGAAGTTGATGGGACCTGAATTGGTAGAAGAGTTGGAAGAAAAAGTTCAGCTGATACAGAAACACATGAGAACAGCACCGAGCAGGCAGAAGAGTTATGCGGACAATAGGAGGAAGGATCTCTCTTTTAAGGTAGGTGATCATGTTTTTCTCAAAGTCTCACCATGGAAAAGTGTGATGCGATTTGGTAAGAATGGAAAGCTGAGTCCAAGGTTCATTGGACCATATGACATTCTGGAGAGAGTTGGATCAGTTGCATACCGGGTGGCTTTACCTCCGATTTTATCTCAGGTACACAATTGTTTTCATGTTTCGATGTTGAGAAAGTATATGCCAGATCCATCTCATGTTTTGAGTCCAGAGGTAGTTCAGCTGGAAGAGAACCTATCTTATGAGGAACAACCGGTCTAGATTATTGACCATAGGGAGCTTGTGTTATGGAATAAGGTGATTAATCAGGTAAAGGTTTTTTGGAAAAACCACATGATGGAAGAGGCAACATGGTAATCCGAAAATGCAATGAGGGATACATACCTCCATTAATTCGATAAGTAAATAAATTGCCGGGACGCAATTTTCTAAGGGGGGGAAGGATGTAACATTCAAAGAAAGTAATGAATTATACATATTTTTATCTATGTCTATTAATGAATTATATAGTTTTTTAGAGGCTTAAAATGAAAATAAATCCAATCTTAAGCATGGAATACACAAATATTTTTAAAAGATTGTTTTACTACCTTTTGATGGAAAACCATTTTTAAATCTATATTTTGAAAATTTTATAGGCTATTTTTGTCAAAACAAACTTATTCTTTATGATTGGGACATCCAAATTTACTTTGTGTGAATTTTTGGTATTTTTCTAACAATGTTCATTTTTTAATAAATAGTGAAAAATACTGCATTTTACATCAAAACTGCTTTTTAATATAATATATTTATATGATTATATTATATTTTGAATTTATTTTAATGTGAAATTAGAATATATTTTTAAAATTTAATCCAATAGTGGTCATTGGAATTAATTTCACTTTGAAATTGGACTAGAACTAGTGTCAATGTTTTGATACTTATTGTTTCATAAAAACACGTTATTTTTCCTGACAGCAGGAATTAATTATTAAATTAATTAATGTAACTTATATGATTTGAATTTTGTAAAATATACATCATTTTTGAATTCAGAATATCAAATATAGCTTAGGGTGATGTTTTGGTATTTTTCTAAAAAACTTCAATTTTTGATGAATAGTGAAACCACTAAGTGGTAGTTAAAGAAACTGATTTTTCGTTTAAATGAAACTTTGCCACTTCTGTGATTTGATTTTCAAAAATCCAACATACATGGTTGTCATTAATAAGTAAAATTTGGTTCAATGAGATTATAATAATTTTTTGGTGAATAGTAACTTTTATGTTTTTAATCGCGATTAGTGGTAATTAGTGTAGTTTAAGGTAAAAATAATGTTTTAATAATATGAGATGAGCTTGAAACATGTCCTACTCTTATTGGATGTGTCATGGCTGACCAAGACAATCCATGTGTCAACTTGGGGACCCCATGGAGCCACTTTGGTATGAAAATGACATTAATAACTTTTTATTTAATGAAAAAGTAAAAATGACACAAACATGAGATGTTTTACTAAAGCATTTCTTACATGGGGTTATACAAGTCATATTTTTGATTATAAATATTAATTGGAAATATAAAAAGATTTAATACATCATAGTATTTTTTTTATAATTTTTAGACTTTATATAAATTAAAATATTTATGACATAATGATGATGCAGCGATTACCTCATTAATAATGTATTTAAATAAAATGAAATGATAATGTAAAATTTATGACCTACACATGTCCAAAACCTATTGGATGGGTGGATTTATAACCCTTATCACCTTACCCTCGAATTATATCAATGTGGGACATTTTTAATCTGAAACTCATTTTAAAATAAAGTAACATTTCTTTTCTTTCCAAGAGTGCCTCTCCTCTCCTCTTATAAAAGGCCCCCACCTCTACCTCCTTACCCACACTTCCAAAGCCTTTGGCTTGGCCAAACCCTGCCCATTTTGACTCTCCACTTCCCTCTCTTACTCCTTAAAGCCTCACTTTGGGTAGAAGTCTTCCCAAGGAAGCCTTTGAGCTCAAGCCAAAGGGAGTTACCCGATTTTAAGGTAATGTATTCACTTGAGTCCTTTTGTTTTATTTTTCTCTCCAACCCCCTAAACTATTTTTATTAATTTCTTTTGTAACAACTCCAGTATCATCAATATACAAGGATGTTTTTATAAGAAGGATTAGATCTACACTTACACACACCTACATCTAATTGTTAAAGAACATACTATTTCCATGGATGAGGAATTTCTGCCTCCCGAAATGATGATTGTACAACATTCTTTTAACATCTTCAAAGGTTTCCATTAAGATTACACTATATTTATATATGATATATAATATGTTTATGTTTTCCTTAAGCTTTTGTATTTTTCATTTTGGGAATACCTTTATTGTTTCCATTATGGGTAAACGCGATATCTTCATTTAAGGAAGCGCGGACTACCGCCCCCTCAAAGTGATTTGATTCGTTAATACCATATGTGGGAAGTATTAAGGATGGAGTTATGATATTATATATGATATTACACTAGAATTATAATATACCATTATATCATTATGATTCCATTTCATATAATATGAAATAGAAATGGAAGCAGCGTTCATGCGTACGTACGGCTTACCGTCTCCATGAACTGTGCATTCAATTTCTTACCTCTAAATGTTATATAATATTATAAATGCATGTATGTACTGGATATGTATGATATATACATCATGAATATCATTCTGGATATAATGGATACATGAAAAACTTGTAATTATAAGGGGTTTATTTTTTACTCAAGTACCATTGACCATTAAAACGGCCGTTATTAACTTAAATAAATACATAGTGTTCATGACATGGAAATAAGTGATATATAAGGAATAATGAACTTGAAAAAGGTTCTTAAACAAGTAGAAATTAACTCATGTTTATTATTCATGAGTGTAGACGCCGGAAAAGTCCGTTGTTCCCAAACGAAGCTCCGGATGCGGAAAGCGAAGTGATATTTGGAGTCAGAGGCACGTTCCGGAGGGCCCGGAGGACTTGCGCGAAATTTCCGAGGCCCGCGCGCAATGTTGAGTCGCGGCGCGCAATCCTCCCGGGATGCGCGCAATGCGCTGGGCCGGCACGCTATTTTGCGCGCCCGTGGCCTGCGCGGCTTCCTTGCGCGCCGGGTCTGGATTCCGCGCCCGCGAAGGGAATTCCGCGCCCGAGACCGGATTCCGCACCCGGGGTTGCCTATAAATATAAGGCGACCCCCGACGTTTTGAAGGTTGCCAGAATCCGAAGCGTCGCTCGTTCACGCAATCCAACCCCTTCCGCGCGCAATGACGATCTTCAGGTAACCTCCTTTCTTTCGCGCAATAGAGCCTTGGGGTTCGCCTTCGCGCGCAATCCCCTTGGCTCCTTTCCTTTGAATAATCATTAACCCGAAGGCCTTTGCGCGCAAAAGAAGTCTCTTGCGCGCAATTGCCCCCGGGTGCGGGCAATCCAGCCCGATTGCGCGGACCCCCCATTTTCAAAGTGGCCATTCGTTAGAGAATGAGCCGTTGCCCCCGCGTGCTACCCGAAGCCCGGTGCGCGCAATCTCAATCATCCGCGCGCAAAGGGCTGGCCCGATTGCGCGCCAGCCCGCCATTTTGCGCGCCGACCTGCTGTTTTGCGCGCAAAGCTCCTCTTTTGCGCGCAATCCGCCGGGGTCGCCCCCCTTGACCCCCTGAGGGTACCCGCCTGCGTGGCGCCTGATGATCTTCATCCTGGGTGCCCGCACCGTGCGTTGTCTTCCCGTGCAGCCCTCCAGGCTCGCGCGAAGTGACACGGACCCATCAGCGGCAATCCATCATCCCGCATGACGTTAAACTGCATTCGTCCAACACGACGTTAAACTGTGCATCGTCCAACACGACGTTAAACTGTATATCGTCCAACACAACGTTAAACTGTACCTCGTCCAAACTACAAGACGTTAAACTGTTCAGCATTCGTCCCGCATGACGTTAAACTGGATCCGTCCAACATGACGTTAAACTGTACCACGTCCGCACTGCAAGACGATAAACTGCCAAGTGTTTTGTCCAACATGACGTTAAACTGTACCACGTCCGCGCTATAAGACGATAAACTGCCAAGCACCTTCGTCCTCAACACACGACGTTAAACTGTACTTCGTCCGGCAAGACGTTAAACCGTCCGCTTCGTCCTCAACACACGACGTTAAACTGTACTTCATCTGGAAAGAAGCTAAACCGTCCGCATCACCCGATCCCGTTCCCCGCACGCAGGGTCCCCCCCCCCCCCCGGTTTGGATGTGGCCCCCGCCCGCTCATCTCTGCAGGGATGTCGGGATTGTCCCTCTTTAGGGACGATTTAATGGGAGCAGCTTTTCCCTACGGGGGTAGGGTATTACAAACCCCTAGTTTCTTGTGGGAGGCCGAGCATGTGTATCTCCATTGCGCCTCCCCACTGCCGAAGCCAGTAGAGGGTGTGACTGGGATCGAGGTGTCTCCTACTTTCGGTCCAAGTCCCTTCCAACTGAGTTTTGCCGCATCCGGGCTGCCTCAAGTGCGTAAGTCCTGACAGAATGAACTACGTGGACTTTGATCCCTGTCTTCTAAACAGGGTACGTAGGAAGCCTCCCTTAGGTTCAAGCCCACCACCTGGTCGTCCCGGTCGTATTCACGTCGGTTCTTCCATCAGTGGACCCCTCCAGGGTTCACGCTTGCGTCGATTCACCTATGAATCCGCCCTTGTGGGAGACTGCCCGTGTGTATCTCCACTGTGCCTCCCCACAGCCCCTTTTTCCATTTCTCCTTTTATCGTCCAGCATGACGTGAAACTGTGATCCACCCGTCCGTTCCATCTCCCCCTGTGCGAGGTGGTTCGGTTCAATCCTCCGCCCGGCGGCCTCGACCCCTTCGTGAGTCGGCTTGCCGACGTCCAGCATGACGTTAAACTGTATACCCGAACTACGTTGAATTTGATCCGTGCTAACGCGCGGTACGTAGGAAGCCCCTACGGGGTCCAAGCTCTTCACTCCATCATCCATCCTGATCCTTACCCGGGCCGCCACATCCCGTTGGGGTCATGCCACTTCACTCCAATCCATATCACTTGGGAAGCCGCCCATGCGTTGGCCCCAGCGTCGGAGGTTCCCCGCAAGGGGTTCTGTCATCTGATCCGCTCTTCGTGTTGATCAGTCCGATGCCGTCCCCGCTGGACGTTAAACTCGCGGCGTACCCCGTGTTAAACATGGGAAGCTGAGGAAAACCTCAGGGGACACAGTTCCCCGCACCCAGTGCGGGATGCCTCGGGCCATCATGCCTTCGAGAAGCCCTATTAGGGATGGAAGACATACGTGCAGAGCCGTAGTGTTACGACACGCCCCCAGCACCCAGAGCCACCCGGCCTCCTCACCGCAGGTTGCTGCCCCGAACAGACTCCTTGGAGCGTCCGGGCGGAAGCAGCGTAATTAACCGGTGTCCATGAAGATATGGCGCAGGGAACGAGATTCACGAGCATGTCTTAAATCTATGAGGGAGACCCGGATTAGGCGACGAGTTCCGAGGAGACGTCCAAGGAAGGAGGAGCCGACATCCCATCATCCCAGTTTCGATCAAGGAGCAGACACCCCTGAATAAGGGACGGATGCCGCCCGCCTTTGGAAAGCGGGACTGCGGGACCACAAGCCGCGCGCCCATCCCCTCGGGTTGACGGGTGCACGCGCGAACGCGTCCTGGCGGAACAGCGTAACCTGACGCACATCCGCACCGAAACAGAAAAATGGTGAACCCGATGTGAATCTCTTCTCCTCGATACGAGGACCGATGGCTTTCAGAGGTGTTGGAAGACCGGCGTGTTGCCCGGCCAAGCATTCAGTCTTACCCGCCAGGGGCTGGGGAAGGGACATCGGGCACTCCGTCTCGCAACGTCGAGGGCCTGGGTTCCCCCCACGGAAGGCGTCGTGGCGCTAATGGTTGGTTGTCGATTCCTTTTTCCTGTCAGTGTTAATGGGTCCTTCTCCCTGCTTTCAGAAATCAGGTCGCCCGATCCAGTGCCCGATCACCGCCCGCCCACTGGCGCAGAGGTAGGGGAAACACCGACGCGGCTACTCCGCGCGGTCCCGCCCGTTCCACGGCCGTCCCAGCAGCCGTGATTGCGGGACGACCACGCCCTCTCTCCCCCTCGGAGGTCATCCAGAGAAGGGTGATCAACACCCTGGTGCGGAGATATGAGGAAGAGGGAGTCATCCCCACTAGGGACATGGCTCGCCTAGACCTTGAGGAGGCTGCACCTCGCCACCACCACCGCCCCCGAGGGCCGCGCAGGGAGGCACCGCTGCCTACCTCAACGTCCAACCGCTTCGGGAGCTTATCCCCGGAGCGCTCTGACAGTTCCCTTCCTTATGCGGATGAGGAGGAAGATGCCCGGGATCACCCTATCCGGGATTCGCTCCAGGTATCTATGGTAAGGACTCCCGCCCGGCCACGGCGACACCGCCGCCAGGCCTCTCAAGTCGAAGAGCGGGCTCTCCACCTGCCCGTGCCGCTCATCCCGACTCGTCTGTCCCGACGCCAACGTCGGGCACGAGCGGAAGAGGATGCCCACCTTGGGGCCCTAGCAACAGCGGCCGCATTGGCCCAAGCCACTGTTGGCCCCAGTCGCCAGGCCCCTGCGCATCCTGAGCAGGGGAGCTTCTATGCCCGACCTGGATCGAGGCCTCGACCGCCCCAAAGGCAGGTTGGGTCGACTCTCCCAGTTGCTGGTGCAGGCAGTAGCCACCGCGGACCACCTCGCGGTAGCGCTATTCACCAGCGGGATCTACTCCGTGTGGCCGATCCAGGAGGCATGGGTCATCCCACCTTCCGATCCCGGCCCGGAGGCCTGCCCGGAATCATCTCTCCCCGCGTCCCCTTTGATATATGTCCCGGTGCCCCTCGCACCTTGGTTTCCAGTCCTCTTGGCCCCAGCACCAGTGCGGCCGGAGGACGCCAGGACAGAGATCAGCCCTGCCCCGAAGAACCACCCAGGGGCAGGAAGGCAAGGCGTTGACGCCGAGGGAAGAATGTTACGGAATTCCGGACAGAGATCCGACCGGTTCGCTTCTCTGATTCAGAGGCGGAGTACGATTCGGCGATAGAGCCCTTTCCCCAATCCCGCCAGTCAAGGGCAGGGGTAGGAATGCGGCACGTCAGCCTCGTGCTCCCCGAGAGCGAGATCGATGTGATCCCCGCTTCTCTCCGAAGGTATATCCGGAGTAACGAGGGCCTGGTAGACCCCCAAGGATCAAGCTTGCGGTTGGTACCGGCCCCTCCGGAAGTGCCTTCCGTCTCGGTCGGCGAAGCCGAAGACTTTTTCTGGGGACCGACGGTCGAACCACGATCTAGTGCACCCACGGCGAGCACCGATGCTACGGCAGGATGTTCGCTCGCCGGCCCGTCCTATCGTGATGTGGTAGCCAGGGCACCGCCACCCTCAGAGGGCGGCCCGGGATATGGAGGCCAATCGGCCTGTTCGCCGTATTCACCGTCGGCCAGCCCGTCAGCCCGGCGGCCCGCCTCGGCACCACTGCCGGTTCCCCGTCCGTTCCCAGCCATTGAAGAGGACCAAGGAGATCTGGGTCCCGAGTTTTAAACGTGGAGCTTCTGGACCGTCCTTACAGAGGGCCACTTCCCTGAGAAGTTTTGGCCAGTCGCAGGGCCGGGCTTTGATGCACCCGAATCGCTCACCCCGGATGAGTTCGAATGCTTCCGCCGAACTCTCCGGGCGACTCGCTCCTGTCTTCACCGCCTACAAATGCCATACCCCGGGAGTCAAGTGCACCTGGAGGATATTGGTGAGCAGTGCCATCAAATTGACCTGGCCATGCTCCTCGCGGCTCGGCACCCCGGGTCATTTGAGCACCACGAGGCCCTCCAACAACGATGCATTGAGTGTTTTCAAGTACTCCGCAAAGTTATCGAGGAAGCCACTCCCCACGTGTATATCCGTGGATGGGGGCCGTACGCTGCCCTACGCTTCAGTGTGATTCGCCGACAGCCCGATTCGCTGGGTGGCTTTGAGGGTATATCCCCAGAGATAGAAACGGTCAATATGGCTGACCTGTCGGGAGAGGGGAACGACTTGGAACTTCTCGACGGGGGCTTCCCCCCCGAAGACAAGACGTCGTCAGAGCCATCGGTGAGAGTCACTCGTCATTAGAGGAACCTCCTGGGGCTCCCCGCACCCACTGAAGCACTGACGTTGAGCCGAAACGTCAGCAAAGGAAAAGAGCACAGCGAGGCTATAAAGCCCGCCGACCCATCTGCCTCCATGCAGAGGGAAGAGGAGGATCCCGAGAAGGCTACGCTACGTCAGCAGCTCGCCGAACAGAAGAAGCTGGTTGACCAGCTCCTCGCCGAGCGCGCTGCAGAACGGCGGCCTGACTACGGTGATCCTAGGCCAGGACAGCAGGGACCGGAACAACTGCTCCTCGACGAGACTCTCCCGGGCAACCGTGATTACGCCGTGTTCGCCGACAGGAGAGAGGACATTGCCTACGGCAAGAGGGCGCGGTATGTTTCGCCACACCCTCCCGAGCGGCGTGACTACCTGAGAGACCCCGCTCGGATTCCTCCCGCTGCCCCAAGGGCCGCTCCGCCCGCCATCCAACGAGCTGCCGAGTTCGACGACCCGGTCGACGACCCGATTGAAGGGCCATGCAATGCGCTCGTGGTTAGAGATCCTCGCCAGGACTGGAACCCATGTCCGGACGATCCGATGGCGGCACTCATTGCCCGCTTGGAGGCCTTGGAGACTCGGCAGGTGGCGATCCCACCGGACGGCAAGCCCTACCCAGCATGGGTGGATGACATGCCGGCGCCTCCGGGATTCGGGAATCCCACTTTCGCTCCCTTCAACGGGACTGGAGATCCGCCACAGCATTTAGCCCACTTCAACTCGAGGTGTGGGCCTATGTTGGGGACTCCGGCGCAGCAAGAGGCCGCTAAGCTTCGCTGCTTTGTTCAGACACTGGAAGGGCCAGCATTTGTCTGGTACAGCCAGCTCCCCGTCGGGTCGGTAACCAGCTGGGAGGACCTCCGTAGACAGTTCCTCTACCAGTTCAGTTCCACGACCCGGAAGACAAGTATCGCAGACCTCTTCAAGTGAATGCAGAGGCCTGATGAGCGAGTCGTGGACTTCGTCACCCGATGGAAGGGTCTCACGTATTCCCTTGACATGCCATTGACTCAGGAGCAGTTGCTGACAATGTGCGTCGGGAACGTCAAGACCGAGCTGGTCCCTTCCCTGATCACTCAAAATTACCCCGGATGGTTCAGGGACTTCTCAGACAAAGCTCAACGTCTTGAGGATGCCATGCAACAGGCCAGCCAGGCACACCCGCTGCCTCCTATGATCCCTGCAAGGAGAGTCAGCAGGGCTGAGCCCGCTGCTGTTGCCCAGATAGAGGCCCCCAGGCCATTGGAGCTGCTGCCGGCGAGGCCAGCTCCACAGCCTCACAGGAACCCGCCTCCACGGGCTCAGTTCCCGGCCCAGCAGCGGCAGCCCCAGAACCGGCCGACCCCTCCGCGTAATGTACCGCCGCAACCCAGGCGAGATAATCAGGGTCCACCTCCTCGGCCGGCCCCTCCAGCCCCTCGTCAAGACCACGCTCCCAGGGGCCCGCGACACCTGACTTACTCATTCCACGAGGATCAGGTCCCCGGTTATTTCCGGAGCGCCCTGGAGCAGAGGATTGTGCGACTGCCTGAGTGTTGGAGGCCAGAGGAGGCACATCTCACGGATAACCCCCTCTACTGCCCTTACCATCAGGCCCTGGGACACACCATCCAGCGGTGCTATGTGTTTAAGGATTGGCTCCAAGACCAGATTAACAACAATGTAATCAGGTTGGGCCCAGCTCCGGCACAAGTGGCGGGCGTATTCATGGGATCAGATGACGATAGTGGCAACGAGGACGAATGGCAGCTGGTCTTCGACCGCGGGTCCCAGAAGTATAAAAACTGGATGGCCCGCAAGATGACCATTCGCGCCCATGGAATCATCCGTGCGCACTTGAATCAGCCTGAGCCCCCAGAATCTGCGGGTGCTGCTTCGGCATCGTCGTCCCAGCCTGCCTCTTCCAAGAGGAGCAAACGGCGGCAGCGCAAGAAGGAAGAGCGCGCCCCGCCGGTCCCGCCGCTATCCCGCACTCTCGGCGATTTCATGCCCCCGGAGATGGGGGCCCCTCCTCGGATCCGCCCGGTGATGGATGATTCGTCCGATGACGGTGTTGGGTACGCTTTGGTTAACACCGTCGAGTTGGTAAATCCCTTTTCAGTTCCCGACGTTGAAGAAAACCAGGTGGACCTCCCTAGTGTCCCCGGTCGTCGCCACCGTCGGAAGAACCGCAGTAGCAGGAGTCACCGGGGAACAGCCGTTGGTACCTCCAGCCAGGCCGTGCATGCCACTGAGACTAGGCAGCAGGCTCAAAACCGAGCACAACGTGCGCCGCCCCCCCATTCGGGGATGACAGATTCGCCTCCGCCGCTGTTTGTGGTGTGGGACCATGCAGAACCGCCTCAGCCGCGTCACGACCAGCTCCGCGCTGCCACGGGTCCATCCCGGCCTCCTAACCCCAGTACGGTGACCATTTCCCAGACTACAGCCAGTGAACAGCGAGATACGCCAAGTACCAGTCGGCCGCCGATCCAACCGGCAAGGCCCGTCATGCCGCCAACCGCAGAGCAACCTCCTGCAACCAGGGGCTCGTGCTTGGCCAAAAAGTATGATGTCCTGAAGCACTTGGCCGACATCCCAGCAAGGCTCTCCATCCTTGAGGCTCTGCGCATGTCATCTGAGATGAGCGAGGCACTCGCTGAATCCCTGAAGAGCCCCCTCCAGTTTGAGACAGAGGTTGCGGCTGCAGAGGCCTTTCACGCCGAAACGATCGAGGACGCCGAATGTCAGGCAGTTATCTCGTTCTCTGGTAAGGATGAAGACCATCCTATACAGGGACACATTCGTCCGCTGTATGTCACTGGCCAGTTCAATGGCCTTGAAGTCCGGCGCTGTCTTGTCGACACGGGGTCCGGGATTAACCTGAATCCAACTCGGACACTCCGGAGATTGGGGTTGTCTGAGGATGACTTGATTCCCTCCGACCTCAGGATCCAGGGGTACGACCGCACCGAGCAAACCCCGGTCGGCAAGATACGTTTGAAGACCCAGTTCGGTGACTTGGTTGCCAACACCGAATTCATGGTAGTCTCTCAGGACACTTCGTATAACGCATTGATGGGCAGGCCATGGCTCCACCTTCACGCGGCGGTTCCCTCGTCATACCACCAATGCCTCAAATACTCCCTTAATGGTCGAGTAGGCGTGCTTCAAGGATATGCCTCTCCTTTTTCCTCGTGTGAAGCCCGCTATCTGGACATGGACTATTACAAGAGCAAGGATAAGCAGATCCTGGCAGGTGAGGTTGAGCCTGTCGCTGTTGCAAGTGATCCCTGGGCAAGTCTGGATGACGCTTACGTCCTCCCGATTCACCGGTTGGACGTCGCCATGGTCTCGACGGCCCGCGAGTCTCCTGATGAGATGACAGCGACCGCCCGCGCCAGCACCAGTGGCCCAGCAGGATCTGGTAGCCCCAATACAGTTTCCAACGCAGTCTCTCCCGTGGACGATCCCTCCCCGAGTGGAGAGGATATGGAAGACGCACCCCCAGCCTTTGAGGAGGGTGTCCCCGCCACGGTCGATGAGTTAATACAGGTGAACCTTGGAACCGAGGCCGATCCAAGACCCACATTGGTCAGTGCCGCCATTCCCTCTGAGGAGCGGCAGCAGTACGTGGACTTTCTCAGGCAGCACCGTGATGTGTTCGCTTGGGGCTATGACGAGATGCCGGGGCTAGATCCTCAGGTAGCCGTCCACCGCCTTGGTCTCCCGGCGAACCATCGTGGGTTCAAGCAGCCTCCCAGGAAGGTGCACCCGTCCCACGGTGCCATGGTTGAGGCCGAAGATGACAAGCTTATCAAAGCCAACTTCGTGAGGGAAGTTCAGTACCCCAAATGGCTGGCCAACATTGTGCCGGTCAGGAAGAAGAACGGGCAGATCAGAGTCTGCATCGACTTCCGCGATCTCAACCGCCACTGTCCGAAGGATGATTTTCCCCTTCCAGTGACAGAGCTGTTAATTGACGCCACGGAAGGGTTCCAAGCCCTCTCCTTCATGGATGGATACTCCGGATACAACCAAATTCGGATGGCCCCTGAGGATGAGGAGTTCACTGCCTTCAGGGCCCCCCAAGGTAGCTTTTGCTACCGGGTCATGCCCTTCGGCCTGAAGAATGTAGGTGCCACCTACCAACGGGCGATGCACCGCATATTCTAGCCAATCCTCGGCACACTGGTGGAATGCTACGTCGACGACTTGGTTGTCAAATCGCTCCAGCGTCAGGACCATCTCAAAGATCTTGAGAAAGTGTTCGGCTTCCTCCGGTCTCGCTGCCTGAAGATGAACCCGTTGAAGTGTTCCTTTGGGGTCACCTCCGGAAAGTTCCTTGGATTTGTGGTAAGATACCGGGGTATTGAGATCGACCCAGAGAAAATCAGGGCGATTAGCCAGATGCCTCCCCCAGGTACCATCCGGGAACTGCAAGGGTTCCAAGGCCACTTAGCCTATATACGTCGATTCATCGCGAATCTGGCCGGAAAGTGTAAGCCCTTTTCTCGGATCATGAAGAAAGGTGCCACCTATGTATGGGATAAAGAGTGTCAGACCGCTTTCGAGGAAATCAAGCAGTACCTGCTTCAACCTCCGGTCCTGATGCCGCCCGTATCCGGAAAGCCGCTGGTCCTTTATGTGAGCGCCCTAGAACGGTCCCTGGGTGCCCTTCTCGCCCAGAAGAACAACGAGGGAACGGAGAATAGCCTCTATTACCTCAGTCGCATGCTCCTCGATGCGGAAGTTAGGTATTCCCCCATCGAGAAGAGCTGCCTGGCGCTCGTATTTGCCGTACAGAAATTACGGCACTACTTGCAGCACTATGAGGTATAGTTGGTTTCTCGGGTAGACCCATTGAGATATATCCTGAGCCGGCCTATGTTGACTAGCCGTCTAGCACGGTGGGCTGTGATTCTCCAACAGTTCGACATCAGGTATGTGTCTCAGAAGGCCATCAATGGGAAAGCATTGGCAGACTTTCTGGCAGCTCACCCGACCTCCGCGGATCAGCCGCTGGATCTAGGCTTTCCTGATGAGACCATTCTCTTAGTTGATCGAGCCGATCCATGCTGGCAGATGCACTTTGACGGTGCCTCCCGGAGCCCCACCGGTAGAAGACTCGATAATCCTAAGCTCAATAGAGTGGGCTTGGGCATCGTCTTCATTACCCCGGAGCAAGCCGTACTGCCATACTCTTTCCTGTTGTCAGAGGGCTGTACCAACAATGAGGCGGAATACCATTCCCTCATCACCGGCCTCGAGTTAGCTCTCGAGATCGACGTTCCCCATCTGTGCGTGAAAGGGGACTCCGAGCTGGTCGTTAAGCAGATCAATGGCGACTATGTTGTCAGGAAGCCGGAACTTGTGCCGTTGCTGGAGTGCACCCTCCTTCTGATGGCCCGGTTCCCTTCCCAGCCAGAAATTGTCCATATTCCCCGGTCGCAGAACGGTCGAGCAGATGCCTTGGCCAGCCTTGCTGCGTCACTTGCAGATCCTGAACAGGATAACCTGACCGTCCGCGTGACGCACCGCAGGCTCATCGCTCCCGTTATCCTGGAAGGAGATCGCGACCCGTCGGTAAGTAATCTCACCGCGGTTGTCCCTGCGCCCGGAGCCCCGATTACCCCAGATATGGCAGTCGAACCAGCCCCTGATTGGAGGACGCCCTTGGTTGAGTACCTCCAACATGGCATTCTCCCGTCAGATCGGGCCGAGCGCGAGCGAGTTCGACGCCGCGCATCGTAGTTTGTCCTCCAGAGCAGTCCCGGCCTGGAGTAGATCCTCTATAGACGCGGATTTGATGGTGTTCTCCTCCGTTGCCTTCAGGGAGTCGAGATCCCATGAGTCATGCAAGAGGTTCATGCTGGTTCATGCGGCGCCCATCAGACTGGGCTGAAGCTGTCCCACCAGATTCGGAGGTTGGGATACTTCTGGCCCTCCATGATCCATGACTGCATCGAGTATGCCAGGAGGTTCCATGCGTGCCAGGTTCATGCGAACTTTGTGCATCGGCCGCCGGAGCCTCTCCATACCACTAGGTATTCCTGGCCCTTTGCATTCTGGGGTCTGGACATTGTGGGACCTTACCCACCGGCGACAGCTCGCCAGTGCCGGTTCATTCTGACCGCCACAGACTTCTTCTCCAAATGGGCAGAGGCGATTCCGCTCAGAGAGGTCAAATCCTGTTCGATCGCTGACTTCGTGACCTCCAACATCATCTATCGATTTGGAGTGCCTCACGCTATCCTCACGGATAACGGAACCAATTTCCGAGCAGCCGAGTTGAAGAAGTTGTACGCCATGTATAACATTCGCTCGAACCATACATCTCGCTATCATGCGCAGGCGAATGGACAGGTCTAGGCGTTTAACAAAACCCTCTCTAACATTCTGCAAAAGATGGTTGGTCAGAACAAGAAGAGTTGGCCGGACAAGCTCCCCAACGCCCTCTGGGCTTATCGGACGACGGCTCGCAATTCTACCCAGATGACCCCTTATTCCCTGGTGTATGGAGCTGAGGCCGTCCTGCCCATCGAGATCCAGTTACCGTCCTTGCGCACTGCGGTCTACGACCAGCAAGCGCCGGACAGAGTTGCTGAAGCCCGTCTAGTCGAGTTGGAAGCACTGGATGAGAATAGACTTCGTGCTTTGCACAACTTGGAGAGGCATCAAAGCAGAATGGCTCGAGCTTTCAACAAGAAGGTTCGCCTCTGCTCCTTCCTGCAGGGTGACCTAGTGCTAGCCCTGAGAGCACCGATGATCCCCGGCCGGAAGCCGCCCAAGTTGGACCCCAAGTGGGGGGGACCTTTTGTCATCCACAAGGTCTATCCCAATGGCGCATACTCCCTGGCGACTATGGATGGTGAGTGTGTCACTCCTCCCACCAACGCTAGGTTCCTCATGCAGTACTTTGTCTGAGTGTGCTCACGTCCTGCACGACGTTAAACTGCATTCGTCCAGGCTACAAGAGGTTAAACTGTTCAGCATTCGTCTGCACTGCAAGACGTTAAACTGCCAAGTGTCTCGTCCTAAATGACGCTAAACTGCACCATGTCCAAGCTGTACGATGTTAAACTGCCCAGCGTATCGTCCTGCATGACGTTAAACTGCCCCTCAAGAACTACGTGCGGCTTGATTCCCATCCTTATGGGATATGTAGGACCGCCTGAACATTCATGTTTCAGGCCCAGCCCCATCCTTTGGGAATTTCCATCCCATCTCGGGCCCTTGGCCCAGTTGCCTCCGGGTGTGTGGCGTATGGTGTGAACGCGGGGCTATGCCCTCATTCACGTCGGTTTGCTCGCCACGCTGTACGCCCCCCCGCGTTTGGGGATGTCTTCTGCTCCCCCCTTCTTTTCTCGTCCTGCATGATGTTAAACTGCACTTCAAGAACTATGTGCGGCTCGATTCCAATCCTTAGGGGATACGTAGGACCGCCTGGACATACATGTTTCAGGCCCAGCCCCATTTCCCAGGAATCTCTATCCCGCGTTGGGCCTCTGGCCCAAGTTCCCCTCCTTTTTGTGCGAGGCGTATCGCGTGAGCGTGGGATCATGTCCTCATTCACGTCGGTCTACTGGCCGCGCCGTACGCCTCCCCCCGTGTGTGGGACCACCTCACACCTTTCATCGTTCTGCATGACGTTAAACTGCCTCTCAAGAACTACGTATGGCTTGATTCCCATCCTTATGGGATACGTAGGACCGCCTGGACGCTTGTGTTTCAGGTCCAGCCCCGTCTCTTGGTTGATCACGGGGATCTGCCCTCTTTTTGTTTCTCTCAGGGTGAGTCCTCCGACCCTTTCCGGTGATCTGTTAACATGTTTTGGGTACTTCGGTCTATGACTCGTAGTGTCAGATTCAATCCCGACAAGTCCTGTGTTGCTTGTCAGGCCTCGCGCTTCCTCTTGTTCGAGCCTTCACTCAAAGGGATCCTCGTTAGCGGTTTGGGTACGATGCCTCAGTGCTCTCCTACCGCTCCGGGTCGATTTACCGGCGGGTCTTGGGCCACAAATCGATATGAATCCTGCGATTGAGCGGTCGATGCTCGTTTGCTTGCCCCGTCTTAGGCTGACGCGATCGGATGTTTTGTTGCGAATATGGTCAGCAACGTCCTTGATCGCCATGTCGGCTCTTTCAGGCTCTGAACATTGGTTGCGCAGTCCTCCTCACACTCCGCCTTTGTGCGTTGTAGCGGAATCTCGACACTCTCTTCATACTGACCTTCAGTACACCTCTACACGTTAGGCAGACCAACCAGGGTAATGATGTCGTTCGAGGCTCCCATGATCTGAGCACCAAGGATATATGCGGATATCCTCCCTAAGGGCCATGCGTAGCTGGACCCTCGTCCCCATAAGGAGGAAGGAGTTGCCCGAACAATCGCGTTCTGGGCCCAGTATATCTGGAGGCTAGCATCTCTGCCCCTCGGGTGATAGACATACGCAGACCCCTATCCCTAGACTCTTCTCCTGGAATCGTGCGTGACCGCAGGGCTGGGTATGTTCCCACCTCCGCCGTGTCCGCCGTACCGCGATAAGCGGATTCCTCCATGGTCCGAACCACATGACCTTAAACTGTGTTGTCTGGTCCTACCACACGACCGTAAACTGTGATCGTCTTGGCCGCCCGACGAGAAACGACACTGCATCGTGATGTTCTCCTCAGGGGACACTCATGTTGGGCGCTGGTTAATAACCACGCCATTCATCAATGCCTTCCGTGGCTTGATTATTGTGGCGACGCCAGAGATTTCTCAATCACAGGCATGTTGCCGCACAAAGAAAAACCATTCATCTTTAAGGACAAACAAGAAATATCAAATGCCGCTCCTTCTGTGTGCGAGGGTCAGACTCGCACTCTTCCCCGCGCTGGTGCCCGATTGTGTTGCGCCGCGCTTCAAGAACTACGTATGGCTTGATTCCCATCCTTATGAGATACGTAGGAACGCCCGGATGTTTGAAACTTCGGGTCCATCCCCCCACCTCTTAGAGATTCCCCCTTCTCTGGGGAATCCGCCGCCTTCAGGTCACCCTCAAGGCATGTTCCCCGACCCCTTGCAGTGGTCCACCGGTGTCAAGAGTACTCTGGTTTATTTCCAGGAGGGTCAGGATCCTCTTGGTCAGGTTTCCTCCACTTTTCAGGCTTCGTGCTCCCTTTCATTCGGACCCATCGTCTACGCCCTGGGTGGAGCCCCCGTGAACGGTTCGGATACAATGCCTCAGTGCTCTCCCACCGACTCGGGCCGGTACCCCCAATGGCCTCGGGCAGCAAATCGATATGAATCCTGCGATTGAGCGGTCGATACTCGTTTGCTGCCTCATTCCACCAATGGTTAGTGCGATATTGATGCTGCTTTTCCGCCACGGTCGGCAGTACTCCCATATCGTTACTCCGGTGCCCCCAGTCCTTGAGTGAATGGCCGCATGATTCACATTTTCCACCTCCCATTCTGACCAGGCGAAACCCCGACACTCTTGACACTATCCCTCAGTGCATATTCGCATATCCAGGGGATAGGACCACGATGTGGCGTATTTTGAGGTCCTTATGGTCCGAGCTCTAAGACCTTAAACTAAGATCTCTCCTTATGGTCCGAGCTCTAAGACCTTAAACTAAGATCTCTCCTTATGGTCCGAGGTCTAAGACCTTAAACTAAGATCTACCCCTATGGTCCGATATCTACGACCCTAAACTAAGATCTCCCCTAAACGGGATTCTACTTCCTGCATGACGTTAAACTGCACTCTCAGAACTACGTGTGGCTTGATCTCCAGCCTGATGGAGTACGTAGGAACGCCCGGGCATCTCAACTCGGGTCCAGCCTCAGGGATCGTTAAGTCCCGCCCCTCCTCGTCACCGGCCGTCTGGCCTGGCTTCTGGTAGAGTGGTGCAGTTGTGATATTCTCCCCGATTCAGCTCGGGATGCCCCATTGCAATGATGGGAAGTGACGGTTTCCTCGTCAAAGAGGTGCTGTCTGAGAATTGGGGTGACTCACGGCCAGATTAGTGCATCCGCCTAATACGCTTTCCCCACGGTGGCGCAATTTTGAGAGCGTTGGATTCTGTCCGAACAATTGTCACTTCTCCCCACGCTTCGCATGCCCTGTTGATCTGGATTTCCACCCTTGTGTCTGAAGGAACCCCCAAAGCGGTATTCATGATGACATGTGGTCTGCCTCCTGCAATATGAATGATGACCTTCGGTCCGTCTATTACAGTTGTTATGGTCGATCCACTGTCCGCCTACCGTCTTGGGCATTTCCTGGAAGGCCGACCGTTGTGAATGTCTGGATTCGGGACACGCGATTCACCCTTTCTCATTTCCCTATGTTCGGATAAAATCTCAACGCCCCTAGCATTGTCCCGCTCGTGTGTTGGAACAGGTTGGGGGGATGATACATTGATTAGGCTTGAGGTCTCCTTTCCTAGGAATGACCTCCCTCTTTTCTCCAGCAATCCAGGCCCAACTATGGATGCCTGATGCTTGGTTAACGCTCCCGCAAGACAGTGAATTGTGGTTGAGCATGTTAAGCCAAAAGATGCAGATAAATATATTGATTCATACAAATGGATCAAAGAAGCGGAAGAAAATGTTTTGGGAATGGCAAAACAAAGCCCTTAGGGATTAGCGTGCTGAATGAGTCTTTCTAATGCCGCTACCCTTTGGCTGGTGGCCTCCAGAGCTGCTTCTCGCTCTCTGCGTGCCCTCTCTTCGTCGGCGGTCGCAGCACGCAGTTCGTCGATTCTGGCCTGTGCACGCTCCCGCTCGACCTGAATTGTGACCATCTGTTGGCCCGCCTCCGTCAGCTGTACCTGGGCGTCGACCAACTGGGCTGCTAGTTGCTCCACAAGCTCGGTACACGTTGCGACGAAGGCCTCCTTCTCTGCTGCCTGCCCTTCGAGACGCCGGACTTCCTGCTCCGCCGCGAGGAGCGCCCGCGTGCTCTCCGACATGTCCCGACTTTGTGTGACGTCGGCACACCGGCAGCTCTCGCGCATCTTTTCGGCCATGAAATCACGAACCGTCAGATGGAGGCGTTGATCATCAGCTCCCCCGGCACACAGGAAGCGCAGCCAGGTTTGAAGTGATCCCATGCTCCCCAGCCACTCCGACGGGTCTCGCTTGAGGAAGCGCTGGATGCACTTCCACCCCCTACGGCGCGTTATCCGGCTCTCCTCGACCGCCTCCGCGTCTGAGTCGTCCATCTCCTCGGGGTCAGTAGGCCGGTAGGCAGGGAAGGCAGCCAGCAGGTCTGCTGCAGGGTCCGCCACTGGGAGGTCCTCATGAGGGATGGGTTCCCCAACATCCGGGCGAACTTCTTCTCTCTCCCCAGCGGCGCTGACACCCTCGTCAGCCCCCGACCTCTCTCCGATGTCAGCACCGCCGGCGTCCGCAGTCCCCTGATCAGCATTTGGTGGGGCCGGCTCGGTGTGGGAAGTCTGTTCCGGAGCAGGCGGCATGTCTGCCACCGGTCCACTCGTGGATGGCCCGGGTTCGGCAACCCGACGAGCCTCCAGTGTTGAGATCACTGCGCAGGGCATGCCGTGGTTAGTCACGGATCGTCAATGGCAAGCACCAGCAGTAAAGTAAGGAGACTTACGGGAGTTCAGAGCGTCATCTTCCGCTATCCCGGCCGCCGCAGGAACAGTTGCAGCAGGGGGCCCTTCCGCGCTTGTCAATACGATAATGGGTGCCTGGCCCCCGCCTTGTCCTGCTGGCGCCCCTCCTACTCCCGCTGAGGACGCCTGACCAACATCCGTGCGCTCCTGAGAAAGGTGGAGAAATGGGTTAGAAGCTGCATAAGGGAATGGATGAAGCAGGTTGAGTAGGGATAAAAGCGGACCTCGAGGAGCTCAGTGACATCAACATTGTCAGAGCCGGCCACCTCGCCGCTCTCCCGCAGACTCCCCTGATGGGATCTTCCCTCGGGGCCTTCATCCTCCCCCATCTCCTCCTCTTCCTCGGAGTCGTTGCTACTGTCGTCTTCTTCCGGCGGCATCTGTTCTGGAGCGGGCTCTAGACTGAGCATCACCTTCACCAGAAGGGATGGCTCCGCACGCTGACCACGTTGGCGCGCGTAATCATCCATGGCCATCAGATACGCATACTGCCGGTTGAAGTCCACCCTGTCGGCAATATGGAGGCGCCCGACCTCTGGCAGATGGATTCCTTCTCTGAGAATCTTTCGCCAGATGGCGTCGGTCCCCAGTGACTGCCGCAGGGTCATCCAGGCCGACCACAGCGCCGGGAAGACTGCATCGTGGGAGGGTTCGAGCAGACGTCTCACTTGCTTCCCAGGCCGCTCTTCGACCACCGCGCGTGCCCCCTCTCTGGGCGCCGAGGTCATAGCGGCAGCCTGCGATGTGCCCGCCGCCGAAGTCCCTGCGTGCGCCGGCTCCGCTGCTTGGCGCGCCTCCGTTCTCCCCCGTGTGGCGGCGCCTCGCCTCCTTCCTTGATGCCCGGTCTCCGCACGGGTGACCTAGAGCCGCCGAACTGGCTTCCGTAGAAGCCCCTCGGGGTACGCGATGGCCCAGTGTTTGGCGTACTCGGTTGCCAAGCCTGCGTCAACTCCGGTAGGAGGGAGAGTGATGACGTCGCCAGAGCCAAAGGCGGCGAACATCAGCCACATCTGGCGAAGGACACCAGGGTTCGTCTCCTCCCGGACAGCAGTGAATACCCTCTTCGGCATCCGTTGAAGGCACCCGATCTGCCTGGCGAAACGGGTTGGCACGTAAGGCTCGCAGATCACCTTCCCGTCGATCCGAGCCACGAGCACCCCGCCCCGCATGTTCAGGAAGTATTCATGCTGCTCCAGCGGACCCTGCCCATTGTCGATCATCTGGCTGACGGGAGTGGGGAACGGACTGAAGTTGAAATTGGCATGATTGCCAATCCGAATCCTCACGCCCTCCTCACTTAGGGTCATCGGAGCGACCCCCGCGATGTTCCGCAGGGAGGGTCGCAAGCCGTTGCCCGGAGGAATGATGGCGTTCGGAAACGTGTACCCACCGAGGTGAGCAGCCACCCAGCCGTGGAAGAACTGAAAGGGCCCACAGATCCTTCGTGGCGACCCCCCTCGTGAGATGCATCCCAGGATGGCGTACAGCTTAGCCAGCACTGGGACCCCGAGGTTGTATCTTTTGTTGGTGGCCATAGCGCCCGCCATCGCCAGTGTCGCCGGGCGAACGCCCATTCTCGCGTCCCGCACTGGCAGGAGCCACCCACTCAGAAAGTCGGCCAGGAACTCCGCGTACCGGACATTTGGGTCCCGGGCCTCGATGACGCGATACCCCCATGAGCGGTAGTCGCTCGTCTCCAGGACCCGCCAGTACGACCCGTTCCGGCTCCTCTGAGCCGCGGTCGGGCACCGCTTCCCCCTGCCTGGCATCTTGACCGCCGGGTCATGCTCCAAGAACTGGCCGAACCACTCCTTGTAGGCTATGTCCTTCTGGAAGTCCTTGATCCCGAGCCGCTGCGTAGCCAGGTCAAGCAGATGCCAGGTCAGAATGGGAGTCCGTGACCTGTCTTCCCAGGTGTTCTTCGGTGGCAGGAACTCATCGTACTGGTAACCCTCCAGCGGGATACCTCCGATGCAGTGGATGTCCCAGAGACCGATACCGACCTCCCCATGGTGAAGGTGGAAGGTGTTGGTATCCGGGGACCAGCGGGTGAACAGCTCCGACCCGAGCTCGGACTGCTGGTAGAAATGGAACTGCGACGTCCACACCGCCTCAAACAGGCCGATGTACCACAGCTCCTCCGCGAAGTGATCGCAAGTGTGGCGTACCCAGAACGCCCAGGCCCACTCGCTGGTGAAATTGCCACCAGACCGCAAGTCCCAGTCCTTCAGCCAGCCCTTGGTGTCGTCAGTGACACTCTGGCGATATGTGCTCGAGTAGAGGGCTGGAGAATTCTCCGCAGTAGGCTCATCCCCGTCAATGGTTCGTGTCCTCGGGTTCAGGACATAGACGTCCAAGTGTCTGGACTCCCTGGCAGGATGCCCATTGTTGGTGTTGTTATAGCGGGGAAGCTCGTCCTCCCGAGTCACCCAGGTCCGTGGCGCATCAACCTCGAACCCTGGCACCAGAACCTCATCTAGGATGCCGAAGTTCCAGAGCGGCAGGTTGTCCGATAGTGGATATGTCTTCTGGGCCGGCGTCAGCAAGTCGAACAGGGATTGATTGTTGGAAACAATCTCCTTGGCTCCGTAAACCTCCTCGTTCGTCGCCATCTCTGCTCTGCGAATGGCGGCATCCCCCTCATTTCCTTGATGCGCGGCCATCTCAGAAGTTTCGGGAGTTGTGCGGGTTAAGGGATGAAGCGTGCGGGATCGGACGAGGATGGTAGGGAAGTTTTAAGGTTTGCGCGCAATCCAAGTGGACGGCGCGCAATTGGGAAGAATGTTGCGCAAGGTTCCGGGTTTTCGCGCAAAGACAGGCGAATTCCTGATGGTTTTGCGCGCCGATCGGGAGAATTTCGCGACCGGAAAAGGCGATTTCGCGCACGAGAGCGTTGAAGCTTATCGCGCAGAAGGCCTGTGTATGGAACGCGGAACCCCGGACCCCTATTTATAGACGAGGCCGAGATTCCGCGCCGCGCGGAACGATCGATTGCGCGACCGCGACGGCGAATTGCGCGCCCGGCGCCCCTTTTTGCGCGCCTAAGTCCCGCGCAGCCCAGGACTTCAGCATTCCGGCGTCTCCCTCGGAACCTGATCGTTGCGACCTCTCGCCGATCAGATTCCGAGGGGGGGCTTTTGTAGACGCCGGAAAAGTCCGTTGTTCCCAAACGAAGCTCCGGATGCGGAAAGCGAAGTGATATTTGGAGTCAGAGGCACGTTCCGGAGGGCCCGGAGGACTTGCGCGAAATTTCAGAGGCCCACGCGCAAAGTTGAGTCGCGGCGCGCAATCCTCCCGGGATGCGCGCAATGCGCTGGGCCGGCGCGCTATTTTGCGCGCCCGTGGCCTGCGCGGCTCCCTTGCGCGCCGGGTCCGGATTCCGCGCCCGCGAAGGGAATTCCGCGCCCGAGACCAGATTCCGCGCCCGGGGTTGCCTATAAATATAAGGCGACCCCCGACGTTTTGAAGGTTGCCAGAATCTGAAGCGACGCTCGTTCGCGCAATCCAACCCCTTCCGCGCGCAATGCCGATCTTCAGGTAACCTCCTTTCTTTCGCGCAATAGAGCCTTGGGGTTCGCCTTCGCGCGCAATCCCCTTGGCTCCTTTCCTTTGATTAATCATTAACCCGAAGGCCTTTGCGTGCAAAAGAAGTCTCTTGCGCGCAATTGCCCCCGGGTGCGTGCAATCCAGCCCGATTGCGCGCACCCCCCATTTTCAAAGTGGCCATTCGTTAGAGAATGAGCCGTTGCCCCCGCGTGCTACCCGAAGCCCGGTGCGCGCAATCTCAATCATCCGCGTGCAAAGGGCTGGCCCGATTGCGCGCCAGCACACCATTTTGCGCGCCGACCTGCTGTTTTGCGCGCAAAGCTCCTCTTTTGCGCGCAATCCGCCAGGGTCGCCCCCCTTGACCCCCTGAGGGTACCCGCCTGCGTGGCGCCCGATGATCTTCATCCTGGGTGCCCGCACCGTGCGTTGTCTTCCCGTGCGGCCCTCTAGGCTCGCGCGAAGTGACACAGACCCATCAGCGGCAATCCATCGTCCCGCATGACGTTAAACTGCATTCGTCCAACACGACGTTAAACTGTGCATCGTCCAACACGACGTTAAACTGTATATCGTCCAACACGACGTTAAACTATACCTCGTCCAAACTACAAGACGTTAAACTGTTCAGCATTCGTCCCGCATGACGTTAAACTACATCCGTCCAACATGACGTTAAACTGTACCATGTCCGCACTGCAAGATGATAAACTGCCAAGTGTTTTGTCCAACATGACGTTAAACTGTACCACGTCCGTGCTGTAAGACGATAAACTGCCAAGCACCTTCGTCCTCAACACACGACGTTAAACTGTACTTCGTCCGGCAAGACGTTAAACCGTCCGCTTCGTCCTCAACACACGATGTTAAACTGTACTTCGTCTGGCAAGACGCTAAACTGTCTGCATCACCCGATCCCGTGCCCCGCACGTAGGGTCCCCCCCGGTTTGGATGTGGCCCCCGCCCGCTCATCTCTGCAGGGATGTCGGGATTGTCCCTCTTTAGGGACGATTTAATGGGAGCGGCTTTTCCCTACGGGGGTAGGGTATTACAAACCCCTAGTTTCTTGTGGGAGGCCGCGCATGTGTATCTCCATTGCGCCTCCCCACTGCCGAAGCCAGTAGAGGGTGTGACTGGGATCGAGGTGTCTCCTACTTTCGGTCCAAGTCCCTTCCAACTGAGTTTTGCCGCATCCGGGCTGCCTCAAGTGCGTAAGTCCTGACAGAATGAACTACGTGGACTTTGATCCCTGTCTTCTAAACAGGGTACGTAGGAAGCCTCCCTGAGGTTCAAGCCCACCACCTGGTCGTCCCGGTCGTATTCACGTCGGTTCGTCCATCAGTGGACCCCTCCAGGGTTCACGCTTGCGTCGATTCACCTATGAATCCACCCCTGTGGGAGACTGCCCGTGTGTATCTCCACTGTGCCTCCCCACAGCCCCTTTTTCCATTTCTCCTTTTATCGTCCAGCATGACGTGAAACTGTGATCCACCCGGCCGTTCCATCTCCCCCTGTGCGAGGTGGTTCGGTTCAATCCTCCGCCCGGCGGCCTCGACCCCTTCGTGAGTCGGCTTGCCGACGTCCAGCATGACGTTAAACTGTATACCCGAACTACGTTGACTTTGATCCGTGCTAACGCGCGGTACGTAGGAAGCCCCTACGGGGTCCAAGATCTTCACTCCATCATCCATCCTGATCCTTACCCGGGCCGCCACATCCCGGTGGGGTCATGCCACTTCACTCCACTCCATATCACTTGGGAAGCCGCCCATGCGTTGGCCCCAGCGTCGGAGGTTCCCCGCAAGGGGTTCTGTCATCTGATCCGCTCTTCGTGTTGATCAGTCTGATGCCGTCCCCGCTGGACGTTAAACTCGCGGCGTACCCCGTGTTAAACATGGGAAGCTGAGGAAAACCTCAGGGGACACAGTTCCCCGCACCCAGTGCGGGATGCCTCGGGCCATCATGCCTTCGAGAAGCCCTATTAGGGATTGAAGACAGACGTGCAGAGCCGCAGTGTTACGACACGCCCCCAGCACCCAGAGCCACCCGGCCTCCTCACCGAAGGTTTCTGCCCCGACCAGACTCCTTGGAGCGTCCGGGCGGAAGCAGCGTAATTAACCGGTGTCCATGAAGATATGGCGCCGGGAACGAGATTCACGAGCATGTCTTAAATCTATGAGGGAGACCCGGATTAGGCGACGAGTTCCGAGGAGACGTCCAAGGAAGGAGGAGCCGACATCCCATCATCCCGGTTTCGATCAAGGAGCAGACGCCCCTGAATAAGGGACGGATGCCGCCCGCCTTTGGAAAGCGGGACTGCGGGACCACAAGCCGCGCGCCCATCCCCTCGGGTTGAGGGGTGCACGCGCGAACGCGTCCTGGCGGAACAGCGTAACCTGACGCACATCCGCACCGAAACAATGAGATTAAAGAACAACCGAGTCAAGTCGGACCTGAGGTATGGGACTTCGTCTCAATCTCCTTTCATTTAGGAATATTTTGTTTTATACAAAACCTTCTTTCATACGGTGTATAAAGCCCTTTGACCTTTACGTTTATTCAAAAGGAATATTTTTTATATGAAGCGTTTAATAAACGATAAAAGGGAATGTTTTTGTCATACGTATGCGGCGACAACGACTTCTCCGCCGCTGTGACCATTATTTGAGTTTTGACTTCCTCTACAAGCCATACCATTTTTTAAAAGAAAAATAAATTCCATGGTTTACTTTTCTTTTATTTTGGTAGTGAAAATGGTTTTCATAATGTTTTTATTATATCAATGTGTTGTATAGATATCTTGTGATTGAAAGGTGGAAATGTTATGTTTACATTATGCATGTTTTATGTGATACGATTATGTTGAGGTTTTTGGGCATTATTATGAATACGGGTGGTTCCGTGATGAACTAAGGGCGGGTGAGCCCGATATAGCTCTCCAATGCGTTGTGTAACGTGAAGGAGTGAAACGTTAAGGTTTCTCCGAAGAGATTTAGGAAATATACTTTGATGGGTATTCCAAACGTAACCAAGAGGGTTACTCCCTACGTAAGAATGTTATGAATGTCTCAAGTTACCTTTATGTCTTATGATTTCTATGATTTATTCATGATTTGATGAGGTATGCTAAAGTGCTTATGTATTATGGGTAAAGTATGATTTCATTCTTATGTATATATGATCTTATGTTTCCTTTCCATATTTTTATAACCCATACTGAGCTTTTTATACTGATCCCATGTTTTTTTGAAATGCCTTCCACAGGTCAAGGGAAAGGTACATGATATGATGATAGTGTTAAGGAAGTTTCATGAATGAATCCATGTTTTATTTTAAATATGTTTCCATTTATGGGAAAAAATAATACTATCTTTATGTAACCACATTGTTTATATGTGGAATGTAATGCATGTTTTATGATCTAATTCTCTAAAACTCTAAACCCGAAAAGATCCTCAATGTATAATCTTGTAATAACTCAATATTAAGTAAGGTTTAAGGATGGGGGCTTATATATATTTCGTAAGTAGGTTTGGAACTTCAATTTACCATTTGATAAAAAATAATTTAGTGCACTAAAAATTTATTGAATGAAACAATAACACCTAATTCCAAAAATAAAATAAAACATCATGGATATAATTAGGGAATACAATATTTGATACCCATTTTTTTTTTATACATTTTCATTTTATTTTCAATATATTTGTTAAATTAAATTTTAATTTTTTCTATGAGACATTTCTCAAATCCTTCACTACACCCAAAATGATCATGAGCATTGGTCTAAAATTTTACATTTTGACCCTCCAAATACCAAACCATTTATTCTATATTATTTAATTATTTTATATTTATATTTATATATATTCTAAAGGGATAAGAATTAGATAAATTAGTGATAAAATGAGTAATATTAATGATAAAAACTATTCATCAATAACAATCCATAAAAACCACTAGTTTTTTGAGTTATAAACGTCACTTTTCCACAAAAAACACCCCCTCCCTTAGGTATTAAAAAATTTAAAATCATTTAAAAAAATATACTAGAGTAGGTTTAGTTAATAGTGCATGCAATGTGGCTCCACTATATCAATGATATTCCTGGATACATGTTGTCTAAATAAAGATAATTTTCTAGATGTTTTTATTTGTAAATATTTAAAAAAATGTCTAATAATATTTAATGTTAATTTGACTAATCAAATATTCTATGAGAATAAGTTGATTTTATAGAACTAAATATTTCCACATTTCCCTCAAGAAATATTTTTTGAGAAAATGGGAAAAAATTCATAGAAACAATATTTGAAATTCAACGTATGATGTTTTTCAATTTCTCATGGTATAAAAAATATAAAAAGTAATTAAAATTTAGAAAACATTTATTTATTTTTTATTTATAAAATATTATATCATGGTTGATTAACCAATTCCCATTAATCTTTTATTTGAAATTTAATTTTCCATAATCTGTAATCCACATTTTTATCACCCAAAATGATAGAGAAAGTGATCTAAAAATTGAATTTTAGTTAACATAGTTTTTATTTTTCATTTACATAAATAATTAACACAATTAAATGGGGGGATTGTTTTTTCAATTTATATATAATAATAGTTCACAAAGAAATTGAATATGTGATCAGATAAAAGAATATTTTAAATGAAAACATTCATTTCAATGAATATTTTTCATTCACCACTTTTTATCACTAACCACCTCTTGTACCTTGGTTTTAACATTGTTCCATGAAAAGGAAATACAACATTGAACCCCATTCCAATTTTAATAAAGAAAAAAACATATGATGGATTAGTTTATACATCCTAATATTTTAATCCACATGGAACCAAAAAATATTTGGTCACCACTTAAGAAATATATATTAAATGTCACTATTTTTAAAATAAGTTTTTATAGCTTATTTTATATATGATTAGAATAGATTTTTAAAAAAAATTAAAAAATATCGTAAGTTGTGATTCCTCTATGTATACCATTAATATTATTTTTTTAGATTTGTTTCACTTTTCCTCTTGGTAATATAATTTCTATATCCAATTTCATATTCTATTATTTTTTATTTATTTTCATGGAATAAAATTCTGTCTCAAGGATCACTCAGACTTTTTGACCATCCTTGATGAAGTAGGGAAAAAAATTATCCTCTATATTCAATCATTTCTAGTATATTCCTCCTCTTATATTACCATATTTGAATTATTTATTTATTATCTACATTATTTGGATAATTATTATTTTTAGAATCATAATTTATCATTTTATAATCAATTAAATTATCTATTTTCCAAAAAATATTTATCACATTATTAGTATTGAACTGCATTAACTCCCAAAAAGAATACTGATAACTCACAATTTTCAAATAATCCTTTTTACTCTAGAAATCTAAAAATTTATTTCATTGCATATGGGTTTTACATAACCCATTCATGTTAAGAATGTGTAATTATACAAAAAAAACAAAAAATATCCACCTTGTAACTGAATTCATTGGGAAAACCTCAAGGACATGTCACTATTGCTTCAAACAAATTAATGATAATCAATTTTCCATTAGATCCTCCACCATGGATATTGAAAATAGTTCTTGACCTAATGTTTAGACTCACTCATGACCATAAAACAGTCTTAAAAAATTTAAATATTAATAAGAGTTGAAAAGAAATGTATGTCTTGTTTCATCATTGTGGGATCCATTAAATGAAAAATAATAATTCCCATGATACTGGAATTTTGCATAATTAATTGAGAACTATCCTATTAAACACAAACACTTTAATAATATATATATTTTTTGGGATGTTATAGAGGTATTTTTAAAAAGGGAAATTAATATGAAACTATTTTTATTAATTTTAAATTTATCTAGTATTTCCTTAATTTTACATATATTATTCACTCCATAATGTGATGTGTTGGATTTTATAGTGGAGTAAGTTCTTTCTCATCTTTATATTCATTAACCTCTTCCACGTCTTCTATTTTCCACATATTACTTCTTACATTCCTCTATTCCATCCCCCTTTCCATATAAACACACTGTTTTTTATCTTATTTTACTATATCCTGTAATTTTTAACTCATCAATATCATGGAGTTTTCTTAAACTCAAGAGATGTACTACATGTAATCTTGTAACATTACACTAGGAGTCCTCATGGAATATTTCACAATCTATCCTACCCAAAATTCTATATTCTATAATGATGAATTTTGACCACTTGAGGCCACATTTTTGTCTTTTATAACATCACATGTATCTTTTGAATAAGTAACTAATTTGTCAATGGAAACCCCGGTTTTTGTGAACAATGTAATTTTTCTCTTTATATAGGGTGATTTTATTTTTATATATAATGTCATTATTCAATTAAATACATTATTCACATTATAGATATCATTTAATGTTTTGTTGTTGATTCCCCCAACCCAAAATATAATTTTGAGGAATATAGATCGAAAAATTATCATATTTTGTATACATACTATTGAGTATGTTTGTGGTCATTAAAGTGTTCATGTTATTTATAGAAGATTATATTTACACCAAAATCCATAGTTTTTTTTATACTATTTAACATTTGGTATTTCTTCATTCTATATCAATTTATTAAATGATATTTCACTATATCCCTTTGTGCTGGATGAATATTTTCTATATCAACTTCATCTTCAGTGAATCATTAGATGCACCATCCATAACTAGACAATTTCCCAATGATAAATCCTTATAAAATATATGAAAAAATCACCACATTTCAATTCAATGGTTTTTCAAATTTTATTAACAATTCAGAAAATCCCTCCCTTTAATTATTGATTATTTTTATAATTAAATTTATTCCAAATTTTAATATTTATGTGTATATGAATAAACATCATGATATAGAAGATACAAGTTAATACATTTCGTTATTACACAACCAATGTTGCGATATAATGATGTAGAAAACCATATTTCCATACATGATCTCTAAATCATACAGAGAACACAACAAGTGAAATATAACCATGTCGCTCTGAATGTTTTTTGATTTAATAGGATAAAATAATTAATGAAAAATACCTACGGGTGAATTTTGGATTTCTTGTGGTAGTATAGGGAACTCAATAATGTTAGAAATCAATTAGATGAAGGAATCTTTAACTTCAAAATGGGTTTTATCCATTGGAGGTAAGAGTATCTATGCAGGGATTACTATGTTCAATGGAAATATATAATACATTATATAATAGTCCTCAAACCCTTCCCTATATTCCTACTGAATCTTTTCATCCTTCTCCATATATAATTATCTCTTCTACAATTTTAGTTTTCAAACTCATATCCACCTAATGATCATACTCTAGTATTCATTTTTTTCTTTATCCCAATTATAATTATCATTCAAAAATAATTATATTAGAAAAAAATACCACATATAAACCAATAATGGAAATATAAAATAAATTATAGAATTAATGACGAAATACACATAAACACTTAAGTCTACTTAGATTTTGTCTGTGAGAATGAGACCATAAATTTTAAATTATATAAGGGACTCACTAATTTATTTAATGACAAAAAATAGAGATATTTATAAATCATTAAAAAAATACTAATAAAAAATCATAATTGTATGTGTAATGTTTAGGTTCGAACCTTTAAGAAGGATTAGGTATATTTTTTTTAAAAAAATTATAGATTAATTCAAAATAGGGAAAAAATATTGTAAAGAATTAATTGAGATGACATTAAATTATTAGTAATTTCTAGTCTATTTATTATAGTGAAATAAAAAATTAGATCCATTAATCATATTGTGGGAATATTTAGTACAATGATAATCCTTTGTATTAGAATTCTATTTTTTACTTGATAATTTCCACTTCATATGATCAAATAATTATGGTGATTAAATAATTTAGTTTATGAATACCTTATTTAAACATAATTGATTTAATTTTCTCAACAATTATAAATTATTCAATTTAATTCATTGGTTACTTTTTTTAAATTCCAAATTCATATATTCAATGGTCATCCCATATGAATGATAAAGAAGTTTTAATTAGAATGATCATGGAACAACCTAAACTAGATGGAAAATTATAATAAAATTCACTAATAGACACATCATTTATTTTACATAATATGGGAGAAAAAATAATTACCTCCACATGATATCCCCAATGATTTATAATATAAAAGGGAATAATAACATAGCATGAAAAAAAATTAAAAAAAATAATATAACTCATTTGTGTAGCCTCAAATTGACTATAATTCATAATGTTATTCATCTCCTCTTCTCAATGTCATCCTTCAATTATGGTGCTAGAAGTTAATTTACTGGATATGAATGGCTATGAATATTATATAGTATCTAAAAGTATCTTCTTTTGAATCCATGTAATGTTACCATGAAAATATAACATGGTATAACATATCACTCCACTATGTTTAAACACTATAAAATATCAAATAGGTAAAACAATTCATTGTTTATACAACTACAATAGAATTACTCAATTTCATTAGTCACATTTCATGATATTTCCCAAAGCATATTGACACAATTAATAGAGAACAAATATGCATATCCATTCAATATCCATATTTTTTTATTTCATCACTCCCTAATAGGAATTGATTAACTCTAATCATTATTTATCTCACCATTTTAGGATTCATATAGTATGCCAACTCATTAATCTACCATAGTATTTCATAGTTCCCCATCCTATATTGAACCATTATTTATATAAATATAATTTACATTAGTTTAGATGAACTATTAAGAGGATACATGTTAATTCATAATAACATATGATATATTTATAATTAAAAAAAAATCATTGATCAAATGTGTTAAACAAAACATTGATTTTTAACAAATGACACATATACAATTAAAATAATATTATTTATATATACCCATAAAACCAAGCCACTAAACTGGAGTGATTGATTTTATTTACTACATTATTAAATAGATATATATTTCTTGCTCAATTTATGAATTCTTACGAAATATGTAATTAATTTTTAATATATGCATTTGTTATTCAAGAAATGTGTTTTCATTAGAAGTGATTTTAATTGAGTTTCATGAAACTAATATTACAAGTAGATGTAATAAATTCTATAACCATTATTTTATAAATATAACAACATTTTTGAAATAATCATATTTAAACTATAATATGTTGAAGCTTGGGGATGGTTCGGAAAATATTTATTTTTCATGGAATATTACAAATTAAAATTATATTTTTTAAAATAGACATTTATTTTTAATAATTTAAGTAATATGGAATTATAAAAATTATATTAATTTGATTTAAAATTATAAAAATTATTAATTAGAAATATAATATTTTCTAATTAAATTAAATAATAAATATAATATTATTATTCTAGAATATAAATATTTCATGTGACGAATCAGGATCAAGGTAATGATCTCTCTAAACCACCTATTTATTTGAGTTTTGCCCATTTATCTCTAACTCATGTAATATTTCAATTTATTTTCTTAGAATGATTCTAAATTATATATATATATATATGTTTCATATATATATATATATCCATTATACATTCCATTGTTAGTTTAATACATTCATTATGTTAATTTATCAAATTCATCTTTTATGAAACCTTTCTTGATTTTTATATAGGATAAGATTATTTACCCCATTTTCTTTGAGATGGTAATTATAATATTTATGCCCAAGTATTTGTTCATTATGCGGCACACATATGATTGTATATGAAATTAATTTTGTGGGAGGTTCAAAAAAACTATGACCTTTCAATGTAATAGGTAATGTTTTAATCTCATGGGATGTCCTGTATGGGATTAGGTAGTCTGCTGAATCCATTATGGGACTTTGTACACCATGTGATGTTCTCTTGGTAGTTATAATTGTATTACTTTTATGTCATGTTTTATATTACAAGACGTTCACTATTATACTATGATCCAATGATAGAATTTTTTATTTTTAGTGTTTTAATGTTATAACCCTTGAGACTACTCATTTATGATATCATATTATATCTTTGACTCAAAAATTATGTGCCCTTATAATTATTATCCTCTTATTGGAATTTTTCTACAATCCCTTTTTTCTATAAATGCCCATGTTATTAGATGATATTTTATGACCTATAAAATATTTGGGATATCATTATAAATAAAAAATAAATTATGTTTTATTTTACTGTCAAATTGTCTTATTGGAAGAATAGTCTACCAAAGACACTTGGACACATGATTTATGGGTTGTAATTATTGGATTTTTTTATTAAATCTAATGTCCTGGATATTATGTGGAATTTTTTTTCCAAAATATATGTGAATTGTATGAGTCTGTTAAAATTTATGGCACATGATTTTGAGGCCCGGAGTGCCCGGAATCAATTTCTGATGTTTTGTTCGGGTACGTTCAGTAAACGTACGAGTGGGTTTTTATAAATTTTGAACTAGTTCTCAGAATTGAATTCTTAGGGCATCGTTGAACTCGCAACACTGATATTATATTAAGGAGACTTTCACTTCGACAGTAGTGTGTCGAGAATAAATGATAGTTTTTAGGTTTTTTGTGGAAAGAAATAAAATAAAGTGAGGTACACTTTATTTTATTTGAGCTTCCATGTGGGTGTTTGGTGGTTAAAACCTCCTCATAGATGTTGGAGGTGGGACAACCACACCATAACCCCAAATGAGAGGTTACAGTGGTGGGCCCCACCTAAAAAGAACTTTCCGCTAGAGGTTTCGACGTGGGGAACACACGGGGTTTAACCCCCTATTGATGGAGAAGAGTAAAACATCTCCACTCTCCCTCATAAATGAGAAAGAGTCTCTTCAACTCCCCAAATTAATTCCTTGTGAAAACCCCTTGAATTAATTAAGGGGAGCCTACCTAATTAATTAGTCCAATTTGAATATCATTCTAACAATTTAATAGAATATTTCAATCTATTATTTCGTTGGCATATTCATTTTGGTGGAAGCTTTGAGAGGAGGATTATTTGGAGAATGCTCCCAATGGAGAACCCCGTCTCCCAAAAAAGAATGGAGAATGAAGAACACTGACCCTATTTGACTTCTTCCTCGAAGCTTCAACCATAGAGAGACGTCTTCGACGACCGACTTCCTCATCGTCGTCAACGAGAGGACACAGCTCGGGTTTGGAAGTTTGTGGCAGACGCGACGAATGACGATCTTCTTCGTCTACTTTCCGCAACCCCATCAACTAATGATGACCGAAGATCAAAGTTAGGGGGTTTATTTTGTGTAACCTTTATTTTCTTTTTCTTCAGATATGAAAGGAATCGATGCATGGTTGTAAAACAATAATTGTTCATCTTTCTTATTCATTGATGAACCAATTTATACCACAAAAAATGAGGAGGGTGCGGGTCAAGAAAACATGGCCCAACCCCTCCGCCAATCTAGTTTAGGATGAATTTCGGCAAGGTGAAGAGGTGAAGGAACAATAAAGGTGGTGATGAAAGAGCCGCGCTACCCGTAGCCTCCACAAACTGCGCCACCCCCGGGGAGCTCCGGTACTCCTATCTGAACACCGCCGACCCGCTCTAGCCCACGATGCGCCGAACCGTCCCACTCGGCCGCATAGCTTCTACCGGCCCGCCTGGCCACACCCTACCCCGGCCGAACGCCGCCAGGCTGCCTGCGGGCCACCGCACACCTCCCCGACTGCCGTCTGCTTGCCTGCCAGTCGACGTGCACGCCCCACGTGCCTCCCCAAACCGGAACACCTGTCGGCCTCTGCGCGCGCCCTGCTCGCCTCCTTAAGCCAACCCCTCTCGCGGCCTCCCGGCCGGGCTGCCGTCCCGGCTCCCTCACAGCCACCCGGCCGAGCCGGTGTCCTGGCCTCCTCGCAGCCTCTTGGCCGAACCTGCGTCCCGGCTCCCTCACGACCACCCAGAAAAGCCGGTGTCCCAGCATTTTCATGGCCTCCAGACCGCGCACGTGTCCCGGCACCCTCGCGGGCCCTTGGAAAAACCGGCCCTGGTCGCTCCCTATGTGTTGAGCCGATCCGGGTCGTGCCCTCGCGGCGCTCTCGGCGAGACTACCCTCACGGCCCGCTGGGTTGGGCCCAGCGGGACGAGCCAAACCCAATGGGACAGCCCACTCAACGGGCCAGGCCGGACCCATCGAGTAAGTATGGGTCGACCCGAACCAGTTCGACCTAGACTAAGTCAGTTTAAGTTGGTCTGACTGGGTCTGACCAGACCCAAGCCCACTACTGAGCCTTTACATTCTTTGGCCATATCATTGGTACCAGACGACTGTTTGATGAACCGTCAGTGGAATTGGTTTTATTGGAGCACTAAAATCCCTTTGAGTATACCCCACTTGAGTTTGGGGTAATTTTGAGATACGGTCAGGTTGGATCATACACGAATCCAATCGGGCCCCCGGGACTAAAAGGCTAATAACTCATATACTGGACTTCCGATTGACGTGCCGTCTATTGAGTTGATACCCCTATGAGGTGGTGGAACATTTAGATAATTCATCGTGGGAGTTCGTGATAGTTGGAGAATCGACCAGTAGCTTGTTGAGCAAATCTTCCAAAGACGATCGAGCTTTTGTGCGGTAACCTCATAGCTCGCTGAGAGCTGACGACTGTATACCACTTGACTCGAAGTGATTCTACTAGCTAGTGGTGAGCGCCATTTTGTCGCGGCAGACCCACAGTGGGGAGCGCCATGGTTTCGCAGCGGATCCATGGTACTCGACAGGAGGTTTACCTCAACAAGCTATATGGGGGAGCACCTCTGTTTGATGCGACAGACCCACAGTGGGGAGCACCTCTGTGTGATGTGGCAGACCCATGGTAGTCGACATGAGGAGTACCTCAGCTGTTCAAGGTTAGTGGGAAGCGCCTATGTGTGATGCGGCAGGCCCACTTAACTCGATAGAGGAGAAGTTATGTAGCAGGTGAGGTTTCCGATTAATACTACCCCAAGAATGAAATCCTGGTTGAGCTGAGTTAGAAACTTTTGTGTTAACTCATGATTGATATGGATTACTTGATAACTTAGGTATATGTATGCGTATATACCTATGTGGGGTTATCTTTTGATTTCAAACACAGTGATTTATCCTTGTTGGATTTTGTGAGACCATGAGGGTCTCGGGGTCCCAACGGAGTATTGCTATACTCACCCCTGCACGGGCTATGCCTGCACCTCATTGTGTGGGTTGTAGAAAATGGACAACACTGACTGAGGCTGAGAGTTGCAGGACTGGACAACACCTAGAGTTGGACCACATGGCGTGATGGTACATGGAGGATACAGACCGATGAGGAGCGTTGTGGAGGCTATCTGTACCTACCCTTTAGGTAGGATTCCTCGGGGGATGTCCCGACAATTGTTTTTATTCAGTTGTAATTGTACTTTCCTATTGGGATTTTATTTCCAGCTCCTTTTACTTTTCAGCACTCATTTTTATATAATTTTTCATAGTTTTTTACTTCCATCTCGTACTCTATAGTTTGTGTTTATACTTTATAAAGTAAATGCCTTACCAGTTCTAGGGAAATACTCCTTTGGTGCTAGTCACCATTCCTGGGCCTATGGAAGGCAGGTTTGGGGTAGTCAAGACACGGTACCCGATGAATGGGTCATGACATTAAAAATCATGAAATTATACGTGTAAAAGGAATGAATCACAATAGTGTAAGGTTTGGTGTCCTGAGACCCAACTATTTTGTACTTTGAATACATGAATGTTCACTTATAGTATATTGTTCATTGTTCTGCATGACTATAATACAATAATGACCTGGAATATTTGTTGCATTAATAAGGTCATAGTAGATCCCCACTATGATTAAAACTATGAAATTCTATATCAATATTCTTAAATAATGTTCTGCAGTTGGATGACATACTATGATAGGACACATAATATACAGACCGTCATGGGTGAGAACTCGTAAGAAGATGAGACTCTCTCTCATGGAGTTAGCACTTGGCAATCTCCAAGATGGGATATTATGAGAACATACCCGCCAGTAGTAATCCTGCATGTCTTGCTGTCATCTAACATTACTATCTATAAGCATTTATAATGGTCCTTAGACTGTAATATTATCATTAACTCATGACATGACTCGCACACTTAAATTTGCTGACGAAAACCGTCCCGAAGATAGTTGGCGGGCAGTAAGTTACGTTGGGTGTGTCACGAATGACATGTTGTTAATAGATAAGTTGAGGATGGATTTATCCATTCCATATTTATGAAAGTAGATATCTCAGGCCCTTTGATTGAAATAGAATTGTCGAAAAAATTCCATGGCCATGGTGTCATGACGAGTTTATTTCTGGAAGTCAAAGAATGACAGATCAAGCTTATTGGTTTATGAGACTACCATGAAACCTGCTTGATGTGATATTGAGACAAAGGGATTAAATTACACAGTAATCGTTCGTATGAGGTGATACGTCAATGCATCATCATCTTCTTTCTCTTGGGTATGTTGACTCATTGCTAGACAATAATATTGGACTTTAGGCAAGCCCGCCTAATGACAACGCGAAATAGGCATAGAGGGTCACATACTATGTGTATTCAAGTATCTCAAGAAGAATAAAGATAATTCCTGTACGTGGTTAAATAATTATACATGGAAGCCTAAATCATTTTAATGTTGGAGGAATAATAAATGAAAACAAGATATATGCGCCTTGAACATTGAATGTACACGCTGTGTAGTTTTCAATGAAAAACAAGTTCACGACCTGTATTTATTAATACACACCGTGTAGTTTTCCCAGTCGGGATTTTCGAGGAAATATCATTTTATTAAAAGATATTTATTATAATCAGTGTTGGTGCTTGTCAATCAATTACTGACTCAACATGGGGTTTTCAAAAGGTAGTTAATGAAATAAATTAAATGTGTAACATGTTTATTTATTGTTATAACTCTACAACCTCAAACCTGATTATAAATATCATAAAAACCCCAACTCTTTTCTTAAGGCAAGAGAATCATTGTTCCCAACAATTCTGAATAATTCTTTCTAGGCCAAAAGATCATCTTACTCCAAGATCACTCTCAAGACCGAGAGAGATCCTCTTCTATCAGATCAAGACGATCTAAGGTGGACAATGAAAGTAGAGGTTTCTCCACGCTATCACCCGAAGACTCCTTTGGCGATGTCCATAGATATGAGGTGCACGTGTGGAACGCCGCTAGAGGAAGTCTAAATTTGGATTCTATGATGCAATGACGAATCACATCGGAATGTGATCAGAAATATCAACGAAAATTTAACACGAAAATGTACATCTTTTCAATTGATTAAATTAATTATAATCAACCTGTAATGATCCTTCTTTGTGGTTCCAGGAAATTCCCTTTCTTTGTCTATTTTTGTGATTAGATCCTTGGAGAATAGCGTTTATCGTCATATTCATCCCTGATTAATCATTGTTAATGACATAAAGCCACGTGGGAATATCCACCCACACACTTCCGCTGTGCCCAGAACCTTCAATTGGTATCCGATGGAGGTTACAAAGTTTATTATAGTCATTTATGTTTCTTTGATAATTTACGCATTTATATTTGATTCAATTAGAAATAAGTCATTATATAAATCTGAATAAAAGAGATACATTTTTCCTCCTTCGTTTCTCAATTCATATCATAGAAACAACCTTTTTAATTTTAAATTTGATTAAAATAAAAATGAGGGACCCATGCAGAGGAGCTTCTCTTTCTATCTGTACAACATGGGAATACACGGTGTGTAATGAAAACTACATGTTGTTTACTTAGTTTCAATGAACCAGTACTAGTCTGCCAAACCACACCATGTGAATTTATTACACCTAAGAATTTGACACCCTATGTGGAACAAAAATGATCGGTGTGTGGGAACAGGAATACATGGCGTGTATGTTGGAGAAAAATGCAGTGTAGTCCGATTCCTCCAAAGTGAAACCATTTACAGAGGAGAATTCGTGTACCACATACATGGGATTTCCATACTGGTTACCGTGTATCAAGTAACTACATGCCATGTATGATTTATCTACATTCCATGTACTCCAAAATTTCCAAAGTACAGAAAACACACCAAATATCTCGACGCGTACTTTGGATAAAGGGTGAAATTAAATACACGCCGTGTAAATATAAACAACACACCATATATTTTCTAGAAATTTCACCACGTTTCCTCCAACGGTACAAATACATGTACAAGGAATATGGATGAGAATAATCTGAAGTAAATTCAGAGAGGAATTTAAGATAAAGAATTTATTAATTATAAGATCAGAATTAATTGAATTCTATCGTGACTTATCTTAAATAATAGAACGATTAATAGAATTTGAATATTCGTAAATGTCATTTCATGCTATGTAAGATCATGAGATAGACCAAATACCCTTTGTATGTGTCTATGGATTCATTTAAAATTGTTTAATTTAAATTCGTTGGCATGTGAGCCTTCTTCCAATAAAATGTAGGGCCTGCATGCCCGTGGTTTCTTTAATGTAAACCCCATGTAATGGAGGATCTCCCAAGCCATAGGAGACATTTAGAAATCCGAATCTGAGGATAAAACAATCCAAGAAGATAGAAAGGTGGACAGTTGGGAGCTGCAGAACACGAACCATTGGGTTTAAGGTGTTTTCCCCTAGTTCAGGGTTAGCTTATCAAACCGCTAGATATTTTAACCAATAGAAGCTCATGATCATGCCATATTATTTTATTTTTGACAGATTTCATGGTTTATTTATTATGTATCTTTTGTCGCAATCACATAAATAATGAAATAAAAATGCGTGCAAAGATGGAATAAAATAAAAACTGGGTTGTGCGTAAACATTATCGGAACATGGTTAACCACTTAAGCTCACATAACATAATATTAACGAGCATTTGATAATGAAAAACTATGCATAAAACATTAAAATCCATCAATACCATATTATGTTAGACCAAGCCTTCTGTTAATTGATTAAGGGAAAGTCTCAATAAAACTATGATTTTGACCAACCCTTATTTAGACACTTACTTTTATAAAGTAAGCCCCTATGAATGGTTTTGGATTGACGTAACCATATTACATCAAATGAATTATCCCTTTCATGACATGATTTAATATTGGAGGTAAGTGTTGAGGAAATCCAAGTCAAGATTTCAGGATTGGGGATTCCACTCAATAGATCAAGGAACTGTAAGCTCATAGTTAGCAATAAACTGCCTACCTAAATACTTTCAAATAGCTTGACTAACCCTTTTTGGGGTTATGCGAAGGGGAATATAGATCCTTGACACTAGAAAGTCAAAGCAAGCAGACATTCTGATTAAATTGTGAGGGCCATTAAGACTTGAAAAATAGTGGGAGAATTAATAAATTCATTTATTATATTTCTTAAAATGTAATCAATGGTACTGATAAATATGCTCTTTTAATTTGTAGAATCGAAATGACCATCTCATCAACCACATTTTCTCTGCGATCAATTCTATATAAAGACAATATCCTCACCGGTAGTAACTTTTAGGAATGGTTTAGGTGCCTTCGAGTTATCCTACGCCATGAACGAATGTTTTACATGCTTGAGTCCTCACTTCCTGAACCGCCTACCCAAGGGGTGAGTGATGAATATTTCCTGGTCTATGATCAAAACATGAGTGATGCACTCGATGTTCAATGTTTGATGCTCTCATCAATTTATAGTGAGATCGTGAAGTCTCATGAAGAAATGGATGCCTACAACATGATCGAGCACCTCCATGGTCTATACCAGGAGAGAGCGTGACATGAAAGGTTTGAGATCTCCAAGGCTCTATTTCATGGAATGCTTGGAGAAGGTACCCCAGATGGGCCTCATGTAATCAAGATCATTGGATACATTGAGCACTTGGAGGCTATAGGGATTAAACTCCCCAAAGAAGTGGGTACCGATCACATTATTGCATCACTTCCCCAGAGCTTCTCCGAATGATTTGTAAATTTCAACATGAACAACATTGAGATGTCACTATTTGATCATCTTATCCTTATTCACCAAGTAGAAAATAATATGAAGTGTGACAATCCTTTTTTCCTTATGGTGAATTAAAGGAAAGGAAAGGGAAGCCCAAAGCTTCTTCACGACCTTCTAAGAAAAGGAAGATCAAAGGGGAGGCAAGGGAACATGATGCTGTTTGTTTCACATGTGGGAAGAAGGGCCACTGGAAGAAAAACCGCACATAGCCAAGGAAGCAATGGGAAGCTTCAGGTGCATTTTACATCGAATGCAATCTATCTGTTTCTAAAAATAGGGTATTAGATATATCTTGTGGTGCTCACATATGTATCCAAATATAGGCACCAAGTAGATTCAGGAAGATTGATGGAGGGGAGGTAGATCTACGAGTAGCCAACAGAGCCATACTTGCTGTTATAGCTATCAGGGACCACCACCTCACATTGCCTACTGGGATGGTCATGGTTTTAAAATGATGTTATTATGCACCATCTATTACCAAAAACATTATTTCAGTATTCAGATTTGATATTGAGGGATTCATCATCATGTTTGGAAATGAATGTTGCTACTTTTATAAATATTGCATTCTTTTGGTTGGGAACATTTATATAACGAACTTTATGTATTAGACTACACAAACCAAGTAATGGAAATTGATGACAAAGTTAATTCACATGTATCCTACCACAACCATGTTTGGCATCACCGGCTAGGTCATGTCAATGAGAAACGATTGACAAAATTACATCAACATGGGTATTTAGATTCATTAGAACTAAAACCACTCGGTGTATGTCATGCGTGTATACAAGGAAAAATGACCAAAGCCCCATTTTGTGGGAAAGGTGAAAGGGATAAATAGATTCTAGAATTAGTTCGCATAGATGGGTGTGGACCATTTCTAGTTGAAGCAAGGGGTGGGTTCTCATACTTCATAAATTTTAATGATGATTTTAGTAGATATGGATATATTTACTTAATGAGGTATAAGTTAGATTATTTTGATCGGTTAAAATAATACACGAATGAAGTTGAGAACCAGCTTGGTAAGAAGATTAAGAAGCTCCATTCAGACATAGGAGGATAATATCTTAATAAGGACATCATTGATTTCTTACGGGAGTTTGGGATTCTATCTCAACTCACTCTTCCCTATACACCTCAGTGGAATTGTGTAAGTGATATGAGGAACCACACCCTATTGGACATTTTGAGATCAATGATGAGTCATGTGAGTCTTCCTTTATCCTTTTGTGGATATGCATTACAAACCCCAGAAAACATACTAAACCAAGTACAAACTAAATCAATAAATGGTATTACACACGAGTTATTGAGTGGACACAAAGCCATGTTATGAAATTTACATGTGTGGGGTAGAGAAGCATTTGTTAAGGCCTCTTCTGGTAGAAAACTAGCACCCTGAGGCACAAAGTGTATCATTATAGGATATCCCAAGGAAACAAGGGGATATTACCTATACAACCCCTCAGAAAAAAAAGGTTACAGAGGAAAGACATTCCATATTCCTTGAGAGGGAGCACATCTACAAAAGTGATAGGGGGAGGTAGATAGACATAGATGATGTTGAGGCTCAAGATACACATGATTTGGTACAAGAACAGATTCTACAATGCCTCATGGAAGAAAAATCTGTTCCCGAGATACAAGAACTGCGTAGAAGCACAAGAGAGGTGAGAGAACCAGAATGATATGGTTTTCATGTCACCGAGGATGGTGACTCATTATTAGTTAACAATGATGATCCTATTACCTAAAAGGAAGAAGTTGAAGGCACATACATTTCCATGTGTCATGAAGCCATGAATTCTGAAATGGATCCATGTACGAAAACAAATTTTGGATTTCGGTAGATCCTAAATTTCATGTAAAGCCTATTGGTAATAAATCAGTGTTCAAGAAGAAACTGGACATGGAGCAGAAATTCAGCACTTATAAGGTATGACTGGTTGAAAAAGGTTTTAGACAACATCATGTAATTGACTATGATGAAACCTTTTCCCCAGTTGCGATTATAAAATCCATTAGAATCCTATTGGCCACTGTCGCTTACCATGACTATAAAATTTGTAAAATGGATGTCAAACAAAATTACTTAACGGGAACCTCTAGGAAGATGTCTACATCACACAACCTAAAGGGTTTGTGATTCCAAAGGATGCCAACAAGGTATGAAAATTGTAGAAATCCATTTATGGATTAAAGAAATAATCAAGGTCATGGAACATTCATTTTGACGATGTTGTAACAGAATTTGGATTTGTTAAGAATGAATGTGAGCCTTGTGTATACAAGAAGTTTAGTGGAAGTGCAGTCGTTTTTCTAAAAGTATATGTTGATGACATATTACTAATTTGAAATGAAGTACCTGTCTTACAGTCAGTTAAGGCATGGTTCAATAAGTACTTCTCCATGAAAGACTTGGGAGAGGAAGCATATATTCTTGGGATCAATATCCACTGTGATAAGTCCAAGTGAATTCTAAGCCTGAGTCAAAGTACATACATTGACAAGATATTGAAGAGATTCAGTATGGAACAATCCAAGAAAGGATTGTTTCTAGTGTCACATGGTATTCATCTTTCCATGAAAATGTGTCCTCAGGCACATGAGGGAAGGATGAAAATTGAAAGGATCCCTTACACATCCGCGATTGGGTTAGTAATGTATGTTATGTTATGTACGAGGCTGGATGTTTCTTAAACATTACGTGTAGTAGGAAGATATCAAACAGATTTAGGAGACTGCCATTGGATGACAGTCATGACTATTCTTAAGTATCTGAGGCGTACTAAGGATATGTTCAGGGTTTATGGAGGAGATGAGTAACTAGTCATTAGATGACATGAAGATGCTAGTTTCTAGACTGATCAAGATGACATGAAGTCACATACTAGATACATCTTCAGTTTGAATGGAGGTACAGTGAATTGGAAGAGCTCAAAGCAATGTGTGGTGGAAGATTCTACAACACAGTCCGAGTATATCACAGCTTATGAGGCAGCTAAAGAAGCAGTATGGATGCAAAGATTCATCCAAGAGGTGTATGTAGTACCTAGCAGTAAAAATCCTATCACACTATATTGTGATAATACTACAGCGGTAACACCTTCAAAGGTGCCAAGGTCACATCAGTGAACAAAGCACAAACTTCAGAATTATCATCACTTGAGGGATTTTTTTCAAAGAGGTGAAGTTGTAGTGAGCAGTATATCCAATAAAGACAATGTGGCGGACCTCTTGACTAAAGCCTTGACCTAGAAAAACATTATCATCATGTGTGGTCTAGCGGACTAAATGTCGTAGGCTGTTGGATCTAGTCCATGTTGGATTTTGTAAGGGTTGGTGTCCTGAGAACCAACATTTTTGTACTTTGATTACATGAATGTTCACTTATTGTATATTGTTCATTGTTATGCATGACTATAATACAATAATTTCCTAGAATATTTTTTGCATGAATAAGGTCATGGAAGATCCCTGCTACGATGAGAACCTTGAAATTATATAACAATATTTTTAAATAAAGTACTGCGGTTGGATGGCATAATATGATAGGACACATAGTATACAAACAATCATGTGCGAGTACTCGTAAGATGACGAGACTCTCTCTCATGGAGTTCTCACATGGTAAGCTCTATTATGGGAGATTATGAGAAGAAACCTGCCAGTATTAATTCCTCATGTCTTGGTGTCATCCGACATTACTATCTGTGAGCATCTATAATGGTCCTTATACTAGAATATTATCATTCAATCATGTCATGACTCGCGCACTTAGTTTTGATGATGAAAACCATCACAAAGACAGTTTGTGGGAAGTTGGGTATGTTGGATGCATCACGAATGACATGTTGTTAATGGATAAGTCGATGAAGGATTTGTCCCTTCCATATTTATGGAAGTAGATATCTCGGGAACTTTGATTGAAATATAACTTCCGAACAAATTCCAATTCCATGGTTTCATGCTGAGTTTATTTATGGATGTAAAATAATGACAGATCAAGTATATAGGTTTATGACACTACCATGATACCTGCTTGATGCGATATTGAGAAAAAGGGATTAAATTACAAAGTAAGCATTCATATGAGGTGATATGTCAATGCGGTGTCAACATCATTCTCTTGGGTACCTTGACCCATTTCTAGACAGTAATCTTGGACTTTAAGAAATCCCGCCTAATGCCATGGAGAAAGAGGCCTAGAGGATCACACAGTAAGTGTATTCAAGTATCTCAAGTAGAATAAATATTATTCCCACATGTGGTTTAAAAATTATTAAAGGAATCCTAAATCGTTTTAATGTTTGAGGAAGAATAAATGAAAACAAGATATACGTGCCATGTACATTGAATGTACAGGCCATGTAGTTTTCAATGAATAACAAGTACACACCATGTATTTATTAATTCACCCAATGTAGTTTTTCCAGTCGGGATTTTGAGGAATTATAATTTTCTTAAATGATATTTATTATAATCAGTGTGGGTTAATTTCAAGGAATTAATGACTAGACCTGGGGTTTTCAAAATGGAATTAATGTAAAAAATAAAATGCGTAACGCGTTTATTTATTTTCATAAATCTATAATCTCAAACCCCATTATTAATATCCTCACAACTCCAACTCTTTTCCTAAGACTAGAGAATTGTTGTGCACAACAATTATGAAGAAATATTTCATGGCCGAATGAACCTCTACCTCCAAGAACGCTCTCCAGACCGAGAGAGATCCTCTTCCATTAGATCAATATGATCTAAGGTGGACATCACAAGAAAATGTTTCTCCATGATAGCACTTAGAGACTCCATTGGTGATGTCCAGAGAAATGAGGTGCACGTGTGGATCACTGCTAGAGGAAGTATACACATGGCTTCTGCAATGCAATGATGAATCACATCAGAACGTGATCAAGAATATTAAAGATGAAATAACACCAAAAGGTACATCTTTTCAATTAATTAAATTAATTATAATCAACCTGTAACGATCCTACTTTTTGGCTCTGGGACTTTCCTATTATTTTCCTATTTTTATGACCCGATCCGTGGATACTGTCGTTCATCATTTTATTGATCCCAGATTGATCAATGTTAATGAAAAAAGCCAAGTTGGCACCTCCACCCACGGACTTACACTGCGCCCAGAAATATCAAATAGTTGGTATATGGAAAATATTATATTTATCCTAGGAAAAAAATGATGAAAAAAATTAATGAGAACCCTATGGATATGCATCATGATGGTATTATTTTAAGTAAAATATCCTATAATTTTTTAAATTATATACTTATTTTTTTCCAAGAACATACATCCATGCCTAGAAAAGAAATGTTTATGGGGATATGGAGTAGTTATAGTTTTTCTTTATAAATAATATAAGGGTACATTTTTCATTGAATCAATTATTACAAAGTGTTGGACAATAGTACTTGCTGCAGAATAGGTTTGACAGTCATGGAGGGAATTCTTTGGTAACTCATAGGCTCTTTATGAAGAATAATAATGTAATTTAGTTTTTTATTGTCATGAGTTACATAGTATTATGTTAATTATGGATAATTCTATGAATGATAATATATTTAATAGCATAAATACACATTTTTTGTTTTACTTCATGAAAGCCTAAGTGATTAACAGTTTTGGGGAGATATTAATAATAATATAACCAAAATGTTCATTTTGGTTTTTAATAAAAAAATGATAACTGAGAAAGAATTAATTTATAATTTTTTTATGTTTGTTTTGAGTTAATGGTAATATTTATGGTTTATCCTAAATATTGTGTTAATGTAAATAGATTTAATTTCTATTATTTAATAATAATTAATGAATAAGTGGTATATAGATATATATTGGATACAAAATGTTTTTGAGAATTTCATAATATATATTGGGTAATTAAAGGAATTATAATAACATTAATTTATAGGGATGAAATCCCAAAATCTAGGTGATAACCAATTACATCCAACTAGGACATTGATCAAGAACGCGAAAACCGAAGGGTGATAAGAGCCAATTGCCTACAGCCGACCGACATTATGTACTGGTTAGTTGGTCATTATTTTTTCAAAATGGTTCCCCATATATATATTATGTTAATTTCAATAATCATATTATATGAAAAATTATTTTTAATTTATTTATTAATTTTAGTTGATCAATAATATTTTGAGAAATGTCACAATGGGTTGAGATATATATATATCCTTTTAGTTAAGAATACATGATTAATAAGGTAGAATTATATTTTTTTTTTCTGATATGTAACATGATGGTAATGAGATAAAATTTTAGGTTAATATTGTCATTCAGGATAAGGTTATTGAGTTTTAATGATATGTATTGTTATTTATTTTTTGAATTATTTATAAAAAAACAATTAATTTTATTAGATTATTTTTATAGATTAATATATGAAAAATATATTTTGTTTATTATATTATGTTGTACTAAGAATTTTGGTTTTAATAAAGATTGGTTTAATATATTTTTACTCTTTTATCGAACTTATGATCTTTCAAATGTAAAAATAGTGCCTCATGAATAAAAAATTTCATATTTGGTATTCATTCATTAGAGTAAGATGTGAATTTGAAACTGGCCGGAACACAAAAATATGATGGAATTTTTTTGATGAAATACGAAAATATCGACAAAAAAATATCATGGGGTTCTCTATATTGATAGTAAATGAATCCATAAACTCTAGAAAAAGGATCTTAGAATCGAAATTTTATCATTTTTTTATATCCATTGAATCAAGGGAATTTTAATTCCTAAAAAAATTAATGTTTTGTGATTTTTAACATTCTCTTGATCATATGTATTCTTCTGATTAATGTTCTCTATCGCTCTCTACAGTTATTTATACATTCATTTAAAGTCTATATTTTCACAATGCACTGATTTTATAAAAACTTTAATCATGTAAATTAGTTTTTCCATATGAAATTCTTATTTACCATTGTAATTATTATTAAAATAATCCACCAAAAACTATTAAGATGTGAGATATAATGAAATGTATATTTATATGTTAAGACAATCAGTATCAAGTTTTAGTACAAATAAAGTGGGAAGAATTAATTTATGGGGGATAATGTAAAACCCTGATACTTTTTGATGTATTTATATTTAATTAAATTTGATTTCATTGATTGTAACACCCTGAGATTTTATGAAAAATATATTTTTTAATTTCATTAATTTCTTGTGTTGTATGCTACACCAAGATTACCTTGCGCTATACGCAACACCGTATTAGCTTGCAGTATAAGCAACACTATTCTTGCATCGTGTTACACACAATTTTGATAATAGTTATTCTACGCAACATTGAGTATATATATATATATATATATATTCAATTTATAAATGAAATATGGTTATATTATGTTATACGAAACAACAAAGGGTTCTTTCACAGCATGAAACACTGACTTGGCTTGCATTACACGCAATCGCGACCTTCCTCAATAGCGTGTGTTGTACGCAATACCAGGTTTTACTAAACAACGATATATTTTTATAATATTATTATTAACTCGCTGTTATGAATTGTATTAACTAAATTTTGAATCTTATAACATTATTATTCATCTTACACATTTTCTAGAACATGGTATAAGAACAAAATAAATATTTCTGGTAAAATAAGTGTTTTTAAAAAAATGCAGTTTTGCCACCTTTTGATGGCGCACCCACATTAAATACAGTTTTTGACATGTTCATAAGTTAAATATGAAAAAATAAAATTCTTCTTTTGAATCATGATATAAAAATTTACTTTGGATAAATTTTTCAAATTATTCTGGTATCTTTCATATTTCGATGAATAGTAAAAACACGCTATATTTTAATTAAAAACAACTTTTTTCATCACAATAATTTATATGGTTAAATTCTAATATTTAATGGGTTTAAAGTATAAATAGAATATATTGTTACCATTAAATATAATGTATGTCATTAGCATTGATTATACCTTGAATTCGTAGGATAAATCAATTCAATCTTTTGCAATGTTTTAAAGAGAAACCCGTTTTGTTTTGACAACATGATTAATTTTAATTTATTTTCTGCAAATTTTTTGTATTGAATTTGGAAAAATGGGTTTTATATTTGGAGTCAGTGGATCCAAATTATGTTAATAAGCTACTTTCTATTTTTGGGAATTATGAATTGTAACTAGGGTAAATTTTATTTACCATAGTTAAAGGAAAATCGGGTAATTAAGGGTAAATATAATATTATAAAATCACCCTAAAACATGTCAAAATCGTTTTTGATGACTAAAATTCGACCCATATCACCTAAGGGTCAGATTAGATTCATTTAATGGACTTTGTTCCATGAAAACAATTTAATTATTATTAAAACCAAAGAATGTGACAACATGTCACTTTTTTAAATATTATAAATATAATAATTTTAATTTAGTGATAAACTTCATGAAACTTCAAACATGAATAGTCTCCATAAATATAATAATATTATATACATAATAGAAAATTATTTAGAATTTTTAGAGATTAAATAATTATCATTTATTATGACACAATGATGATGCAGCAATTGTTTTATTAATGAAATATTGACATAATTGATGTTATAAATACACAAATAAATATAATTTAAGGCTTTTTATGAATTAAACTAATTTTATACGTCAATATGACATGTTAGTATTGATTTAGTTAACTTTTTCGAACTAATCATTCTATTATGATTTTCACAAAAATCAATTACTAAATAGTGTCAAAATTGACATTAAATAGTTTTTAAAACAAATATTATATTAGTAATTGTTATTTTATTCCTAAAAATATATGGATCGGCCAAATGACTTAGATAAGGTTATATATATTAATAATAAACATCTTGGGGTTCGTTTGGCTGCTTATTGTAAGTTTATTAATCTTATAGTATAAGAACACAAGAAGACACGATAAAATTCAAATTATTTAACTTAATGTTAAATATAAATGATAAAATTAAAATAGGAACTTAAACATGTCTAAATTATTTTGGATGAGAGGATTTCGACCCATCCCCACCTTATCTTCGAAATAAATCAATTTGGATCTATTTAAAACCGAATTTTACTTTATAATAAAATAATAGTTTTAGTTATTCCAAAGGTACCCCTCTCCTCCTTTATAAAAGGGCACCTCCTCCCCCTCTTCCTCACACCACTTTTATCCCTCATGCTTGGCCAACCCCTGCCAATTTCTCCTATACACTTCCCTAGAATCAACCTAGAGGTTCTGGTCTTCTTCAAAGACCTATTTTAGTTCCCTAAAAGGAGGACTCAAAGAGGCGCTTCAAAGAAGAGGTAATTTCCGTTACTGATTCTTTCACGTTTATTTCTTCTTCCACTTCTTCTTCTTAGGTTGTTTCATTATGATGTAATAACATAAGTATCACTCATATACTGATATGTTATTATAAGTATGAAACAACCCTATTTCACCATCTATCCATCCTACGGAAAACGAAATCACTGCGCGTGCGTACGTACGGAATACTGTCTCCACGCCATGGTGTAATCTATTTTCCACCACCACCTTACTTGGATGGGTATAATGCTGTAAATAATGACTATATATGACTATTATAAATTGATATTGATTCTGAAATAGTATACATACAGTACAATATAATTCTACGATCATAGGAATGATATCATCACTAGTGCGTACGTACGGAATATCGTCTCCACGATGTGATGCGACTCGTTCTACATGATCTTCATTGCATAATGATTATATAAATGAATTGAATGAATGAATATCATATATATTACACTAATACCATTCTGTAAATGAGGTATCTATATCCTAAAGAGAAGAATAAGAATTTATTCGGTAAAACACGCATAAGAACAAAAAGAAATAAACACCCGAATAACAAGTAGTAATCAAATATTACTAATGAGAAGCCAAGAATATGACCATATATGATATCATAACAATAATTATGATTCTGGAATAAGTCAATAACATTATTTAAATCATTATATAGGAAGTTCAGACACTAACGAAGCAAATCGGACCTAAGGTAAGGAAAATATCACAATCTCATTTTTATCCGAGATTGTTTATACTTTGGTATTTACTGGGGTGTATTTTATCATCCACATCCATGTTTCCTCAATATTTAATATTTATATCCTTCTTCAATAGTTTATATCCAATTTTACCCTTTGGTGAGTTTTTAGTAAAAGATAAGAAAGGAATCTTTTGTCATTTTTCGTACGAGGTACTTTTTGGTTTTTCCGACAAAACTACGGGAAGAATGTTCTCTTTTAACTTATATGGAATGAATGGATTTTTAAAACATTATTTCCAAGAAGCTTACCTAACTTGTTTTCAAGTTTATTTTTAATAAAATTCTTTTATTTTATAATTTTAAGTCATGTTAAGAAAGGAAATGTGTTTTTGAAGTAGAAATGATTTTTTCCTCAAGAATGGAGTTCAAGTGTTTAATCAAAATTATTTTCCATCTAAGATAATAATGGGTTATGTTTCTATCCCTATTATTACATTGATTTGATTATGTTGTGATGGAATTATTTTTATGAATTCCTTTATCTTATATGAATTATTTTATGATGTCACGATGTTTAAGATTCCCATTTTTATTACATGGGTTATGCTATGATGTATGGTTTATGATTTTGTGGCACACATAAGAATGGTATCATTATGAGATGGGTGGGACCTATATCTACCTCCAATGCATTGGGTAATGATTTTATATCTCATGAGATAGACATGGCTAGAACGGTAGGTTATACTGGTTCAGTGAAACAGGACTGAAACGAGGAGTGAACTCGGTTCAGAAATGGTCTTTGTCCACTATGATAGTCTTGGCAATGAGCCTTGACTAATAAGAAATTATTCTCTATGATTATGTGTGTATGCCACAAAGTTTCATGTTTTATGTTATGATTATTGGGATTTCATTTCACTACTATGATTTATCCCATGTTATGAAATTATTCTCTCTTTTGCAGGTTAAGATTTCCAAAATGTTATGTTCATATGAATATGATGTGATTGATATTTATTTTGTTTACCCTTATGGAGAATTTGAGCTCAACCTTTTATTTTTTCTTTTCCCCAGGATATAAAGAAAGGTTTCAGGTTAAAAAAAGGAAGATATTTATGGGAGTTATTGAAGATCTTTCACCATGATTTGATGACTATATTCAAAGATTCCAAAGACACTAAACTATTACAATCCTTGTGTGTGTGTTTTTGTTATGTACTAAGTATTCCGAAAAATTAATGTAATGTCCATATACGTTAAGCTTCGGGTCTCTACAGTTGGTATCAGAGGAAAGGATTAGTCAACCTTTGGAAACTAGGATGCGAGAACTTTAGTGAGATCCCTATAGATATTTCTAAGGTATGTATAGGGATGTCCCTATGGTTAAGTATAAGTATAGTTTATAGTACTAGAATTACAGTAATCTAAGATGTTAGATATTGAAGGTATTCCCCATTTATTATATTGTTCTCCCTAGTGTAATTTTTGCATCTCACACTATTCTTTTTGGGTTTTAGACGATGGATGGAACCCGAAGGAACCGTGTTGATCAATGTAATGGACAATGCAATGATTTTCCTCCTGAACAAACAAATGTTATGGGAGATGGAGTGAAAAATCTTATTGCTATACTTACACAAGCTATGAATCATTCTGGACTTCTAAATGAGAAGAGAAGGGAACAAAATTCTATTGAGTCCTTCATGAGGCAATGTATACCTTCTTTAAGTGGGTCTTCTGATCCACTTGTTGTTGAACGATGGATCAGTACCACTGAAAAGATATTTTCAGTTCTTAAATGTTCTAAACATGATAAAGTCATCTTAGCAGTATATCGTTTGGAAGGTGAAGCTGATCAATGGTGGAATCTTATCAAGAATACAAGGAAAAGAGATGAAATTGAGTCCATGGAATGGGACGAGTTCAGGAACTTATTTTTCAATAAGTACTTCCCTCGATTTCTTTGAACAATGATGGAGAAGGAGATTCTTGAACTAAAGAAAAATGATGATGAATCTGTTGGTATATACGAAGCGAATTTTACAAGTCTTGCAAGGTATGCATCTAGATTTATCAACCAACCTGAAAGTAAAGTTGATCGATTCTTCAGTGGCTTAAAACCAAATCTTTGAAGGGCATTAGCTATAAGAGACTTCAGTAGCTTTGAAGAAATTGTACGTTGTGCTATCAAGGTAGAAATGGAAGTTGGTGTTACTTATCCATCTCATAGTTTTGACAAGAAACGAAAGATGGAGTTCAAGGAGAAATCTCAGAATAATGGTGAAATAAAGATGAATGTTTCCTTATGCTCAAAGTGTGGAAAGAAGCATGGTGGAGATTTTCTTAAAGGGACAAGTAAATGTTTCAAATGTGGAAAGGAAGGTCATCGGGAATTTGAATGCTACAATGATTGGAAGAAGATGCCTAATGATGCAAAAAAAGGAAGGGATTCACAGAATGAACCTACTACACTTCAATGATTAAAGTGCAAGGAAATGGGGCATTACGCTAATAAATGCCCTAATCCAAGGGTTAGTGATGATCGACATGAGCAACCACTTAAGGCAAAGGACAAAGGGAAGTCACATGCGATCACCATTGGCGATGTTGAATATGAAAACGATGTGGTGGAATGATTAAGTGTTAATGTAATGGGATTCCAGAATAATGTTGTATATAGTATCGTGGAATATTGGAATATTTATGTATTGGTCTATTGCAGTTCTCAATAATTTTATGGCATTGGTAACCATGAAAAGTGATTGAAATATTTTTGGAAAGTAGATGATATGCACATAATGAAGGGATAAAGAGAATATAATATGTTTGATAGTGTTCATGAGCTCATGATTGATATAAGAAATAAGTGATATCATGGTTTGAGTATATAGAATTTTGAGGATTTTGGTATGTGGAAAGTGTTAACTTTTAACTGCATTCATGTTTTCACTAAGGTTCAATGGGTATTCATTCTTCAAGAGAATACATGATTATGGTATTCACATGTTTTAAATTTTACCAACAAGATATATCTTATGATACATGGGGGATAAATGATGGCATTCATGTGATCATTATCTTTATACTATGAGCTTGGACCGAAGTATTTTAGATAAGCCTAAATATTGGAATTGATTATGTTGGACATAAGTCAGTATTGTTTAAGGATAAAACATTTTTTTTGATATTGTTTATGGGGTGTTATAGTAATATAGCTTTAGAAAAAGGACAATCTGTAGGACAGGCGACAACCCATCGCGTCGGACAAGGCTGTGGGAATCGAACCCACAACCGAAGTGCGACTGGCCTTTATCGCCTACCACTGGACTACAGGGAGTCCCTGGTTAGTAGAAACTAGTTTGATTTTATTAAGCGGTATGATATATTAAGTATAAGTTCATTTTTGGAACCATATACGATTAATCTAACCATAAGATGGGCTTATAACTTTTTCTAACCTTTTGTTTGAAAGAGATGGAATGACCCATCATTCTATCACATGATCTGCTAACACGTCACGAATAAAAAATTCAACTTCATTTCTTTAAGGGATGAAGTGGAAATTGTTCAATTCAGGAACAACAGTGGGATTGTACCAAAATCATTCAAGTATTTCTTTTAATTCATCAACTTTAGGGAAATGATATTGAAAACCAAAAGTTTTTTCCTAGTTCCCTTATATCTGATGAATCCGATGGTACCTTAGATCATCACAAATCAATAGTTTTGTGATTGTTGTCTTTTTCATAGCCATGTTCTCTACCACTCTCCATCAAAAGTTGATGGTTAGAATTTTCTTCCATATCCATATTTTCACATATGTTCTCCTACATGGAAACCCAGTGATGAGTTAATTTGGGTAACCATTACATTTCATAATTTACTTTTTAAAGCCAAGTTTTGGTATTCCTTTTTACGATGTGGGTTTCTATTAAAGAAAGTTTCGAGTAGTAAACCATTTATAACCCCGACGAATTTCTAGGGAGAAATTCATTTTAAGGGGGGTAGAATGTAACACCTCGAGATTTTATGAAAAATATTTTTTTTAATTTCATTATTGTCTTGTGTTGTATGCTACACCAAGATTACCTTCCACTATACGCAACACCGTATTAGCTTGTTGTATACGCAACACTATTTTTCGATCGTGTTACACACAATTTTGATAATAGTTATTCTACGCAACATTGAGTACATATATATATATATTCAATGTATAAATGAAATATGGTTGGATTATGTTATATGAAACAATGAAGGATTCTTTGACAGCACGCAACCCTGACTTGGCTTGAATTACACGCAATCGCGACCTTCCTCGATAGCGTGTGTTGTACGCAATACTGGGTTTTACTAAACAACGATATATTATTATAATATTATTATGAACTAGCCGTTATGAATAGTATTAACTAAATTTTGAATCTTATAACATTATTATTCGTCTTAGACATTTTCTAGAACATGGTTTAAGAACAAAATAAATTTTTCGGGTAAAATAAGTATTTTTCCAAAAATGCAGTTTTTTCGCCTTTTGATGGCGCACCCACTTCAAATCTAGTTTTTGACATGTTTATAAGTTAAATTTGACAAAATAAAATTCTTCTTTGGAATCATGAAATAAAAATTTACTTTGGATAAATTTTTCATACTATTCTAGTAACTTTCATATTTTGATGAATAGTAAAAACACGCTATATTTTAATTAAAAACAACTTTTTTCATCGCAATAATTTATATGGTTAAATTAAAATATTGAATGGTTTTAAAGTATAAATAGAATATATTTTTACCATTTAATATAATGTATGTCATTATCATTGATTCTACCTTGAATTCGTAGGATAAATCAATTCAATCTTTTGCAATGTTTTAAAGAGAAACCCGTTTTCTTTCGACAACGGGATTAATTTTAATTTAATTTCTACAAATTTTTTTTATTTATATTGGAAAAATGGGTTCCATATTTGGAATCAGTGGATCCAAATTATGTTAATAAGCTACATTTTATTTTTGGGAATTATGAATACTAACTACGGTAAATTTTATTTACCATAGTTAAAGGTAAATCAGTTAATTAAGGGTAAATATAATAATATAAAATCACCCTAACACATGTCAAACTTCTATTGGATGAATAAAAGTCTACCCATATCACCTAAAGGTAGGACTAGATTCATTTAATGGACTTTTGTGCATGAATATAATTTAATTTTTATTAAAACCAAAGAATGTGACAACATGTCACATTCTTAAATCTTATAAGTACAATAATTTTAATTTAGTGATAAACTTCATGAAACTTCAAACATGAAAGTCTCCAGAAAGATAATACAAATATCTATATCATCGGAATTTATTTATAATTTTTAGGCATTAAATAATTATCATTTGTTTTGACCCGAAGATGATGCAGTAATTGTCTTATTAATGAAATATTGACATAATAGATGTTATAAATAACCAAATAAATGTAATTTAACACTTTTTATGAATTAAACTAATTTTATAAGTTACTATGACATGTTAGTAGTAATTTAATTTTCTTTTTTCGAACTAATCTTTCTGGTATGATTTTCACAAAAATCAATTACTAAATAGTGTCAAAATTGACATAAAATAGTTTTTAAAACAAATATTATATTAGTAATTGTTATTTTATTCATAAAAATATATGGTTCGGCTAAATGACTTAGATAAGGTTATATATATTAATAATAAACAAATTGGGGTTCGTTTGGATGCTTATAGTAAGTTTATTAACCTTATAGTATAAGAACACAAGAAGACACAGTAAAATTAAATTATTTAACTTAATGTTAAATATAAATGATAAGGTTAAAATAGGAACCTAAACATGTATAAATTATATTGGATGAAAGGATTTAGATCCATCCCCACCTTACCTTCGAAAAAAACAAATTCTGAGCTATTTAAAACCAAATTTGATTTTATAATAAAATAATAGTTTTAGTTATTCCAAAGGTGCCCCTCTTCTCCTTTATAAAAGGGCACCTCCTCCCCCTCTTCCTCACACCACATTGAGCCTTCAAGCAAGGCCAAACCCTGCCAATTTCTCCTCTCCACTTCCCTATAAACATCCTCTAGGTTATGGTATTCTTCAAAGACCTATTTTAGTGCCCTAAAAGGTGGTCTCAAAGAGGCACTTCAAAGAAGAGGTAATTTCCGTTACCGATTCTTTCACCTTTATTTCTTCTTCCACTTCTTATTCTTAGGTTGTTTCATTATGAATTAATAACATCAGTATAACTCATATACTGATATGTTATTATTAGTATGAAATAACCCTATTCCACCATCTATCCATCCAACGGAAAATGAAATCACCGTGCGTGCGTACGTACGGAATACCGTCTCCACGCCGTGGTGTAATCTATTTTCCACCACCACCTTACTTGGATGGGTATAATGTTGTAAATAATGACTATATATGACTATTATAATGTAATATTTATTCTTAAATAGTATACATACACTCCAATATAATTCCACGATCATAGGAACGATATCATCACTCGTGCGTACGTACGGAATACCGTCTCCACGATGTGATGCGACTCGTTCTACATGATCTTCATTGAATAATGATTATATAAATGAATTGAATGAAATAATATGATATATATTACACTAATACCATTCTGGAAATGATGTATCTATATCCTAAAGATAAGAATAAGAATTTATTCGAGAAAACACGAGTAAGAACAAAAAGTAATAAACACCTGAATTACAAGTAGTAACGAAATATTACTAATAAGAAGCTAAGAATATGACCATATATGATATCATAACAATAAGTATGATTCTTGAATAAGTCAATAACATTATTTAAATCATTATACAGGAGGTTCAGACACTTTCGAAGCAAATCAAACCTAAGGTAAGGAAAATATCACAATCACATTTTTTATCCGAGATTGTTTATACTTTGGTATTTACTGGGGTGTATTTTATCATCCACATCCATGTTACCTAAATATGTAATATTTAAATCCTTCTACAATTTTTTATATCCAATTTTACCCATCGGTGAGTTTTTATAAAATGATATGAAAGGAATCATTTGTCTTTTTTCGTACGAGGTACTTTTTGACTTTCCCAACAAAAGTACGAGAAGAATGTTTTCTTTTAACTTATACGGAATGAATGGATTTTTAAAACCTTATTTCCAAGAAGATTACCTTACATGTTTTCAAGTTTATTTTTAATCAAAATCTTTTATTTTAGAATTGTATGACATGTTAAGAAAGGAAAAGTGTTTTTGAAGTAGAAAGGATATTTTACTCAAGAATGGAGTTCAAGTGTTTTATCAAAATTATTTTCCATCTAAGATAATAAAGGGTTCTGTTTCTATCCCTATTATTAAATTTATTTGATTATGTTGTGATGGAATTATTTTTATGAATTCCTTTATCTTATATGAATTTTTTTATGATGTCACGATGTTTAAGATTCCCATTTTTTATTACATGGGTTATGCTATGATGTATGGTTTATGATTTTGTGGCACACATAAGAATGGTATAATTATGAGATGGGTGGGACCTATATCTCCCTACAATGCATTGGGTAAAGATTTTATATCTCATGAGATAGAAATTGATGGAACGGTAGGTTATACCAGTTCAGTGAAACAAGACTGAAACGAGGAGTGAACTCGGTTCAGAAATGGACTTTGTCCACTATGATAGTCTGGCAATGAGTCTTGAATAATAAGAAATGATTCTATATGATTATGTGTGTATGACACAAAGTTTCATGTTTTATGTTATGATTATTGGGATTTCATTTCACTACTATGATTTATCCCATTTTATGAAATTATGCTCTCTTTTGCAGGTTAAGATTTCCAAAATGTTATGTTCTTATGAATATTATGTGATTGATATTTATTTTTTTTACCCTTACTGAGAATTTTAGCTCACCCTTTTATGTTTTCTTTTCCCCAGGATATAAAGAAAGGTTTTAGGTTAAGAAAAAGGGATGATCTTTATGGGAGATGTTGAAGATCATTCACCACGATTAGAAGATTATATTCCAAGTTTCTAAAGACACTAAACTATTACGATCCTTGTGTGTGTGTTTTTGTTATGTACTAAGTATTCTGCAAAATTAATGCAATGTCCATGAATTTTAAGCTTCAGGTCTCTACATTGATAGCTTACATTGCATGAAATATTGAGTTTTAACCAAAAATATTATACGATTAAAATATTATTACTTTAATAATATCATTTTAAACTAGCCATTAAAATGGATTCTATCAGTAATATTATATTATTCATGAAATATATATAGATATTATATTCAAATTATAAATTATTTGGAAATAATAATTGATTTTTTCATCAAGTAATTTATTCTTAAAAAATATGTTTTCATTAAAAATAATTTTAATTTCATTAAATGAAAAACATTTTACCATTACCTATTTAAAATTTTAGGAATGGTACATTATATAAGGAAAATAATATTTAAAATCATAATAACCATATTAAAATAAGGTAAAGTTTTGTGATATTTATAAAATAATAGTTTTTGAGTAAATAGTAAAAAATAGTGATTTTTTTTGTAAAATGATTATTTCTTTTAAATGAAAAATATAATTTAAAATTAAAATTATTCTAATATTTTTCTTTCAAAGATAAATATGTTTTATTTAGTTATTTTTGAAAAAATTAAATCTATTTAAATAATCAGTATACATGATTTTAATATTAGTGTATCTTTTGGAATTTAAAAACATTTTTTTCTAAAAATAATTTTTATGTGAACATTTTATCCACATTAACTAACTAAAATAACCCATACAATGAAATGATTTAATTTAAATGTATATTTTTAGATATACCATTATTAAATGATATTAATTTAATTTTGATTACTTTTTATATAGTTATTATAGGGTCATTTTTTTCATAAAAAATGATTTTTTTAAGAAAATTCATTCCAAACATATACATGATTAATATTAATTTAAATATCCCCAATTATGATAATAAAATTGAATAAAATGGATTATGTTTATGAATTAGAATTATATATATTATATAATAATCCTGACATCAATTTTTTGGTCACAATGAAGTGTAAAAATTATAAAGAAACAGTTTCCATGGTAATATAATTAAAAGGGTAAATGTGAGTAACTATATAGGTAAATAATATAACATGTTTAAAAATGAATGATTTTAATGAAGGATATTTGGATAGTCCATATATATCTAAAACTACTTTTTTGATAATTTTTTATGCTGTTTTATGGAGTGACAATTTACATTATTGAATAGTTCTGGTTATAAATAATAATTCCACTCTTCATTTGTAAAAGGACACCCACTCTCCTATCCATTAAAAAATTACAACTCCATTAGTATAGAAAAAAACAAAAAAAATAACTTATATACATACCTACCATAATCATAAACTTATTTTTGATCATAAATTCAATCATGGAAGGCATTACGTATAATCCTAAAGTGGTTATCCAAAAAAGAGGCAACATCCTCAAGAGAAAAGCACTTTTTTATATCATCTTTCCCCTCATCAATTATTAATAAATATTTATCATATAAAAATATCAATAACTCCTATATAATGATAATTTATTATGTTATTTTAATAACTTTAATTAGTCACCAGTTTCAGCAGATGGGAAATCAAAACATTATTCTTGTGTATGGTAGACTACTGCCTCATGACCGATGTAATTTATTTACAAGAATTATCTTGGATAGATGTCCATAATGATGGATTTAATTTTTTTATATCATATTGATTAAATATTAAAAATTATGGAAAATTATTATATCATATACTTTCATACAATACCATCCATTTAAAATTATAAAATCTTTTGTGTTTACTATTGATTATCTGTTGGAGAAGCGATGTGATTTGTTTTTAATTACCTATTCACATAGAAAGTATATGGTTGCTAATTTAATGTAAAATTTTATTTATATGATATAATTATAATTATTTATATACAATATAACCCCTACCATCTTTCTATAATTTTCATTAAAAAATGGAATCATTACTCATGCATGCATACAACCTACCTCTTACAAATCATTGTTTTTTTATTTCCCCAATTCAATTCATAGGTAATTGGGACTTCAAAATTTCAAATAACCGATCCAAAAACCAAAAAAAATAAAATTCACATATTTATAGAAGGACATATACCAACTTACAGGATTGAAAAAATTCATATGTCTAACTAAAAAGAAATCCCACCACCTCGTGCTGCAAATATCGAGCTATTGGATGATCACAAAATTCAAAAACCAACAATAACTTCATTCTCTAATACCTCGGGCTTCCAACAATGAGATTCCTCAACGTATAGACCATACACATCCCATAACCCATCATAAATGACTACACCATCAAGAACCTCCATCCGGAGGCCATCCTCATCATTGTCAGAACCGCTGCATCCATGTCCCCAAAAAACCCCACCATCAAAGTCACCAAAAACATCTTCAACCATCACAAACTGAACCAAAGGGAATATTAATTTCACCATCATTATCAACATCGGTATCAAATCCATCAACACACCCTAAATTGAAATCACCAAATGAGAATTTTTTTATCTAGCGATAAAAAATAAAGCACATGCTAAATACCATAAAACACCCCCACCAAAATCATGGAAGAAGAAATACCGAGAAGATATGTAATACCAGTTACTATCATCAAAAGAGCACACCATATTTGGTAATTCTTGGACCATACAAGTTCGCCAAACAAAAATTCTAAAAACCTTATATATACCACTATACCAGATCTGACCGAGAGAGGTTCCATATAGTGTGAGGTCAATGAGGGATTTTATTGACTGGGGGCTCTAAAAACCGCCATCACTATTGAAGCATAAAAAAAAATTATAACTAGAAAAATTGATCTGAATCTGATAATGATAAGAAAATCATCATCTTCGAAGCCTCATAATCTAAACCTTCTTTGTTTCCACTACACCCGTTCTGAATCTGAGAGGCATATAAAAATTTAATGCTAGAGTAGGGTTATGGAAAGTGAGGGATTCCACATTAGAAAACATTTTACATAATGATTTAAAAGGCCATAAGAGAGAACCCATAAAAGTTAGAACCATAGAGTAAAAGAATAATCAATGGGGAATTCAATAAAGGTTATAAAATAGTGGGAGATCCATCACGGAGGAGGTATTCAGAAACCCTAGGGGAAGAATTGGATTAGGGAGTAGGGAGGAGAACCCAAAAAATGGGGATCCATGCGTACAACCAACATTCTACATGATTGTATCATAGTTCAATTTTCATAACCACACAACCAAATTAGTTTTAAAAGTATAATTCATGAATAGCAATTATAATTATATCATAATTATTAATATTGAAATGATTAACTAATAATCTACTTGAATATAGTAAAAATACTAATTTAATTTTGGAAAAATTATTCTATCATCATAAAAATGTGAAACTTGTACCTAAATAATTATGTAATTTAAAATGAAAATAAAATGAATAAAAAATGGAATAATAATCATAAAAAATTATTTTAATAAGGTAAGTATATAATTTAATATCAAAGTTAGGAAGATAAAAAAATAATGTTAGGAATCATGAAAAATGTATGCAATCTCTCTAAACCCCCATTTTTTCAGGATATGATAATTTTATCTGGTACACACATTAAATTTCACATTAATGTAATAGTGTTCCTCTAAATTCTATATATATGTCTCTTATATTTATAGAAATCCATTCAATATTACTTTTATGGGGTAATAAATTCCAGATGATCATTTCTCAAATTTCTTCTTTATGAAACCTCTATTGATTATGATATGAAGATGTAATTGGTAAATAAATTTCTTTCAATATGTTATTATTAAATTTTTTCCATATGATTGTTTCCTAATTTAGAACATGTGATCATGTACATGAAATGAATGTGATAGGTGGGCCTAAATTTATATTTCTATATATTCAAATGGGTTATATTTTTTGCCTCATGAGATGTCATATATATGGCCATTCAGTGTACCAAATCATTTATGAGTCATTTTCCACCATGTAATGTCTCTAATGTTGTTGGCCCTGAATTGTATTTACTCCACACTTTATATTTCTAAAAAAAATTAATTGTTTTCCATGATCTTTTGATAATATTTCATTTAATTTAACAATATATGGGATTACTCAATATAATACTCTTCAATGATATCATCTTATTTAATTGACTCACTTCTTATGTTTCCTTAATATGCCTATTTCCTTAATGGGTTTTTTCCCACAGATCTTCCATATGTACTCTCCCTACTATCTATTGTTTCTTTAGGAAATCTAGATGATTTGGGTTCCAATTATGGATAATAAAACAAAAATGATATACATTAGTCTCACAATGATGTATTATGAACCCAGCCTTTCAAACCCACTATGACTCAAAACATATAGGTTATAATTAATGAATTTTTTTATAATAATTATATAAAGATATTTTTAAGTTCAATGGGTAGATATATAATGTTAAAATCCATACCATAATAATAAATGGTTCTTCATTTAGCGAATACACACATATCCAACTTATTTAATGAATTTTATTAAAATCATTCCATATAGAACACTTGTTAGGAATATAATTCTTATAACCTATCTTATTAATTTGGATAAGGGTAAAAATAATAAATTATTAGCTCTTAGTCTTAATAAGGGTAAACATAGAATATATTAATCAATGATCATACATGATTAGAAGATGGGAATAAGGTTATGAGATCATGATCATAGATTATTCGGTTCATAGCTAACATGTAATATATCATATAAAAGAGTCCTCAAATAAAACATTATCCTAATAACATGATATATATATAAGAGTGATGATTCGTTAAGAGTCAGTCATGATACATGAGAATATTACATAGGCATATGAATATGAAAAAAAACATATATTATTTTTAATATGTATAAATAGAAACAAATTATGACATAATGTTAATAAAAATATATCTATCACTCATATAATATTTTGGATCGGAAACTGGGCCCACAAATAATTATAAATTTTGAAATACCATGCTTGAAAAAAACTTAGGGATATGAAAACCATGACCATGGAAAATATTATACTCCTGAAATCAAGATCTATACATAAATATATAAACAAGAATTATCATTCAAACATATTATTTTTATATAATGAATTATGAATCTATATCTAATGAATTTGATACATTTAACTAACCCACCGATCACATAATCACACTCCATTCATATGTATGCCACAAGATTAAGAAAAAAATAAACCATTCATCATATAATAACATGTGGAAAAGTAAATGCGTTTATAAACAACAAGTCATCAAATTATAAACCTTATAAAGAGTTAACAAGGATATTATAATTTAATAATTCCACCATGTTAAAATAAATTACTCCAAAGTCTATCAATATAAGTTATTTTTTCATCTATATATCATTTGGAATATATCATAGGGAAAATAACACATTCATTTTGAAAATGATTATTTGAAAGATAAAAATTTATAATATATAAAAGAAAATAATTTTCATTTAGATGAACCATGGAATCTTATAAATACATATTTGAAGGATAAAATAGACATCATACTGTGAAATTTTATTCAATTTATGAATACAAAAACAAATACTCCTTTAATAGTTTTAGTATATAAAATACACCATCTGTAAAATGAAAATACGATTGAATTTAAACCAAATTATTAAATGTAAATAATGGGTAAAAATGAATTTAAACAATCCTATAATAATTTTAATCATACTATTTAATTTTTCTTATAAAAAATATACATGGTGTAATGTGAATTTTCAATCGAAGAGAAATGATAAATCAAGTTTCTTTAAAACCATTGTTTTAGTCTACTGAGAACATAAAATGGTAAAATGGATTGAAATCATGTAACATGAATATATGAAAAATGAATAATAATTTTCATAGGACTATTTATATGAATATAATGATATTTCATCCTTAGAAAACTAATCAAAAATAGTCCATAGAAATAATGATATTGTTATATAAATCCATTATCTTATATTTAATTTTCTTTATTAAATATATCATATATAATAATTTTAAATTTATAATAATTTAATATAATAGAAATTAGAAAATTTATTATATAATGTATGGAACACCTTTAAAATTTAAATACCAATTTAATAATAAATCATTATTAAAATCATTATTTTTAGTAGTTAAAATAATTTTTTAATTAGAATTATTATTCTATTTTTCTAGACATTTATCAAATATCATGGTTACTTCATTAATAGATTCTTATTCAAGAAATAAATATAATTCATATTTAATATATATATACACACACATTTAGTTTCATCTATAAAATGTAGAGGCAAAGATATAAATTACACTGTTTATTGAGATGGTAGACCATTCTTACACATGAATGCCAATTTAAAATTTGTACAAATGGAATGAAATAATGGTAAGAAATAATAAAAATTATAATTATAATTACTAAATAATTTATTTCATAAATATAATATATATTCACTAAGTGTATCCTTAATTCTATCCATGTAAATTTGAAATAAAAAATAAATCACATCTCCTCATGAAGGTGGTTGTCTAGACGTACTAACAAATTAAATTATCGATTACAAAAAAAATTATTATAAGAAGGAAAATATTATATAATAAAACAAGATGAATAATTATACCATAAATATCATATAAAAATATTAACCCCATAAAAATTATTATCCTCAAAATATGGGGATGTAAATTGAATGGTATCGCTACTTTGAGGTGGTAGTCCACAAGTATTATTAAATGATATATATCACCCTATTAAATGTAAAAGAGGATGAATAATGGTGGTTACATAAGAATAATACTATTTAATTATATTAAGGATATTGGAGTTATAATTTATTATGATTAAGAAATATTTTGCGATTTTAGATGAAGATATAAATTGAATGCGGTCAGCTTGGATGATTACATCTTATTCAGTATGCATCCTCCATATCCCTTTGAGTGGACCCCTATAATGGTATTTAATGATTTAAATATACTATTATTAATTTCAATATGATTTATTAGTATAATTTTTCACCTTTCTCCAATATATATGTCTCACTGATGTGAAATAAAAAATGATATGGGCCACTTTTGAAAAAGAGGGAAATGGATTAATTATAATTTATTAAAATATTTATAAATAATTGAAGTCATTATAAAATATAATGATTTAGAATAATAATGAATTTTAATAAAAGGATTTTTTGGTTGAAATAAAATTAGAAATGTAAATTTATACATGATGTTTTTTCAATTAAAATCGTATCTTTTGATTTAACCCATGGCTACTAAATTTCATCCTTAACCGCTATATCAAGTTTTTAAATCTTAATAGGTTATAATTTGAATTATAAGTTAATGAATGGATCCTAAATAGACACGTAATTTCATTTTAGAACATTTTTCATCACACATTCCCTATTTTACGATTTCTATAATTTGTAAATTATTTAATAAATTATTTTTTTTTATAAATTGACATTAGTGGGATTCTAAAAAAAATAAATTTCTTTAACACTAAATTCAACAATATAGTGAAATATATTTTTTCATAAACTATAAACACCTCAATAATTTTTTATATTTCAATATAATAATAATTTAAAAAAATTTATTCATCCAAATTGTATTACTTCTAATATTTTGAATATCATTTATTTTATTTTTATACTAATTAATTAAAACTACAGTGGTGTTGAGTGATAATTTAGTGCAATTTTTCTTCATCAAAATTATATACTAAGATACCATGAAAAAATAAATTCATATTAAAAATAATAAATTATAGATAAAAATTTCGTTATTTATCTTTATGAAAATGATATATTGGAATAAAATCAAAATGGTGGCATTTTATATTTATCCATTTCATAATTTATTATAGAGGTCATATTTAAATAAAATATACACCATTATTTTCATATATTTGAAATTTTTAATAGAGTGGATGACCTCTAATATTCTAATGGGATAAATAATATTGTTAGATAAAGTTTATTATCCAAACCCAATGTTTTTACCATGTTTTAACCTTTTTTACATAACTGATGGGGAAAAATATTCCTTGGTTACTAATCATAATAATATAATAACAGGGATATATTTAAAAAATTTGGTCTTTCTAATTTCATGTAAGGAATTTGTTTTGAATGACTCAATTTAGAAATTCTTTAGAGTTCCATTTTAAATTAAGAGTGAAAACACAATAAAAATCCTTTATAGAAATTTTTTTTTTGAGGATGAATTTTTTTTATTAATATTCCATGAATATTAACAACCCTCATATGTATGTAAAATAATATTTTTTAATACTTTTTTTAAATTTCATTTACATAATTATTAAATTTTATTTTATTTAGTAAAAATAAAAACACATTCCACCAATAAAAATAGATTGTTGGAAAACAATTATGGTGAAGAAAAAACATATAAAATAATATTATTTAATGATTATTATAATGTAGTAAACTATATTATAAAATATTAATGGGATCTATGTTACCTTAAGATAAAATTAGAAGAATAATTGGACCTTTAAATGAAAGGAAATGATAGTTTTAAAAAATATTATTATTATTTATCTATTTACTAAAAAATAGAAACAATTATCTTAGGTTATTTATTATATATTTATTTATAACATGAAATGATTTTATAAAATTTAATTTCTAAAAATGGATTGATGTTGTTATAATATTTTAAGAAAAAATTAAATAGAAACCACTTTTGATGAAAACATATAATCCATCATAAAATGACCTTACTAAAAATAGATTATTTATATATTATTTGTTAAATAATTTATTGGAATTTATTTAAAAAATAGATATATATTTCCTAATTTGGTTAATTCAATTTATACGTATCAATTTGATGGCTATGTTATAGCATATCATGGTTCATATTATTATCAGTTTTGTGTGTCAAAAATGATATCAAAAAAATTAGAATTTATTTAATAATGATTAAAGTATAAAATATCATAGTGTTACATTATATAGCTTGAAATATATTTCATCATTTAATTTTTATCTTGGTAAAGATGTTATATTATTTTAAAATTCAATTGTGGAAAATGCACATCATAAAAATGGACAACAAAATATCCTTTAATAACTAGAAGGGGGAATAAAAAATCTAATATGAAATAAAACAAAATTGGGATAACCATAAGTAGAAAAATGGGGAGACATTAAATTATATAAATGGGGGAGAATAATAATGTCCATGGACAAATATTGATTGATATAGAAATTGGTCATGATGAATTTTTATTACCCAAAACCCAAAAATTAATAGGGATGAAATTATCACAATTTCATTAGAAATGAGGCTAAATAAAAAACACCATTTTTATTTCAAGATTATTTAATCATATTTGAATACTAATTTTATAGTCATTGTAATGTAAAAGAAAAAATATGATTACTTAATTTATATCTATTTCATATACAAACCTTTATCCTTTTTTCATTAAGGAATTTATATTTCATATCATACTATAAAAAAAGAATATTCAAGGATAATTTGTCATTCCTATATTCCTAATATTACCATTTAATGGATCCTAATATCTGTAATTGATTGAAATGTTTTTATTTATATCTCTAAATATATATAAAAAATAATATGTTTAGCACATGTTATTCAATATGAGTAAATATAAAACATTAATATATTAAACATTAATATTATCACCCAATGTTCATCTTAATTTAGTATATAAATCATTAGCCTTTTGTCCCCTCGAAATATTTTTAACCAAGATTGAAACCAAAAAGATTAGAATTATTTGTTCTCATATCCTTTAATAAATAAATTATCAATTATTATTAAATATGTTTAATCCCTCATAACATCTCATACACAAAATGTATATACTATAAAAATATGTTCTCCATTTTTTATTAATAATTACCAAAATTAAAGATATAATAAAATAATAGATGCTTGTAAAAAATAATTCACACTATATTCATTAAATAATAAATTATATTACTCTAAAAAAGTTTATTTGGATGTTATAGATCATCCTTTGACTAATATAAAACCAAATATTTATTAATAATTTCAAATATGATTTCCTTATTCTATAAATTTTTATAGAAACCATATAAAGCGAGATAATAAATGATCATAATCACATAATGATTCACTAAAGTACAAACAATAATTTTATTATATTCCACATTGATATAAATATTATATTCAAATCACCAACGATGGAGCGGGAGATAACATTTCCTTAAATATTAGGATTAAATTTAGAGGTTTTGATTTTATAACCATTGTCTATGTCATTTGAAATTATTTAGAGGATTATAAATTTATACTAAATATCCTTTTAAATAATGAATTGATTTATTATTTTCAAAACACCTTATACCAATTGCATTAATGTGTGAGTGGCATATTCTGTTGAGCTCGATTCCATTTATTCCATTGGATAGAGTGTTCAAATTTTATCATCATTATTTTTTTTCAATATCCAATATCCCAAAAATGAAACATATTCTTTTACCTTTAAGGAAATCATATGTGTTATCATTCCCGCATTTTTAGAAAGTTTGTGGTTCGGGCATTCCCTTTCTTATGTGTCACATACCGCTGGAGATTCCATATAACCCTGTTAGCATTTTCGTAACACCAGAACCATGAGGTTTTAAAACTACCATTTCTACCATGAATACTATTCAAATGAATTATTTGTAGATTCATATGTCCATTTATGATAATGTCTTGTGATTTCATGGTTTAAAATCATGAAAAAGTTGATCAAAATTTCTTTCAAGGAAGATGATTAAACTAGAAGCATACATTTCATGACATATAAATCATTCCTCTTAGTCACTGAAAGATTTATATTATTTTTATTTAATCTAGAGGAATAACATATATTTTTTTTTGAAATAGTATATATGTGATTGAATTTCATAAAAATATCCTCTTTATCTCATACAATATCATAAATATAATATCATCATGCATCCTATTTTACTTTTTAATAGTCATACATTGATCTTCTATACATATTAAGTGATAAATGGATAAAAAAATCAATGGTCAAAGGACTCAGTAGAGGAAAATATATTTTTCATCAAATTTATAAATTACATATAAACTAACAGATCAGAATACACATGTAATGATGTTGGATGTTTTCATAAAAAATATATATGGGAATGTTTCTACCTCCTCTAAGCATTCCTAATATCAACATTATATTTGATAAGTATTATATCAGGATATATTTTAGTGAGAATATTCTCAAAATATTGGTATCCCTTGTACTAATCTATTTTTTAATCATGATCATGTTAATTTCATGGTTCATCAAATGATTTTTTCATGTGATTCTTTTACGTTCCAATTATCGAATAGACCCACAATGTTAAAATTTAGAAACATTAGTTATATTTAAATTGGTATAATCATGAAAAATTATTCACTAGATATCTAAAAAGGACAAATTATTTTTAATCTATGACACATTATAATTATTCTTTTCTAAAATTGGTTAGAATCATTTCAAATCCATCATATTTACTATGAGTAAAATTTGTGTTAAAACAACAATATCCCCCAAGAGTTTTTAACCAAGTGCATAGTAAGGGATCCCACGTTATGCATCAAGAAAATTTACATGATATATTCAAGAATTTCGTGTAGATGTAGTTATCCTTATATGAATTTATGCCAAAACCAAACCCAAATATAATATCTAGACAATGAGTTTTTCCAAGGAAAACAATATAAACTATAAAATATTATAAATTTATAAATTTATCCTATAATTATTTGTAACCACATATTTTTTTACTAATTTTATATAACCATAATATTTAATTACTGACTAAACCATCATGTGAAACAATATATTCCATCATAATATTTAATCACATAAATATTACCTCATTTTGTTTAATATTAAATATATAACATTTCAATCCAGGCCAAGACCATCGGGGTGTTGTTTATTTAATAAATTGATACATAATCATCTTATTACATGAATGGTATTCAATGATTACCATAAATAATTTTTATAAGGTATTCCGCAATTAATAATTATCTTCGTGACCAATGTATTGAAAATCATTAGAGAGGGTGAGCTCTTATGATAAATAATGGTAAAAAAAGATGATATAAATATATAAACATATATGATCATAATATCTCATTATGGTTGAGATATAATGATTAGAAATTATAATATTCTACCTCAATTATGAGTATATATAAATAACTATTCCTATAATAAAACATTATCATAATAAATTAAAATATTTACATGATTTTGGAATCATTAGTAACTAAATAGGATCCATTTGAGTATAATATATACTTATGAATATGAAATGAAAAATATTATAACATGGAGAACATGTATAAATAGAAACATGATGATTCATTATGTAAAGGAAATTGAAGAAGACCCTCTAAAAATGTTCTCAAAAGAAAACAATTTCACAAAATATCATTTTAGACTTCAAAACCAGTTCTATGTATAATATTATGGAACAAAATCTAGGACCAAGTTTAATATAATAGAAATGAATTGTAGTTCCAAACATAAAATTATGAACATGAAATAATGTTTATGTATAAAATATTTATCTCAAAAGATATCCACTATTATCCAATTCAATGGGGAATATAATTTACCCAAAAATCAGTTAATCATAAGAAATTCATATATACAATGAATATATTTAAAATTTCAACATAACCTAACACATATTAAAGATTTTTTTTCTTAAAGTTATACTAAAAAAATAGAACATAAAGATAATTAATAAGTTTGGAATCCAATATTTATATTCCCAGTGAAACATAAGTAACATAAAAGGATGTACTCATAGATTAAAATGCCTTTAACATATCACTTAAATCAATACTTGAGGAAAATACCATTTTAATTTTGGTACCACAAATTTATAATATAAAACACCTCAAATGTTAATGAAAAACTTTTCATTGAAATGAACCGTCAAAACATGTAATAGAATCATTAAAAAATTTATTGGTCTTGATGGAGTGAAATTATATTCATATCTTGCACATAAAACAATTATTCCTTTCTAATTTTCAATAAAAGGTCTAAAGTACAACATTTGAAAATAAAAATCAGATCATGTTATTTTTTAAAAAAAAATTCAAACATACATAAATGTTTCATAAAAAATATATTATAATATACTAAAAATATTATTTATAATTATTTAAATTACAATATCATTAGAAAAATATATTTTTAAACAAAGAAGAAAAAAATATTTGTTTTCTGTTAAAAACGCCTTCCAGAATCTACAGTTTATTAATAGTTAGAATTAACAGAAGAGGCATAATATCAAAAAATATATAGAGGTCATGAAATTTAATGATATTCATGAGAGGCATAATGTGAAACCTCTATTGTCACATTTATGTTGGGTTTTTGTAAGGTGGGTTCTCTCCTTGATTATTAGTTGTGTTGTGCCCAAAGAGTAAAATTTGGGATCTTTTTCCTGGTCACAGGATTAAGTCACATGGTTAGATTAACAGCAGGTTCTATGTGGAGAAAGATCATGCAATTTGAACATGGTAAAACTAACCATTTATCTTATGTGTGTAGCGTTCGATGCTCTTGAAAATGGGTATTTTCATGTTATTGACATTGTTTGTTTAGAATTTCAACTTTAACATGCACTCACATGAAGAGATGTATTTTTGTCTCTTTAGATTCTCATAAATAATGGTTTATTCCATAGGTAACCCTAATCAATATCCCCAAACATGGATGCCTCACTTGATGATTTTTGGATCATCCAGGATCTACTATGTATATTTCAAGGTGGTTTCTGTTTGATTCTTCACTCAGATCTAGAGGTTAGGGATTCCCTTTACATCGTATTTTTTATTATTCAATTTTAATCAATTTCCAATAACCCTTGTGGCCATGTTGGGTCAATTTCAATTCATAGGGTTTTGATAAATTTGGTATTTTATAATTTAAGGGTTGTGAGCCATATTCAGAGCATATTTCCTGTGGATTTCATCAATAGTGACACGATTCATCCATATTAGGTATGTTTTTCTTATTCTATGATTTTTATTAAATAGTACCTTGATTTGTTTTGGATTAAAATGGGTTACTTATTTAAATTGTTGATGGTTATGAGATTTTATTTATACTTGTTACGGAACATCATGTTCGGTGGGTTTTTTATTTGGAATACATGGTTGGATTACAATATGTATTGCAACAGGTTTTGGAGTTGGTGATTTAAGCATCGCTCATGGTTGATAAAATTCAAATGAGGATTTTCAATGATAAATGTACTGGTTCAATGGGTTTTAGGACAAACAGTATTTTTTAGTTGGCTTAATCTTTGTGTTTAAAGGGTTTTCTTATTTTAAAAGGTTTTTATAGTTTAATAAAGTGAAAATAGAGTTTCCCTTGATATATTTGGACGTTCATCGATGTGTTTATGATTTCCTATAGAATTTTGTTCAAATTCCAAATTTATAAAAATAAAGTTTTTATAAATGTATATGATATAATTTAAGGCCTATTTTTTAACTTTTAATATTATGTTAATTGTTAACTTATTGAACCAAATTGTTTATTGTAGATTATTATTTAATCCATGTGATTGCTTTGGTGGTGTGATCCATGGAATTAAGTTACAAATTTTTCTTTTTAACATGTTTTTTCATAAAATAAGGTTTCTTGTTTTCACTACATGTGAATGATGAAATTCCTAAAATAGGTTTAATTATTTTAAATGGAATCTGAAATTATTTCAGAAATTGTATTACCTTGTAAATAGTGTTTAAAAATGGGAATGTTGTATGTGAAAATGGGTTTTAATGAGACTAATGGTTTGTGATGGTACCATTAGAAGTGATGACTCAGTTGGATTAGTGGATTGACACTCCATGTTTTAGGACATATATTTGAACGATTCTTCATAGATTAGTTTTAGGTATGCTAGATAGATTCTCTTGGTTCCTCGAAAAACCATAGTTATTCAAGGTATAGATTAAAACACTTGATCAATAGGGTATATACATTCCATTCCACATAAATGTTGCTATGGTTAGACATGATATTTTTAGTCTTAGTAAGATTCTTGGATTGATTATACACCCTTTTGAAGCTGTGAAGAATTGGATGGGATGGTCAAAAAAGGATTTATAAGTCCATATTTGATTCACGGGATGATGATCCATGTTTGATGACTTATTAAAAAGTGGATAAGATAACTGAACAAGTCAAAATATAGCTTGTTTGGAATCTTGGATTTAGGATCCCTGATTACTGGTCATTGACCCTAGTGATATGTGATATGAGTACATATAATGATGGTTTATTTTACTATGAATTAATTTAAAGTATATTTGGATTCCCATGATTCCTTATTTACCATTTTGGAGGTTTTGTAAATAATATTATTGGAAAAATGGAGACATGGTTTTCAAATTGGCATTATTGGTGTGCATGATATAGAAATGTTTTAACCCTTATGTTGGTGGAATATTCAAAAATATTATATTTTAAAAAATTTATAGTAATCACTTTAAATTGATATGGTTTTTGGTAAAACATTATTATTGCATGGTTTTCAAATATTGTGCTTTATTGAATGGTATATTATATATTTTTTCTATATACTCTATAAAAGAGAATGAAATAATATTTTTACTATTATTACCAAACTAGAAACGTTTTTGTATTATAAGGATGTAATTGGACTCATAGTGTTGTCGTACTTGATTTATATCATACCCTACATACTCATGTTTGTATATATGTAGATTTTATGTCATGTGGGGGTTACTCTAGGTTTCTCACTTATTGAGGTATTTAGATCATTCTTCCTTGGGATGTATGTGTTTTTATGATGATGGTGTTGACTAAATATTCACTTTGAGTTAGTGATTAGACATTTAGTTTCATGGAGACATTTGTTTCGAGGTTCATTTGGACATATTTTAACTTTATGGCTTTATCTTTCCTGATAGTGTTGTTTCTATGATTGGAAATTTATTTATATGTGATGTACTTTGATTTGTATCTGTTATTTTTAATATTATTAATTGTTTTTAATTGATTCCTCGTTGGTGAAACCATCCTCAATGGTTATATATGATATCATTTATGGGTTTCATCAGGCCAAGAAGACCGGGAATACTCTTTGGGTATATGACAGGCTATCTGAGCAATTTGATGGATGGATATCCCAAAAACTATTTAAAAAAATATTATCAGAGATCTATGTATCTTAAAATGGGGCATATGTATTAGAGAACCATTATTTGTTATTTTGGGTGTGTTTGGGTAGTCATGAGATTAGGATTGTCATTGGTGCTTCGGGTGAGTGTGTAGAAAGTGTCTTGTTTATTTTTTTTTCAAATTCACTATTGATATTCCATTGAATTATCATGATTTAATCATTATACTATATTTTGATTAGGATTTGTTATGGATTTTTGAAATATTGTGATGATTAAATGATTCATGTTCAATGAACTGATGATTTCGGGGTTCCCTTTTAGATGTAGAGGTGTAAACAATGAATGAAATAGGGTCACACAGTTGGAATTCACTCTCTTGTAACCCATGACGATCAGGTGTTACCTAGTTTTGCCAACTGTGATAATGACTGATCCATGGTTGGCACACAATTTACCATCCCATGTAGACAAACCTCACTCATTGCACCCCCGCATATTTTTTTCTCCCATTAATTTTTATTTGAATCCAATTTATAAATCAATTTGCGTTTCATCATATAAGATAGTTTTAATGGGGAAGTTTATGGATATTGGTGTTTTTAATGATGTTTGATTTTAGATTTGTTCATGTATGGTTGGTTTTTTTACCATGTGGTGTTTTTTTTAAATTGGAATGACTATTTTTTTAATAGATAGTTTGTTTTATATATGAAAAATATTTTCATGTGGTCTGAACACCATGTATGTTGTCTATTAAAATCAAGAAAAGTGTATTTTTTAAATTAATTTTGTTTTAATGAATTTTAATTTTATGTTGAACTTAAACTCATAAAGAGTTTTTCTTGATAATTGGTCTATGAATGTTTTTTCCTTAGTATGGATTAATTAAATGAATTTATTTGAAATATTCTCAGAATGATGTATGAACATTATTTTTTATGAAATTTGAAGAGATGATTTTAGAAAAGATAGGGGATGACCCTTGGGCTAAATGACTTTTGATATCAATGGGAAGTGGGTGATGGGGTTACGATTTGATAATGGAGTGGTGTATAATAGCTGGGATTTCAAATGATATTCTAAAAGTGTTTAGAATTCTATTTGTAAGTGTTGTTTTAACATGGTTTTTTCATAGTACCCTTGGATATATGTATGATTTTTTGTTTGAGGATCATGGGTGTTTTCCCTAATTTATTGTTTTATTTTCTATATTCCACTTTGAAAAATAATTAATGAAAATAGATTCTTGATACTAGGGGTTGTATATTGATTGTTTTTCTTCCTGGGTTTTTTCATCCTCCATTTTGGATTTCATCCCTTATGTTCTGTGCTGTAATAAAAATTCTGTTTATTAGGGATTAACCCATTCAGGAGGGATTATTTTGGTTTTTTAAATGTAGTTACACTAAGTTTTTTTTAAATGATGGTTTTCAACATGATCTTATTGTTAGGATTTAAATGATTCATATTTTTAAATTTTAATGGTTGGTTTAATATTATTTATGAAATTTTGAATGGTATTTCAAAAAAATTTAGTCTTGAAATGAAATTAAAATCATTATTGCATCTACCTATGGTTTTCAATGGATGATATAAGTGGTGATTTAAAGTCATTAGTTATTTGAAATTATAGAAGAATTGTTTTAAAATGTGTGTGATGCATAAAAATGTTTCAATACTATGTATTTCATTTTATCGAATTTTAATGGGGTGATATTATCCCATTGTTGGGTTGGAAGGAAATTTGTTTTGGTTTTCATGATTTTTATTATTTTGGTTGTTGAAAACTATTTTGGATGATATTTTCCAAAATTAATTTAAAGATATTTGTATAGATGTGATTGTTTTAAGGCAGAAATCGACAATTCAAGTGTTCAAACCATTATAAATTTCATTAATTGAATGGGTCAGTGGGGTTTTAATTCACTATAAAAGTAGATTTTAAAATGATATAAAATTCAGTTTGAAAAAGAAATTTGTTGATATTATCCTTGGTTTCTAGAAAATGTGTTATATATGCGAAAATTAACCATGGTTGGTTACATGTATTTTTTGGAAATTGTCCACTTTTGGTGTTCAATTTTGATCTAAATGGGGTTTTGGTTTGGAAATCTGTTTTTCATGTAGATTTTAATTTAAACAAAATAATAATTTTTTTTTGAAATTATTGGTTGTGATTTTGATTTTAAATTATTTTGGATTGTGTGATTAACATCCAGATTGTGTGATTATACGGTTTTGATTATAGGGTCATACCTTATTTTATGATTGACTTTTTTAATGTCTCCGGAGATTTCAAATGTTGAGTCCAATTTTTTGGACAATTTTTTATTGATGTGGGGATGAGTAACATAGGGGTAAATATGTACATAATTGGGATATATATTTCCTTTGAAAATTTATATACTCAATGGTGCTAGAATTATGGGGATTATCATGGGATGGGGTTTCATTTTGAGTTTGTTGTTTAGCAATTGATTATGATGAACCAGGTCAAGGTACCCAGTTATATTTTGATGTAGAAAGACAGGAGGTTATCTCTTGTGGTGGAATTTCATAAGATTGTGTATGGATAAAAAATTTAGGTGTTAAGATATTTGGGTTTTTATTCCTTTGATAAAGTGAGAGCCAATTTTTAAGTGTTCTTTTGAGTTTTTTAGGTGATTCCTATAGTTGGTGATTTTGTTTGAGGTGTTCTATTTTGTTACACTGTTTAGGGTAATTAAAAACAGTGGTCTACCCTTTATTTATTTCGATTTCCTATTGGTTTTTATACCAACTAGCATGTTATCTTTCTATTGGAGTCTATTGGTATCCTACTAGATGAGGTGGTTCGATTTTATGGTTTTTGGTTTCATTGGAGTTTATCAATAGAGACCTCTAGAGTGGGTTGTCATCAAACATACATATCTTTGTAGATGTTGTGTTATGGATGGTTATTTTACTTTAACCTTTAATGTAGACGTTGTAAGGGAAAAAAGTCTCATTGTGGAAATATTGTTATAGCACAATTGTCACATTTATCTTGGAGTATTTATTAGAGGAATTAACCCTTTGAATTTGACTATTGAAATCAAATGATGAGTTTGATTGGAAGTTTACCATGATTAATGGTTATGTTCATGAGGTAATTTATCAATGATTATAGTGTTTTCATAGGCCATATATTTTGAAACCTATAAAACTAACATTGCATTCGAAGTGTGCAGTCTGTACAGGTATTTATAGATGGAATATTCATGAATTTTTCTGTATTTTCAACCTAGACAGCTAAGCATGGTGCCCAACTGAAGATGGATATTTTTGTATCGTTGGATTCATTTTATTTTCTGTTTTATCACTTGTACACCCCAATCAATATGGCCAACGCGGAAGCCACCAATTAAGTTTTTTTGTTCCTCTGAGGTTATCTAAGTGTATTTCAATGTGATTTAATGGCGATTCATCACACTATTCAATATTTAAGGCTCCCTTCTATTTTATATTTTTATCATCAATTTTCATCTATTCAACTATCTATAGTGGGAATTTTTGGATTATTTTAATGCATATGGTCTTGTGAAGTTATGGATTTTGATTTCTAAGGGTTATGAGTCGTACTATTAGTGTCTATCTAGTAGATTTCATCAAATGCAACATGATTCATTGAATTCATGTAAATTTTTTTATTTCATTTACTTTTATATAACTGTAAAATGATTGATTTATTCTATAAATGTGTTAATAATTTATGGTTCTGATGTTTATGATATTGAGTCTTGACTTTTTAGAGGTATTCCATGGATTATGAGTGTTTAACTTTTGAATAAATGGATAGATTAACTTGTTCAACATGGGTTGGTTTAGAAATTAGGTTTTATGAATTATTTTTGCACGATAAACTGATAATAGGGGTTTTATTTATGAAATTCACTTGATTCATGGTTTTATGAAAAATATGTTTTTAATTTGTTCATGATTTTGGTATTTAAAAGGGTTCCTTATTTTAATTTGGTGTTTTGATTTTATAATGGGAAAATTTAGTTTCCCTTTATATTTTTTTTGTTCTTGGTAGTGTTTAATCATTATATTGAATAATGTTTGAATTCTAAATTGTATTAAAAAACAGATTTTCCAATGTATATGATATTAGGGAACGATTAGTTTGAAATTTTTATGTGATTGTGTTTTTCTCTATATTAGACCCTCTAATTTCGAGAGGATTTTTGTATTATCTAGGATATTTTGAAGTTTGTGATGTCATCCACGAGGTTGTGTTTAAAAGTTGTCTTTTTAATGTATTTTTTAAAGAGGATGTGACTTGTTTCAACTACATGATCATGAATAAATGGCTCAAAACAGATTAATCATTTTAATTGGATTAATAAAATTATTTTTCAAATTTTCAAACAATTTTGACGGTATTTTTTATATGGTCATGTAGTTTATGAAAATGGTTTCTAATGTGAATAATCATTTGGGATGTTCTAACATGTTATGTTAATTGCCAATCAGTTCTTGGATTGATGATATGTGTTTTATAACCTATGTCTAATGATTTTGTGGTGTGGGAAAGATTCTCCACTCATCTATTTTTGGCAGGACAACATGGATTCTCCACGAATCTTGGTGAACCATAGTTATTTTGGGGAATTACATTTAATCTTGAACACAATGGTATGGAAATGGACTTCCATGTCATTTTTGGGATGGCCAGACACGATGTTACGAGTCCTGATTGTATTCACGGACTGATGTTCTGTGTTTATTGACATATGAACTAAATGTTGGGATGTTCAGAGATGATGTTCTAAGTCTCTATTGGATTCATGGACTGAATCTCCATTTTCATAACATGTGGCTTAGTGGTTGGGATGGTTGGATATGACATAACAGATTCTATATAGATTAATGGACTTAATGTCCTAGATTTTTGATATTTTACCCATGTGATATACACAATGGGTACGCAGACTCATTATCAATGTTACTATGGATTAATGTAATGGATAAGTTGATTCCCTTGTTTCCATGTTTACCTTTTCTCTGTAAATTATTATAATTGAAAATGGGATAAGTGGTTTTTGAAATTTTAATTTTTGGATGAAATGAAATTTAAATGTTATAAACAATGGTTGGGATGATAATTAAAAAGTAATATATTTTAAAAGAGGAAAATTTATAACTATTAATTGGGATTGTTTTTTGTTACCCCATATAATATAATTCTATTCAAATTTAGTTCTTTGGAGAAAGTTATCTTCCATATTTGGTTGTTATTTTACAATGTAAATGATAATGAAAACATGTTTTTTACAATTATTATCATACTACAATAACTAAATAGTTTAATAAAAGAAAATAATTGGACTCGTAGATGTATCGTACATGATTCAGCTCAATCCCTACATACTCATGTTGGTGGGTATGTTGTGTTTATATATTGTGTTGGTTTATCTATGTGTTTTATTTCATATGGGATATGATTACATATTTCTTAGCTAGCATGTGCTTGTTGTATAGCAGTTTTGACCAGATTGTCACATGGTGTGAGTGATTGATCATTCAGTTTCATGGAACTGATTTACTCAAGAATTTTATCAGCTTCTACCATCATTATATTGTAATATATTCCACTAGAGTTTTATAAATCCGATTGTTTATTATATTATATTTCCCTTTTGTGCATATAATTTCATTATAATTTTAGTCCTAATTTTTATGTCTTTATTTGGTTCCATGATGGTGACAACATACCCAATTATTATTTAAGATAACCTTGATTCATATTGTCAATATAGGTTGATCAAGAATGCTACCTTGGTATAATTCATGCCAACTTGGAACTCCAAAGGATGGATGTACCAAGTCAGTTTTCTCACATGTCATTATAATTAATTATAAAAAACATAATAAAAAAGGTTCTGGATAAAATATTAATTATACAGAAATTCATCAACTCAAGTTCAACTTGTTTAAAATTTTATCTATTATCCTATATAATGCATAAAAATTTATTTTTCATATATTTCAGAATCATTTACATACATATAATATCATTTATCATCAACTTATAACATTTAACCACCCCTTAATTAATATTCCATTAATGAATAAAATCATTGTTAGTGTTATGTGTCATGTTTGTAATGTGATGTTTGGTTCAATAATTTCATTAATTATAATCTAATTGTTTTTACATTATATTTGTAATGTTATTAATGAGATAAATATCATTTATGTTCATTATATACATATTTAAATTAGTCAACAAAATTTAATGATAAATAAATTAATTATATTGTACAGGGTGACTGAAGGCCATATATACCCATGAGAGATATTTTTTATTTTTTGATGGATGAAAATAAAAAAGGTATATTATTATTAACAATTTTAAAGATATTATTAAATCAAATAACCCATTTTTATTATTTTAATTTATCATTATTACTCTGTATTTAACAAATATATGAAAAATGAATCATATCCATTCATGGAGTTTCTTTTTCATAGATACACACGAGCAACATAACAATTACAGAATTTATTGGAAGCTAATAAAGAGGTTATTATATTTTAATTATAAAAGAATAATAATATAATAAACTTAATTTATAAAAATTATTCTTTGTATAATATCCATCCTCAAATGATGGTGAGGGAAAATGAATTGTATCACTATATGGAAGAGGGTGACCACCCATATGCACGTGTAATACATTCACATACTGTTTGAGGGAAAAGGGTGTAATTAATTGATGTCACATAATTATAATAAAATTTATTTATATTTAGACATCATTAGATAATATTTTTTACGAATATCTCCGATTTAGAAGAGATAAAAGAAGAAATGTATTAAATGTGGCCGCATAAGATAATTAATTCTTCATCAACATGATCCCATAATATCCATTTTTGAGGACCAATGGAGTGGTATTTAATGAATACAAGATAATATAAATCATGTTTACGGTATGTTAATGTAGTTTGGATCATGTATGTGTAACGAAAATCGGGAAGGAGCAACCATTTTAAATGGAGTTAAATGACACACTTTTAATTTCATAAATGATTTAGATAAAATTATTTTCTTATCAAATATAATGATTCAAAATAGACATGAATTAAACTAAAAAAAGATATTCTATAATTAAAACGAACCATTAAAATTTATATTGGTTTATATTTCAATTTAAATCATAGATTTTCGTTTAACCCTTTCATTAATCAATTTTTACCGTTAACATGTTAATGACTATTGTAATATTAAGGGATCATAAATTTATATACAAGGTAACAATTAGATCATAAATGGAATAGGGATGAAAATTTTTACCAATTAAAATTCAAATTTTCTTATTAATTAATAATTTTATTTTTAAATAATATAATAAAATATGCATTTCAAAATATATCAATAATTTAATTTTGACTCTACTAATTTACTTTTAATTAAATGAATTCAGTATATCTATGGAATTAAAAATTGCTCAATTAAAAAATAAATAATATATTTTATTTTTATAAATTATTTTTTACAGAGTTATTCATCCAATTTTAATTATTTTTAATATTTACAAATTAAATTATATTATGTTTCTAATAGTTGATAAAATTCTATGTTAGTATTTGAGAGAATTTATGGTAGTTATTGCATAATTAAAATTTAAAAATAAATGAAAATTTGAATCCAAATTAAATTATATGTTAAATAATTATATATTATCAATATTTACCTCTCTTTACACATATGGTATATATTTAGATGTATAAAAGTGAAATAGAGACATTTTATACTTTTCATTTTCCAATTTTAATATATAGTTCATTATAAAAGAAAAATTGAATCAATATACCATATATTTGATATTTGGATGATTATTCCCTATCTATCCTAATGAAACCAGATAAAATGATGTGTTATATATATTTTAATGGATTACCCATATGTTTTATCCCAGTTTAATATGTTTTCCACACACTGACTTGACAAAAATATACCACGAATAATATTTATAATTAAAAAAATATAAAATATAACAATATCCTGAATTTGAATCAAATGAATCAATATACACAAAAAAATTTAAATATTCCACTTGTAAAATGGTATAATTAAATTATAAAATATGTTTTCAAAATAAAGAGAAATATTCTTTTGAAAAAATATGTTTTTGAGATAAATTTTGAAACTATTTTTTTATGAGATTATAAAAATAAATCAAAAATATAAAATAATTTTATTGAAAATGTAATATATAGATTTTATGAAAATATTTAATTATTATATTTTATTTTATTAATAAAAAATGAAACACATTTCACATAAAAAATATTTTCTAAAAATATGTTTTATTAAAAAAATGAACCTATAGGAAAATAATGATTAACGATTATTCAAATGTAATTAATTATATTATATAAAGTTAAATAAAAAATATATAACTATATGGTTAAATTAAATTAATAATGGATCCTTTTAATGGAATTAAAGGAACGTTTTATAAAAATGTGTATTTTTTACAATTCACTAAGAAATCAATCATCATGAAAAAATCAAATAAAAAATTTACTGTGAGAATATATTAAAATTATGTTTTCAAAAAAGCTATTTTTTATGAAATTAATTATAATATTCATGAAACAATAAAATTAAACCAATTTTTTATTTTTCAAATCATAATAAGACTCTACATAAAATTGTGTACTTTTATATACAAAATTATCTAAAAATATTAAATTAATTTTAAAATTTATATATATATATAATTTTATAGAAAATAATATTCATACATATGAATAACATGAATATGTTATAATATATCCTTACTTTTATCAGGACTAGTTTTTCATATTAAGAATCCTAGCGAAGAAATAATAATTATTTTAAAGGGAATTATATTCCAATATCTAGAGGTCTTACACAAACTATATTGATTATCATGTTTTTCATCATTTTTATGTCATTCATATAACATATTTATCACACTTATAAAACACACTAGAAATTTTTTTAACACTCCATTTTAAGTCATAGAATTATATTTTTACCGCATGGGAAATATCCCCAACATTGAAGAGGGTGTTTTAGACCTACATTTTTTACTGCATGTATCTGGCCTAAATCAATATTAAGGAACTAACAACTATTTCCTGTTTTGGAACTCCTGTGTCTTATTTCCAGTTAATTTTATTTTCTTTTTTATGTAGGCAATTCAGGCTTCTCAATAAAAAATGAGATCTCACTTTCCTATTCATGGGGAATTCTATGTTGATAGTCGCACCTATATATTGGAAAAACAATTTCATTATTTATTATTGCCACAATAGAATAATCTCATGTTTCTATAGGATTTCCCACAATTGGTTATGGTGTTGGAGGGAAAATCATAGGGTTTGGTGTGTTCAAATGAAGAAATGCACATAAATTCTAATTATAGTCTTTTTTTCCATTCTTCCACATGCCCTTATGCCATAAGACATGCATTATCCATCACCTAAATGTGGATCAAACACAGGTGAGACCTTAGTGAAGCATATAAACACCACACCATTATGAATGACTCTTTATACCATCATATTAATGGTTTTAAAAGCCTTTATCTAACACATCATCATTAGAACTACAAACCATATATTTAATTTATAGAATTTCACCACCATGATCATGAATATATATTTTTTTTATTTACATTTTACAAAAATAATATGTATGTTGTTAATCTATCAAAATATAAAATTAAAATTAAAATTTGGAAAAAATAATCTATTAATTTACAAAAATATTTATATTATTTTTTTTAAAAAAAATTGGTGTGAAATGTACATATAATTAATTTATTTTCCTAAAATAAAAAACATATTATTGAGATTCATTGTTCCCTCACATCAAGATTTTGTACTAATTATTTCCATAATATGAATTTTTATCCATTTAGATAATAAAATAATATCCAACCATAATCACTTGTTTTATAGATAATATTTCATATCTTACTTATATAAGTCCTATTAAGACAATATTTTTACAGTGTTAGGATAAATAATTAGAAAACAATTAAATATATTAGGAACGTTAATGTAAATATTCCCACTATAATAGTAATTTATTATTCCTAAATAATTATTCTATCTCTAAAAAAATATTCTTCACACATTGATAAACATATAGATATATAATATTTATTACTATCCTTCATAACCCATGTATATAAAGATAAAATAATAATGGGATCCAATAACTGTTAAAAGAAATAATAAGTTGTAACAAGCTTTTTTAAAAAATTTCTATATAAAACATGTGGTTTTGAAAAAATATTCAATGTTCATGATCAAAATAAAAAATAATTAGTTGAAATATATATTATATTATAATTCATAAGTCAATTAATAAGGATTTTTTCAAAGGACATGATTCAATTGTCATGATAAATGGATCATAATATATAAAAGTTGTATAAAATAGAAACATGAAAAAACCAAATTATATTAAATTATATCTTTGTTGAAGGATCTATATGTAATCCTGGTTATGAAAAAATATGTGATCCACGATATGCACAATCATGTCCACAAAAAAACATGTGAACAAACCTAGATATAATCATGTCCACAAAAAAGATGAATAAATATACCTAAATATAAGTGCACATAATAAATTTTGAAAAAATAAATTCATAATCATGTCTATGAACCAAATAATATAATCGTTATATTTAATTATATATCCTATAAATTTGAGAGATATAATAAACCTCTTAGTTGAATAAGTATAATCAATAAATGTGTGTGTAAAAATACATGAAAATAATCATAATCCCAAGATAGATTAATTGATTTATATGAATAAAACATGATTCAAGAAAAATTCATAAGGAAATAACATGAGTTATCATAATAATGGTGGGAAATTGTATCATCAAGAACATAACACTAGGAAATCATAAGAGAAATTTGTTGAGATAGATGAAAAATACTTCTATAAGAATATGTGGGTCATGAAAACCTCCATCTAATGATTCCCATATTAGGATGTAAATAAAGAAATAAAGATAATAACCCCCTGAGTCTTGCCTCTAGTAGGACCGTGGATGGCATCTAGCATAATGGGTATAAAGATATCACAATATGGGAAGCATTACCGATTTTCTAAAACAATATCAGAACACATGACAGATCACCGAATTATTTTTTCAAAAAATATATAAAGAAGATCAGAAAACTATCCCACATGAATTTATAAAAATAGAATTGTTACAAGTACAATATTCACCAATTAAGTAACAATTGTAAAGACTTTAAGTGATATAAAAATTGTCTTAACCGGAGCTAGTAAGGTCCAAGAATATCCATGAAATCCTCCTAGAAACCTGAAATCAATTTTATATATGTAGTGTCAGCATACATGTACAGTTAGTATGAAATACATAGTATCTAGTGAAAATTTTAAAGAAGAATACTAATTCATCTAAGAGACAATATAATAACAAAACATCACATACCATGTATAATAATTATCCCATATTCACATAGCCACTCTTTCTAAATAATTGTCAACATATATTGCAATATAATCCTCATCGATGATATGGTTCTACACCAACTCCAATTGGTTAGCATCTCCTACATAATGAAAAACATCCTCATATTCCACCACTTCTAAATTTACCATGTCACATCCAGCCTGCATACACATGGTCCGCAAACCACTTCACATCCTACCCGAAGATAATTGGGCCACAAACCACATCACATCTCACCCATATACAGAAGGGACACAGACTAATTAACATCCCACCCACAAAAACATGTTCCCCAATCAAAAAAACAACCTACCAAAATACACTTGGGCCACAACTCACATCACACCCCTCTCACAGACACCTGGTCCACAAACCACCCCTCATTCTAAAGACTCATGTGAAAGAATAACACATCACCACTCAAAGACACATGGGAAAGCACAATTCACCCACACACACCTAGGAATCACCAACCAAAACCTACTTGATGAATATTGGGATATCACTACCTAGAAGAGAGAGTTGGGTAAAGTTGGTGTCCATCCATTCATCCTCCTACTAGGATATTTGTGAAATACACCCTCTAATATGGCGATGGGTTTGTTCATCATATAGTTCTCAATTAAGGTGGGGTTCATATAAAAAACACGAGAGAAATAAATGTATTAAAATATGTGATACAAAACACTCAATCCCAACCAATGGGTTGCAAAAAAGCTTAAATCTCACAACTACTACCTTTTTTCCATATTTAAAGGCATAACACCATAAAACAAGCCACAAAACCTAATTCACATTCCCAAAAAATTTATTTAATCAATTTAATTCTTTATTAAACATGTTATTTATCTGTTCCCCTATTTCTTTGGAGACAATTCATAATAATACACAACTGGAAGCAAGTTCTCATACGGTGAAGAGCCTTGATAATATTATTGAATGTCACATTATCTCTTTGTTTAACACCCATTTAATATATTTCATATATCAATATCTGGATATGGTGTGATATTTTATACATTTTACTAGTTAATTTTTTTAAATATACTCATACCAATAACTGTTGTCTTCCTTCAAACACATCCCACTCAGTTCACATACCTATACAACCAAAAACCAATTTACAACCCGAACCAATACAACCTTTCCATAAAACATGTTTTTTTGCCCTGATGTACAACACTTTTGATCAATTCTTCAATCAAGCATTCTCGCAACCTATGATTCCATTACACCACCTAGGCCATCCCACAACATAGAACCATGCTCACAATACTACTATAACAAAAAATAGAGAAAACCCACACATCACATCCCCGCTTATACCAAGGAAAAACACAATCTAGATTTAACAAGTTATCCCTTATTTAATTCAACTTAGTTAATTCAGGGGTTATCATTTTTTTTATGAACATAGGGAAACCATTAATTAGATAGATATATGGGATTAACCAAATTCATTTTTTGTGTAATAGAAAAAAAATCATGATCATTGATCATCCACACCAGATATTCCATGTCAAAAATTCCATCAATGAGAATATTTGAGAGGTGTGTTTATCCTATATTGTCACAATATCGCATTCATAAAATAAGAAATTGATGGGCATAAAAAAAATACCCTCTACCCCGTTCAGTTTCATTTAACTGGATCTTTTCATTTGTTAATATTGAACAAACAAAATCTATAGGCAAACAAAAGTAAAGCCCTCATGCATGATGCACAATTAATAGAAAAGTAGGAAATTTTTATTTGAAATGGTGTCAATGATCCTCTCATAAGAACGATCCATACAAAGCATCTCAAATAACCGCTCCTACAAGATATGCATCCATCTAAGGATGTTACGTCACCACTGTACCAACAAAAACTATACAGGATCCCATTTATAACCATGGGAGATCACCCTGCATCACATGTAAAGAAGAAAAAAGAGAAGAATAAGGAAAAATGTAATTAAACCCCATGAAATAATGAAGAACACACCATATATGGAAGATAGATAACCACAGATTGAATAAGGAAAGATACATGTCAATACATGATGAAGGATTCCTAAAAACATCAAACTAGGGTCATCGAGTAACCAGGTGTCAAGGATGGGTCATTGCAGCCATATCTTTTGACAAATCGACCAGCTAGGACCACAAAAAACATAGAGTAGCGGGGTATTACATGACACATAAAACCCATTCACTCCATATAATTCCCTCTGGAATACTTCATCTAAAAATTCAATTACATCTCAATTTATTTTATTTTTTTAGACCTGGAAACATTTCACTTCATGAATCCTACATTCACACTTGATAAAATGCCTCAACAACATGAATCATTCAATGAAAACTTTAAAATAAATCTTCACATTATTTAATTTAGTTACGTGATGTGTTGTCCTATTTTTTCTATCTTTAAGAATCCAAACATCTCCAAAATCCTCTAAACCTACTCTGAATACCTCCAACAACCAAAACTGGAAAATTCGTAGTATGAGAGGGAACAAATAGTTACATCAGGTACCTCTTTATCAATTCTCACCCTCATGAATCCACAACCAAACTCAAAAGAAAATGGGTTCGAACAACCACCCCACAAGATATCTCTTAAGGATCTTGTTATGCATCAACAGTTACTACCATCCAAACATGCCACACCAAAATCCACAAATACATTATACCACCTCATGACTACTACCACACACAAGTTCCTCTCCATCAACAACACTACCACATATCCACAACCATACCAATTATCCACATATTCCTATATATACATATTTGGGAATATAGTCTTCCATTTAAGGATACTATCATATCTGGGTGACACTGACTCACTCTTATGGGTTTAACCACATAACAATAAATGTGTTTCAATAAAAAAAATCATGTCCTCCCCTTTTCATATGTGAGGAGGTTACTTCTTATAACACCACAAAAACATCACAAACCAAAGTAATAAATAGATCATCATATAAGAAATTATTAAACATTACATTTTAAACAAAATGATCATTAAAAAACTAAACACAACTATGGGTACATGACACACATCTTAATTTCTCTCTCCAAGGTACTCTCTCTAGAAAACCATGCCTACACGACAATAAAAAAAAGTTAATGTTATGCACATGCATAACCTTCTCTTACCAATATGGTAATTCTATTATCTATTCCACAAACCCCATATCATACTTAATATCCATCTCTCCCTAGTCAACAACATCGTAGTCATCATGTAGATACCAATGAAGCCGATAGATGTTGAATACGTCTTGGATTCTCTCCATGTTTGGTGGAAAATCTAATTGGTATTCCACCTCATCAAATCTCCCCAACACCTCAAAGGGTCCAACAATACTGGGAGAAAGATTTCACTCTTTTCTAATCCTCTACTTCCCATGTTGAGTGTAAACCTTAATGAACATGTGTTCCCTAGCCTCAAACTCTATGGGATTTCTCCTACTATCAACACATGAATTCTACTAGTACTACAATGACTTCTTATTCACATATACAAGATAAACCTTCTCTTTCATGATCTTCACTACATTAGGACTAAGAAAAATTGTATCCCATACCACTATCCATAACAATAGTGAATGTTACAGTCTTCTATACATATATTCAAATAGAGCCATGCAAATGGAAGAGTGATAACAATTACTATAAGAAACATCTACCCAAGGAATGTGTCATACCAATGATATTACAATGTCCATGAAACATACTCAGATCATATCCTCCAAGGTATGGATAGTTTTCTCTGTCTTTACATCTCTTTAGATATGCAATATAGTTCTGAGGCATAATTGGGTCCTAGTAGCATGCTACAATCCCCTAAAAACTCTGAATGTAATGTGTTTATCCAAATCTAAGAAAATGGATCTCAGAAATCTATGTAGCCACACTACCTTGTGCATGTACCTCTTATTAAAGTAGTATACTATTTCCTACTCCTTGATCTCTAAGAAGTGAGTGGATTTCATCAACTAATCCACCACTACCTAGATAACATTGTAGCCTCCAGATTTTTTATATGTCCATGTGATGAAATATATTGAAATTTCATTCTACTATCACTCGAGAACATCTAAGGGATATTACAAATCACATAGAACACATTTATTTGTGTTTACATTGAAGAAGATAAAACAATTATCCAAAAAATGTACCAATTCCCACATTACCCAAGGACACCAAAACATCATCCTCAATCTATGTAGCTTCATAGAATCTCTTGTGTTTACTGCAAAATATGAGGTATGAAACTCACAAAGGTACCCCTCATTCATCCCCACTAAAAAACAATTTTTCTATGAACATCATTTGATTTTGACCATCCTTCAACCAACCCTATTTTGCATTACCATGGCCAACAAGATCACACAACACCTCTGCCACTAAGTCCATCACTAAGACTCTTCCACCTACCAAATCTGAGAATATTGCACTATCATCTTTATCAAATTGACCCTACCATATTCCACTATGGCGCCAAAGTGAAAAGCTTCCAACACATCCATCACTCTCCTAGAATCTGAAAATTCCCTTCCAACCTTCTTATGTGACTTCCTGATTAATTCATCAGCCATGAAATTCCCCAGTTCTGAAGTGTTAGATATATCAAAAAAATAGTTTTAAAGGAATCACATCCACCTACTCTATCTCATGTTCAGATTCATTGGGGGAAGATATACCTCAAACTCTGTGATCTGTGAAGACCACAATGTTCTACCCAATGATGTAGTGTTGCCACAAATTCTATGAAAACACAACCATTTCTATATCCAAATGGTGGGTGGAATTTTTAGGCTCATTGGGGAAATGATTTAATGGACCCATAAGTGACCAATTCTCTCTACAACATGAACACACATTCTACAACTGTATGGGAGGCATCATAAAAAACATCAAACATCACCCTTTCCTTAGGAAACCAGAGCACTGGAGAACTAATCGACATCCCACACATGTGGTTGAATGATTCTTGACAACGTTTCTCCGTAATTTTTTTTTTACTTCTAGGTTAAATCTTTCAATGGGTCTCAATCTCTAGATAAATTAGGTACAAACCATCCATAATAGTCTTTGAGACCAAAAAATTTCAAACCTCTACCACAATCTTGGGTGCTTCCCAAGAAACAACTACTTAATCTTTTGATGGGTCTACTACTAAACCCTTCTTGGACACCACATGCTGGATGAGATGCACCAATCATGTTCAAAACATACTCTTAGACAAAATTCCATTGATATGGAGGTTTCAAATAACCTGCAATATAGTTCAAAGATGTTCGACATGATCCCCCAATGGCACTGAGTATATAGAGATATTGTTAATGAGAACACCAATAAGAAATCGAGTAACTCAAGGAACATAGAGTTCATAAGTTCCATGAACACAATTTTTGCTTTTGTGATACCAGAGTACATTACTACAAACTCAATAATCCCATACATACTCTTGGAGGAAGTATTTGGGATACTTCTCTCCATAAGCCTCAACTAGTGATAGATATTCGAAAACAAAATCACCCCTCTCATCTATTCAAAAAGATAAAAAATACTTGGAAGAGGTAACGATTCTTGACTGTTACTTGATTTAATATCCGATAGTCTATACACTACATCTGACTACAATCATCCTTCATGGAGAACAACACCAAATCACCCAACAATGATAGACTAGGTTGGATAAAAATCTTCATCATTTGATTTTCTATATGAATTTTCATCTCCTATATCCAAGAAGTATACATTCGATAATTATCCATAAAAAATTTTGAAGCTCCATTATGTAAATCTTCCCAAAATTCAACATCATGTTGTGGGGGTAGAACCACAAACCACCATGGGTAAAACATTCAGGAACCCCCTCCCCCAATGAAACTGGAAACCTATTAAATCTTATTATACACCAACTCGACTGAAATCATATCCAACATGTAATTAAAATGCTTTACACATCAATTTCCTGCCAGAAAACAGTACTCACCAATGAAAACTGCACGCTGACCATCAAAATTCAAAAAGATGACCCTCCTAGAGAAATAGTTGATAAGGGAATTCACATATTGTAAATAGTCTATTTTGAGGATGATAATGTATGGTGATACCTATAGCAAGAACATAATACCCTGGGATTGATGTGATCCCATCACCAGTCTAAATCCATGACACACATCAAACAAACTTGTATGGCATTTGAATAGTTTACTCAACACCAAAGCTATGAGAATCATGTCTATGGATAGAGTAGCTGCAACAATAGAGTTCCATGCCCCTAAATAAAAAAAATCAAAATCAATGGTATTAAACAAACAGATCATACCTCAGATAATCTCTTGAGCTATTGGAACTACCACCTCAAATGTATGTAACTGACCATACCAAGATCCCCTTATTCTTGGCTAATGACTTCCTCCAATACCCCACATGGTATGAGTATACTAAACAAGAGAAACATTTTGAAGTTGACCTCTAACTGCTACATCTCTGTCATTAGAGAAAAATCATGCGTCCCCTACTAATGAAATGGTGTCATGGGAAAATGCTAATGATGTAGGTGTGGAACCAATCCACATCCACCATACTATCCTCAAATGTCTATATGACACTAGTTTTGATGATGTTCTCAAAATCAAAAAAAAAAATAAACACATAGGGTTGATGCACAAAGAATGGCATGAGGACTATAAGGTCGAAAAGGAAACTATTGAGGTCTATTTCCTGTTGACCAAAACCTCGAAGTTCTGGGAACATGAGACTCGTCCCTAGTAACCCTTACACATTAAGAATTCTGGTGGGTCCCCACTCATAGAAGACCTTATAATGAGTGCATCCACTCGATCACATCTAACATATTCTCAACCACCATGTATATCAACAACAACAAAGGGGTAACCACAAACTGGATAGTGGTATGATGTTCATCCTTATGATATCTCTTACAAGACTCCTAACCCATAATGATATCTAGGGAATAATGAAGGAGATATTTGAACATGATCCCCATATCCCACACTAATGAAGTGCTTTTATAAAGGTTGAGAATCCCTTATCTCTTATTAGATATCATGGTAAAAAAAATGTATTCTCCTAATGACTCCTTATCAAATTGGACCCACAAAGTATCTTCTTCCTTCATCCCCCAAAGATAATGATTCCACCACTGATGCATTGATCATGTCATCTAACCAAATTCCAATAGATCCATGTAATTATTCATGGCTCAAATCAAATTTATGTTGATCTCAATATCCTTAAGATAGCTCTCAATCTCCATATCAGAAAAACAACCATCATACATTCCCAATTTATTCCTCTAGAAGTCAAGAAACACCCTCTTCCACTGGTCATTCTACTCCATATGATCAACCCTATATCGATCAATCTAATCATCCTTCTAAGACCCAACATACTAGGCCACAAATAGATGTAGACCATGAGCCACAACTACAAAGAAAGAAAAGAGTTCCTAAGCCCGAGTAATATATATTTTTAATTTATGATTTATTTTACCTTATTTAAATCGATTTTTTATTCAATATAACTATTCCAAAACAACTCAATTAAAACATTACATAATTTAATTGTGAAGCATGTACCATTATTATGATCTCTACCTAATAAATGGTGTATCATCACTTGGCCATTTGGTAGGCTCAAATTCAATGCATTGGATAATGGGGGCCCTAATATCCCATGTCCTAGCTGGTCTTCCCTAGCCTATGTCACACACCAAGATCCCATGAAACTGTTTCGCTACCAATTATAAAATCCCCACAATGCTTAACCCCAAAATCCATCCTATATCTCTACTATCACATTTGATACCATTCGATCATGATCCCCTCCCCAAAAAGTCACCCTTCATATTCTAGCAATGAAAAATGCGATAATATGGCCTTGGTATCCCTCCTCTAGTTGGCCCCTATTTGGAAATACGCACGATGGGTATATAGATCACAAAATATGGGAGGAATTTCCCTTTTGTTTTGAAACTAGATAGGGAGAATTGATGGATCATCCAAAAAATATCTATAGGGAATGTATAAAAGAAATAAAAAACCATCTAACAAGCATGTTTTAAAATATAATTTTTACAAGAAAAAAATTCTCTAAGTAAATACCAAAATTTATGCTAAGCAGCGACACAACAAAAATCCCAAACCTAACTTGTAAGGTCCAACACAGTCAATGAATTCATCTAGGAAACCTGAAAATAGTTTAATATATCTATATTGATCAAACATATATACTCAGTAGGAAAACCAATGTCTCTCATTCACATGTGAAAGAAGCATACTAATTACCCCTTGAGAAAACAGAAAAATGAAACATCACCTAATTGTTATACCAACTATCCAAACCAAACCGAGAACGCTCTCTAAATAATGAAAGTAAGGTAATGTAATTTAATTCACATCGATGATAGGGTACCCCACAACACATAATAATGGTAAACCTTTCTTTCCTAATCGAAAACATTCTCATTCTACCACCTCTTAAAAAGGTACCATTTTACAACACGCCCGCACACACATAGTCCACAAACCACATCACCTCCCACCCACATAATCCTGGGCCAAAAACCACATCACATCAGACCCGCAAACACCTTGGTCACAAACCAAATCAAATACTAACCATAGACACATAGGCCACAACCCACATCACATATTGTAACTAACACCTAGGCCACAAACCATATCTCATCCCGAAGACACATGGTAAATCATAACACATCTCATCTCAAAGACACCTCAGAAATCATGATTCTCCCACACACACCTAGGACTCACAAAACAAAATCTTCTGGATGAATCATGGGTTGTCACTGCTAATAAGATGGAGCATTTATGATGATATTGATAGCCATTCATCCTCCAATAATGATGTTTAGGAAAAACACCTTCCCTTTTGATGGTGGTGGTGTTGGGAATAGATATTACAACTAGGGTAGGATGAGTATAAAAATCACAAATAAAATACAAGTATAAACCTATGTGATACCAAACACTCAAGACAAACCTTTTGGTTACAAAACAGAAAACATCTTACAACTACTACCTTTGTTTCAGCATCTAAATGGACAAACCCATACAATAATCCAAAAAAACTGATTCACATTCCCAACCAATTTATTAGGACAAATTAATTCATTATTAAATAATTAATTTATACATTACACAGCTACCTATGAAACTACTATGCCCCAAAAAATAGGAAGGAAGTTCATAGAAGTTTAAGGGATCTGGTAAAGTACAGGTAAATCACATTTCTTCTGTGTTTAACAACCATTCATGCTATATCATAAATAGATATCAAAATACATGGTATAGATTTCTGCATGTCACAAATGGAGAAACATTGGGTGGATTAAAAATACAAACCACTACTATCTTTTGTAAAAATCCTCCTCCTCTAGTCACATACTAATAATACCAACCCCCAAATCACAACCCCGAATGATAACACCTTACTGCACAACTATTTTTTTCATCCCTACAGTACAACACCTCTCAAACATTCCATAATTAAATAATCTCTCAACCTGATGTTCCATTACACTACCCAAGACATATCACATCACCAAAATGTGCTCCCAACCCTACTATAATAGATACCAGAGTAGATCCAAACATCACACCATGACATGTACCAAGGCCAAACACAATTACCGATATAACAATGTATCCCTTACATAATTCCACTTAATGAATTAAAGGGTTACCACCGAACTGTATAATGTAACATCATCCATTAATTATAAAAGTATACATAATTAATGAAATTCTATTTTTTGGGTGATACCAAAACATATTTATTATAAAAATACCACAATACACATACCTAGTGAATTCATTTCCAACAAAAAACACAATTTCCAGTGGGGTCTTTATTATATATAGTCACTATATCAAATTAATCATATAATAACTACAATGAAATGAAAAATGATAACCTCTACATCATTCAATTTTATTTAACCAATTATTATCATTGATTCATCTAGATGAACCAAAATCCATATGTAAACAAAAGGGAACCCATTCTGCATGATTCCTAATTAATATTATTGAAGGTAATCCAACTTCCAAAGGGCTTAAAAGATCCTCATGCATGAATGGGACATGAATTAGATCTCTGATCACCTCTCCCAAAAGATCTAAATCTATCTAAGGTTGTCACAACAGAACCACATCCACAAAAACTGAAGATAATCCCATTTAGAATCATGAGAGATCATATTTGAACACATAGAAAAAGAAAACGTAGGGTAGAGAGATCAAATAGGATGAATCATCACAAATAAGGGAATAAAAAACCATTAACCAAAGTTAGATCAATAAACATATGAGGATGGATTCTAGAAATCAAACATTGACAAAGGAATCCTCAAAATAAAACATATGGGTCACAAGGTTACTAGGGGTCATGGAAGGATCCCTATAAATACAGGGTTAGATAACCCAAGTGGCTAGAAAAACACATAAATGTTACATAAGTGGGGTCTTACACGATGTGTAAAACCCATCCACATCGTGTAATTTCCCACAATAAACTTCAAATGAAAAACAAGTCACCTCTCAATATATAAATAAATAAATAAATATATATATATAGACAATGAATCATTTCACGTTGTGAAATCCAATTTTGTGGTGTGTAATACGCATAAACATCGTGAAAACATGAAGAAAAGATATGAAACCAAACTCCACATATTGTAATTCTGTTAAATGTTGAATAATCATATTTCATCAAGCATTATCAACACATCATCCCCAAACTCATTAGAACCTCTTCTAAAAAACCACAACAACGAAAGATGGAAATATAATGGATCGGGAGGGTACATACCGTTTCAATGGTTACATTACAAATTTTAATGGTAACACATTGGAGAGATTTAAAATTGGATCACTTGATTTAATAAGTCAAATATCCCAAAAATAACAAAACTGTTTTTAGGGGGATATATTTGAAGAAGAACTCTACTTGAGGTATATATTTTAGATTTCAATTGAGAACACAAAGTGAATTAAAAAAATTCATAATGTCTTTGAAACCCCATTATAGAAAAAAATATGAGTAACATTGAATATCATTTCTAGTGGGTGAAAGGAAGGAATTGAAATATTTAATATCAAATTAATATAAAATATTAAATTATAAAAATTAAATGATATTAAATGTAAAAATAATTTAGTGGAAGAAAACAATATAAATATCTGCAATAAAACCTAATTATTTAATATTCTAATAGATTAATCATAATATTTAAAATGATAACATGAAAATATTATAGTATAAAATATATTTTGAAAAAATGGAAAATTAGAAAGGGTACATGAAAAAAAATAAAATTCATAATTTTAATGAAATGGGGTCAAGTGAAACAAATTAATAAAAAAATTCTCCTTGTTTTTTGATGAATTTAAAAAATGATCATTATATGAAACCTTAAAATGATTCCTTTGAGAAATATAGAAAATAATATAAAATTTAAAAGAATATTATTTAAAAAATATTTTATTTATATACAAGAACATGAATTATAGAATTTAAATAATATGGACATAAGGGAGAATGATTCTTAGTCATAAAAAAGTGGAATTGTTGGATCTACTTACATCAAATCATTTAATTAAATTAAGAAATAAATAAGAAGTACAATTAGAATAATACATGTATAGACCAAAGATAAAATTATTATAACAAATTATTTTATGTGTTTGTGGAAGATATCATATAATTCAAATATTTTGTATCATTGTAATAAAAAATTATTATGATAATTTTATGTTTGAAAAATGAAATAATAATGATTTTTGTTGAATTTGAATCAAAACACCTTGAACATGATAATTTTTTTATGGAAATAAGTAATAATTTAATTAAATGATTATTAAAATCTAAATAATTCCATTTTTAATATATAAACCCCAATAATAAAATTATGTGGTCCATATATAACATATCTTAATAAAACAATTTTCATTATAAAACTCAAATATAATTCTTTTTTAAGATTACACATGTTCCAAATCCTGTATTTACTAAATAAATGTCCCTAAAAATATATTCTAGAATATTATTTATGTATATCACCATTTATATGAGTCTATTATAGTTTTTTTATTTTTTAATTAATCCTATATGTAGATGATATTAATTATTAGTTGTTAATAGTTTTCAACTATTCATTACCTGTTTCTGTATTATTATTCATTCAACATTACATGTTAATTATTTAATCATATCCATAACAGTTTATGAATTTCAATATAAATTATATTATGAGTTATAATGTTTCATGATTATTTTAGGGGAGTTAAAGGTATTCTTCAATAAGGTGAAATCCATAATTTTTATGCTTTTACAATTTTTATACAATGAAATTTGTCTTATTTTTTTTCTTTTTTTTTCAAGAAGGGTAGGGGCCGGGAAACAAAGCGGGTGATGGCCCAGCCCCCGAGTGGGTACGCGGGTGATTGCATCATTCATAAAGGTGGTTACACCAACTGAAATAAGAAATTGTAATAATTTGATGATGACTATGACTTTAATGTTACATAATAGTGAAATAATCATTAAAAAAGTCTAATTATATTATTTCAATGTTATTATAAGGAAAATAATAATTTATAATTGTTTTAAACCACTAATTTATTAAAATTAATCTTATAAATTTGTCAATTATAAATGAGAAATCATATATGATCTTAGAAAACATCTTGATTTTAAAGGAATTTTATAGAACTGTTGAGAACAAGAGACAACCAAAATCAATGATAATTATCGTGGAATTAAATATTCAATATTAATAATTATGAATTTAATTGAATTCAATTCATTTAATGGATGGTAGAAGGGTCCTCTAAAAATTTAGCTTAGTTGAATTGTTGCAAAAACATATTATATAATCTAAAAAGAAAATAATTTTTGAAACAATGTGGATACATATTTAAAATATTATTAATTTTAGAGGATGGGATGCCAATGAATCCCTTAGGTACTACCTTAAATATATGTATTGTTATGTTTTATGACATTACCCCTAGATTTATAATTTTTACATTATTTTAACAATTATTGTGGTAACACTTTTAAACATTAAATTTTTTCTATTCCTAAAAGTAATTATGAACAAAAAAAATAATTTTTCATGTTGAATCCAAATAGGAAATATTTTTTGGATAAAATTTTTTAAATCATGTTAAGTTTATATTAATATATAATACATAACTCGTAGGAATATCATCTTAAATAAATGTATTTTTTTAATAAATTGAATACATTTTTTTGGATTCAAATTATCAATAATTAAATGAATCATATTTTTTCATATTTTTTTTTTGTAAATTTCAATAAATTATTTTTTAAATTATGATCATGTTAAGTTTTTATATTAAAAATACATAATATATAAAAGACACAATTCATTGAAAGTAATTTTTTTAACATTTAATAATTTTTTTTCGTAATTATCAATATTTAAATCATATTTACTTAGAATTCATCACAAAGTTATTATAAAATAATTCATTATATATTTGTTATATATATGTGTGTGAGAGAGTTTTTTAAATAATACCATATTACTTAATAAAAAAATATATAAAATTCATTATATTATTATTTACATGTTCATATTTTCCAATCATGAACTTAAAAATCACATAAAGTAATATTTATGTGATCTATAGGTAAAATGATAAATGGAAGATGTTCTAGGATGTGATTCTTCTAACATGTATATCATAGTGATTTTTGAAATCCTGAAATACTCATGTATGAATATTTTTCAAAGCCACAATTGATGATGTTCCAATCAGGCAAGGTCTAGTTCATGATCTAATGACACTAAATCATTTCTAATTTTGGAAGATCAATAGACTTAAAGGAGACCCCCCCCCTCGATAATTCAATTGATTCTCATTTTTACATATATATCATTATATGGCTATTTAAATTTTACATTCAATTTGAATGTCTACATTACTATAATAACATTTAATAATTTTATAACATAAATATAACATGGGTTTTTTAGTTCCACATTATATGTGAAATATTCTATTCAAAACGGTGTATATTTATTAAAATAATACATATGAAAATACTAGGGTGTCACCTTCTACCACTTAATGAAATTTCGACATCTCAATTTAAATTTCCCAGAATGGTAAAAATATATAGTCATGTTGTTAATATATTCCTTTCTAATAATGTCATTTCAAATGAGAAATACACATCACCATAACTATAAATATTTGAAAAATAAATTTTTACTAGTAGTAATAATATAATTAATTTTTAATTTTGTATGAAAAATGATTTAAAATATACCTCATTAATTGTTCAAAAGTTGTAGGATTTTTTATGGACAGATTAGTCTCTACATCATTTTATGGTTCATATTCCCTACCAAATAGTAATTTTTTTATTATAAAAATTAGTAAATGTATTTATATTTAAATTCCATCACATGAAAAATATCCATTTAAAACAATATTTTAATGTAAGAAACATTATCTTCAACTATTAGGTAAAATTTTTACCCTTAAAATTAGACCCAAATTTTCCAATGTTTTATTGTATTAATATCAATGAAATAATATATAAAAAACTATCTCAAAATTATCAATTAAGAAAAATTTAAATAGTAAAAAAATTAATATAATCATATTCACATAGAACTAAACATTAACCTTTTTTATATCAATAATTAATCCCAAATTAATAAAAATGTACCAAAATCATATATATTCCTAAAAAGGTATCAATATTTACCAAAAATATTAATAATTCTTATTACTTAAAATTATTTTTATAATCATAAAGTTATTTTTTCGTACATTCTTAACAAAAAATAAACCTTTATATAATATTTCATAATTACCGTGATGCCAAAAAACATGAAAACCCCATTAAATATATTTATCTTAATCATTTATTCTTTTTAAAACCCCATATCTATCTCCACAAATATCCTTAACCACCTTAAAATATATTCACATAAGACCATAAAATCTGTATTTATGAATTTATACATACTATCATCCTTAAACCTATTAACACATGATAGGATCCAAAAAACATAAATTATCATCATCAAATAACTTCCAAACGTCTTATGTTATCAAAACCCAACAATTATACTAACTAACATTCCCTATATCTATGAAATCAAAACTAGTTCAAAAAATTTATTCTTTATATGTTATCTTTGATATCTATTAAAGGTATAATTATATAAAAACAATAACCACGTTATTTGTTTTAAAAAATAATTTATAAAATTCAAAAAAATATTTAGTTTTAATATTTTAAATTTACATAATGTCTTATGTGAGTAAAACCAATAAATTTCTCTTGTAATGTATATTTTTATAATTGTTCCAAGAATTTACTAATCTATAAGAAGTATTTTACAACCCCCAAAAAACCTCTAAAAAGTGACACCATTCTTGAAATATAACCAATATTACTCTTTTATGTAACCTTATAAATGGAAACAACATAATGTATCCCAAAAATATTTATTTATCCCATACATAAGTGAAAAAATTTGAGTTTCAAAATGATGAATAACAATGTAAATAAAAATACCATTTTAAAATGATATCAATCATTTTTAAAAAGAAATATAATGAAAAAATGTAAATTAAAATTACTTTTAAAATTTATAAATTCATGGAATTGTATCATTTTAATAAATATCATATATTATTTAATGAAAATTCATTAATGGGAAATTATAAAAACTGATTTCTTTTCCAAAAATTTCCCAAGGAAATAAAAAAAATAAATGGTGTAAATTTTATTAATAATACTAACTTTTAATAATATACACTGAAAAAATATATTATGAAATAAAATAATAAATAATTAATTTTTAGAGAATAGAATTCACATGAAATATATTAAATATCAATATGGAGGAGACAGATTTCTGACTATAAATTAGAGTTATGTTAATCTATTCTTGTAGGAAATCATTTTGTTGAATAATGAAAAATGGGAATTAAATTATAACAAGAAAATTTGAACTCATAAATAAATATATATGATGAAATAGTTATGTTTTTAGGTAGAATAGACATATAGTTCTATCATGAACATACATCGTATATGTCCCCAACATTAAACATTACATAATCATAATTTATGTTAATAATTCAAAATGTTGATTGTTTTAGGTTTAGAGTTTTAGAGGATTAGTCCATAACTATTACATTACATCTCTAAAATTACAAAGTAAAAACTTCTACTGAGTATCCATTTCTTTCATAAAATAAAAATTCATAGAAGAATAATATAATTCTTTTCATTATATAAATCTTATTGAGTACTTACTTTCTCCTAACAAGCCTTATACCCTGTGAAAAACCATTTTAGAAACATAGGATGGTCCTAAAATTCTTAGTAAGGGTTATAAAATAATGAAAGAAAACATTAGTTCATCAATACGTACAAAAAATAATCTCTTTAACATAACTCATTAAATCATAAGATTTATGAATAACACATTGAAATAATAACGTATAAAGTAAACATGAGGAATCCATATCATACTTACACTGTAGCTTTCATCACTACATTGGGAGTTACATTGGAATAGCCATCATGATATGATCCCTAAATCTCTTTGGAGAAACAGTTACATTTACCTCTGTTACGTTACCCAAAGCTTTAGAGGGTTATCTCGGGCTCAACCACACTAGGTTTATCAAGAAACCACCCGTATTTATAAACAATACCCAATAACAATAACATATTCAAAACAAATAAAACATGCATGAAGGAAAGATAACATTTATACATAGAAATCACTATATATCATTTCGATATAATTATATAATCAATGCTTTATCAATCCATTTTCAAAACCATTTAAAATATTTAATAAATACATTTTTAAATCAATGTGTCCCATGCAACTTTGAAGCATTTGAAATAAACATTAATTGAAAAACATTCATGTCTATATAATGAAATCCTTAAAATGGTTTTTAATACATGGAAATTAATGAGAAAGATTTAGAATAATAAAAATTTAATACATTTAAAATGATATATTAGTAAAAGAGTTCCTAACCAAAAGAGAGATGCATGAATACAAGTAATTGAGGAATAAAATTAATAAAACATTTATTATATCATGATAATAAATGGATTCATGATATAATATTTCATATAACTGTATATACACCATAGAAAAGTGAATTGGTGCGTAATGACAAATAGGTCTCAATGGAATATAAATTATGAAAAAATTCATCATAAAGATTGTATCCTTATATTTAGGATAAATCAATGAAATAATTATCTGTTAAAAATATAAATACCCTCAATATAATTAGATATTCAATGTAAGTCAATAATAGGAAATTTTGACATATTCTCGTAAAAACAATACCAATTACTTGGATGATTAACTCAATGAATGCAAATTGTGTTAAGATTAACATTAACAAGTTAATATCAATGGGATGAAAAATCGATCAATGAAGTTATTTTGTGTATCAAAATTATATCCACAAAAAGGTGAGTGTAAATTAATACATAAATAATAAATAGTGATTCCACACAGAATCTGGAAGTAAAATAATCAATGATTTACACGTAAAGCCTAATGAGTGGAAATTAAAATTTTAAATTCCCTTATTGAGTTGGTGACATAAGAAACATACAACCCATGAATGAAGGATCAAAAAATGAAGATATAAATACCCATAAATTAATTTATATTACAACATGAATACAATCATTGGCAGTACAGACACCACTAAAAATGAAAAAGACGAAAATATTTTATGAGTCACAAGGGAATAAAAAGTGAGATGAAAACCCCCCTTACCACATTTTAATCAATCGATTTGTATGAAAAAAAGTTACTAACCACCAGAAGAATCACAGAATAAAATGAATTTAAAAATAATCATGACAATTTATATCAAATTTAAGTACAAAATACACCACATTCAATCAATAAGTGGAGAACAAATGAAATCTCTTGGAACTAATTGTGAGATAATATACCCCTTACCTATTGTACGACTTGACTCGTATATTCCGTGTTCTTCCAGAATAAAAAAATAGGTGAATTAATACTTCATTAAGATAATTTTTTGATGTTTATTATTTCTTTTTATATCACTTATTACTTTTCTATAACAAATTGGTAATTATTTCAGTTCATATCGGACATTTTTTCAACATTCGTAACTTTAGTCAAAAATGAATTTGTTATAATTACAAATTTTCCATGTCATCAATATTCCATTATTTCCATAATTATATTCAGGATTTAGATATATTATATATCATATATATCCAGTTTCTATATATTTATAATATTCTGTATCATTTGGAGTTATGAAATGAAACACACCGTTCATGGAGATGGTTAGCTGTACATACACAGGAACAGTACTTTCATTTATATTTTATATTTTAAAGAATGAAAACATAATAATAACTAGGTATATTATAATTCCAGTATAATATCTATGTTATGTAATTTAATTAACTCCATCCTTTATACATTCCAATTATAGCATGAACGAGTTATATCACTTTAAGGGGGAGGTAATCCGTCCATCCTCAAATGAAATTATCATATTTACCCATTGTGGAAACCATAAAGGTATGATATAAATGAAAAATACAAAATTATAGAGTCAATATAAATATAATATATATCACAACTAAATACTTTTCCATCTTAATAGCCACCAAAAGGGGTGGTAGGATTAGATTGACCAATCATAGTTTCGTGAGGCAGTAGTTTGATGTCCACATAAACAATATGTTCTTTACCTAATAGAAAGATATGTGTTTACATGTAGTTCAAGTACTAACAATAAAAAAACCTAGTATATTGAGTATAATATTTTTTAAAATATAAAAGAATAATAATAGTTTAGGGGTTTGGAGAAGTAATATAAAATAAAAGAACTTAAGATAAGTCTTTACATTTAAATTGTGTATCTCCGTTTGGTTTGAAAAAAAATGTTTTCTTGATGTTCCTTCTGCCTATGGTAAGGCTACTAGGTGGAAGAGAGGGATCTTGATAGATTATTTGGTTAGAGTTTTTCCATCCATGGGGCTTGATTGGTGTGAGTAATTGGATAAAGGTGATGTATTTTTATAAGGGGGAGGAGGGACTCATTAAGAATGTTTGAAAATATTATATTATTATATATTGATTTTCAATTTCCAGTGGTGCCAAACTTATTAAAGTAGAATATAAGATTATTCATGTTCGAAATAAAATCATCCAATAATAATTGGACTGGTTATGTATATTATTTTAATCTTTATAATCTTATTTATTTAAATCATTCATTATTGAGGTAAACACTTCATCATTTTGGTGTCATAAATAGTATTATTTATATGATGTCTAAAAATTGTAAATAAAATATCATGAAGTAGGAAATATTGTTAAATTTATAATGAATATTTATATTCAAATATATCATGTATATAACCCCACATTATAATTTTTTTAGCATAACAATACAAGTTTATTATATTTTTATTTTTACGTTAAATAAAAAGTTATAAATGTCATTATTTTAACTAAATGTCTTTCAAAGGCCAAAAATCTCACCCAAGGATTGTATTGGTCAACCATGATTTGACCAATAATTTTAGAACAAGTTTTATGGTAATTTTATATTGTTATAACATTAATTTTACCTTGAATCACCCTATTTACCTTTAACCATGGTAAATAAAAGTCACAAGTTACTATTCAAAAAAATTATTTAATCTTATTGAACCAAATTTTTAGTAATGATAAAAATAATTTGTGACAAATTTTTAAAATTCAATTCACAGAAGTGGGAAAATTTCAGTAAAATGAAGAATTTGGTTTTTTAACTATTACGTAGTGTTTTCACTATTCATCAAAAATTGACAGTCTTCAGAAAAATACCAAAAAATAAGCCTAATAAATATTTGTGATAATGATTCAATAGAACTATCACTTTAAAAGAAAGAAACTGAAGTACAATTTTCACCTGAGATAACCAATACTAGGATTCCATGTCGGAAAACATGGATATAGAAGAGAAACTAAGTGTCATGTTCTGATGGAGAGTGATAGAAAACATCATTAGGAGAATTTTAACCACAAGAAAATTAAAATCATGTTATAAGTTAAATGATCATTTGATTCCCCATAGGAAAAGTAAAAAAACCACTTATTTGTTTTAATTTCCTTTCTATAATTTCGGAGAATTTATTTATGAGATTGACTAAGGACAGAAGGAAATATACTTTCTTTTAAAATAGAGTTTCATCCTTTAATAAGTTTCTACCAAAAACTCATCTTTTCTACAAATGATTAGTATTCAAGAAGACTTGTTAACATCTGAAGTGCTAGAATCAACTTCTATAGAATCAAATAATCCAAAAAATATATACCATATATTTCCCTTATCATTAGAAATTAACCAAAACCAAAATGGTTATTACACGATTTGATAATCCCCAAAAAGGATTATCCTTTAAAAAATAAATACTACTCTTAATCTCCGAAATTGTTCGAAATGTACCCAAAGTTCATGAAATACTATTCAATATACAAATGTCTTTAAATTTACTAAAAATAATTCAAACTAAGATTGAAACCCAAAAATTAGAAGGATTTAATCACATAGTCTTCCATAGTAAATCTTGTCATTTATCTCCAAAAACATCGACTACTCTTAAAGTCTCAGACTGAAGTGTAATGAACCTAGTAAAATATTGTCTATGATAGGTTAATAATTTCCATAAATAACCAAAACCACCATATTTCTATAATAAAAACATAGATTCTTCCAAAATAAAATTCTACCATTAATCGTCAATTGAAATCCCAGAGTATTTTATTTTCTGTAGGCATATAGTTTCTCAAAAAGATAAAATGTCTTCCAAAATAACATTTATCAATTAATCCCCAAATCATTTCCCTACACTATATAGATCCATTTTATAAAACATAAGATCCCAAATCAACTTATTCTTGATCAATAAAATATTTTAACTGAAAAGAAAAATTCATACGAACCAGTGACTTCACATAGTCCAGTGGTTGGAAATAAATCCCAATCTCACATTGGTTATAGGTTTGGTTCTCGCAGATTTGTCTAATGAGACGGGTAGTCACACGGTCTATGTGTTTTACTTTTTAAAAAACTATATAGTTTTATAACAATAACAGAAAATGATATAAAGTCCTCAAAAATAACCATAACATATTTTAGCCTCAATTGTTATCTAATACCTTTCATTGTGCACCCCAAAATTTAATAACCTTATATCACCTCTAAAATAACTATGACTCTTTCTAATATGATAACCATTATGGTTATGTCAATTATGCTTAAATAACACCATAATATCTAAATTTATCTAAACTGAACTCTGATACCAACTATAAGGCCCCACCCTTAATCATTACACACTCTTAAATAATGTTATAATTCACATTTAGGATCTTATTAGGATTATAGTTTTAGATAATTAGGCCATAACTATTACATTACATCTCAAAAATTACAATGTAGACACTTCTACCCAGTATCCAATTTTTTCATAAAATAAAAATTCTTAAAAAACAACAATTCTATTATTGATATAAATATTCTTGTGTTCTTCCTTTCTAGTAACCTGCCTTATACCCTATGAAAAACATTTCAAAAGCTAGGTATGGGAATAAAAAGACTAGTAAGGGTTATAAAATAAATAAATAAAACATTAGTTAATCAATACATACAAAATGTATGCTCTTTAACATTACTCATGAAATCTTATGATTTATGAATAACTCAAAGAAATCAAAAATCCTAAAGGTAAAATTTTGCATTTATATCATATTTACATTTCAGTTATCATAGCTATGTATGGAGTTATATTGGAATACTCATCCTAGTATATTCCCTAAATCTATTTTGAGAAATATTAACGTTTACCTCCATCATGTTACCTTATGCATTGTGGAGCTATATTGGGCTCACCTGCCCTAGGTTTATCATAGAACATCCCATATACATAAACAATACCCAATAACCAAAAAATATTCATAAAAAAGCATAAAGAAAATATAACATTTACCCATTTCAATCACAATATACCATTTCAATATATTTATACAATCAATGCCTTATCAAACCATTTTCAAAACCATTTGAAACATTTAATAAAGACATTTTTGAATCAATGTGTCCAAAACCACATTGAAGCATTTTAAAAAATTATTAATTTTAAACCATTAATGTCCAAATAAATAAATCCTTAAAATAATTTTTAAAGCATGAACATTATTGAGAATTATTTAGAAAAATAAATCTTTAAAACATTTAAAATGATATTTTAGTTAAGGTATTCAAAACCAAAAGAGAGATTCTTGAATACAATTATTTGATGAATAAAATAAAAAAACATTATAATATCATGATAATTATGGGATTCATGAGATAATACGTCAAAGGACAGTATGTACATTATATAAATGTGAATTGGTGCATAATGACAAAGAATACTAAATGGAGTGTAAATTGAGACAAACTTCTTTATAAAGACCATATCCTTAGATTAGGGATAAATCACGGAAATAATTATTTGTAAAAAATATAAATACATGATATATAATTCGATATTCAATGTAAATAAATCATAGGAAATTCACATATATTCTTGTAAAAACAACACCAATGACCTGGATGTTTAACGCAATGAATGGAAATTGAGTTAAGATTAACATTAACAAGGTCATATCAATGGCATGAGAATTTATAAGTGGAGTTATTATGTGTATCAAATGTATATCCACAAAAATGGGAGTGGAAATTAATATAAAAAGAGTAAATATTTTTTCGACACATAATATTTTAGTAAACTAATCAATGAAGTATTCTTATAGCCCAATGAGTGGAAATTGTATGTTGAAATTTCCTTACAGATTCGGTAACATACGAAACATGCATAGCAAGAATGAAGGATCATACAATTAAGATGTAAATAACAATATATTAAAGTATATTACACCCATACAAAAATAATAGGAAATTCATAAACCACACAACAGGAAATTTTGGTAAATATTTCATGAATCTAATGGGAATAAAAAGTGAGTTGAAAACCCCATTACCACATTTTAATCAACTGAGTTGTGTGTAAAAACGTTAATAAACACCAAATGAATCACAAAATACCATGAATATAAAAAGAATCATGATAAATATATCAAATTACTGTACACAATACACCACATGCAATAAATAAATGGTGAACAATGGAAATCTCATGGAATTGCAAGTGAGATAAGAAACCCCTTACCATCTCTCCGACTTAACTCGTAGGTTCTGTGTTCTTCCTGAAAAATAAACATATGCTAATTTAAACTTATTTAAGAACCTATTTCATGTTTATTATTCTTTTGATATCACCTAATACCTTTCTATAGTAATTAGTTAATTATTTGAGTTCAAATCAGACATTTTGTTGATATTCAGAACATTAGTCAAAAATAAATTTTTTATAATTACAAATTGTCCACGTGGTCAAAAGTACTTTATATCCTGAATGATATTAATTATTTAGATATAAAATATATTATACGTTTCTGGTTTATATGTATTTATAATATTCCTTATCATTTGTAGTTATGAAATGGAACACACCATTCAGGGAGACGGTAACCCGTATATACGCAGGAACAATACTTTAATTAATATTTAATATTTGAAAGATAATAATATAATAATAAATAGTTATATTATAATTCCATTATAATATATATGTTACTTAAATATAATATATATCACATATAAATATAGTTCCATCTTAATGGCCACCATAAGAGATAGTAGGAGAAGATTGAACAATCCTTGTTTCTTGACGTAGTAGTTTGTCATCCACAGAAATGGTATGTTCTTTATCAATTAGATGGAGGTGTGTGTATGTGTAGTTTGAATAAATCTCATAAAAAGATCCTAGTATATTAAAGATAATGTTTTTGTTATAAAATAAAGGATTAATAAGATTTTAGGTGGTTGATTAAGTAAAATAATATAACAGAACTTAAGAGATGATGTTACCTTTAAATCGGATATCTCTATTTTGTTTGAACCAAAAGGATTACATGAAGTGACTTATAACTGAATTAAATATTCTAGGTGGAATATAGGTATATTTAGAGCTTAATTGGGAAGATTTTTTATGAGCCAGGGGGCTGTAGTGATGTGAATAATGGGTTAGAGGTGATGTCATTTTATAAGGGGGAGGATGGACTCTTTTAGAATGTTTAAAAATATTATTTTATTATATAATGATTTTCGGATTCTAAAGGTCCAAACAATATTAAAGTCTAATATAAGATGACACATGTTCAAAATAAAACAATATAATAAGACTTTTATTGGTTTTGGTTATTTATTTAGTCATTATTATCTTTTTTATGCAAATAATTCATTAATGAAGTAAGCACTCCAACATTATTGGGTCATAAATAATTTTATTTATATGATGTCTAAAAATTATAAATTAAATACCATGATTTATGAAATAATTTAAGCTTAAAATTAATATTTATAGTCAAATATATCTTGTATATAACCCCATAATAAAATTGTTTTAGAAAAACAATAAAAGTTTATGATATTTTTATTTTTACTTTAAATAAAAAGTTATTAATGTCATTGTCATACAAAAATAGATTTCAAAGGCAAAAAATCTCATCCAAGGATTTTTTTTGTCGTCCATGACATATAAATTATTGTTAGTACAAGTGATAAGGTAATTTTATATAATTATAATATTAGTTTTACATTGAATTACCATATTTACCATTAACCGCGGTAAATAAAATTTAAAATTTACTATTCACCAAAAATTATTTTCATCTTATTTATCAACATATTACATACTTATATCATCCAAGTATGTGGTATTTTCTAAATTCAATTTACATAAGAGGTAAAATTTCAATTAAGCTATGATGTTGGTTTTTTTAACTACTACTCAGTGTTTTCACTATTCACAACAAATTGATGGTTTTCCGAAAATTACCAAAAATTAATCCTAATATATAGTTGATATTATTAATTCAAAATAATTTCTATTTTAAGAAATTCAAAACCTAGATGTTTCATTAATTAAATTAAAATTAATTCCCATTGTGAAAAAAATGTGTGCTTTTAAGAAATAATAACTTTCAAAAGATTGACATTTGTTTATGTCCAATTTCAAACTGAAATTACTTCCAATAACCCACATTGGATGAAATGTGTAAAATATAATCTAATTATACTTCAAAAACAATTATAATAGATAATATAACTATGTAAATAAATTAAATTAAAAATAATTGTTGAATTAAAATACAATATTTTTCACTATTCATTGAAAATGAATTTTATCAGAAAAATTACAAACAATTACCCAAAGTAATATTTTGATGTCCTGATTCTAATGAAGAATTATTTATTGTCAAATATAAAATATAAAAGTGACCACAACTAGAATTAATGAGGTTTCACCATCAAAAGGTGGTAAACCATCTTTTTGTGGAATATTATAGTATTTATGTTTAAAATCAGATTCATTCACATTTTATGCTGATAACATTATTGGATAAATGAAAAAAAACAAACAAACATGTATAATCATTTTGTAGTTAGTTCTATTCATTCCCCCTAATAAAACAACTGGGCGTTAATTACCATTTAAAATAATATTATATTATTATTTTATAGTTAGAGCCAACGTTGTGTGCAACATAAGATTTCTAAGAACACTATTGTTGAATATTGGGTATTCCATTGAACATAGAATCCTAGTTAAAGTTAAATTAATATTTAATTCACAAATATTAATAAATGTGAAAATTTCATATTCTTTTTTTTCAGGGTATGTTACTCATAGTTTTGAAAAATATTGAATTCATAGTGTGATTAGAAATTCCAGAACATACATTTTTTAAAACCATTGAACCAAAACAAATGAAAGTGGGAAACATATACGAGCTAGTAAATCCTATGAATTAAATGATAATTATGATAAAGAAACATTAATGGGTATTATATATATTACAATGTAAATTTTGGAGGAGAATATATAACATATATCAATGAAAAAAATTCATGAAAAAATCATTACCATGGACTTCCCCTTGATCAGAAACATTCTAAGTCATTATATGACAAAATAATTATCATTAATAATTAATTTAAAAATATTATTTATGTTTATTTCCATATATTTTATTATTTTATATCAAATTATCACATAATTATTACTTATCTATATTACAAACATCATATATTGTTAGTAGCATTGAATCATTACATTCATATTTTGTAGAACAAGTTTTAGAAATTTGTCATTGCTCCATTACTAATTTTATCCTAAATAATTCTAGGTAATACGACAAATTATTTATAATTAATTATTATGTTAATGGTTCATTCCATGTGAATTTTAGTTGTGTTATATTAAATATTAAATCTATTTCATGTTTTTCATGAAAATTATCAATGAATATATTTTGATATATTAATACTTAGATAATTAAAAATATTACCATTAATGAATAAAAATTTTACTTAATTATTAAAATAATATATTAATAATATTTATGTTTTCATAGTCTACCATAATATAGGTTTATAACACTGCTACCGAGCTAAGAAAGAACATGACATAATCAATGGATGAGTATGATTATGATGTAATTTTATTCTAATACAATCATATCATAAGAATAATTATATCATAATGATTTTTATAATGTAATAAAATAATTTTTTAATAGGTATATATATATGATAAATAAAAAATTATGATAAAATGTTATCACATATGAAGAATAAATCATATCCTATATTGGTAATATTCATTGTTATGAATGAATTAAGCCATTCACTATGGACCAGAAGCTTCTCAATAGGGGGTATGATTGTTAGTGAAGGAAGCATGGATGTGTAAAGAGTTTTATTTTGATGCTAGGAGTAGATTTTATTAGGTAGTGTAGGGGTGAATTTTAAATTCAATGGAGTTCGAAGACATTAAATACAGATTAAATAACAATATAATAAATGAAACATTCATGGAAGGTGGATCAGAATATATAAAATAATAAATATAATATTGGGGGGTTATAAATACCTAATATTAATATTCAAATGTATGATTTGTGATATTTTAGATAATTATCCTTTTTTAATACTTGTGAATAATTTAATCCTTTATTATAGTGGATACATTTTTTTAAATTTTGGAGTTTTTTTATGCCATGTTGTCACGTGATTTACAGAGTGAAAAAGTTTCCCAATATTATACATATAACCTGGGTTCAAATCCATGAATCCTAATTTAGTGGGAATTTATTGTATATTAATTTATTATATTTTTGGTAAGTGATATTGTAATAGGGATTCCATAATGCATCATAGGTAGTGTGGCTGAAATATAGTAGGGATTTTTTTGCAATTGATCAATGGGACTTCTGGCCACCAAATGCTTGGACATTAAGATTATACCACTATGATGTGTTGTGAATTATTTTATTCAAATAAATTAATATTTTTGGATAATAAATGTTACAGTAAAAACCATGTGAATCTATATTTACATGAAACGCCAAGTTAATCTTTCAAAACATGAAAAACTAGGTCAGTTGTGTTATACATGACACTGAATTTTATGAAAACAAAAAATTATTATTAATATAGTTATTGAAACATCAAAATTGTAACAAATCCATTTAGAAAATATATATGTATATATTTTATATATTAGTTAGGATTTTTTATACAATGAAAATAGGATGATAAAAAAATAAATTATTTTCAATAAATTCCTGAAAAGTTTAAAAATAATATAACTAGAAAGAAATGTTTTTTATCTTTTTATGAATAGTAAATAAATTAATTTTTTAATCATTATCAAAGTGGAATTATAAGCAAAAAAACACCGGAAATTAGAATTTCAACGTTATCTTAGTGTTGAATTCTGTAATATTTATGAAAACTTTAATTTCTTGAAGACTAATGCATAGTAATGAAATTTAATAAAAAAATCACATTTTAATTTATTTTATTTATTATGTTAACATAAAAAATAAATTTGCATCAATGTAAAATTATAGAATTATTAAATCTATTAATTCAATTAAATGAATTTAAATCAATTTCATAATTAATTTTGATATAAAACAATTTTACTATTTTTCTATTTTCTCTTCAAAAATACATTTTCTCTTTGTGTCTGAGGGGTTATTTTTATTTTTAAAATTTTAAAACATTGTGTAGGGAATATAGAAAAAATGATTCAATATTTTTAATCAATATAATTTATACATTCAAATATGGTTAATATAGTATTATTAAAATTAATAGTCTACAATAGTAAAAATATTTTGTCATAGTTGAGGGGAAAATAGATTTAATGGGGGTTAAAGTAAACATTTAAGGATAAAAAATGTACTATTACATTTAAAAACATATTGGATGGATAAATTTATATCTAATACAATATTTTATATAAAATAATCCATTTCAGAGCATTGTGAAAAAAAAAACATTGGTGAATTTTGTTATTTTAAACAAAATAAAAGTATAACACTCTCCACACTTGTCAAAGGACACTTCTTATTATCTCATCATCACAGAATAAACTATTTTGATTTATAAAATACATGAAAAAATAAATTCCCACATTTTAATATAATCATAAAATTATTATATGGATAATAGATTTCAAACATTGACGGGTTTTGTGAAAACATATAGTGGAAACTAGAAGAACATGTAATGTTCATCAAAAAGAATTTTTTAATTCCTCCTCCACCCTATTTAATTGTTATAATATCAATATGATGATATAAATTCAGTATATATGTATATATATATGTTATTATAGTATGTTAATGAAATAATTCCTTCCACACTTCAATCAAATGAGTTATGAAACCATCATTCATATGTACCACAAAATAAAACCTTGAAAACTAATGTCATACATTTTTTAGTCAAATACCCTCAAAATTGAAAATAATGATGATTTTATTGATCATATAGGATATTTAGGATATTATTTTATTTTTTTTATTAATATACACCTCATACCTTTGTGTTTTTTATTTTTTAGGAATATAATAACATTACTTGTGCGTAGGTCAAACAACCAAATCATGAAGCGATGCAATTCATTATTGATTTTCATGGAACCTAACAAAAATGATTATAATGAAATTTTTTCATATATATGACATAAAAAAACAATAATTATAATTTATCATTTACCTTTCTTTCTTTCAATCCTATAAGAAAATCAAAATATCATTTATCTGAATATATTCCCTACTAATTCCATGAACAATGTATTTATTTTTCAATAAAAAATTTAATGGTTTTCAATAAATAAAAATATACTAAATATATAAGATTTTTACATCATGTTTAAATTTATTTATATGATTAAATAATTATCAAATTAATATAACGAATAATTATTAGTCAAAACATATATGAATACAATGCGGTTATTACCCAAACATTTATTTAACATGGAGTTATTGATAAAATTGAAATAAAATGTCATTAGAATTTCATATATGTTATGACATATTCAAATATTTTTATTTAATATATATAATAAACATATATTTATTATATAGTAGCGAGTAGCATGTATTCTGGAATTCAAGGCTAACAGTAAGGGATTTTAATCTCACATTTACTTTTTGTAAGGCAAATGAAAAATCCACCCCATGATTCATTTATATAGTTTATACAGTGAAAATGATTATATTTTTTTGAATATTATATTTAAAATTATTGGTAATAAAATTTCCATTTTATAATTCCTCTTTTATGGGATTGAATAATTTAAAATAACCAAATATGTATGGAATTTCGGTCTCCCTTTTATTTTCTAGGATAAAAACTACTATATTCACCATGGGATTATTTTATATGATTTATATACTTAACAAAAATTTCATTTATGATTATAATACTAAAAATTTAAGATATTTATATATCCACATTTGGATATTTTATTATTGGGTATTATGGTGCCAATTTTTACAAATCGGTAAGGGATTATGTGTCTCAATTTTCATTCATTGAGATGTAAAACATGTTGTTGAACTGTAAACATCCCAATTGTGTATATAAATACCTTATGAAATGTAATATCATGAATTCATTTTTCATCAAGATATTTTATGTTCCATTTAATTGCACCTTCATGGGGATTGGGATTCATTGTAACCTAATTTATAATGATTTTATGTTAGAATATAATTGTTTATTGGGATTATTTCAACTATGTTTATACATATAAAATATTTTGATCCATCTCTCAAGAAAATTTCGATTTTCTTAACATTAGTTAATAATTAAATTTTTAGGTAATTGTTCTTTTTTCCCACTCTTTTTTAACTTATGATAATTGAAGAGATTTGTTTTTTTAAAAAAAATTGACTTCATTTATGTCATCTGATATAAATATGTATTTTTTCAAAACCTTGGTTTCCAAAAATGTTTAAATTTATATTATTATTCTCATATTTTTTTTTAAATATGTTTAAATATATTTTTAAAATTTTAAATTTTCTTTAATGTAATATTCATTCCATTTTGTAAAAAATGTCCACATTGATTTTACGATTTTTAAGAGATTCACTATCAAACATGTATGACTTGAATGAAATTTACCATCACCATAACCATTATTTTAAATCAATAATCATTTATATGTAATAAAATTCTATTTTAAAATTAATGCAATTTTATAATGGTGTATATTTTAATTTTTTTTTCAAAGATGAATGTATATTTTTAAAATGAAAAATTTTAATTATTTTTAAAAATCATTTTCATCCATCAGGATGTATATTGATGTTAAATATTTTATATTGAGAATATGATCCATGTATATTAATTTATTTCTCTAAATTATAGCGACTCTTGCATAACATAGATATTTATTTAATGATTTTTTAATAATGAACTCATTAAAAAAATTACAAGACTGAGGATTATAGTAGTTTAGTTTATTTGGAAACATCGAAAAAAATATTAAACATGGTAAATGATATTAAATATTTCTCACATTGAACTTCTCTTTTAGTAATTCATCTTAAAACTCTTATTCATAACCAAGGGAAAAGGAACATAAGAAATATGTGTGATTGAAAACAATGTAATGGTTTTCAAATGAAGTATAAAATTGAAACATGATAATATGTGTATGAAACATGATTATAAAATTTGATGATCAAACCATACATATGAAAAATAAAAAAACAATTGACATGGCATAAACAATGGTAGCATATATGAAATGAATCATAAGATAATCAATAACACAAACCATGTGATTTTATAAAAATGAAGAAGATATATAATTCCAAAAAAACCTATAATCATGTAATATAATCTTGAATATGTCAAGGATTCATTGAAAAATTTTACTTTGGAAATTAGTGTGGGCTACAACTTCAGCGAAGGATAGGATATACCACCATCCCCATTGGAAGTCCATTCCTTTAATGGGATCAGGTTTCCCCATCATCCCATAGTGGGTCGGTTTTCCCAAACATCCTACATTGGATTAGTTTTCTCCATCATCCCATAGTGGATGGGTTTTTCCCATATCCCATAGTTGATCGATCTAGTTGTCTTAATTCCCATAATTATCTCACGAGATATAAATTTTTACCCATTTAAATATAGGGAGATATAGGTCCCGACCATCTAGTATTGAAATCATTCAAATATATTCCATAAGAAATTTGATAATCCTATCATAAACCCTAAAATTAAATGGGTTTAATAAATATGGAATCATATCATAACCTATGGGAGAAGACAAGTTTCATAATCATTTAATCAAATACTTTCCTAGGAAAATACCTGGTATTCATAAGAATATAACCCATAAAAGAGAAATGAATTTTATAAACATCAATACAACAAAATATAAACCATTAATATAAATAATATGAATGGATTATATTTAAAATTACCCAATAAATTCATGAGTAAGACCGACATATGTTATCATAGACGAAAATTAATCATGAAATATCCATTAAAAATATTTTTCGAAGGAAACTATAATATAATCTATGAAAAACTATTTTTAATACGTTAAACATTTTTATGAACATTTTACTTGACAATAAAAATGAAAACATAGAGAGAAGCTTGAAAATAGTTTGAAATTTTTTCACACAAAAACATATAAAATAATCTTGATACATTTTGGAAAACATTTCCTTGAAAATATAAATAAGAATCTTAAAAAAAGTTTGTAAACAATTTTATTTGAAAATTCATATGAAAAGTGAAAAAAATAATATTTGGGTTCATTTAAATGTTTTCTTTGAAATAAAATTTTGTAAATATATAAAAGGAGTATTATAAATTATTTAAAATAGTTTTTAAAAATAAAACATTTTTTTCAAGATTTTTTTTCTATGAAATATTTTTTGATATAAAAAAATGAAGAATATAATGGAAAAAATTCATTTAAAAAATAACCATTTAGTTGTAAAAATTAAGAATATTTAAAATAATTACTATGATGACGTGTAAGTCAATATATGATGAAGATTCGTTTTTCACATTAACTGTGTAGAAAATTACATTTATTAGAAAATGAGATATTGGTAACCATTAAATTAATTTATAAAAAGGTAACATAGGGTTAAAATATTCCATTAAACATCGTTTTATAAAAGAAAATCTTATTCGGAAACATTTTTAGAAAAAATTGTTTTGAGAGAAAAAATATTTCTTACTGATATGAGAAGTAATGTTGGTTTTAAATTTTTTTTAATTATATTTAGTATCACATAGTGGAAAATGGAAAAAATAATTGGAAATAACATGAATCAACATAGGATGAGACATTTAATGGGATTCTGGAAGATATAAATCCTAATATTTCATCTATGGATGCATAATAAAAAATAATATAGAATAACGATGAGAATGTTGCAATAAAAGACCACAACATTGGAAACACTGACTATCAATATATTTGAACGATTTTCTATAAATAAATTCTAGAAAATAATTAAATAATTTTATTTGTGATATATCATTTTAAATTTTTAAAATACACCGCATAGATAAATATAGGTGCAGAATAAGGAATTTGTCTCATAGAAGGGAAATTGAAATATATTAATTTACCAATTTGGTAACTTTTGAAACAAGAACCTCGTGAAAGAAAGTAAATATAATTGATATGTTAATACCCAAAAATTTAATTATAATAATTATATAATACCTCCATGTATATTATAAAACCCACATTTAATAAATAAGTGGTGAACATGGCTTGTTCCTCACTAAAAATAAATGTGCGGCATGAAAATTGTTACCTTAGGTCTTGACATTCGTCGTATATGTTCAACCCTCCTGTATAATAAATATAAATTTAATATGAATCTAAAAAAAACTATATTATATATATATTAATATATTATATTTTATTATGACTATATATTAATTGGTCATTAACAATTCCATGTTAATGTTATGTTTTGGGTGATATATGCGTTGTTTTTTTATATGTTTTGACATGTTATTATTGATCATATTATATAGATATTGATTTAAGTATCTTCTTAATTTCACAAATTATTTATATAAAATATATTTTAAAAAAATATTTATAATAATTTATAAAATATAAGTAATTTAGTATAATACATCATTCATGGAGATGGTAGGACATATGCTTGCATAAAAACTTCTTTTATTTTCTTATTATGTTTAAAGAAGGAATTTAATTGAAATATATGTATATATAATCATTAAATTATAATTATTTTTTCATATATATACATTTCATGTAATGTGTAAATGAATCATGTCGCTTTGAGGAGAAGGTAGTCCACATATCCACAAAACAAAGTTGTCATATTTACACAAAATGGAACGTATGAATTAATTTTTTTAAAATTATTTATAGAATAAAAATTAAATCATAATCATAATATATATAAAAAACAGTTTCTGTCAAAATTCCCAACTATGGGAGGGGGTGATGGAAAAAAAATTACATCGTTTCATGAGGTGGTAGTTCACCGTATACCAGAATGATCAGATCATAACCCCATAAATGAAGGTTTGTGTATGTTTATGTGTAAAATAATAAATAAAAACACATTTTAATAATAATGATAATGTGGTTATTACATTTAAATGGAATAACATGTATTGAGGAAGTGGGGAATGAAAATGAAGTAATGGTGCATGGGGAAGGATGTTACCTCTTCTTTAGGTTACCCCTCATTATTCACACCGAATGGATTAATTTGTAGGATTTCATAAAAAAAGATGTAATATAATATGATATAATGAATTTTTTGTTCTTATTTGAGCACATTTTTTGGTGAGAGAAAGGGATTGAGAGGTTAAAATATGTGGGAGGTGTGAGTGGATTTTTATAGTGGAGGAGTAGTGGCATTCTTTTAAATTTTTGAAAAGGGAATCCCACAAATGTTTTTTCTATGTCATGTGTCTCCAATAATGAAAAGAAAATATAAATGGGATTATAAGATCAATATATGGACATACAATTACATCAAGATAATATTCTAGGTTATTTTTTTGCCGAAGTGTATGGTTTAATCCATTGTTAAACTAATGTTTCTCCTTTTCTATATAACTCAATTTAAATACTTTTATAAATAATTTTTCTAAAAAATATGTAGTAAATATCTGAAATTATTTATTATGATTATTCCTAATATAGAATATAATTTTCCAAATTCCAAATGAATATTTAGAAAAAATAATTCATATTTAATCCTATACAAGGGGTGATAATGCAAGGTTTTAGATTAAAAATATACTAGTCATGTTAGTTATTAATTATATATTCAAAGTTAAATTTATTAAAATGACATAAATTGGAATATTAATATATCATTTAACTAAATAATCATTAAAATAAATTAAAAATATTATTTAACTATGTAAATAAATTATATGAAAATAAATATTGAATTAAAATTCAGCATATTTTCACTATTTATCAAAAATGTTACTTTTCAAAAAAAATATCAAACATTAAACCAATGTGAGACTTTTATGGTCAGTGAAAACCACAAAATGCTCTCCCAAAAAAATAATGTCTCCAATAGTGTAAATCATGAAAAATAGCTTCCCACTCCAGATCATGTGTTGGGTAATTCCTCTCATGTGGCCTCAACTACCGAGACCCGTACGCAAGAAATCCATATATCTACAGTAGCACAGCTCCAAACCCGATATCTAAAGCATCACAATAAACAATATAGCTCTTTCTTATCTTTGGAAAGACTAGTATTGGTGTTGATTCCATCCTCCCCTTCAGCTCTTTAATGGATAACTAACAAGAATCTTCCCATAAGAACATCACACCCTTCTTACTCAGACCTATCAGTGGTGCTGCAAAGCGCGAAAAGTCATGAATCAAGAATCTGTAGTATCCATACGACCCTAGAAAACTCCGCACCTCAATGAAATTCTCCGGCTACTCCCATGAAACTACTGATCTCACATTCTCTAGGTCTAATGATAATCTTTTCTCTGAGATAACGCGACCTAAGAAGTGAATTTGGTCCATCCAAAAGTGGCATTTCGAGAGCTTAGCATATAACTGATGTTCCCTCAGTGTAATCAAAATGATATCAAGATGGGTAGCATGGTCATGTCGAATGTGAGATTACACCAAGATATCTTCCATGAAGGCCACCACAAAAGAGTTATGTATGGGTGGAACACTCGGTTCATCAGTGCCATCAAATATACAGGTGCGTTCGTGAAGCCAAATGACATAACCATATACTCGTATAGACCATACCTGCTCTGGAAAGTTGTAAGAGGTATACCAGATGGTCTAACATGAAACTGATGTTAACCAAACCTCAAATCAATCTTCGAGAACACCCAATCTCCTCGAAGCGGATCAAAGAGGTCATTAATTCTAGGCAATGGATATCAGTTCTTGATCGTCAACTGGTTCAGCTTCTGATAATCCACACATAGTCTAAGGGTATTTTATTCCTTCTTCGCAAAGAGGATAGTAAAACCCCAAGGAGAAGTATTCGGTTGGACGAAACCCATTTCCTGCCACTCCTCCAACTGCTTCTTGAGCTCCTGCAACTCAGGTGTAACAATCGTATGAGGAGGAATGGACACCAGTGCCACTCCTTTCACGAGCTCAATAGAAAAGACTACCACATGCTCATGAGTCAAACATGAAAATTCCTCTGGAAAGACATCCCTAAAATGATCCACCACTAGAAGAAAGTCTAACTACAATGTCCCCTGGTAATCCAAATACAGACTGGAAATCTTAGCTATAAATACACCTAGCCCATGATACTCAGGTCCTGCTCTACTCGCCTGGACATCACACTCGCCCTTATAATGAAAATATCTACCGTATGGTGATATGAAACTCACTCTACGGCGATAACGGTTGATGACATCCTGTAAGGGAACTAGCCAGTCCATTCCAAGAATGACTTCATAGCCTATCTTATCTATGACATAGTGAACCCATAGAAACTGATACACATCCACCTATAGAGGGCACTCCATACAATGACGTACACTTTAGATCACATTATCAAGGAATGAACACTAGGAGTTTAATAAGGGAATAGGGGAATTAAAGCATTCAAAATTTACAAAACATGACTACACGGCGTGTATAAATACTACACAGTTTGTTCCATTAAGTCATTTACATGGGTGTGTACTTTTTCCAAATCTTGTCGTGTAACACCCCAAACACACGGCGTGTTATCTTAACACATGCTGTGTACCTGAATCATCTTCCCCTTACTGAGTCCTTCTACATGGTTAATCCACATGGCTCTCCTAAGATAACACTGCACAACGTGTTCAAGGTAGACATGGCGTGTACACAACAAGCTTCACCTGGACCTTGTTGTTAGTGACATAGCCTGTGTACATAGGTCACACTACACTGCATGATCCAAAAGGAAACTGAGTGTACTAAGTAGTCCCAACAGACCATGTGGTTAGCAACACAGATGGCTACACGGCTGAAACTACATGGCGTGTTCTAGGAGGACACGTCGTGTATGAGAAAGGATGGCACCGACCTGTGTTATTCATGACATGACCGAGTACCTGGGTCAGACTACAAAGCATGTTCAAATTAGAAATGGTGTGTATAAGAAGAGACTCCACCAACCATGTTCTTAACTATATGGACGGACACCTAGGATTACACTATATGGCATGCACAATCGGTACACGGCGTGTTCCCACAAGGTTTTCCCTATCCCGTGTCTCTGCCCAAATGGCATGTGACACCGTTAAAGATACAACGGAATGTATAAAAGGTACAAGGCGCGTACTTATGAAAAATAGGTTCATCCCGAACAGAATAACACATGGTGTTTAGTTAAAACTACACGATGTGTATTTTGTGTTTTTCCAAACAGTAAGCCTCACAAACTACTCTGGATCCCCAAAAGCACTGAAACGAACACATAAAGTGCCAAATTCTGATCTGTGGGGGCCCATACTGCCCAAGAATCAATGTTTGGAATATTTAACAAGTTACAAACACAGTAAACAAGCTAATGATCCACAAAATTCGGATCCATAAGGTCCCATAACACCTCAAAACCAAAATCTGTCATCCATTGTGGTAAATCCTTACACAATCAATGCTCTAACAAGAAGAAGATATTTTTATCAAGGAATCTATGACAACAACATGCATATTCTACACAACATCTATCACAACAACATGAAATTTCTAATGCGTCCTAGATGGCATGGTAGGAATGCATGGCATGTGATTTCTAATAAGTGCCTATATGATGCATGCGATGTCATACCCTCATCTCATCAGGTTGCCACAGAAATTGAACCGCAATAACAACAACATTAACATCATAAGTATGTGAATCACCCAACGGTGAAATGAAATCAACTGTAAATTTTCAAACTAGTAAAATTGCAATAAATGAGTTAGTATGGATTTTCCCGGTATACGGGTTTGCTACTCCCAGGCACATCTTATTACCAATTACTGATTCTATCATATACCTGGCTATAGGCTCTAAATATTATGTCAAAGGAAATAATACCTCTAATACCACTTTCTAACATCTTGGTTCTGAAAGCCACCCAGAGACACCCCATACCCGGTTGGTCACATGGCCTCAAGCGCATTTTCCCGAATGCTAGAGGCTGCCGACAAGCAACAAGGGACTTGGGTGAGATAGTGGGGAATCTGTGCCCTCATTGGTAGAGTACACAACGAAAGATAAAAACAATAAACAATAGAAGAAGTAGTAATAAATCCATACACAAATGAATAGAGGAAGCCAAAATATTATAAAAAATAGGAGAACACACAAACACACACACACACACATATATATATATATATAATGCATGATACTAATGTCAAGAAAAGAATCCAAACAATTCAAAATACTAGAAATACAAAAAGTACTAAAAATAGGTACATTAGAAAGTTAAACAGCTCCTCAGCATCGCAATCCTAAGCATGATCCAATGCTCTCCGGCTCCACAACAAGTTAAGTACATGAAGTCTAAGGGAACATTCCCTTGACTACACCTCCAGCAATATAGTCTGTTTGGGCCCAAAAGGATGAATAAAACAGGGTGTGAGACCAAATCCTAGTAGGCAACCACCTGAATATTTGTTCCTAATGTTCAGTGAATATATGGAAGGAAAAATTAAGGAAATTGTAAACAGGTACATGCTGAACAATAAACAAACCACATTTCCACAGTCAAGGAACAACTAACAAGCAGCAAAGAACAATAGGTAACCATCTATAAGTACTCATATCCATCCCCTCTGGTCCTACCTAACAATTACCAACAACCCTTTGGGAAGTGCACTCAGCCTGACCCCTCTAGTTTGGTCATATAGAATTATAAAAAATATCTAGGGAAGAACACGCAGTAAACTCCCCTTATAGTGTAGGGTAGTTAGGAACTCTCTGAGGAATATCGCATAGTTAATTCCCCTTATAGACCCTAGATTAAGTAATCTCTAAGGGATCACACTCAGTCAATTATCATTATATCCCAAGTCATTCATAGACTCTCTGAGGAATCTCACACAGTTAATCCCTCCTATATCTTATAGTATTCAGGTGATTCAAACAATCAAAACATAGACTCTCTAAGGAAGCTCACACGGTCTATCCCCAAATAGTCTAAAGATGTCAAGGAATATCATAATATACTCTCATGATAAATCCACTTTTATCCCAAAGTAATCATATGCTCTATGAGGATACTATCTCAGTCAACCACTGTATAGCCTAAATCTCAACGACTCTCTAAGGAAGCTCACTCGGTCTATCCCCTTATAGTGTACTACACCCAGTTTCACGGCCCTGTGTAGGATAATGGCGTAGCAATACAATATGGCCAAGGTAGACATACATAACTACTTAGATAAAAAGTTCTATATCAAATCAATCATGTCATAAAATATTTCTCCATCCTACTAAAAGAGGTATGGAAACAGACAATGAAACCAAGGAAAACAGGACCAAATGGTCATAAACAGAATGAGCATGGGAAGAACCTCCAAAGAATTACTGTTCAACTAAATTCATATTCAAACATCCTCTACATAGGAATACTATCATGGAGACAATATAACTAGGGTAAACCGGTAAACCCACAATACCCTATTCAAGGGTATTGGTGGAATTTGAACATAATATAGAAGGAATTTCAACGGAAAGGCACAAACCACCTACCTTGATGTTAAGAGATCAAAATAATTGAACCAAGAGGCTTGATACTCCATAGAATGTCGTAGATATAAAAAATCATAAAATGCTCAACCCATGATAACTTGAGAAAGAATATAAATCATGGAATGACACTCAAGATGAAGAAAGAGCTTACCGCTGCGGTACTAACGCAATCGACATCGGTCGATTCACAGAATAGATATAGAATCGAAGCTCAGAGAAGATTCGGTGTCGTTCGGTTTCTCATGGCTGATCGAGACCTTGAAGAAGAATCTTCTAGGGGTTAGACGCGACCATGGTGTGTTTAATGAAAAAAATTACCCGATGTGTTCTTTTAGAGTACCTGGTATGTAATCTTAGAGTACACACCATGTACTTTTATAGTACACAACATGTACTTTTAGAGTACATGGTGTGTACTTGATTTTTCCATACAACGCATTAGGAGGCATCCATGTCACCCCTACATGTCTGTGTGTGTGTTCACGACACAACCATCACAAATCCTCCAACGGCATCGTAGTACACGGTGTGCACTTAAAAATTTTCAAGATTTTCCTATTTTTTTCCAAATACGATCAGAAAAGGAAAGACACACCTGAAAAGAAGATTCCAGTTCTTATAATTAATTAGAAAGATAAAAATACTTCCTATATAATGGTATTTTATTTATAATTTTTAGACATTAAATAATTAAATTTATTAATGACACAATGATGACACAGTAATTTCCGTACTAATGAAATATTAAAATAATTGAGATTATAAATATCCTAATAAATGTAATTTGTGACTTTTTAAAATTTCCACTAATTATCTACATTAATATGACATGTTAGGGTTGGTTAGATGAAATATTTTCTAAGTAAATATGTTGTTATGAATTTAGAAAAAACAAAATACCAAATAGTTTCAATCGTGACATAAAAGAGTTTTGAAAACAAATATTATATTATTAATTAATATTATTTTACGAAAAATATAATATCACCCAAAAGACATAAATAATATAATATTTTTCATTAATGAACAACTTGTGGTTCTCTTGTATGTTTATATTGTGTTTATTAATGATAAAATAAAAAAATACAAACACACATGGTAAATGTCAAACTATTTAACTAAGAGTTAAATCCAAAAGGGAAAGTTAATATACTGACCCAAATGAGTATAAAACCTATTGGTTGAGTGTTTTTCGACCCATCCCCAACTTATCCTTTAAATAATTAATTTTTAATCCATAAAAACCGAAAATGATATTATTATAAAATAATATTTCTAGCTTTTCCAATGGTTTCCCTCACCACTCTTAAAAAATAGAAATCCACCATCCCTAAAATCCACATCTTCATGGACTTTTGGATTGGAGAACCCCCCACCCCCCCCCCAAATAACCTATCAACTATACTCCCTTAATCATAAAGGCCTTACTTTAGTCAGTAAGCTTACCTATGGAGACATTTTGAGAAAATAAAAAGGAAGAACCCGGAGAAGAGGTAAATATTTCATCACCTCTTTCAAGTTCTTTTCTTCTTCTACTTATTCTTTCCTTGTTGTTTTATTTATAAAATAATAACTGTATTATCATATATATACTGTGATGTTATTATCAATATGTTACAACCATATTCATTATTATATCAATCCTTTGAATGACATGTCACCGTACGTGCATACGTACGACTTACCGTCTCCACGTCATGGTGTAATTGTTAATCAATGCATTATTATTTGGATGGGTATAATACTGATGTGAAACTGATATAAATAATAAATATAACATGATAATGATTCTGTGTATATGATATACTATCCAATTAAATATTTTTTTAATATCAAAATAATGATATTGTCGCTCATTGTAAAGACCCGTAAAATTCAAGGGAAATTTTTTCTTAGTTTTCTCTGGAATTTTACAAGAGAGCGGTTTCGGACAGCACCTGATTCTGAGGCCCGGTGTTCCCAAAATCATTTTCCGAAGTTTTTCATGGGTATGTTCAGTGAATGAACGATCGGGTTTTTCTATCTTTTGAACCGGTGCTCGGAATCGAATTCTGAGGGCACCGATGGAACCGCAGCGCTGATAATTGCTTAGGAACTCCTGTTACGGAGTTTCGTTTACACGAGTGTTGATAATAAAAATTGTAGATGTTTATTTTATAATTACACTAGAATTTTTATTATTTTACTCTAAGTGTTAGCTCTTGATGGAAGTTGGGTAACCACCCAACCTCCCTTGGGAGGTTATGAGGGTGGTGGGGCCCACACGAACCCCACCTCTTCATATCCTCTAAAACCCCCCTCAACTCCAACTTAAATTATGTTAACATAAGTTATAACCTATGACTTAAATGTAATGAGTTTAATGAGGTGAGTTGTGTATGGTTATTGAATTTCAAATTCTTGAAATTCAAAAGTGATGTTGTGTTAATAAAATAAGAAAGAGTCTTATTTTATTTTTCGTTAGTATCATTTGCCACCAAGAGAGGATTGGGAAGAATTCTTAATCTTCTTCAACCTTGACAAAGAACGCGAAGAACACTTAGGCTCCGACGTAGAACGCCATCACCATAAGAAGAGAAAGATGTGTCGTCTCTTCTTTTCTTCGCAGCCGGTGTGTTTCCGAAAATCGACTATGCCGCTTCTTTCGATCTTCTTCCCGTGTCAACGAAAGGAGATGCCGCTTCTTCCTCGGGCTTTCTCTGTCAGCTTACGAAGCTTCTCCAGCGACGCTACCTCTTCGGACGCACCTCGACGTCAACAGAACTGACGTTCGATTTCCGTGACGCCCAACCTCCGTGACACTTGTCTTCCGCGGCTTGTTGACGTGCTCCGCTCTTGAAACCGAGGTAGGGGATTGTTTGTTTATCTGTTAAATTATTTCCGTTCTTGATTCCGGTATGTCGAACTTCGTGGTTAATCGACTAATTGTTATCGTTTAACGAGAGGGGGCCGGACCGCACAAACACGTCCTAACCCCCTCCTTTGTTCATGATTGTTTCTTTGTGAATAGAACGGGATGGAGTGGTGCCGTCGCACCACGTGGGAATCACACGGCAAGTATTTCGCGATGATGTCGCGCCACGCTGTGGAAAGAAATTTAAGAACGCGACATCATCACGTCGCGTTGAAGAAAATCGAAGGCGCCGCGGCCAGAGCGGGGCCGCGGCGGAGGGGCGCGGTGCCGTTGCACCGCGCCGGACGACAAGGGCCGCGGCCGGTTCCCGGCCGCGGCAGAGCATGGTGACCGGCGGCCAGTCGGGCCGCCGGTGTCGGAGCCAGAAAGGGACCGGCCACTGCCGGCCCCGTTGAGGAGGAGCCGGCCGGCCAGTTCGGGCCGGCCGGAAATGGTGAAAGCTGGGGGAATTAAATTCCCCCGGCCAGCTTGAACGGCCCCCCCGTTATTGAGGGGGGGGGGGGGTGGGTTACAGAAGTGGGGCAGGCGCCCCCCATTATTCCAACATCTCGGCCGAAGGACGAGCTGGCAGCGCGCTGGGCGTGCTGCGCTGAGCTGGACCGGCGCCTGGCCAGTCTGCCAGGCCAGGCCGAGCCCAGCCGGGCCGCGCCGCGCCGGGCCGGGCGGGGCCACATTGGGCCGGGCCGCGCCGGGCCGGGCCGGGCTGCGTCGGTCCGGACCGACCCTATCCGGGGCGGGTCGACCCAATTCGGGGCAACCGGGGGGTCTCGGGCCGGGTCGGCCCGGGCCCGAAACCCCCGTTACCGAACTGTTTGTGTTCAAATGCCCATAACTCGGGCCATGGACCTCCAAACGATGCGTCGTCAGTGTGGATGTGATCCTTGGATCGAGACGGTCGTTTCAGTATATCGCACTCAAGGTTTCGGAATACTTTGAGTTCGTCCGGCTTGGTTTGTACACGAAACCAACCGGGCCCTTGGAGCGGAAACGCTCATATCTTGAGCTACGGACGTCCGATTGACGTGCCGTCAGCTTTGTTGAGTTCCTCTTAGTGAGACGGATCTTTTGGCATACTCCGCCCGGGGTTTGGACGCAGGTGGAGTATGGTCGGGTTGGTTTTTCCTTAAAAACCAACCGGGCCCCTGGTACGAAAAAGCCAATAACTCTCAGACTGGGCGTCCGATTGACGCACCTTCTGTTGCGTTGAGTTCCTGTTGACGATATGGAACTTTTGGATACATCAACTCTGAATTTTGTGACAGTTGATGTATCAGCCTCTCGGCTCGTGGAGCGGACCCTCCCGAACGAGTTTGCTGTGTGCGGGAACCCTAGAGCTGGCTGCGAATACTACTGTGACTGCGACGACGACTGTGCAGAGATCCTCAGTGGATTCGACGACGACGACTTCAACACTCAGCGATCCTGTGTGGATCAGTGCTACTGATCATGTGTGGGTCCGATCCTGTGTGGGACAGCGCTCAACAGTCTTATGTGAACCAGTGCCTACAGATCTTGTGTGGGTCCGATCCTATGTGGGTCTTTGCGGGGGTTAGTACCTATCGATCCTTTGTGGGTCCGATGACTTAGATGGATCAGTGATCATCTCTATCATCTTCGAAGATGTATACCTGTGTGAGCTGAATCCTTTTTGTTCTGGTGGTGGACCACTGGGCGGGACGTGCTCGGAGCGGACGGTGGGACCCGAGGTGTAGTGGAGCTATCTGTACCCACCCTTCAGGTGGGATTTCCAGTGGACAGCTCGGCGTAGCAGCTTTTACTTTTCAGTTGTTGTTTCCATTTCGAGTTGTACTTTACTTTCAGTTTGGGTTTGTATACTGGCCCACTTACTTTTCTGCACTTATAGTTGTACTCTGTTTTCACTTAGTGTTTACTTTTCCGCTTGCTTACTCTGTGGTGCTTGTTTACTTACAAAGGCAATGCCTTCCCTTTTTACCGGGATTTACGCCTTGGATCTAGTCGCTAGCTCCTGGCCTATGGAAGGCGGGCTTGTGGTAGTCATGGCATGGGCCCCGAGGACAGGTCGTGACAAATTGGTATCATAGGGGTTCGGTTCTACCGCGAACTCTGATCTTTTCTATGTGAAGCAATAATGTTTAGCGTATTGAGTGTGGTTATCAGTCCAGGGAGTCCAGTGTTGGTGCGGCGGCCAACGTATCCGTACACCAGGACCCCGATTTCTGATTTCCGACTTAATGCACTAAAACATTGATTGCGTGTGTGTTTCAAGTTTTCTTTGTGATTACTTTGTATCAGCTCCCCAGGTATACTGTTCTGACCGTGGCACACCTGTTTCCTTTTTAGGATGGCCCCACGACGGCAGCCAGCTAGGGTTCCGAGAGTCGAGCGTGACGACAGCCCACCGAGCGACCAGGCCTCGGTGCAGGGCCCTTTGTCAGCAGTGGCACCGGCGGTAGCTCTACCCGCCGAGCCACCGATGCTTCTAGCACCAGTCGCTGACGATGCACGTCACATTAGTGCACTGCATGAGTTCCAGTGCCAGCGACCGCCCAGGTTCCGTGGGGAGACGGAACCCTAGGAAGCTGAGGACTGGCTGGAGGCAGTGGTGAGAGTTTTCAGGTTAGTGAGGACATAAGCAGACCTCATGGTGATCCTCGCAGTGATCCTACTGCACGCAGCCGCAGTCAGATGGTGGAGCTTGATGCTCCAGGTGCACGATGAGGAATCTCTACTCTATACAGACTTTGAGAGCTTCTTCTGCTCAGAGTTTTTCCCAGCCACCCTCCACGTGGTGCGCATTCAGGAGCTTCTTCAGTTGCGGCAGGGCAGCATGACAGTCGCTCAGTACTCGGCGAGATTCACTAATCACTCACGCTACTCGACCGACATGGTACGAGACCCATTCTTCAGGGCCCGGACCTTTGATCAGGGATTGAGACACGAGATCAGGGTATCGCTGATCTCCCTCAGCATTCCGACTCAGACGGGAGTACTAGAGTGGGCCCTTTTGATCGAGATCTTTCTTGCTGATTCTACACCAGCACCGAGACCCACCGTAGGGAGGCACGTACCAGAGTCTTCTGCAGCAGGCAGTCGACGGATGACTCTTGGGTCCAGGAAGACCAGACCCCCATGCAGACGACCTCAGGACACTAGCTCAGTAGTACGAGGCACACAGCGCAGAGCCAGTCTTTCGAGAGGCAGGCAGTGCTACTCGTGCGGCGAGCAGGGCCACGTGGCTCGTGACTGCCCGACTCGCCGTGCCGAGGAGCAGCAGACGGTTGAGGGACCACCGAGGCAGAGGCAGAGGGTCGACCGTTGTGGTCTGCAGGGAGGAGGAGGACGAGGTAGAGGAGATGGCCGAGCAACAGGTGGTGGGAAACACTTTGAGACTCTACCACCACCACCACCAGGAGGTCCACCCCGACCACAGGGAGCTGGCGGGCAGAGACAGGCACAACTCCAGGAAGTAGAGGCCTACGACCACGGCGCGCCAGAGATGATTCGAGGTACTATCTGTGTCTATTCCACCCTTGCTGCAGTACTTATAGACACAGGAGCGAGTCACTCTTTCATAGCCGCTGCCCTTTTTCGGAGCTCGGAGATTCCGACAGAGCCGTTGGCTCGATCCTTACTGCTAGAGACTCCTACGGGAGCAGACTCGACGATTACACACTGGTGCCGGCAGTGTGAGCTTAATCTAGTAGGTGAGAGTTTTGGCTGGGTTCTTCTTGTAGCAATGTCGAGGCCTTACGACGTCATCTTGGGCATGGATTGGTTATCTATGGTCAATGCACAGATTGACTGTTTTAGGCGCAAGGTGCGATGTGGACGCACCGACGAGAGCAGGTTCACATTCACCAGCGATAAGGGAGCCTTTGCAGCACAGGATGGACTTCCACGGAGAAGAGGACAACCCATCACTCATCAGTTGGCTAGCCTCTTCCTAGGAGTAGTTGATGTGCGGAGTCCTGGTTTTCCTGCATTGGTGGATCAGTTTGCGGACGTTTTTCCCCACGACGTTCCAAGGCTACCTCCTCGTAGATAGGTAGACTTTTATATTGACCTGTAACTCGGGACAACCCCGATATCAACTCCAGCATATCGGATGGCCCCCGACGAGCTTCAAGAGCTACGGGTACAGTTGGTGGACTTGCAGGGCAAGGGGTTCATCCGACCCAGTGTTTCACCCTGGGCTTCTCCTATTTTGTTTGCCAAGAAGGCAGACAGGGGCTTTCGACTTTGTGTTGAGTATCGTCGCCTGAACCAGGTGACAGTGAAGAACAAGTATCCGCTACCGAGGATTGATGACCTCTTTGATCAGCTCAAGGGAGCACGGTGGTTGTCGAAGATAGATCTCAGGTCAGGCTATCCTCAGCTCAGAGTTAGAGACGAGGACGTGCAGAAGACGACCTTCAGATTTCGGTATGGCCCATATGAGTTCTTGGTTATGCCTTTCAGTGTAACCAATGCTCCAGCAGTGTTAATGGCCCTCATGAACAGGATCTTTCAGCCATACCTCGATCGATTTGTCATGGTCTTCATCGACGACATTTTGATCTACTCGACGACTGAGGAAGAGCACGCCTACCACTTACGGGTTGTGATAGACACACTCCGAGAGCACCATCATTATGGTAATCTATCGAAGTGCCATTTATGGATATGTGAGGTCCACTTCTTGGGACACGTCATCTCTGAGGCGGGAGTTGCAGTGGATCCTGCGAAGATTGAGGCAGTGTTAGCTTGGGAGCCACCCAGGAGCGTGACAGAGGTGTGGAGTTTCATGGGTCTAGCCGGATACTACCGGAGATTCGTGCCAGACTTCTCCAGAGTTGCAGCACCACTCTCAGCTTTGAAGAAGAAGGGGAAACCCTTCGTGTGGTCAGACAGATGTTAGCAGAGCTTCCAGGAGCTGAGACAAAGATTGACCAGCGCCCCGATCTTGAGGTTGCCTGAGGAGGGAGTAGGGTACGTAGTCTACTGCGATGGATCAGGGACCAGACTTGGATGTGTCCTGATGCAGGAGCGGCTAGTGATCGCCTATAGATCACGTCAGTTGAGGCCGCATGAGCAGAACTACGCTACCCATGACCTGTAGTTAGCAGCAGTGGTCTTCGCTCTGAAGACATGGCGACACTATCTGATGGGCGAGCGCTTTAAAGTCTTTTCTGATCATCAGAGTCCCATGTACATATTCTCGCAGAAGGACCTGAACCTGAGACATCGGCGATGGCTCGAGTTCCTCCATGAATATGACTTTGATATAGTCTATAATCCTAGAAAGGGGAACGTAATAGCCGATGCCCTCAGCAGGAGGACATGCATTCATCTACTTGAGGAGGCGACAGAGCAACTAGCCGCTTTGCAGATATAATTTGTGGATAGATATGGAGCAGCCTTCCTTCAGTCTCTCACAGTCACTCCTCCACTACTACAGCAGGTCAGAGAGGCACGGTGTGGGGACGCTGACTGTGAGACACGGCGTGCAAAGATATCCTCAGGACAGGAACCTGATGGTTTCTCCTTTGGAGCAGAGCACGACATCCTTTACAAAGGACGTACCATGGTACCAATCGCTTAACGGGAGGAGGTGCTGAGAGAGTTTCACACTTCTCCTTTGGCGGTACATCTTGGAGTGGAGAAGATGTACCAGGATCTCAGACGACATCACTGGTGTCCAGGAATGAAGAAGGCTGTGGCAGAGTTCGTTTCTCGATGCCTCACCTGCCAGCAGGTGAAGGTTGAGCCTCTGGTACTAGCAGGCTTGGTACAGCCCTTGGAGGTTCCGGAGTGGAATTGGGACGGCATATCTATGGACATCGTGATTGGAGTTCCACGCACTTCCAGAGGTCACGACTGCATCTGGGTGATTGTCGACCGACTCACCATGTCGGCTCACTTCTTACCCACCAGAGAGCAGTGCTCAGTGGAGAGCTTGGGACGCCTTTACATTCAGGAGATTGTGCGGATTCACGGTGTGCCATCATCTATCGTCTCCGATCGAGATGCTCGCTTTACTTCCCGGCATTGGAAGGGATTACACGAGGAGTTCGGGACACAGCTACGTCTGAGCAAAACCTTTCACCCTCAGATGGATGGTTAGACGAAGAGGACCATTCAGACTCTCAAGGACATGCTCCAGGCATGTGTCCTCAACTTTGGTCATAGCTGGGAGGACCACCTACCCCTGGTGGAGTTTGCGTACAACAACAACTACCACTCCACCATCGGGATGGAACCATACGAGGCGTTGTACGACCGACCTTGTAGATCTCCTTTGTGCAAGACATACCCTGGAGAGTCAGCACTTGTGGGACCAGAGATGGTTCAGGCCACGACAGAGAAGGTCCAGGTCATCCAGGAGCGGATGAGGACAGCTCAGAGCCGGCAGAAGTCATATGCTGACAGGAGGCGGAGGCCACTAGAGTTCGAGGATGGCGACCACATCTTCTTGAGTGTCTCACCTCGACATGGTTTACAGAGATTTGGCTGAGGCATCAAGTTATCTCCACGCTTCATCGGACCATTCCAGGTCCTCAGCAGGATTGGTGAGGTGGCTTATCGTCTGGCTCTACCACCTCAGTTGCACTGGGTGCATGACATCTTCCATGTATCTCAGCTGAGGAGATACGTGCACGAACCGACACACATCATTGACCATGGGGAGCTTGATGTTGACGATGGGACGACTTTTACGGAGGTCCCGGTGGAGATCGAGGATAGACAAGATCAGGTCCTACATGGAAGGTCGATTCCTCTAGTGTGCATTAGATGGCAGCACGGGAACCCCCAGGAGAGCATTTGGGAGCGGGAGGCTTAGATGCGTGCTCAGTATCCTCATTTGTTTCCCTATTTTTTATGTGTCTTTACGTGGACGTAAATCCCTAGGGTGGGAGTAATGTAAAGACCCGTAAAAATCAAGGGAAATTTTTTCTAAGTTTTCTTTGGAATTTTACAAGAGCACGGTTTCTGACGGCACCTGATTACGAGGCCCGGTGTGCCTGGAATCATTTTCCGAAGTTTGGCTTGGGTACGTTTAGTGAACGAACGAGCGGGTTTTTTTAAACTTTTGAACCGGTGCCCAGAATCGAATTCCGAGGGCACCGATGGAACTGCAGCGCCGGTAATTGCTTAGGAACTCCTGTTCCGGAGTGGCGTTTACACGAGTGTTGATAAAACAAATTGTGGAAGTTTATTTTATAATTACATTACAATTTTTATTATTTTACTCTAAGTGTTAGCTCTTGATGGAAGTTGGGTAACCAACCACCCTCCCTTGGGAGGTTATGGGGGTGGTGGGGCCCAAACGAACCCCACCTCTTCATATCCTCTAAACCCCCCCTCAACACCCACTTAAATTATGTTAACATATATTATAACCTATGACTTAAATGTAATGAGTTTAATGACGCCAGTTGTGTGTGGTTATTGAATTTCGAATTCTTGAAATTCAAATGTGTTGTTGTGTTAATAAAATAAGAAAGAGTCTTATTTTTTTTGTTAGTATCTTTTGCCACCTTGAGAGGATTGGGAAGCATTCTTCATCTTCTTCAACCTTGACGAAGAACGCGAAGAACACTTAGGCTCCGATGAAGAACACCGTCACCATAAGAAGAGAAAGACGTGTCGTCTCTTCTTTTCTTCGCAGCCGGTGTGTTCCTGAAGATCGACTACGCCGCTTCTTTCGATCTTCTTCCCATGTCAACGAAAGGAGACACCGCTTCTTCCTCGGGATTTCTCCATTAGCTTACGAAGCTTCTCCAGCGACGCTACCTCTTCGGACGCACCTCGACATCAACAAGATCGATGTTTGATTTCCACGACGCCCGACCTCTGAGACGCTTGTCTTCCATGGATTGTTGACGTGCTCCGCTCTTGAAACCGAGGTAGGGGATTGTTTTTTAATCTATTAAATTATTTCTGTTCTTGATTCTGGCATGTCGAACTTTGTGGTCAATCGACTAACTCTTATCGTTTAACGAGAGGGGGCCAGACCGCACAAACATGGCCTAACCCCCTCCTTTATTCATGATTGTTTCTTTGTGAATGGAAAGGGATGGATTGGTGTCGTCACACCACTCGGGAATCACACGGCAAGTATTGCGCGGCGCTGTCGCACCACGCCGTGGAAAGAAATTCAAGAACGCGACGCCGTCGCGCCACGTTGATGGAAATCAAAGGCGCCGCGACCGGAGCGGGGTTGCGGCAGAGGGGCACGGTGTCGTCGCACCGCGCCGGATGACAAGGTCCGCGGCCAGTTCCGGGCCGTAGTGGAGCATGGTAACCGGCGGCAAGCTGGGCCGCCGGTGTTGGAGCCAGAAAGGGACCGACCACTGCTGGTCCCGTTGAGAAGGAGCCAGCCGGCCAGGTCGGCCCGGCCAGAAATGGGGAATGCCGGGGGAATTAAATTCCCTCGGCCAGCTTGAACGGCCACCCCATTATTGAGGGGGGGCCGCGGTTACACAAGGGGGGTAGGCACCCCCCCCCCCTTTTTTCCAACAGCTCGGCCGAAGGCCGAGCTGGCAGCGCGCTGCGCTGAGCCGGACCGGTGCCTGGGCGGTCTGCCAGGCCGGGCCGGGCGGACCCTGTCCGGGGCGGTTTGACCCGGTTCGGGCCAACCGTGGTGTCTCGGGCCGGGTCGGCCCGGGCCCGAAACCCCCTTTACCTAACTGTTTGGGTTCAAATGCTCATGACTCGGGCTACGGACCTCCAAAAGACTTTTTGTCAGCGGCGATGCGATCCTTGGATCGAGACGGTCGTTTCAGTATATCGTACTCAAGGTTTCGGAATACTTTGTGTTCAGCCGGGTTGGTTCCTACACGAAACCAACCGGGCCGTCGGAGTGGAAACGCTCATATCTTGAGCTACGGACGTCTGATTGACGTGCCGTCAGTTTTTTTGAGTTCCTCTTAGTGAGACGGATCTTTTGGCATACTCCGCCCGAGGTTTGGACGCAGGTGGAGTACGGTCGGGTTGGTTTTGCCTTAAAAACCAAGCGGGCCTCTCGAACGAAAAAGCCAATAACTCTCAGACCAGGCGTCCGATTGACGCGACGTCTGTTGCGTTGAGTTCCTGTTGACGATACATAACATTTGGATACATCAACTCTGGACTTTGTGATAGTTGATGTATCAGCCTCTCGGCTCATGGAGCGGACCCTCCCGAACGAGTTTGCTGTGTGCAGGAACCCTAGAGCTGGCTGCGACTACTACTGTGACTGCGACGACGACTGTGCAGAGATCCTTAGTGGATTTGACGACGATGACTTCAGCACTCAGCGATCATGTGTGGATCAGTGCTACCGGTCCTGTGTGGGTCTGATCCTGTGTGTGTCAGCGCTCATCGGTCCTGTGTGAACCAGTGCCTACAGATCCTGTGTGGGTCCGATCCTGTGTGGGTCTTTACGGGGGTTAGTACCTATCGATCCTTTCTGGGTCCGATGACTTAGATGGATCAGTGATCATCTCTATCATCTTCGAAGATGTATACCTGTGTGAGATGAATCTTTTTTGTTCTGGAGGTGGACCACTGGGCGGGACATGCTCGGAGCGGACGGCGGGACCCGAGGTGCGGTTGAGCTATCTGTACCCACCATTCAGGTGGGATTTCCAGTGGACAGCTCGGCGTAGCAGCTTTTACTTTTCAGTTGTTCTTTTCCCTTTCGAGTTGTACTTTACTTTCAGTTTGGGTTTGTATACTGGTCCACTTACTTTTCCGAACTTATAGTTGTACTCTGTTTTCACTTAGTTTTTACTTTTCTGCTTGCTTACTTTATGGTGCTTGTTTACTTTACAGAGGCAATGCCTTCCCTTTTTACTGGGATTTACGCCTTGGTGCTTGTCGCCAGCCCCTGGCCTATGGAAGGCAGGCATGGGGTAGTCACGACATGGGCCCCGAGGACGGGTCGTGACACTCATGCCTATGTACTAATTACCATCTCCACGAACGCGATGAGATTCATTCCCAATCGTATCCATTCAAGACTAATATTTTTTTGATGATTAAAAATAATATTTAAAGACTTTATATCATTTTGGATATGAATAAGAAACATCCCATCCAAAAAAATATGACTCACGCAACAAAGAATATAAAGGAAAACGAATCAATTAACACCCAGAACGATGATAATACTAAAAAATCATTATCATAGCATTATTAGAAGATCATGAATGATATAATAATTATGGATACGGTTCTAGTATTATTTAATAACAATTATTTCACTAATATACATTAGTTTAACCTACCCTCGACCATGGAAAAGTACAAGGTAAGCGTTAATTCTACAATCTCTACATTATCCGAGGTTGTTTTTACGTAAGTATCAACTAGGACATATTTATTATCCAAGTCCATGTTTCATTCAAATATATTCAAATTGAATGTATTATGGTATTTTTTACTAAAAAAGCATTTTAAATGATTTAAATATTTATTCTTCTAATTTATTCTCATTAATGTCCATGTTTTGAAAATGGGTTTTAAGGATTTATTTATATGGACATGAATATTTCTAAATTGTTAATTCCCTTCAAAAGATTCAAGGTGGTATGAGACACTTCAATTAAAAAATTTATTTAAATGTCTTATTTTATAAATTGTGTGACTTTTAAATTTTTTTATGAAAAACAGATATTTCTCTCAAAGAGTTTTACAAATAATTTTCATCTATATTAAAATACAGTGAGGGATTTAAAACTTATTTGAAGTTGATTTATTATAATACAAAACATCCACATTGTATTGATGGTTTTGTGATATGTTTGACTGTGGATGTGTTATTTTTATAGAATTCATGGTTTATGGATAATATATTGACATTTCGTATGCTATTTTTAATACGAATGTTTATGTTATTTTTAAACCTCTTCATATGAGGAATGCATTGGACATAGTAAGTGACCGGTGGAGCCTGCTATAACTCCTCGATGCATCGGTAGGTCTCATGAGAAAAAGTAGTGTTTTCGCACAAGGCCATAAAAAATCTTATTTGTAGTCTTAGAGTAAGGCCTTGACTATATGGTTATGAAAGTATGACATTATCTATTTCTTCATTATGAAAGTGGATATTAATATTGTATGTGATTATTTGACTAGTAGAATATCCATGTGAATAAGTAAATGACATTATTTTATTTTATCTTTGACATATTATGATTATGTTCATGTTTAAAAGGCTTTGGTTTTATTCTTATACGTTTCCTTAAATGTTTATGGTTACTTATGAATGTTTTCGCTACATTGTTATCCTTACTGTGCATCTGAGAACACCCCATTCTATGTTCCATTATTCCCAGGATGCGAAGAAAGTATATTATGACGGACCTGTCAGGATAGTCTATGGAATCTCAGTGTTGTCTATGGAAATAATGTTGTTGTAATTTTCCATTTTATGATGTAATATAATCCTTATGAATGTGGAAAATACTTCAACGACTACTAAACTAATCGGTCTTTCTAGATTTGATCTTTTCTGATCATTCCAATGATACGTATTAATGCACTGACTATGGGCTTATAGGGTCGTGGAACTACAGTTGGTATTAGAGGAAGTTTATACAAACCATGGAAACTAAACATAGATAATCTCTGATTAGATCACATTTCCCTAAGAAAGACATTGAGGATTACTATATAAGAACTTCCTAGAATTTTGGTATTGTAGAGATTTTTTGAGTTTTCCAAGCAATACATCTCTGTCTAGATACGAGTAGGTAGCGGCGACTCTGGAACAGATTTACCTATGGGTAAAAACCGAAAAAGATCTTTGACCTATAATCGAATGGAAACTGGTGAACGAAAATGGGCCTTGCTACAATCTTGGTTACGAAACTCTCGGGGGACATGTTTAGGATAATTCACATTTCCATTACAAGCAATTATGAAGATTTAGGAGTAAATAATTCCTTAAAGAATCATTTTTATGATTATGGATTATATCCATAAACTCTTCAATTTACATTTGGTATTTTACACGTTTGAATTATGAATTGCGATTCATAAACCGACATAATGTATTCCATTGTTTAGAAATGAAGCCTAGTAGAAGGAATGAAAATTCCAAAAAATACGCATGATCAACATATTTAAGAAGGATCATATCATTCATGGTATTATGCCAACATTTAAAAGGTAAATAGTCACCCACATATTATCATCATATGAATAAATAATATCATGTGTCAATAATATAAGTAAATAATTCTCTGAGTCTTATGGCATTGATGAGAAGCAAGAGAAGAAAAGGATGGTAGAGAAAAAGATGGATAATTTGAAGAGTGGAAATAAAGATTTTCCCATATGTGATAAATGTGGAAATAATCACCTAGGTAAATTCTTGAAGGGAATTGGAGTTTGTTATAATTGTGGAGAAAAAGGAAACCCAGAACGTGATTGTAAGGGTAAAAAACGTTTCAAATGTAAAATGATTCATCTATGAGTTGTTGGGACACTATACGAATCAATGTCCCAGACATCAGAGTATACCCCAAATGATGCTATTGGATAATAATAAAATTAGGATACTACCTCTGATAAAGAGGAATAACTAGTGTTCTTATGTTGTTATTATATAATTATTTCATTTTAGTGTTTTATCAATAATATACTGGTAATATGAATTACAGAGATAAATAATGATTTTACTCAAATACAATTTTATTGAGGATTTGAGATTATATGGTTCTAAGAAAAGTGGATTAATATTAACCTACACTTATTGGAAAATAATTTGTTTAAGGAAAGGTAATACATAATATGGTCCTGATAATGAGGTAGTGATTTTGGAATAATAGATGGTAGATTTGGATAAAATATATTGGATATTAATAAGTTCTTTGGATCTGATTAATAGTTTGTTTATTTCATATTTGTTGAAATATTAAAAACAATTGGATATAAAGAATATATCATGTATTATATAAAGGATAAGGGAGAAAGAATGTAATAAATAAGGTTTTATGGTAATTCATGGTGTTATCGTGTTTTAAAATAATACATGATGAAGGTGTTCAAATGTTATTACATGGGAAAAAGGTTCTTAATTATGTTTAATATTATTATAAATTTGGGACTCTGAGGCTGGATAAAAGTATTTTAGATATGTAAAAAGGTTTAAATGGATTTAGTTAGAAATTGGATATAATTGTTATGTTTATTTTTGGATTGTAATAAAAAGGACAAGACGCAGACTATGTGACAATCCGTCACATCGAACAAAGCTGCGGGAATCGAACCCACAACCATAGTGCGATTGGGATTTATTCCCTACCAATAGACAAGGTGATCTCCCTAGATTATATAATCACGTTTTTAAAGGGTTTTATAGTTGAGTTATAAATTAATTATTTTTGGAACACTATACGATTAGGATAAATATAATATATTTTTTGAAATCTTTTTGAGTGAAAGATGAGTTTGTGCTAGGAATTAGTTGAAGTATAAAACACTATTTTTCATGTATATATATATATATAATTTATTCCTTTTATTCTATGGGTAAATTAAATCATAATCTTTTGGGAAGGGATCTTTAAACCAAAAATGTGTTATACAAATACCTTATGTTTTGTTGAACCGAGGGTATTTTAAATTATCAAAGATTGATGAGTTTTAGGCCCTCAATTTTACACTTGTTTGTGATCAATGACCACAATCACTCCCTATAAATATCTTTGTTTTCCCTCCAATTATTGGTCTCTAATTTCCACCAATGTTCTCCTAATAGAGATCATAATTTGTTGGTGACCCTTTCATTTCCCTTTTCCTCTTATTAAGACTATATTTTATTAACCCAATTACCAATGTGGGTTTTCCCACAAAATTATTTTCTATTTTCAGAAATTTCTTTTCGATGAACAATTTAAAATTAATAGGACAAAATTTATTGAATGAGGGAAGAATGTAACATCCCAAGATTTCATAGTACGTTATTTTTTCAAAGTAATTCAATAACTTGGACTACACACAACACCGAGTTCAAGCGCACCACGACTTACCAACTAGCCATTGAAAAGAGGTTATGAATATTATTTACTAGATTATGAACCTTATATAATCCTTATAATTTTAGAATCCATATTATGTGTTTCTTAGACATAATGTATGAACAAAATTGTTTTTTTCAGATAAAAACGTATTATTAAAAAAATGCAGTTTTACCACTTTTTAATGGAGAACAATTTTTAAATCCAATATTTAAAACTTTTATATATTACATTTTAGAAAATAATGTTCTTCTTTTTATTTGGGACATAATAATTTAGTTTCAATAAATTTTTGTTGTCTTCCTGATATGTTTCATATTTGGGTGAATAGTGAAAAATACTATATTTTTAACGAAAACAACTTTTTTAATCAAAATAATTTCGATTGTTAAATTGTAAATTTTAAAGGTTTGGAAGTATAAATTGATTATATTTTTACCATGAAATTCATTTATGGTCATTTTAAGTAATTTCACCTTGAAATTGAACATAGAAAAGTATCAATCTTTTGTTAGTTGTTATTTCACAAAAACACGCTTTTTGGTTTTGACAATGGGAATTAATTTTAAATTAAAAAATGTGAATTCAATGTTTTGAATATGGTAAAATATACTTAATTTTTTAATTCAGAATATCATAATTATCTTAGGTTGAAATTTTGATTTTTTTCTAAAATCTTTAAATTTTTGATGAATAGTGTAAAACACTGAGTTATTGGTTAAAATAGACATTTTATTCAAAGAATTATACATTTTATTTAAATTTATTTTTGGTAAAAATAGATACATAATACCTATATGAGTTAAATATAACTCATTGCAGTCATTTTATAATAATTTTAGATTCATAAAAATTTTATGGAACTTTTTACCGTCTTTTACCCACCTCCTATGAGCATTTTCAATTTTACCTAAAACATAATTTTACCACTTCTTTGATTTGAATTTCAATATTCTAAGAGACATGGTTTATATCAGTAAATAAAATGTTGTTTAATCAGATGAAAATAATTTTTGGTGTATAGTAACCTTTTTACTTTTATTTACCATGATTAAAAGTAAATAGGGTAATGAAGGGTAAAAATGATATTCTTATTAAACTAAAACATGTTATATTTATTTTGGATAAGTATAATTTGACAAAAAATACCTTATTAATAAAATATTAACATCTTTGGTCCTCTAGGTTTAGATTTGTATATTTATTATTATTTTATTTAAAGAAGCGTTAAAAGAGTTAAAATCAATTTTTAATAACTAAAACAATTTTAATTTAAGGTTATACATAATATATATTCAATAATTAATATTCACTAGAATGATAAAATAATTTCCTAAATAATTTTATTTTATTTATAATTTTTAGACATTATATAATTAAATTTATTTATGACACAATGATGATACAATAATTACTGTATTAAAGAAATATTAAAATAATTGGCATTATAAATATCCAAATAAATGTAATTTGAGACTTTTTATAAATTAACCTAATTTTATAGGATAATATGACATGTTAGGGTTGGTTAGATGAATTTTTTTTGAAGTAATAATTCTGTTACAAATTTTGAAAAAACAAAATACCAAATAGTGTCAGAAGTGACAAAAAAGTGTTTTTAAAACAAATATTATATTATTAATTGATATTATATTCCTAAATATCATAAAGTTTGGCCAAAGGTCTTAAGTAATATTAAATATTTTATTAATGAACCACTTTTGGTTCTCATGGAATTTTAAAGGATTTTTAATAACCATATAATATAAAAATTCAAAGAGACATGGTAAATGTCAAACTATTTAGCTAAGAGTTAAATATAAACGATAAAGTTAATATAGTTACCCAAACCTGTCTAAAACCTATTGGTTGAGTGGTTTTCGACCCATAACCACCATAGCCTTAAAATTATTCTTTTTGGAGCCATTATAAACCGACACTGATATTATTATAAAATAATATTTCTAGATTTTCGTATGGTGCCCCTCACCCCTCTTATAAAAGGGAACATCCCCATCCCTCAAATTCACATCTTCAAAGCCTTTTGTCTAGTCCATCCCCTGCCCAAATACCCCTATAAACTATTCTCCCTTCATCTTAGAGTCCTTACTTTAGTCATAATGCCAACCTATAGAGCCACTTTGATCAAAAAAAAAAAGAACCTGAAGAAGAGGTAAATATTTCATCACATATTTCATGTTCTGTTCTTCTTCCACTTCTTCTTTCCTTGTTGTTTCTATTCTAAAATAATAAATCCGTTATATTTAATATAATGTGATGTTATTATAAAAATGTTACAACCATATTCAATATTCTATCCAGACATTGAATTACATGTCACTATACGTGCATACGTACGACTTACCATCTCCTCGTCGTGGTGTAATTTTTATTAAATACATTATTACTTGCTTGGGTATAATAATGATGTGAAATTTATGTAAATAATAAATATAAAATGGTAATTATCTTGTATATATTATATACCATTCAATTATATATTATTTTAATATCAAAAGAATGATATTGTCGGTCGTGCATACGTACAAATTACCTTATCCACAAACGTGATGAGATTCATTCCCCATCGTATCCATTCAAGAATAATTTTCATTTGATGATTAAAAATAATGTTTAAAGACTTTATATAATTCTGGATATGAATAAGAAACATACCTTACAAAACGAACATTTCCCACGTAACAAATAATATAAAGGAAAACGAATCAGTTATCACCCAGAATAATGATAATAAGAAAATATCTTTAACAAATAACTTTTTTAAGATCATGTATGATATCATAATTTGTATATGGTTATTGTATAATTTAATAACAATGATTTAACTATTATATAGAACTTTAACCTCCCTAGACTAAGGAAAATGTCCAAGTAAATGGTTAATTCTATAATCTCCTGATGATATGACGTTGTTCTTACATAAATATCTACTCGGACATATTTATTATCCATGTCCATGTTTCATAAAAATATTTTGAAAAGGAATATTTTATGGGATTTTTTTATTCAAACATCATATTAAAATTTTAAAATATTTATTCTTCTAAATCATTCTCATTAATTTCCATGTTTTAAAAATGGTTTTTATGGATTGATTTATATAGAAATGAATGTTTTTAAAATGTTAATTCCTTTCAAAAGATTAAAAGTGGCATGGGAAACTGTGATCCAAAAATGTCTCTAAATATCTTCCTTTATAAATTTTGTGACATTTAAATGTTTTTATGAAAAAGGGATATTTCTATCAAAGATTTTTACAAATAATTTTCATCTATATCAACATCATTTGATGGATTTTAAACTTATTTGATGTTGATTTATTATGATAAAAAACTTCCTTATTGTATTGATGTTTAGATGATAGGTTAGAATGTGGATGTGTTATTTTTATACCATTCTTGGTTTATGGATAAATTATTGAAATTTTTAATTCTAGTTTTAATATGATTGTTTATGTTATGTTTAATCCTTTTTATATGTGGAATGAATTGGGCATAGTAAGTGATGGGTGGAGCCTGCTATATCTCCTCGATGCATCGGTAGGTCTTATGAGACAAACTAGTGTCTTGTCACAAGGCCTTGACAAAATTCTATTTGTAGTTTCGACACAAGGTCTTGACTATGTGGTTATAAAAGTATGGTATTATGTATTCCATTATTATGAAAGTGGATATTGATATTTCCTTTTATTATTCGACTAGTATAATATCAATGTGAATAAGTAAATGGAATTATTTGATTTTATCTTTGCCATATTATGCTGATGTTCATGATTGAAAGAATTTGGTTTTAGTATTATGCATTTCCTTAAATGTTTATGATTATTTATGAATGATTCCTCTATATTGTTATACTTACTGAGTATATGAGATAACCCCTTTATGTGTTTTATTTTTCCTTGGATGCAAAGAAGTATATTATGAATGACCTGGAAGGATAGTCTATGGGATTTCAGTGTTGTATATGGAAACAATGTTGTTTTTGTTTTCCATTTTATGATGTAATATAAACCTTATGAATGTATCTATTACTTCCAAGGGTACTAAACTAATCGGTCTTTCGAGACTTCATCTTTTATGATAATGACAATGATATGTAATAATGCACCGACTCTGGGCTTCTGGGGTCAGGGTGTTACAGAACATTGGTTACATATGAGGTTAGACGAAGCCTGAGAAGGAGTATACATGGTTGGTTTTCTCTAACATCAAAAAGATGTTACACAGGTTCCTATCCCATTCCAAATAAATTTAGTACATATGTGGTTAGCCCAGTGATTAGGTATGTACCTAGGTGGTTATCATGAACCTAATATTGCTTGAATATATTTTTGTCTGTCCTTGGAAGGAGATTTTTTATTCTTATATGAATGAAAAAATATATCTTCTATACCAATGTTATGCTCTCATGAATATTGTTTAATTATTTCCTTATAAAGGATGCCTTATGAACTGCCAATATTTATTTCTAGGATGATAGATTATTACTTTTTATATATAGGGTTTGGATTTAAAATTTTATTCTAACGCTTTCATACTCCTATGTTCATTTTATTATTACATATCTTTTTCCCTTACTATGTATCTATTCCCACCCTTTCTTATATTTTCATTCACTAGTTTATAACGAATGTTTTTATATCTGGTATGTCTATGATGAGTTCAAAATGGGACGTTTTTTGTTGGAAACAATGTAAATATTTCACCAAATTAATATATTGTATACCTAGTCCAAAAATAAACTAAGTTATTACGGTTCATAGGAGTTAATTTGAGAAATATATTGAACATTAAAGTCAAATAATATAATATCTATCTATTAAAATACATGTTCACTGTATTTGGTATTATCTTAATAGTTTATTTAACCTTTGGAAAATAGAATGACAAAACATTAGTGGGATCCTAGAAGATATGGATATGTATATGGATTCCTCTAAGGATTATTATAACAATGAGGTAAAGTATAGGAAAATTACTTGTATGATTTTTAGGTTATATATAATGTGAATTCTAAGAAATTACATAATTTTTTAGATATTAAAAGTGGACGTGGATATAGAAAAAAGTACCATCTGGTAAAAACACCAAATGGGTGTGTTGATATGGATTTTATCATCACAGGGTACATAAAAATCTGTCTTTCTAGAGAATATGGTTGACACTCCTAAGGTATATTATATATAAACATACAAGATCATTGAAAACCATGATGAATTTTAAATATTTGAAAATCAATGACATTGTATAGACAGATGATTTCATAGATTAAAAATGAATCATTGTTTATACATCAAAAATGTGACTTCTCAAGATTATACTATTCCCGAATATGATTAGTGTTTTTAATAAATTGAATTTGGATTTAGTCGATGGATGAAACCTAAAGGAACTATTTAAATTTTTAGTATGATGGAAAATGAGGTTAATATCCTCCTAATAATCCAAATGTTACGGGAGATACAATATAATATCTTATTTATTTTCTCAAAATTTTTTATCAAGCTAAGAATCATGATTGTATTCATAATGATAAAAAGAGTGTACAAAATTCTATTGATTAATTCATGAGGAGACTCCCACCTTCATTTAGTATGTCTCATAACACACTAGTAACTAAGGAATGGATAAGTACCCCTGAAAAGATACTCTTTGTTCTCTAGGGTTCATATCTTGAGAAATTCATTATGGTTATCTTCTATTTAGATGGTGATGATGATAAATAGTATCCTCTTATCAGGAATATTAGAAACATGTTAAAATTTAAACCATATATTCAGAAAAGATCCAGAACATACTTTCCATTAAGCACATTCCTTCAACTCTTATTATGAATATGGAGAATGAATCCCCGGAGATAATGTAAAATAACTATTGGTGCCAATGAGGAACATTTAACAAGACACATGATGTATGTTTCTTGTTTTATCATCTTACATGATTGAATGGATGATCATTTTCATAGTGACTTAAACCCGTGCCTATAATGGGAGTAATTGGTATGTGTATTTAGTAGTAATGAATAAATTTTTCAATGCTCTATAAAGGTGTTAATATTGTTTAGAGTTGCATATTAGTCACTTGGATTTTATAAGAAGAAAAAAATGAAATTAAATGGAAAGTTGTGATCATCGTAGATAATAAAAGGGTCTATCTTTTACTCTCACTATTTTTTGAAGAATAATGGGGGGAAAGTTTCTTAATTGAACTGATATGTCTTTTAATTTTGGGAACAATCTTCATAATGACGATGAATGAAGAATTTATAGGAGTAATGTAGAAACTAATGCACAAAATAAGAAGGTGCCATAGAATTCACATCCCAATCATTAGAGTTTAAATTTCAATGAGTTCGGGAATTATGCTCACATGGTCTAAAATCTAAGGGTTATTAAATATGTTCTACACCAAAACTGTTGAATATAATGAAATAGGGAAACCATGGATAATTTGGACCGTTAATGAAGATCATGATATTTTGGTACAGTAATCTTCCCCTCCTTAATTGGGAATTCTGAGTTTGGGTTTTTATGAATGATCCCTAATAAAATATTATTCATCATCATTTTGTGAAAATTTATTTTAATTATCCACATCAACCATAATTACAGAATAAAAAAAGTAGGTTTGATATGATATGATTACAATGTTTAACACAATATTTCTAATGAATTGTTTTTCTATAAGATAAGATCTTATTTATCGAATAAAGGGTGAATTATTTTTGGATGAATTATTTATCAATGGAATATTAAATTATGAGTAACATACACCATAATGGCTTTATCAGTTTATGATTAATACTAATTTTAAAGACATTGAAACCCTTATTGAGGTTTAAGATGGTGTGATTTTATCACGATTAAGGATATTTTAAGAAAACATTATGGAAATTATACAATGTAATGTGTTTATAAATTTTTGATCATATTTTTAATTTCAATGTAAGATTTAGTGTTTTTCTTATATTGGAGATTATGATAATTATGGGTTACAGTTGATCCCCTTAATATTTAACCATACCAAATAGTGATCATAGATTATGTCTCTTTGGTTATTCTCTCCAATATATACATTAAAGAAGTTTTAATTTTTCATTGAGTTACCCATTAAGCTGTACCTTACCAATATCTGATTTTTAGCTCAATACTTTGGTTAATTCTTTATCAATATCTTGATATATAGTGAATTTAAATCTATAAAAGAAAATTTTGAACCCTAGATGATAAGATAAATTTTTTATCAATATAATAAAAATGTAGTTAATATCACAACATTCTATATATGAGTTTCCTTATAATAATAGCTTTCCCTCAAGTATTTAGAAAGATCTTTATAATGCACATTATACATATTGGAATGATGTTGCAAAAAAAAAAACAACTAGGACCAGATCTAGCTAATTTGATTAATCATAAGGTTAAATCATTCGAGCAATATATATGTAATTCACAAAATGTAAATAATTTTTAATTTAATAATTTATAATGTGACAATGAATTTAATGTTTTTGATTTGATTATTCAATGAATTTACATGATGAATAATGAAGGGAAAACTTATATAGAGATATATATACCATTAAAATAGTTGATTATATCATAATTTTAGATTATAATTTTTTTATTCAATACAACCTATATACATATAATGATTGTTCTATTTATTTCTCATTAATAGGTATATATGTAATCCCTCACATGAATCGAACTCTGAGGTTATACCATAATGCATGTTATTTCTTATGAGGAAGAACCAAAAAAGATTCTTGGTCGAAATGAAAAAGTTATATGAAAAAATTAACACTCAGATGTTCATCATTTTGGGATGAAACCACATGCTTGAGTATTCTATGTGGAAACCTATGGATAAAATGAGGCATATTTAACCCTTAGTTTTTGTACTAAAGTGATTTTTTTGGGAAAAATCAATTTTATGGGTTTATAATATTATTCCCCACATTTTTGTGACATATTTTTTAAAAATAAATTAAAATTATTTTATACTTATTTGAAATGAAAATATATGTGAAACTACTGTTACACATGACTCCATGATATTCTTTCACTACAAATAACAGTTAGTTAGTTTCCCTTACACAGGACACTATGTTTTACAAATATGATCATATATTATTAATATAGTTATTTAAATAATATATTTGTAACATATCCATTAAAAATATTTTTATGAATAATGATAACAATTTTTTAAAAATTAATTATCATGATTATTTATAATGAATTCATATTTATAAAAAAGTAAATAATGTTTTTGAATTCTTATTATGATTCAAAAATAATGTTTTCCCAAAAAAATGTTTTTATGTGTTCTTGTGAGTAATAATACAATTATTTTTTAGAAATTTAATAAAAATATCCAATAGAACAAACCTAATTTTTGAAATCTGATTGTTAAAAATATCTTAGGGTGGATATTTTGTATTTTTAAAAAATGTTCCATTTTATATTAGTAGTGAAAATAATGAATTTTAATGAAAATGTTTTTTAATTTAAATTATTTATAATGATCAATAAAATTTTATATTTATTTTAATGTAACATGATATTAATTATACACCCATTAATCCAATTTAGTTAATTTTAATCTATTTTGTAATGAATTTAAATTTTTAAAAAATTTCATCATTTGAACTTTGTTTCTTTAAGACCCCCTTTCTCTCAGCGTTTTCATGATTAATTTTTTTTAATATTATCCACTTTAATGAATGCTATTTATGAAAATAGAATCAGTGTTTATAATAATATTAATTTTTTATTATATAATAATTTCAATATAATTATTATCAATTTGACTTGTACGAATTACAAAAAATAATTTTTTTATTTACATTAAAATTTATTTACATAGAAGAGGGGGTGGTAATGTATAAAATATAATGGTAAAAATTAAGAATAACATATTAGATACCCATTTTATCGACTACTATTTTATTTATTTCATCTAGGATCTATAATACTATATTTTTTATCCTTGTGAGATGAGAAAAAAGTTAGTGGATTTCTTTCTATTCAAAAAAAATATTAGGTTACCACTCACCTTCCTCAAAAAACAGTCATCACTTCTCTTCCCTTCCTCACATGTTAAAATGTTTTTTTGGGCCATGAACAACCCATATCATTTCCAATGTTCCATCATCTCAACCTTGAATTCTTATCTTGTTCAAAAATCAAATTGAGGATGTATTTTTGAGAAAACCCCCAGAGTTGACCTAAAGAGGAGGTAATGTTCATCAACATGATGTTTTTTGTATTTATTACTCTAACTCTTTAATTTATTATTATACCACGATGATATAATGATTATAGTATCAAAAATATACTAAGGTGTTATTATGTTTAGTAAATTACCTTAAACAACTTAAAAATCCAACAAATGGGCTACAAAATCATCATTCATGTGTAAGGCAGACAACCACCTTGTGAATCAATGACAATTTTTTGCATTTACACCTCTTACAGTTTGACATAAGGATGGTTTAATTAAATATAAATGATATTAATGATATTTTTATTATTATTAATTTATTTTTTTACACATAACATCATGATTTTCAATTTTCAGAAACACTGTAACCACACTCTTGTATATGGTTCGCTTGTTCCATGTTGAGAGATGCGATTCATTCCGGACTTACACAGATTTTAATAAGGATGGTTTAATTTAAAATATGATATATATATATATATATTATTTAAAAATTATTATATAAATATAATATATCAATAAAATTTCTTTCTTTCAATCCAAAAATAAAAGTGGAATCTTTTTTCATCTGTATGTTGAACCAACCGTCTCCATAAATGGTGTATTTCATTTTCAACCACTAAATTTAATTGATTACTCTGAATATATATATATATATATATAACAAATATTATATTTAAATAAGTTTTATACTTATAGGGACAATAAAATTATGATAAGGGTATGAGGAACAAAAAAAATAAAAACATATAGGAAAACAAAGAGGTTTTTACCGAAAATGTAACATTAACATAAATTATTTAATAAATGAGTAAAAAATGATCATAATATAATAATATATGGTATCATAAGTATATATATGTATAATTAATATATTTATCAAAAATATAAATTAATTATACAAGAATTTTGAACATGTACCACAGAAACCAAGGATTATCGTACGTGATTGTTATATGGTTTTTATTTTCTGTGAGAAAAATTCCATATCCACCACATGTTTATTTTATGTGGTGTATATAATGATGATGATTGAATTGTAGAATTTTTAAAACAGAAATATTTGATACTTACATATCCATTCTAGGACACCACTTTAATTTATTTTTAGTATAAAATTTACAAAAGCAGTTAGGAATTTCCATACAACTATTCCTTTCTGGGAGAAAAATGACATATTCAAACAATTATTATTTTAAATAATGTATAATCAAAAAATTAATGTATTTTAATTTTATTTTCATGATTATTATTATTTTTTAAATTTATGTTTGATTTGTTTCATTTTGTTGTGTTCATATTTCTATATTTAACATATCAATAAGGGAATTTTTGTCCCAATATTATATTTTTGAGATGTAAATTATGTTATTCATATATACTCTTTAACTATGTTAATATAAATCCAATATTATATTTATTATCATGTGCTCATTTATCATTTTGATATTTTATGTTCTTTTAATGATTCCATTATGGATTTTATTATTCAATGTCAGTGTGGTGGAGATTTTATGTTATAATATATTAGATTATCTGGATAGTTTTTTATTATGTTTCTGATGATAAAATATTTTGTTACATATATCTGAAAAATCATGAAATTTATTAATTATATAATGGTAAAGTGTTATCATTAATCCACTACTATGTAATTATGATATTCGAGGAAATATTACTAAGACAATATGAATTAATTTATATCTTTAGTCAGAAATCCAATTACATCAAAAAATTACGTTCTATAATTTTTTTTGAATAATGTTATATTATTCTTCCATAATGTATGAAATGAGTATTTTAAAATTATTCAAAATTTTAAAAAATTTATTTATAATTAATATTATTGTAATTTTTCAAATAGTCCTTATTTTTATTTAAGATAAAATTGAAAAAGAATCCTTCCCTTAATTTGTATGACATGATTTATGTTTCCCAAAATGATGAAATATATTTTATTTGCAGATTGATTTATATGTTTTATATATTATTTTAAAATAATTATATTTTTTAAAAAAATGTTTTAATAATAATTTTCCAATGATGAAAGGATATTTTCATTAACAAATATTTTAAATGATATTTTAGAATAATATTCAATATAATATTATATATGAGGATGTTACCAATGCTTCACTTGGTATATAATATAAGAATACAATTCTTATTATTTATCTGAATATTGTTTTATTATGTTGGAATGATATTTATGAATCCCTTTTCTCTTCCACTAATTATTACATGATATAATTTTAATGAAGCCCTCTTTTTTTTCATGTGTCATTCTGTGGTGAAATGATGAAATATCTATAAAAACCATCTCTTATTCAAATGATATGATTTGATCAAATGTGAATTAAACTCATTTCATTTCATATGTTATGATATCTTTAATTTCTATGATTTTTTGATATATATACGTATTATTTTTATTATTTGATGAGTGGGACATACATCTCCATCCAATTAATTGAATAATGATTAATATTCGACAAACTTAGATAGTATGCAAGTGGTCATCCTAATCCCAATATGCAAGGTACAAATGTAGTTATCCCATGACCTAAAGGAGGGTACTTGGTTGATAAGCCAAATCATAAAAAAAAGGTTTCATTACTGGCCATTCCAATCCCAATAATGGTACATGGTTGGTCAGTTCCAACGAAACATGTCCTGAATTTCTTTTTTGGTATCATTGACATAATATTTTCAGTGCATCTGTTTATGCCAATAATATATATATTATCACAATTTTATGATCTCAAAATTAATTTATTTGTAATTCTTTATGATTAATATCTTATGAAAAAACAATCATTCATACATGACATAATATTTTTATATTTGATAGGAATGGTATAGTTATGGACTGTTATGCTCTGGTTCTCATAAAATACAGTTCATGTTATACGTATATATATCATTTTTAACCTTACTAAGGATCTGAGGACCCTATTTATTATGTTTTTTCCCTATGACATGGAGAATGGTTTTATACTGGGTTTTTCTATGAGGATTAATTGGTAGGAATATCTATATGGGAAAAATTGAAGATCTAACATAAAATTAGATTATTGTGTACCTAGTCAAAAAATAATCATAAATATTATTGTCCTTAGGAGTTCCCTTGTTTAATGTATTGGATATTGAACTAAAAATATTTAATATATTTGTATGAAAATGTAGGTTCACTATAGAGACTAGAAATATATATGAAGATATATTTGGATTGGGTAAACCCTTAGATGTGGGTGTGACCTATCCTTTCATAAATAAAGTTGTCTTATTTGTTTATTTTTTTAACCTCAAGAACCACAATAAATTATTTTTTATTTCTAAAAGTTATAAATTTTGAAATAATATGTATATGATGATTCAAAATTATAAATAAAATTTATTTATAAATTATTTAATATTGAGAAATATTAATTTCATTATAATAAATGATAACATAAAAAATAATTCTTTAATTTTTTTATATTCAAAAAATTATTTCACTATTATTATATTCCATGTAAAAAATTTCAAATACATTATAATTATATATATATAATAATAATAAAATTTATCTTAATTGATCAATCATTATTTTCTGATTTTGGTTATTTTTATAAAAATAAATATTATATAGTGAAATATAAAAAAATACGACTTTTTGAATTGAATGATTTTTTTCAAATTTTCAAAATTCATTTATTATTTCACAAGTTTAAAACCCTAAAATAATCTGAATATATCCATCTTAAATTATATTAAAAATAAATCTTCAAAAAATATATTTAATATAATGACCATATAAATACTTTATTTTTTTATTAATTAATTGTTAATATGATTGTAACCACAAATTACATAACTTTTAAATACATCCAAATAAAATATTAATGAAAGAGAATATATAATTCCAATTACATGTTGCAATAGTTGGAATGTATCATATATATATTTCCAATAGATTTAAAAACTATCGTATATGACATTTCTTTATCAGAAGTTATTGACGGTCATATTGGGATTTATTCAGGAAATACCCCAATGATTTATCCTCTAGTCTATGCATAGAAATATATTCCTCTTAAAGGAAAATCAAAATTGATGTTGTGAATTCTAATCCATTATATTTATATTTCCTAATGTAGAAAATTATATTTATAAGATCTATTTCAATGATTATGTAAAAATAATATCTTCTAATAATATTATCATTTCAATATATTAACATTTGTTTTAGTTTTTTCATTTTCATGGTATGAGGTACTCAACATAGTATCTGTTTATAGAAAAAATACATACTAAAATTTGAGTGTGATATAATTAACCAAAATTAAATTTTATAAATAATTCATCAAGGAATCCAACTGACCAATGAATATTTTTTCCATTTGAGTATTTCCCTACACATCACATAAACGCATATTATAAAATTAGAAAAGACATTATATACTCAAAAACTATTTTCATGAAATAAAATCACTACTAATAATTATATATTCAAAATACCATGAACTAAACTACCATAAGTATCCTTTAAAAAAATTTGTTTTTACCCTTAATAATCTAAAATTACATCAATTAAAAAACATTAATAAAAGTATCAATAAAAATACACACATCCAAACAATCCTATTGTATTCTAATGGTGTTTTACTAACTAATACCACTACACAGATATCACACTCAATAGAACATATCATGATCAATTACCCATTCACTCAACTAATATCCTTACATATCAAAATAAATAAACCAATTTATAACATTGATGGAGGTAATACCTTGGATCGAATCACCGATTTTTTCCTATGTGTGAGAGGGCTAGTTATATGCCTTGACTTATTCTTAAGGATGCCAACTAGTAAAGATGGTATGGATTCAATCATTGTGAAGACTATAACATTAATATCAATGAGGATAAGTATATATAATATCATATTAAATTTAATTAGAAATATATAAAATAAAAATCATGGATTTTTTTTAAATCTATACATAGTAATGAATGAAAGAACCCAAATATCACTGATCAAATAAATGTATGATAGAGGAAGTTACATAAATATAAAACATTACATATTTCTTTTAGAGTTTATCCTCATTTAATCTCCAAATACCATGCTTTATATCTGACAACCCTATTGTTAGGCGTTTCCTTCCATTAGTCTATGATTATAATGTCGGTATATCCATCGAGATTACCATCTCTATTGTGACTATTAACCTAGTAGGATATCACAAAATATTCTTTTACACATGATCAAAATACTTGTATAATAGTATATATGGTGAAATGAAATGACATTAAAAGTAAAATTAAATCCATATAGTCATCGAGTTACGATGCACTAACTAGGGCCCTAAACACCCCTACCCTACTAAAAATCATATTATACTAGTGAGGATGTCTATCTGATTTAATACAAGTCCAAATGTGTCCAACTAGTCCCAATATTATTTTAAAACCAGTTCCTATTAGTGATATTCTAATTTTCTCTATTAATGAACACTTCACACCCTACTCTAATGGTAGTCATTATCCAGGACACCGAACACCCCACATGAGTAGTGAATTCAATATGAAATTGATTTAATTTGCAGTTAACAAGTTCGATTCATTAGTTTGTTAACGAAAAACATTCCTTGAGTTATCCCACATCATCTTTTATATGAATGAAATACAACACTACAATATAGTTTAATCCCAATGTGTAAAATTTCTCTATGATCAGTCTCATACCATCTAACAATCCAATGTCTATAACATTTTCCACATCATCACAACTCCCCTCTAATGGGTTATGTAATCCATAATTGGAAACCCATTCATCCAATCTCTAAAATAATTCCTCAATGTATTTTGAATAAAACAATAAATATATATCATAATAAGAAACATTGTTTCATATCAATAATTTTTCTCAAGAGGCAACATAGACATGAAATTTAAAAAATTATAATTTAGATACTTTACATATATATTATATAAACACACATGTTGTGGTTGATAACCATGGGTGATTCACAGACCATCATTCATAATACATCAATAATGAATTTCCTAAATAATAAATAAATCATTGAAATATCTTATTTAAGGTGTTATATTATATATAACATCTTATTTAATTTTCATAGGTTTCGATGTCATGGGTTACCCAGAAAGTCATCACTAAAAACAAACTCACACACAAATATTCAAAGAACCATCTATGAGGTCAATTGAAATTTCATGAATGGAGATTCTTCATTGGAAAATTATGTCTTAAATGTGTCCCACCAATGAATATTCCCCAAGAGTTTATCGATCGAGATTTCATCTAATGTGAACGTTTCCACAAGAAATGATGTTGATAAAGAAAATATGAGAAACACATTTATAGACTACAAAAAGCACCATAGCCTAATATATAACACCATCATTCTATGATAATTTAATTATTTTATAATAATACAAACTAAGGATGATTGACTCACTCTAGTTACCCACATATTTAGCCCAATCAATTATGATGACAGATTATAGATGGAATGTGACTTTATATCCATCAAAGGAATGGAAATAACAACACAAATGAAAATTAAATTAGTGGATAATGATGATCGCATCAATATTTTCCCCAATGATAACAATTCACCACAATTAACCAATCTCAAATATGGCAGGATAATCATGAATGTTTCTTAAAGGAAAATGATCTAGGAGTAATTAATCATCCTATTATTTTGTTTTCACAGGAAATGGATATATATATAAGGAAGAAGTTGTTTGTTTTGTCTATATCTAAAGAAATACAACTTGAACCATGAACTATATAATTCATGTTTAATGGATATGATGTTCTTCAAAACTATTTCCCGAAACAACTATCCTTAAAGAATGTTCCCCAAATATACAATGTGTTCCCTTACCACATCCTCCATTAGGATTTTGGGGAGGTCTCCCAAGTCATGTCCCCCCTAATCCAAAGGCATGTACTGCAATTTGTTCACACATATATATCCTAGTAAACTGATTTAACAAATTAACATTAGTGTTAAAACAAATTTCACCACTGTGTGGGTTTGACCTCTTTAACCATGAATTTCTTAAAGACACTTTTATGTTCCCAACCACCCAAAAAAACAAACCCAATTATAAAAATCATAAGGACAAATATTAAATTAAACATATTGAATAATATATTAACATACCCATGGAATAAAAGGTGGGTTAGAAGTATCTCCCACTAAGAACATATTATCCATTAGTAGTATATCCAAATTCCAGCCCAAATAATATTTGATATTGTCCTCCAACATCATAATCCCACTATAATAATTCTTCATGGACTCAATTGAACCCATTAGATCAGATCATGTGTCACCATATTCCAATTAAATAATTTTTTATCCATTAAGATATATTGACTAACTATATGCATATGATCTATATTAATACAACTAAAAATCCTCATATCCTATAAAACAATTGATAATATGAAAGTGGGTATGAAGCATGGATATTTGGAACACATCAAGAATGACCCAAAACCAATGATGAAGACCGAAACTATTATTCATTATCACAATGACCTATATAGTTTCCAAAGATATAAAAAATCTTGGATCTATCCTTCCATGGTATGATAGGGTTCAATTCCTTAACCGAGGATTCACTGACAAAAAAATGTATCACCCATAACAACATCCACTAGTTTCATAATATGCTAGACATAAGAATGCAAATTAATATAATTAATTACCAACCAATTATGGGTAAAATAAAAACTATCATATGTATCCTGAATTAGTATTGATCTTTCAGAATATGTCTCAAATGAATCAATATAGAATAATAGTTTGAACATTTTAGTACATAGATAGAATCATAGGTTTACATCTTAATAGAAGGATGATAACTAGTATGATGATAAAACTGCACATGTTTAATATTTACTAACATGACATTATCAGGTATAAGATTTAAAATAAAATAATATACTCATTCATCCAAATCATCATCTTTAGTTATCCAATTTTTTGTTGGGAAAGTGCTTTACTAAATCATAGTTAATAACATAGAGCCTTATGAATTTCATTCTAGAACTACGACATAAAATATGAATCTCAATATGATACAATGCTCATGTGTAATCCATGAATATATATAATATTGTAAATAAATAACTCTCCCACCTTATATATATAATTAGTCGCCCATATTGGCATAAAAGGGTCGACCATAGTTAGTTGATCCATAAATTAGATAAAAGTTTCCCAATTCAATGAATTCTATGTTAACGTAGACACTAAATCCAAGGGGTCATCATCCATTCCCATAATGGGAATTTGGTGTGACTATACTAAAACACCGGGACATTGATACTTATCCTATACTTTTATCAGGGTGTGTCTTAGTGAAACAAAACCAACTATATCTCTCTATAAATACAACCACTAATATATCAAATCAACATCCCAGTTTATTTTCATTGACACACAGTGTAGTGTCGGACCTATGAAATTAGAGTCCCCCATATTCTATTACATAATAAAATAATGAAACATATCCCACCCATTAACAAAATGTAAATAATAATTTATTGAAGACAAAAATAGTACCACATTTTCTCTAAAAACCTTCTCTTATATATTTTTTACATATGTGATGTGGCATGTGTTTTTACATTACCTAAGCTAATCATTTTGACATGATAAAAATATCCACACATGTTATTAACCATAAAATCGCTGACATTATTCTACCAAAATTCCAATAAAAAAAATAAGATTCAACACTTTCTCAATAATCCTCTCCCAAAGATATTGGGTATACCATGTCTTCCTACTTAGAGTATCTACAACAACAATACCCCTTAATGGTTCTTAAGATATTTTTATGTTGAAAATTTCAACATACTCCACCCAATTACTCTTCCTTATAACTATGTGTCATTTTTAGAATATATATTGCTGAATCCAATTCCCCACGTAGAAAAAAACTACATCCAAATTGATAAACTCTTCAAAATGTGTATCACAAATATACAATATTGGTCATGGGTAGGAGATATCCACTAATGGGGTTATGGATGGTGATACCTATAGTATTCAACATAATATTGTTGTATAGGAATAATTCATAATCCCACTCTTGAGACATGGAAAAAACCACATGTACTGTGATCGTCTAACAATATGTGAGTAATTTAGTTATCATTATCCTCATATTTTATTTGAAGAAAAATGATATCAGAATGATTAAACCAATTGTATTTCCATAAATTCATGATTATAGTCATCTTTTTGGATTAAAGTTGAAATAAATTCTAATTAAAACTCTATTAGTGCCCTATGGAATAGATAAAAATCATGTTCATATATAAATTTCTTAATGATCCCAAGGAATTACTCACTATCCCCTTCTCAAGGTGTACCAACATGCTATCCTCTGACAATACGTGTATTAGAAAAAATACATCCTGATTGAAAAATTAGAAAATCTATGTCTTATAATATATATGTTTATTAAATGTTACACAATAATATTTCAATATTCCTAAAATATTAATCGATGGTTAATGAGTAAATGATGATGAATTCAATGAACACCACAACTCTTGATTCACGATATGATTGAAAGATATAGATTATGAACACCATGAAAAACGAAGAAACATACATTAAATAATAAAACATCCCCCTCATCCACTATATCCTATACACACTGTGAAACACCATTATTTGAAAATCATCCTCTCATACTCGTAACTAACTATAGCATGAACAAAAGTCATTCTCAGAAGGCCAACCGAATCAATAATCACGATCAAACAAATAATTGAACCTATGAAAAGGACACATACACTTTATTCGGAAATAATTCAAATATTAATAATCTATAAATATTTTAAGAGTATAATTTTCCTTTTTGGTAAATAAAAATAATACCACTAAAGGAGATGTTCTTGGTATGATAATTCTATTATTATTTATGTAAGAAAAATATAATTTTTGTTTGTTCTTGTTGGAAAAGTCTATAAGAAATGTATTATTATACATTAGTATTTCACCTAGAATGAGTACTATTAAATGTTTAACAATATATAATTTGGTATTCATGAAAAGTATTCTATAAAAATATCCAAATAGATATAAAAAAATTGATAAAAAGGATGAAGGGTCTAAATAAGATATAACTGAATTGTCTAACCCCACAACATATTCCATATTCGATCCTTTTTTACATAAAATAAATACACAATCTATTAGTTTCCAACTACCACATAGCAGTTATTAAAAATTGTTCACCCAGAGAAAAGATAATGGAATCATATTTTTTGTTAACAGTCAATTTGAGCATGATGGCTCATTGGGTACTACAACCTACAGATCACATTGAAACTAGTTATAAATTGGATCAATATATCCCAATATTGTTCTTAGATAAAAATTACTAAATGCATTTTAGAAATCTCTATTGATGGGCCACTTTAGTCCCATTGCGTGTATTTGGAGAGAGAAACAATGAGGATATTATATCTGGAATGTATAGGCTTGATAACACTTATAAAAGGAAAATGGAATATGAGTAACAATTTTTAAACATTGTAGTAGATAACATATAGATAAAAATAAAATTAAATCAATCATTATAATTCAAGACATCAAAATAAATTAGATTTTGATCATCTTCAATAATTCATCCATCCTTAGGTCCATTCCATTTCCACCATTTTATCGATGTCTTGTGATTACATAAACAATATAGAGATTCTATACCCCCTAGTGTGCCATGATTTCAATAAACGCATCCATGAATCTATAGAAAAAATGTTGATGATGACCAGTACTTTAACATCAACAAAAATCTATAATAGTCTCCATTAAATAATTACTATGATTCCCTTCATTCATGAAATTGAAACAAATTGTATTATCACCTCTCATTACGGAAATTATTGATGTCTTTCTTGGGAATATATTAATATTACTCTATATCTCCCAATCAAATTTCTTATTCTTACTTTCGAAAGAGGCTACTAAAGTTGTGAAATGAAGCATAGTCATGGTTCCTCAAAAGAGAGTAATTAAGAATGCTAGCTTATCTTACTCAAGTACCTTATTATTGGAAAGGGATATATAAAAGACCTCCTTGTATGATGATAGACCAAAATATATTAACCTATACATGGATCATAGGATATAGGCATATTTTTAATTTCGGACATTTTGTTTCTTATTTCTACTCAAAATATGAGAAAATAATATGAGACCCATTAAATGAAAAAATAGCCAATGTTTAGCATAGATCCCTAATAAAACATTATGAACTCTATGGAACATACAATTTTTTATTGCAACCCATGCTTAACATACATATAATATACAAAATTATTGAATAATATTTAATATATTAAAAAATAATAGTCCCAAATACTCTATTAGTTTAGTGCCATTGGAAACATGAAAGTATAAACAACTCATTAAAAATATATCTACATAATCTCTCGCCTATTTGTTCATAACTAAAATATTTTTTGACACAACAGACATTATACCATTGTTGTTATCAAGGGGAAATGAAACCTAAGATAGTGTGATCTCAGATTAACTATAAGTGTTAAAAATTGAGATATGAAAGAATAACATAAGAATAAGCATAATAGAACATAAGAATATCATTATATGATTATACAATTTATTTAAGAGATCATTAAAATGAGTTATCTCATAAATATTGTCCGATCATAAGACATGAGTCATATGATTATTAGATACCATGTTCCATTATAGTATAAAAATGTTATAAGGGACATAATTTGTGGCATACAAATAATTTTAGAAAATATTATGTTAATGATATCGTCTGAGTCATTAATAACATGATGGGTTTGGGATAATCACTCATGTAACTCATTCAATCTTCAAATGACCACCCATGTACCTTCTATTTTTTATCATAGGATGATCTCCCGTGTACCCTTTTATCACAGTCTTAGGATGACATCCCATGTACCCTTTTTTGTAGGATTAGGATGTCCTCCCATGTAACCTATTGTTGTCAGAATAAGAAGACCTCTCATGTACTTTCTTGTGGAGTTATTAGGATTCCCTAACATCTACCCTCTTATTTAATTCTTAGTATGATCACATGTGTACCCTTCATGTTTCTCTCTTAAGATGACCTCTACTGTACCCTCTTCTTGTAGGATTAGGATGACCACTCATGTACCATTTAAGAGCATTGATAAATTATCATTAGCCATAAAATTATAGGGTGATATAGGTCATACTTTTTACACAATGAATACGATAAGTAGTTGTTCTATATGACAATAAATCACTCATAACATTAAACCCTATATAAAAAATGGCTTTCATATATATTATATCATATATGAATTAATTAAAAAGTTTCCAAATTATTATTCATATAATCTGAAATAACAAACACCCTTCAGAGAATGACTATGAATGGTATCCTTAGATAACATCCCCATTAAATAATGAGTAACATCATTAGATGCAATCTTGGATAGAAAATAATTTTGATATAAATTCTAAGAAAATTTCTCGAGAAAAATATTCTTCTATCTTCTTAAAGTAGTTTCTATGTCATAAAATATTTATCAAACATTTATCAATGAAAATAACCCTCAAAATCATATATCAGGTGATTTCAAAACCATTGTAAAAATATTTCAAATCACATTCCATGAATATAGTAGAATGATCATTTATGAAAAAATTATTTCAAAAAATTATTTTTTTGAATAAAATAAAGTCACAACCAAAAAATGAATAAAATAATATGAAATATATAATATCATGAAAATAATAATATTCCTGATAAATCATGTAAAATATCATGACTTGAACATTATGAAATAATATAATAGTATAACATAACATGTGTCTCATAGAATTCAAATTGAGACAAAATTACCATATTGATTTGTTATATTTTGAACTATAAATCTCATTAAATATATATTCTCTAACAGATATGTAAATACCCATAAATTTAATGATAAAATTAATATATTAAATGTATTTATATTATATAAACTGAAAAATGAATGAGTTTTGACAATGGTATTTGTCTCACTGAAATTAGAAGTGAGACTTGAATTCCACTGACCATGAGTATTGACCTCCTTCATACACGTTCAAACCTCTTCCTCATCAGATATATCATATTTATCTAAAATAAAACAATCTATATTTTTGATATATTACAAAATAAAACCATTTAAAATTATTTTTTGGATATTGGGAGAATATTTTTATAAGGCTAAGCTAAACCAAGTATGTTTCTTTTATAAGAGAGGGCAGAGGTATTGTTGAAATTTTTGAAAATATTAATTTATAATAAATTCAATATATAAAAAATACCTCTAAAATGAAATGGGTTTGAAGATTAGTTAATATAAGGTCTTTATTCAATTAACTAATATATTTTATACATTTATTAGTGTTATTTGATACCTTATAAATTTTATTAACCCTTAGTTACCTCATTTTAATTTTAACTATGGTAAAAATATTTCAATGTTAGAAGGTTTTAATTTGTACATATAACTATTCAATATGACCATAAAGGAAATATTTATGATAATTTAGACCATATATTATTCACATCATCCTTAAATACTAATTTTATGAGTTATAAATAATTTAATAAATTAAAATATCACTAAATATCCTTAGTGTCAATTTGGACTCCATTCATTACATTTCATTTAATAAAATAAATATGTCAATATAACATCAAAAAATCCTTTAATAAACCTATATAGTGTCATATACAACAAAATGTTTCGTTTCCATCTTTTATTAATTAAAATAATATTAATTTTTATATTTATAATATCATTTAATTGATATTTTTTAAAATTGAATTATTAATTAATCATCATTGATTAATTTTTTATGAAAATTATTTCTACAGAAATGCATAGAAATAAATTTCCATGATGTGGATAAATATTTTAAATTTCCTAAAAATATTTATAGTGATATATATCTTATATTTATTCTCGTAATAAACATATAATACCCATTAAAAGTAATATTGAGACATTTTCTCCGCCTCACCATTTCTAATAATATCGTCATAATTTGAACAAAAAGGTATCTATTAAAAATTAAATGTAGAAAGATACATGTTAATGATAAAATGAAATTCATAGAATAAACTTTTGTAACATTCTATGGTAATTTTAAAATATTTAAAATATTATCATTACCCTTACTTACCAAACTTACCTTTAACCATGGTAATAAGAATTACTAATGTTACTATTCATTTTTTCCAAAAATAAAAGGGCCAAATTTCATTATTTTGGACCTTATATTCCAAAATATTTATCCCATATTTCCAAATTAATGTCATAGAATATGTGAACATTAATTTAATTTTAATCCTATAGAAGGGATGAGATAATCGAGTTCTTAAGGTAAAATTGAACAAATCATTTAAATATTTTTAAATATAATTTTAATGTGAAATTTATTATAAGGAAATAAATTGGAATAATAGATGAATATTTTGTAAAATTAAACTTTAATACTTGTCAGGAAAATATAATTTAACACAAAAATTGTTTAGGAAAAAAACTAGTTTTTAATTAACATTTAATATTTTCCACTATTCAAAAAAACATGAAACATATCAATATAATAAAAAAAAATTAAAAGTATTTTTTATATTACACCATCCTAGAAGAAGTTTATTTTCCCATATATAATTAATAAAAGTATTAGAAAATTAGATTTAAAATGAGATCCTATTAAAAGAGAGTAAAATTACCCATTTAAAAAATACATATTTTATTCATAAAATCATATTTATTTTTATCTAATTCCTGTAAAATATAGTGGATTAGTGTCAATGAAATTTTATTGAGTATGTAGTATATGCATTTCATTAAAAATATTCATTAATAGTGTTTTGTATAATTTTTTGTGATAAAATGTCATTTTTTAAAAGGAAATTTAATTTTCTAAAAAATAGAATTTATTTATTTGTAAAATTATTTTAGCTTCTTTTTTTCTTGTTTATAATGAAATTATTTATTTTATATAATTTTTTATATAATATTTTCAAAATATATTCAATATTAGTTTTAATTTCCATTCCAATTACTAGTTGGTTACTATAAAATTATTATCATTATTATTTAAATAATACATTATAGTTCAATAAAAATCATCCTTTCATGTAATGAATGATATAAAAATAACCCAACAATTTTTTTAATAAAAGATGATCATAGGATTTCAAAAAAAATAGATAATATATGTGTTGAATGTACCTCAATATTTTCATCATTGTTAATATAATGCAAGCCAATCATAGTGCCTTCATTTAAAAAAAGTTACATTATTTGTTGAGTGAAATGAAAAATATTAAAAAGATTAAAATAACTCAAATAATTCATAGAATCTACCGTTACTACATTCTACAATCCTTAAAAAATTTTTATACATCAAAATTCATCGTAGTTATCAATTGATTAATATTTGAATTTTCCTTTCATAGAAACTGAAATAGAAAAAATTAATACTAAAATTCTATTTGATAAATAATTATAGAAATAAACTCTTTACCATATGTAACAAAAAAATTAGTTTACACATTGGATAAAATAAGTGACAAGTGAAAAACTAGAATAATAGAGATATCAAACTAGCTTGTTTTGATGATGAGTGATAGAGAATATGGTTAGGTGAATGTTAAGGATCATAGAAAAATAACACGAAAAGCCTAAAAATTGGACATTTAAATAATTAAAAATTATTATTATAGGATACAATTTTATTTCAATACCTTTTTTCCAAATTTTGAAAAAAAATTAATGAGTATATATACTTACATGATTCCAGGACAACCACAACTGATGTTGTGTCATGATCAATTTCCACTTCATCTCTTAATATAAGAAATGAAGGTAAATATGTCATTCCTCTAACTATACAAGATCTTGATAACCATAATTAGAATGAAAGTTCATCATATATTCCCTTACAAAAAAATGTATAGATAATTTCATCCAATGTGCATAAATCCTTATATTTCTAGTTAATTCTTAAATATATAAAATATTTTTCAAAGTTGATCATAAAACCTTCAATAAATGGTTATCCTTAAAAACATTAAAAATTGTGAATTTGAAAATAATTAAAAATATGGTTAAAAATTTCAGAAATATAAATTAGAATTGATAGACTATATATCATAAAGTCAATATTTTTTTCACATACCAAACATGTGAATTCCATCATCATTTACTCTCATGACACATGGTAATTTACATAAATCATTATAGAAAAACATGAATTCTTTATCATTATAATGATTATAGGATTTAATACTTAATTAAAAAAAATTCCTAAAATCCATTAGTGATGAAAAAAGATAAAATTTTCAAAAAATACTTAATCAGTTCTATGGTAAGAAATGACATTAAATTTTTATATTCATTTACTACGTATATTTTTCCAAACATCATTATCTCAAAATTATGAACATATAAATGGTTATCATTCCATTAATATTTTTCTTTCTATGTATATCACTTTTCCATTAAATAACTTATCAATAACATCATTAAGCCTTGACATATCCTCTATAGTAATTAATGAACATAATATAATATAATAAATTATATATTTCATGATTTGTATGAAATAATATTTGTATTAAAAAAATGTACACATCAATTAGAACACATTATTATCAAACTATTACTTAGGTTTCATAATCAAATTCGATCATGGGTTATGAAAAATGAATAGTGTATTATGGTTAATCAACCATATTCTAGTCGTGATGCTTATGATTAATGTAAAAAACTCTGTTAGAACATTTCAAACATTTCACATTTCATTTTATGTCTTGTTTCCCTCATCTTTATGACTAGTAATTAGACATCCTTAATAATTTTCATCATGAGATTTTCAATTAGGACATTGATTTCCACATGGCCCATAAAATCTATATTTAAAAAATTCAATGATAAAATTCTTCATTCATGTTCTCACTATATACTAAGATCAAAATGTATAGTGTGAGAGAAATTCTCATAGTAATGAAATAAATAATCATGAAAATTTACTTATAGGATTCAAAAATCATTACATTTACTTCAATGTATATACGTCACCTTTGTCTTATTCATAGAAAAATACATTTGCATAGCCTTATAAATATTCATAGGTATCTAACTATTATTTTATCAACTTTTTTTCCAATGTTTTAAAAATAATTTTAGTTGATACCAAATATAGAATCCTAGGAATAAGTTACATAGAAACTGCTTATTTTTTAGTAATATTTCATACATTAGACAAATACATTCCCATAAGATGTATTAGATTAGTGCCATTGGAAACAAGAAACATAAAAAACTAGTTAATAATACAACTAAATAATCTCTTACCTATTACTTCATAATTATAATAGTTTTTTAAATATCTTTTTTTACAAAATTCTTGGTTTCATAAGAAAAATAAACCTAGGAATGGGTGAGCTCAGATGCTCAGTATGGGTAAAGAAAGGTGATATGCAGGAATAACCCGAGAATAAGAAGATAATAACATAATTAAAACATTTGAAGATCATTCCATGTATGTAAAATACCATTTACAAGAGTCGTGGAATAATGAACGACATATTATAAAAAATAAATCAAAATATTATAAAACAACATGATACATGGGAGTATAACAATGGAAGAAGACATTGAATTTGTAGTATAAAAGTAGATTTATAAAATTTTATGTCAATTAAACATACAACCAAATGTTTCACATGTTAGTCATTGTTTAATCACCTATATTTTTATTTCGGGATTAGGATTGCCTCACATGTTCCATCTAGTTTTATTTTTTGGATGACCTCCTAGGTACCCTATTGTTGCGGGGTTAGGAAGGATTCTCATGCACCTAATTGTTAAGGGCATGGGATAACCTCCCATGTACCCTTTAATTGTGGGGATAGGATGGACTTACATGTACCATATATTTGAGGTCATAGGATGAACTAATTTTTACCCTCTTGTTGTGTTATTAGGATAACCTCTTGTTTTCCATTATAGTTTTTTGATTAAGATAACCTCCTATGTACCATCTTCATTCAGTATTAGGACGACCTCTCATATTCCCATTGAGCTCATGGAACATTTATCATTAACCTTGGAATTCTATGAATATATAGGCTGCACTGATGACATAATGAAATCTATACATATGTGCCACATGACCACAAATCATTCACCACATAAGAAACCATGTGAAAAATGGTTTTGATAAACATTTTATCATAAGAAAACTAATTAAAATGTAATGAAATTTGTAAATAATTATATGTTAAATTCATAAACAATTCACAGAATCAATATAAATGGAATCCTAGTATCATATACCCAGTAAAGCTTGACTAAAACGAGCTGATATATTTTATATTGAAAATAATTCTGAAAGATCTTGTTAAAACTTTTCTTATTGAAAATTTCATTTCTTCATAGTATAACTCATGTGAAATCATAAAACAATTATGAAAACAATTTCAATGAAAGTATTCTTAAACTATTTTACAAGAATATTTCAAAATTATTTTAATCATCTATGAAATATTTTCCCTTCCAAATTCATAAAATATAATTTTGGAAAACCTTTTAAGAAAATATGATTTTTCAATAAAAATATTCCCTACCCAAGAGAGACTAAAATTGCATGAAACTAATATTATTCTAAAAATAATGACATTCCGGATAAATAATTTTAATGGTTAATATATAGACAACATAAAAGAATATAGTTTCTTAAAGGATAATGTCTCTCAAATAATGAATATTAATGAGGAATTACATTTTTTATTTGGTAACATTTGAACCATACTACCCATTAAAGAGAACAAAAATTGGATATGTAGATAAAATCAATTTATGGATGAATATCATAGATTAAATTTATGATTAGTATATACACCAGAAAACAAATTTTTTTTTGAATATAGAATAAGTCTCACTAAAATAAATGTGGGACTAGAAATATGGTTAAAATATGTCTAGACTTCCATAATACATGTTAAAACCTTCGCTTCATCGGATATCTGCTATTGATTTTTATAATAAGACTTATTAGTTGGATTTATTCCTAATGTAATGACTCTAAAATGAAGGGATGGAATTTTGGATGGTATTTTGATATGGTCTGTCTAAAAAAATATAATTTGCGAAGAATAATGAAGATGATGATCTCGTTTATAAGAGGAGAGAGGCATTATTGGAATTTATCATATGATTAATTTATAATAAAATAAATATATATAAAAATACGTCAAAAGTATATGTATTCAAATAAAATATATTTTATGGTTTTAGTGTCATTAACCAATATATTTTAGGCTTATAGTTTTGTTATTTTAAACAATATCATTTCTCATAACCCACTGTTAACCAATTTAAATTTTGACTCTGGTAAAATAAATTACTATTAAATGGTTCTACATTTTACATATATGGTTTATATTGGATGTAAAATTTTATGATTAATGATTTCTTATACCATATAGTATCACATATGTTCTTATTGATTATTTTGAAGAATTATAAATAATTTAATAAAATATTAAATTTATAAATTATCATTTGTGTAATTTTTTACATTATTCAGTACATTGACATGAATAAAACATATGAAACAAGATAACCTAAAACCAATACTTTTTTATACTTCGAAAATTTCATATGTTCTTAAATGATTCGTGGATCACCTTAATCAATTAAAATTAAAATTATTTTAATATTCATAATGTTATTTTATAGAATTTTTTATTAATGGAATAATTACTTCATCCTCATTGTGTAATAACTTATGAAATCTATTTCTACAATGAAAATAAAAAATATAATTATGTGAAGTATATAGTCATTTAAATTTTATAATAATATCTATATTCATGTGTATTTCCAATTTATCACCTTTTTAATAATATTATACGTATTAATATATAATGTCTTACATTTTTTCACTCTCTTTGATATTAGTAATATCTATGTCATTTTCATGGAATAATGTCCAGTAAATAATTATGTTTAAATGATTATCTGTAAATGGATGAACAAAAATCACATAATAACATATTCAATAAAAATTCATTATTCTTCACTATTAATCAAGACAAGAAACTTATATGAGAAACCAAAAATTAATCTTGACTAAATATTGTTACTCTAATATCAAATAATAATATTTAATTGTAAAATAGAATTAATAAAATATTCAAAAAGTAGATCAAAAATGGGATCTTCATTAGAACGATACAATTTTCACTTATAAAAATATTAATGTTTTCATAAATTTGGGTTTATTATTATTTTATGGTTAAAATGTATGTTCAATTTGATTCAAAAAATTTTATTTAACAACTAATCTAAATATTTTATAGAAACAAATCATCAATATTTGGTTATTTAATTTATTAAAGAAAAATTTTGTTTGTACATTGAAAACTAGTTTTCAAAGATATTGAAGTAATTAAATTTTAAATAATTGTTAGATTTATTTTTCTATATTGGATAAATAATGGATTCATTTAATATACAATTTAAATCATATTTTCAAAATTTTGTTAATATTATTTTTAATCACCATTACCATGTATTGGTGGTAACTCTTAAAGCATTTTAATGACAATATTAATTGTATATTGTAGATTAGTACATTTTAGTCTTCCATGTACCACAAGCTATCGAGATAACTCAACAATATGTGTAACACAATCCAAACATTGTGTTTCATGTACCAGAAGATAATAAATGTGTCGCGTATACTAACTGCATAACATGGTGGTGCATATAATGAAATCCAAAAAAGTTATTTTGTATAATCGTTTTGTTTGAAATAAAAAATATCAAAAATATTAAATTAATTAGAATTAGATAAATAAATATCATGGTGTTACATTCATCATGTTATGAATATTTTTCTTATGGTAAATCTCAATTATGATTTCAAACTAAGAACCTAGGGTCGTACAAAATGATTCATGTAAGTCCTCCATCACATAAAATATCACTATAAGAAGGTTATCATAGACATTATTAACACATATATAGGAGTATAGAGGTAATTGAAAATCACATAGATGGTGAATATAAATCCTTCTACATCATTCTCATCTCTAGTGCCCTAACTATCCAATTTTTTAATTGGATAAAAATATGGATCATTATCTGTCATGGTATTTTAAATTCTTATTCCTTTAATTGGTTAAAATCGATTTATTATATGATGAGTTAGCTCTAAATACTTAATCACTAGATTCAATAAAGTATAATATTAGGGCATGTATTAATCACATTGTGTGGTGTTACATGCATTTACCCAATTATGAGATAATCCATGTCATGCTTTTTTGATTGTCCAATAAAATGTATCCAAGATGTATTTTCAAAAGTTAGATATATATGTTAACCCATCCTTGGGATCACAAAAAGGTTCTACTAGGAGGATACCCATTACACCCATTATATCACTCTATGATCCTCCGAAAAAATAATAATTATAGGAGCATGTTATTGAAATTAATTTAAAAATATCAAAGAAATGTTTTAATATAAATAAATTAATTCCTACATAAATATATCAAACAATATACCACACACACATATCCAATACATATATAACGAATCGAGACATATAACAAAAAAAATTAATTAAATACATAGTAGGTATATATATGACTCATAATCATATATTTCTAATCATGATTCATGAACATAACTATATTATATAAGGAAGTAACAATAAAAATTACAGATCAACATGGAAACATATAACTATAACTATAAAAACAATCTGAGAATTTTCATCATATTCATTTTTTATACATGTTTTCTATAGACACATATTCGACTCCATTTCCTATGTCCTACATATAACATGTCATCTCTAACATGCATCAAAAATATTCATGAAGAAGTAATAAAGAAAATAATATATTGATAATATTTTTAATACCCCATTATGTATCATGAGGATAGGTATAGAGGTACACATCCTTACACAAATGAAACCCTGTATGTCTATGTTTTCCCACTAGTATATAGGGTCAAAATAATTTATACGGGGATAAATTTTCATCATTATTAATGATGTTTAGGATAACAAATATCATAGTGGACATAATAATAAAATCTATAACAAATATTATGGTATGATTCTCAATTAAAAGTGAGTAATGAAATAAATACCCCTTATATGGTAGTGAAAACAAAAGTACACTCACGAATGAAATGTTAATAAAAATAATTATGGAATCCATCCTAAGTTTTTATGGTTGTGGCCTCCAAACATTATTCTTCATATCCATACTCATAGTCACATGGATGTTTTCATACAATGGTCATCTGTTCATAAATTCATGATGCACATCATGATACCCATAATGGTTGTTAGTATAAACCCATTAAAACACCAAAAATACAACCAAAAAAAGTGGACAATATATTTATAATATTTTACATAATGAAATGCTGTATAAAAACATGTAACCATATAACCAGATAAGTTTTGAATCATCATTCACTAACAAAGGATCCCAGAAAACTAACCCCACATCTATTAACACTATACTAGAAAGGATGTCCATAATTTCCAGAACCCATCATAAGACATGCCACCAATTGAATAAAATTGGTGGATTCATAGTCCTGTCTATCATATTCCATGTTTTATAATAATTTAGAACACCATTCAAATTTCTAATGGTGTTCATTAATTGGAACACCAAAATCTCCACCCTTATTTTGGTTATAATCCTTAGCTGTGTGAAGGCCAAATCATGATTAATATATAACTTAGAGATAGATATGGTGGATTAGTGATAACATTTTTACTTTATGTTGACATTTTTGTATAATAACCTTCACCTATTGGTAATGAGTTATCAATTTTTAGAAAACAAAATATTTACCAATCTATATTAACAGATGTATTAATAGGTTTCAGTACTCATTAAGTGATGCTATATCCTTAACATGGTTTGGAAATAATCCAATACCAGATAGTACACTACAAAAAATACATTCAATGTATACAAAAAATAGTATATAACATTACTTTTGTGTAGAACTATAATCAATACAAAAATGAATGTTCATATTATAGCATGAATAATTTTAAAATGATTATGTCGCAATTTATGTAACATTCAATAGTTTTTTCAAAAAATGTTATCATGATACGTTATCAATATAAAATTTATTGATTTGTAAAAAAAGTAATCACTTTCTTACTCAGTAGTTGGCAGAAAAACCCTTCATGTACTTATTAAAAATCTCAATATGATGGATCAATCTGATTCCCCTGTCATATTCTATAGTTAGGAATAAACATTAGGCAGTAATACTCTAGAAACAATTCTTAACCACAACATAATTTTCCCAGAAACCTATATCGGAAGGATCAGTGTTATTCGGTAACACATTATTCTTATTCTTTTATTACAAAAAATATTCTTATGAAAACATTGTATTGAAACAGATCCTCCCAAATAAAACATCTACATTTTTACACAGACACTGTCTCACTTCCCATATAAACAATACCAGTTTCTTAATGTACAATGTACTTTAACATATTTATCAGGGAGATAAAAGTGGATTGGGATAGAGTAAGAACATTTTTTCCTACTCAACATAATTTATGAAACTCAAGTTTCTCTTTCATTTTGACTTCATCTTTGACTCTTACAACACATCATAATTCATCCCAATTATTCCCAAAACATATCTCAATTCCATCAATCTGAAAAATTTATAAAATTTTTTACTCTAAAATCATTTGAAAATATGATGCATCACATTATTATGAATAAAAAATTTATTTCACTAAAAAATCATTATTTTTCTCCAAACCATTTGAATACAAACGAAAAAATTATCATTTTAATGATTCAAACAAAATTAAGGACATAATACATTGAAACCATACTGCCATAGGAATATTTTCAACATATTTACAACTATGATTGATTTTTTTAAATCAGTCCATATTCTTAATAATCTTACATAACCATTAGAAAAAATTCAGAAAAAAACACAGCAATATTATTTTAATTATCTTTAATTTTTGTAAACACCATTAGAATATTTTTTATAAATTATCGATGTCCTCATACATCTAATGAATTTTAATCTTTTTCCTTATATTGTATTGGCTTGACATCGAGTACCGTGACCCTTCACTAACTTGTATTAAATAAATAATTTTTTATGAAAATATGAAACACTAATTTTTTCATAATTGAATCACTAAAAGAATTAGTGAATATTGTTATCATGACCCAATTGTAGAACAGTACAACCTAATTGAAATGGATAAATCATTTATTTATCATCAACTAGTTAATTATATTCAAATCTATTCTCATCCATCGATCCCAAATATTCCAACAAACTGATCGATATTGGAGTTTATGTAATTAATTGTTCTCAAACCATGTCTGATTAAGCATTGTCAGTAGTGACTTCTTTTGTCCCAAATTTTCCCACGGATGGTAGATCTTGGGAAATATTAAATACAGTGAATCAGAATGTATGATGAATTAGATAGTCTAATGGATCAGTGTTAGTGGTTAAGAAAAACTATTACATCAATAACATCAAACTACCATTCCTTTCCTCTTCCATAACCATATTCATATTTTATGTATTTATGATGAATTTGAAAAATTTTATATCAGAATTGATTTTTTTTATTTAATACACTAAACACCACTTCCCCCCATTCATTTTCAAGGCCATCAACTAATGTATCTAGCCAAATTTTGATCTTAAAATAAAATATATTAGAAAGGAATCATCCAATTGTTTATAGAGAAATTCACCCTCTGATAAAATTACATAGATATTTTAAAACAATCTCAATGAATCCAATGTGTGTACAAAAAATACTTTCATCGGAAAATATTTCTAGATTAGATAACTGTTAAGGATGAATTTTGTTATCCATGATGCATTTTACGCTATGATTATGATACCCCATTTCCCACTATATTCCAATAAAAAAAATGTTAAATGTATTTTCATAATAAAAATAAAATAGAATTCAATCAGCAGAAACATCACTTAAAATACATAAACAACGTCTAGACAACTTGGTCGAAAAAATAACCCCTATAGATGTTGTTTTTAACCAAGGATTCTAAATCACTAAATATTGTATCTTTATGAAATCGACCAATTATAAATAATTCTATTATTTCATGACAAAACTTATTGCACAAAACAATGTATCATTAATTTCCAAACTATGCTATCCAAAAGTGGTTAATTGAGATAAATTTTCCCTTAATACTTCAAAACCATTGAAACATTCCTTAATTTCACAATAGAGTTATTATTATACAAGATTTCCTAAAACATGTCATGAATATATTTTAAATGTTCATACAGTTAAATGGTGTGTTCATAGCTTACCCACAAACCGCCTTACATATAATATTCCTTAAAAGGATTATCACATAATATTAGATGTTTTTTTAAATTATATTCCTCCCACATTCACAACACTATATAAAGTCAAGATGATATAAGGGAAAAATAATCAACCTTGAAGAGAAAAAATTTGGATTCCCATTTTCATTCCTGGTTTTTAAAATGATTCCATTAAAAAAGGTTTTTTTGAAAATGTTAGCAATGCATTCTGATGTATGAATATTCTACATATTTATTTCCTTATTATACATAATCGATTTTATGAAATTCTGTTTGATAATAATATATTTTGAACAATAATGTCTTATTGGGTATATTGTAAGGGTTATCGCACTCAGAATTTCACGTCCCAAGCATAAAGGTATCTTCACATTAATAAGTAAATCATACAACAGAGTACTCATCCATATAAATATTTGTGTGTCATTAGTGGTATAAACATAAGCATCTTAATCCATTCTAAGAGTTAATTTATTTTCTATCATAGTATTCCAACATACATAATATCTTCCAAAAAATAAAACTCCACTAGATGTGGATCATCTATCTTCAAATCATTCCACACAATCATTATTTGTGTATCCTAAAAAATAAGTTATTTATATGATATCATATCTGGTTTCAAAATATTTTTTAATTTGATATATAATGTTTGTCTTTTTCCAACCAATAATTATGATTATTTTGGATCCCTTTGGAATATTAAACATAATCCAATGATAAAAAAATGCATTCAATTGAGGTAGTCAGATAAAAAAATCCAACTAGCATTTCATACTCATTAATGTCAACTCCAATTCCTTCTTCATATTTATTCTACAATGTTACTATTGAAATTGCTGTGGAAAATGGTTTCAAATATTCCATTTCAATCTTATTAATATGTAGCATTCAATACTTTTTCAGAGATATAAATATGTGTTTCATCTATTGTATGTTTTTTAACCCAGGAATGTATTTCATGTAATAGAAAACAGACCATTCAAACAACATCATCATCTATTCATAATTCCTATAAAATGTTCTGGAATCATTCCATGTGAAGATAATATAATGAACATCCACAATTACATTTAGGGAAATATTCTTTGTTTTAGTGATGTAAAAATTGTTATCCATAATTTCGTTATTTATGTTAAAATTTATTAAGCAAGTATCCAATTTGGAATTCCAATCCCATGTATATTAGATCAACCAATAAAAGTATTTCTTCAAATTATACAAATCATAGTCATCATTCAAAATAATAATACCACATGATGGTTCAACATGATATTTTTCACCATGTTGTCCCTTAAAAATGTTGACTAAACATCTATCTAAAAAATTTTAGAGAATTTTTTGTGTAGTAAGAGAAAAAAATATTTTAATTGTTTCTTACTAGTCCACTATAGTAAATGTTTCATTAAAATCAATATAATAAATCTTTGAGTATTGTACTTAGAAATTTTCTTCTTTTATTATTATAATATAACTATATTCATTCAACTTGTTTTTGAACTTCCAATTGTTTCTAATTAACATTTATTTAATTTAATTTATCTTTGATTTACCAATTATCATTTTTCTTAGTCTTATCCAACTCTTGATTCATATCCAAAACCCATTATATATGCCCAAAATATTTACTCACTTCTAATTAAATAACATTTAAATAATATTATGTATGCATAAAAACATATAATGTTCTTCATTTTTGAACATTATGATGTAGATCACAAATTATTCTTTAAGAATCCACTATCTTCATTACCCTTGGATGAGATATTAAAAATTATTCTAATAAATAAAATTTTCTGAGTATGATTCCTCTAGTTGTCCAATATCATATATTTTGGAATCATTCTCAAATTTTTTGGTATTAATTATTTCATTTTCCTCATCTTCCTTATCCACAAGATATTGTAAACAATATATATATCCATTTTAAAAACTACTTTACATCAAAATAATAATTAATTATTCTTATTTATTTACTGAATCATTTATATCCTCTTACATCTGAGACATAGAAAATATAGACTCAATCATCACCTCTCAGATCAATCATCCAAAGGTTTCCACCAATGTACTTCATGATGTATGGACTCTGAAAAAGTATTTTGTTTTGAAAAACACAGTGTTTTTTCATAAAAAATTTCATAAGGATACATGTCAATAATTTCCCTATCATATCACTAATTTTGAATATAACTATCCATGCTCGAAGATTTTCTCTAGATTTAATGAGAAATACCATGTTCTAGTAACATTATAATTCGTTTTTAAACCAATAATTAATTCTTCCTAAAATTGTTTTTGGAGGTGTGTATAGTGTGCTGAACTCATGCAGAATTCCTTGTATAATACGATATATTTAGAACTATTTATACATATACTCACAACCATTATTATTTTTCATATTCTCCACAGTATACCTATATTATTTTTTACCAATTCACATTATACTATTAAAAACTATTAGAGATTCTGGTTTATGATTTAAATACATAACACCATTAAAATGAGTAAAATTACAATATAATGAAATTATTTACTCATCTATAAATGATAATTGTTTTTTTATATACGCATAAAAATTAGAATGAATATGTTATAGAGGTATATTTGAATGAATATAAACTTTATTGTGCACAAATATTTTAATATTTTCCCATTGAAAAATAGAACAACCCCAATTTATTATTCCCAAAATATTAAGAAAAACATGGACACTATCTCCCACTGATAACAGTCTAAAGTTTATTTGACACATATTTCCCAACCACTAATGCCACAAAAAATTATTTTTCATCCTTCTTAAGTAACATAAATTCTATACTTCATATAATTTAAGCATGATTCATTTTTCATGTTGGAATTATGTTGCAACATTTCCATCTTCCTCTATTGTGAAAACAAATCCATATTTAAAATAAATCAATTCCTTAACATTGATTTGAAATGAAATAGTCAATAAGTACTGTTTCAATACATTAGTGAACAAATATTTATTGGATTCTATCTTTTTGTCCCTTATACTAGTTGATCCAACTCTATTGATGATAAGAGATTCATAAATTCTAAATATCGATGTTACTTATTTGAAATCGTTAATAATATTCAAAACATTCAAATAACTTGTAAAATTAGATAAATAAACTCTCTCTGTGTTTTAAGGTCATTATATTTTTGTAGATATGAGAGTAGTTTATAAAAAATGATATTTTATCTTTAATAATCATTCATCGCATTCATCTTTTGAGAATTTTAATAATCTTTTTGTTATTTAAGAAACAAAATAACAATCCCTATTTAAATATGTACATGTTTTTGAAATCTATCAGAAATTGTTTCCATTGATTGGAACATATTTTAATATTTTAAAAACAACCTTCTAAAATATCATCAAAACAGTCCTACTACATTTCATTCTTCGATAGGATTGAATCCCCATTGTTATTTGTCTTCTATAACCCACCTTACAATTATAATTTTTTTGGTTAAATAAAAACAAGTTTTCCCTGTTGGAAAATCTAGCACAATACCAACAATGCCCATTGAAAGGATACATTCCTCACTAACAACCATAATTTCTAATATTTTGACCATGTTTCTCAAAACATTAATATCTATTAAATTAGATCATTACTGAGAGTCATTCATTCATTCGTTAGAAAATATAGTTTTCCAATACATTAATTTATTTTTTAACATATTAGAATCAGCTGTAGAAATATTTTTTATTTTGTACTATGACGTTTTAGAATCTCTCGGCCTTCTAGTATTGCTGGTTTTAGGAACATACAAATTTTCTTAAAAAATATTCTTAGGAACATTTTCAACATTCTTTTGACTCCATGAAGGTAAATTTTGATCTCTGATAGGTACATATTTTCTTGAAAGTTCACCATAATTAGATACAATGTTCTGGAAACATGTCACTCTATACTCACCTTTAGAAAATTATTATTTGATATCTTCCAACACTACTTCATTTTTATTCAACAGTAATTCATGATTTTTTATGACTCATTTGATTTTAATTTTACTTCTTATGAAATTCAATATCTCAAATCGACACAGCATTATCATTTTGAATACTTTTTTCATTATTAATTGTATGAATTCATGTATTCAAATGCTTGAACTCTATTTACACCTCACAGTATTTATAAGAGATTATTTCAATTATATTATGACATGAAAATAATGAATAGTATCTTCTTGCTAAAAACAAAATCTTCCAAATTATTTCTTCTTTATCACCATCATATTCATTATTATATTATGAAAATGAGTACAAATGTTCTTAAATTATCAACATTGAAAACATTTTATAGTAATTTTCCATTTATAAATTCATTTAAATATTTATATATTTTTAGAGAAAAATGATCTAAATTAATCAGGACAGTTACTATATCATTTTGGCTTTAGAATACTTATTTTCATCATCTTCCAGAAGTTAATATACTTTCCTTTGATCTCTACCATCAAGGAAATTTCTTAATCATCTTTTATTTTTTAATTTAAGAACAACATGTATACATATTTAATAAGTAATGAGAGTATTATAAAATTCATCTAAATATGGTGTTTCTAGTTCACTATCTTCTGAAGATCAAGAATATGAATGAAACTTATAATGAAGAATTGTCAGGTTCATCTTATAAAAATTTCATCTTCAATCATCCCACTAAGACATCATATGGGGTTAACAATATAATTCGCCCTTGTAAATAACTCACCAAAAAAACATGAAAACCAATTTTAATAATTTCTTACTCTTATCACAAGATCTATAAATTTTCCTTCCTCACCATTAAATTTCCTTCACAAATTTTCTTCATCATTCCACTGATATTTTTAACAGATGAAATCTATTTACTCTTAGATACTCACTTTCATAATGTTTTTAGAGTAATTAATTATTAAATCTTCCATATATCACAATATATTTATTATCCACATATATTAGTGAAAATTTCTCAGGAAGTGGATGAAATCCATATATAACATCTTCATAAACATTATAACATTGAGGCATAAGATAAGGATCTAATATATATTTATGGATATGATTGATCTTTCCCTAGAAGACCAATATCCTATTAATATTCAGACTAATCATTTTCTCCATATCATAATATATTGATTAAAATTAGTAATGATTAAATGAATATAACCATTAATCTTATAATACTTATGAAGGTCCAACAATGATTGAAGTATCACTAATATAGGGATCTGGTGAATCATTGATATGTTTTTATCATAGGTTAAATTTTTTGTGTACTTACCTTGGCCTCTTGTAGGTGATCTATGACATTACTAAAACGAATACAGTTGAACATCCCTAGTAATAAAAGTATTTAATAGGTTCACTACTAAATTAGATCATATATGTCCATTTAATGGTTTCTAAATATTCCAAATACTAAAACACCACTAGATAACATTCCTTTATATTGTATAAAACATGTCGGATATACCCTTACACTTTTGTAGAACAATGATAAACACACATGTTTAGGTTATTATTCTAGAATGACTGATATAAAACCTGATTGTCTACTAAGGTAAGAACCTTTCTCCATTATTTTTATAAAAATTAAATTTTATTCCTTATAAACATTCAATTTAATGAATATATAAAACAAAAATATAAAAATTCATACCCAACACTATGAAGACACACACCTTATAGGAATAATAAAAAATATTAGTGTGATGGATCATTCAATTTCCATAATTTTATTCACCAGTCATAAATTTTTTTAACTAAATAATAATTGGGAAATAATTCTTATTTAGTTCAAACATTCCCACGAAACATGTGTATGATGGATGAGACTAATTTGATAACTCTCTTTTCTAATTATTCTATCTGAAAATCATTATGAGGGAAACATAGTAAGAAAATTTATTATCTCTACAAAACCAAAGATCCATCACTCTCTTTTTACCCATTTGAAAAATACTAATGTTAGGATATAAAATGTACTTTATCTTATTTGTAGGATATCCAATAGTGATTTTGGATAGAAGAAGATAATATTTTATGACTCCATGAATATTTTAAACCTCAATTTTATCATTTGTTTCAAATTCTTATTCGAATTCTCATTAAATTCTTAATTTTTATTGATTCTTCTCAAAACAATCCCTCAACACTTGCCACCATCAATATTTCAATCCATTCTTTAGTCTGTAACCATTTGATTTTCTGATCCACTCCTACATTATAATGAAAATTTAGCATATTATTGAAAAACATGAATATATTTCTCTATACGATTTGAATGAAAAAAATGAATTCTTATTTAGACTCATAATACCATATAAAATATAAAAAACATTAAATACATTATTCCATAGAGTTTTTTGTGATATAGTTAGACTTCTATGGCTTTTATTTTTGCATAAATATATTTATAGATTTGAAGGATTCCTAAATTCGTTTTGGAAACACATTGAAAAACATTTTTGACCATTTTCCATTAATTTAATTATTCAAAAGTTCCTCAGACAACATTCAATGACTTATCATAGTAAATATTCATTGGATAAATTAGTCTCACTTTTCTTCTGATATACTAGTTCCACATTTAGTCTAATGACTCATGAAAAACATGAAGAAAAATATGTCCTTTATTTTTTGAAAAATAAAACTTCTTCTGTGACACATGAACCACTAAATAGTTTGTCATATATTATTTTTCACTTAACTCAATTTTATAACAAAAAAACCCAAAGTAAAATGTATACTTCATTATTGTTCATCATATGGTTTATTAGTTTTTTATGTTTTCTCATTCATCATTCCCACAAAATTCCATATTACTGGTCGATGTCACAATTAGTCTAATGAATCACTGTCACACAGTGTAAAATGGATCATATTTTTCATTCAATTCAATTCTTATATTCTTTAAAACATATTATTGATCTTGTTAATAGTCTCATAATATTAATCATACAGTCCGATGAATCAGAAATTCTCCTGGATCGATGCTAATACTTCATGAAAACATCTAATTCAACAACATTAATATATTACTAAATTTTTATTCCAAAAACATTATACTTACTATAAGGCTTTACCATGTCATGGAAAAAATTGGATATGTATAACATCATCTAATTTAATATACCAAACATATCTTACCCCATTATATATCATAGGGAATTCATAATATTTTTATTAATATTTTGATATTAAATACATAAATAAAAAAATGAATATCCATTTTTATTATGGATAATTTTAGAATATTAAAAAAATTCTCATATAGATTTAAATGTTAATTCCCAACATAATTTGAGTCTAAAAAATAAATCAATCAAAAAAATTATTTATAATATTAAACCAATATAGATTAACATTATTCTTAAAAATACGTCTCATATTTTGATGATGATTCCCCCTTTTTCTCTATCATTTGACATCAAAAACATACAATGTGAAATTATTCATTCCTAATGACAACAAAATACAAAAAATTCATTAAACATTTATTCTAGAATCGAGAAAAACATCCATCTATCTTGGTCCTAACACATTGGTGGAAAGTCCCACCTAACATGTCCAACATAATTTCATGATACTTTCACCCTTTAATGGAAATATACCATATTTTATAATATCATAATTATATAGAACAACCCTTAATGAATTAATCACATATAAACTGATATGTCTATCATCCAAATCATACCATAAAATAATACATAATTTATTTCATTCTTCATATTACCACACTTCCCCCTCTTAGGTGTCATCTAAGAAATACTCAAAACTATGTTCATCAAGATAGCTATTGCGGTGTTCATAGGAAGTATAATAAAAAAATAAAGACATATAATTTCAGTGAACAATATAGTATATTAATAATAGTTCACTAGAATTTATAGATAGTGAAATCCACATGTATGGACAAACAAGAATGGGTAACACATGATACAATTATATGTTATGAACACACATATCTTCGTGGGGTATCAAGGGCCACTAACACACCCTCATTAAATATATAACATTCATTCCGATATACTATATATTATCATGTCATGATAAAATTACATGCATGAACCAATATTGTAAATAACATCAAATATCATGATCGTAGAAGTGAACATCTTGGTTTTAGATGAAGGTGGTAACCGGATATAAGAAAACTAAAATTTAACATAACAACTAAATGTATTATCATAATATAGTTCATGAATGTAAAATCTATAAAATAACATAAAGGCTATAAGGTAAGAGGCTCACCATAGAGGATTCATCAAGATAATATCGACCAAGTCAATAGAGAACATCAATGATTTCTATGAAAAGGATATTGTTATACCAAACCTAGGAGACACATTTCATTACTATAGAAAATATTTATAGTTCAAGAAATAATAGATTTATTCCAAGATAATTCCTTGAAAATAGAATAATTTTTCTAGTACAATATTTACTCATTAGATTTTTCAACTAATTCATTCGAAACAAGGAACACAAATAACGATAGATGTAAGGAGCCGTTAGATATTTGAAAGGAAAATAAAGATCAGTCATAATACGAAGTTATTACTTTTGGAATGAAATTAAAAGTTCCAATCATCCCTATGAAAAGTATAATTATGAAGTCAACAATTTTTCTGAGGGGATGACAATTGAGTTATTTAATCTGAATTTATTTAATGTAGAAGACATTAATTATACTGTAACTATGTTTGTATAAGGTTTTATGATTAATAATTTCTAATTGATGGATATCCAAGGATTAAGGTGAATGTCACAACCATTTTATAGAAAATATGAACATTACCATTAACATTCAAATGATCCATCCATGTCCATGGTGTTCTCAAATAGTAGTACCCATAATATCCATATGAATAATGCTTATCCAAAAAACTTGTTATTTTCCATTAACAAGATCTCCACCACTTCCATGGTTTGATCTTCTTATGGATGGTACACCCAAAAATTCCATTTGTACCATGTCATGTCCATACTATTTCCCCAGTCCCAATTCTATATTGAATCTTTCCAGGTCCAAAAAGGTTTACACCAAGGCATGGTGTTAGTTGTTTTGAATGAAAATCCTAAAAAATCATTTTTCATTCTTTGTACACCTCTAACACAAAATAAAACCATTTTAAACCATCACAAGACTCGAAAACGTCACCTAAATAATTTTAAAATATAAATTTACTTACAAAAATAACCAAATGTTTTTACCTATAAAAACAAATTAAATTTTTTATACCGAAGAAGTATACTAAAAATAAATTATATATGAATAACAATTTAAGGTGAAATAAATCAATATAATTTTTTTAAAGTAGTCCCAAAAAAATAGAACGAATGAAAAATTATATTGGAAATTTTAGTTATAAATATGTAAAATAATAATTATATGTACACCAATCAATCTTTGAAACCATTGTTTATAATTCACATTATCAATGATTACGTTTTCACTACAAAAAAACCGATATGACGCACTATATTTTCATATGTCATATTTGATAATAATATTAAAACCTAATCATCCCTAAATAGGACATTAATAAACTAACACATATCCCATGGTAATATTCTTGTTCATATAGAATAATTATAATTATATAATTAATCTTTTTAAGAAAATAATTACCTATAATAAAATTTGAAACCACCCCATTATATTCAATGAACTCCAATTATAACACCATTTACAAAACCACCGAGCCTATACTGGAGCACCACATGACCCCATACACACCTCCTTATATATAATAGGTGAAAATCTAGTACCTTTGGCCTATGGAATGGCATGGGAGACTCAGTCCTCATTACCATGTACACATTGATTTAAAATTAAAAAATTAATCAAGGAAAAATAAATTGATAAATAACCATATGAGAGGAATTATATACAAATAATATGAGCCCATTAAATATCAATATGATCTATTAAATTAATAAAAACATAAATTAATGTGTCCAATGTATAGGTGAGGTAGTAAATTAAAGAAGTAGTGGGCCACTAGAAGAACTCCATATAGTCCACCATCCATTAGACATAGTACCCAAACATCCACGACATAGATAGTAAACTTCACTAGATCATTAGTCATTAAATATAATTGTACACTAAAATCATTAGTAGGGTGTGGGTACATGAATTTCAAGGACACCATAAATGAACATAACATATGGGAATATGATAAATAGGTGTACTTCATGAAGGTAAATAGAATAGATAACCACAAATTTATCACACACATTTATCACATATACCCAGTACTTATAGACATGCTATACCTAAATTAACCTCATTATTTTTGGAATGTCACTTGACCATACCTTACATTTGCACCATCCTCTAGAAGACTATTCATAAAATGGTTTTGACACATACCTCTACAGGGATATCTTTTGTATTAGATGATCATTATCTGATCCCACTCAGCGGGTGATAAACCATTTAGATCAACCTAAATCCACTATAGAAGATAGATAAGAAAGTGAAAACAATTATATAAGAAAAAAATATCAACATCACTTCATAACCATAATGTTCTACAAAAAAATTCATATGTGACAAAATATAAAACATTGGTTCACATTGGGTTATACAAGCATAATACATTTGATCAATCATAAAACAATGGTCTCACCATTCTAAAAATTCATACTAAACACCCACGATAATAAATAATATAAAAAATTATATAAATTAATGTTTTTCCATCACTAATATTTTTTTATGATGAAATCAATAGGTTTTCATGGAATAATCACTTAAAACACACCAACATAATAATCGACTCAATCCTCTCCCAATGGATTCATATAATAGATTATAGATATCTTATTTTATAATGAAATTAAAATACCCATAAGAAATAAAATTTTCTAACCCCCTGATAATAAAAAAATAAATATTTTCTTGTGAATAAAAACTCATTTCATAATGTATAATTATTATTTCCAATTAAATAATATTCTTCCATTCTGGAATATTTTATGATAATAATGACACTTATAATTTATCATTACTTGATAATTCTAGTTTTTTATCATTTATGAAATAATTATATATTTTTTATAATTATTTTAAAAGATAAATATCTAAAAAATTATTCATTAAATACATAGAATCAATGTTTTATAAATCCCCACCTTAAAATTACCCCTTTATTAATGCGACAATCAGAAAAGTGGAAAGGTATTGGGTATTTCGATGCCCAAAATTAGAGTATGATATCTAATTGGTTAAGGATGGTTTTTATGAACATGGTTTAATGAATTAAATAATACTCATATAAAATAATATATCAAAAAATGACAACTAAAAGATTTATTTCTTTTAATGAATTCACTTGAGTAAATTTTTATTAGTAATAAAACCCACTAATTAAATTAAAATTTGTATTTTTAATTTTATCAAATCAACAATATAGAAAATTTAGTATCATAATTAATATTATTTTCTATTGTGGATCAATTTGATGAATTAATTCCCTATATTTATTTTTATTAAATTCCTCAAAAACGTTTTCATGTGCATGTTGTGAAAGGAGATCATGAATATAGGGGTTATTTTTTTCATAAGCATAGTGTTGTGTAAATGTAACATTGTTCAACCATTAAAAAGATTAGGGATTTGACATTAAGGGATGTTTTTACTCTTGTATATCACTATGAAATTATATCATACCAATGAACAATACATATGTTAACATTATGTTGACATTTTAATCATTATGCTATAATTAAATAACTTATAGTTTACCTTTATGTAACCATTAAAAATATAGGGAAACGACCACTCAACCTAAAGATAGATAGATATATATATATACCCTTATTTAGCAATTTAAATTACAGTGTTACCCTTACAAAGCTTGTAAAAATTGGGGTTACCCCTATTTACACAATAAAAACTCCATGTTACATTTTGGTAGAAACTTAAAACCCAAAAAAAAATCTATAATTCATATTCTTTTATGTAGGTCTGATGAAATAAATATGGTATAATATTTAATATGAAATTATTAAATTTTAAAAAAATTAACTGTTTAATTTTATCATGAAGATGTTTTTGGAATTTATTTTAATTTATAATAATATCTTAACCATCATAACACACGTGATGCTTCCTCATAACTAAAGATTATGGGTAATTAATTTAAATATAATTCTTTCATGTAATCATTTGAATAACATCATTTAACAATAATATATATATATATATATATATATTGAATCAAAATATTTATCTAATAATAAATTAAAAATAAAATAAAATGATTCCATTGGATCTAATAAGTTGTAATGTGAGATAATTAATAGTGAGTAATATGTATACAAAAAGAAATAAACATGAATAAACTATCCTATATTTTTTTATAAAATATACATTTCCATTATGTAGATAAATATGTGAATATAAAAAATATATAAAATTTAAATAATTAAAAAAACTTTATCACATGAAAAATGTGGTTGAGAATGATGTATGGTATTATAGGAATAATTATACATAATAATTCATTATTTACCCAAGTAAAAAAAATCAACATTATATCATAATTAAATTATAAATATTATTATAATTTTTTTATTTATTTCAAATTGTAAAAAATAAATTGAATTTTTGTTAATCTAAATAGAATGAGAAAAAAACCTAATAAAAACCCCATTGTAGGGATGATACTGCAACATTAAATAACATGTGCGTGAAAATAATTGATTCAAAACTATGTAACTGTAACACTATAATATCATACCCAAATCCCCCCTAAATTATATATCTAATAGGAAAAAAATATTCATTGACAATTTTCAATGATTTTGAAAACCCCCCATTTGAAATAATAAAACTATTACATGTAAACAAAAATAAAATTTTTAAAAAATAAAATATGTTATAATTTTTTTTAAATGACTAAATATATTCAAAATAAGAATAAATTTAGTTTCATTAACCTCTTATGATTTCATCTAAACATCTTTTAGACTATCCACTTCATTATGTATGGATTTCACTAAGATACCACGAGAACTTCTATTAAATCCACAATACAATAGTTTTAAATAAGATAAATGAAATGAATAATATGAACTATAGAAATAGTGGAAGATTTTACCTTTATTCAATGATTAGGAAATCCATACAATAAAATATATTCAAATTGAAGGATGTATACTAAAAATTTAATAATATAGTTGAAGTGGGATGAAAAATATAAAAAATACTATGTGTATTTACTGGGACCATCCACCTCAACACATTGTGGATGTTATAGTGGTGGTGCTGTCTGAAGGAGTTCATGGGGAGTTGGAGAGTGGATTAGAGGATGCTGTTGGAAAATATATATTGGTGGTGTAATGAGGAATTGATCCTCTGTCTATACTATTTTGATGAATTCAATACTGATGAGGTGTCAAATATGGCATAAGGTTCCCGAGATATGTGTTTTGGATATAATTCTAAATATGGGGTAGTTTCACCATGAAACCATTACATATAAATAACCACTTTTTGGTAGTTGATGGTATCCTCTTGGAAACTATGGTTAGGGAATAACATCCCCTTATTATGTTTTACATCATTGTATCTTTTTATGAACCATTGTGTTCTATAGAATGGATAAAAAATACCATCATTCATAGGAGTTAAGGGATACAGTGTGGAGTTCCAAATATCTATATAAACTCTTTCTTGATTTTTGTGGTTGTGTATCGTAGCGGTTTGGGGTTCACCATGGCCTTCACCTAGTTTATAGGATCTAAAACATGTAAAAGCACATAAATGATTGATATCATATCAGAAATTATGGATTTGGAATTTCCACCCTATTTTACTGTAATCCTATCCCTCTATTATGAGGTGAAGGATGGATGCATGATTGTATTTTATTTTCATAGGAACCTATAATTTCATAAGACCATCGATCCAAATAAATTTTCAAATCCTTTCCCGATTTCATTGGACACACATTTTAATACAAAGGTTTTATTTTAATTCCCTCTTAGTTTCCTTCATACACATCCTTCGGATAATGATTTTAGGTAGTTTTAGATAAGTCTAGTCCTTCCTTTTCAATATTATCTCTACGATCATTCAGCTTGGAAGGGTATTTTTTTTGGTAAAGAATCAGATTCTTGGTTGATACTTTATTTGAATGATGTAGATATTTTGTTCAAGTATTATGAAGTTTTATTCATCATTTTGGTTCCTAGTGGTTATCATTACATGTTCATCCTTGAAAATGATATTATAAACCTTCATTGATTTGGGGATTCTTAATTTCTCATTTACTTAAATCTTATGGTCATGATTATTCTATTCTTCCCAAATGATAATATATTGTATATTTCATTATATATATGAATGTAGAAAAATTTTGAATGTGTCTTTATGGGTAAATGAATATCCAGTTTTATAGATTTATTTATTTTTCCATTAAACTATACGTGTTCGATAAAACATTAATGAAAAAATTTATGGTGATATTTTATTCATGGTATCAATGGATTTTTTAGTTTATCCATTTTTTTTGAAAATCTGAAATCAATTAAAATAATTTTTTTTTTGTCATTTATATATAGTTAACAAAATCACCTACCATAGAATTTATGGAATTTTTATGATTTCCCTTGAATAAAAAAATTGAATGTGATGATTTCCCAAACTATATCTAAAAATGTGGGGTCGAATAAAATATTTGGGAATTTTTATGGGTAGTTATAACATGTGGTGGTAATGTGCCATTTTGGTTGGGTTTTTATACTCCTGAGGAGATTATATATGGTTGTTGTATTTGAAATATGTCATGAGATTTGGTTGGTATGTTCTAGATGTGATGAGATTTTATGGGAATATGATGGATCTGATGAAATGTGGTTGGTATATATCTATTGATATTATTATTGGTGGTAATGTGAAATTGTTGGTTTGTGGGTCCCATTTACATAAGGAATATGGTAATTGTGTTATGTTGTTCTAGTATATTGTATTTTAATTTTATAATATTTAAATGAATTAATAAAATGGAATGGTTTAATAATTTCAATGAATGTTGAGTTAAAATGATTTGTGTTTCTTTGTTGATTGTTGTTAAAGCTGAATTAAAATAGATGAATATAGAAAATTGGTTTGTATGTTGATTTTTTTTTAAATTCCCTGAACTTAGAAAGAAGATAAATCATTCATGTGGATTATTATATTGTGTTTTTAATTTTATAGTGGAAGTCATTGTGGCATTTTTGTTATATTTTTTCGTGATGTTGTGCAATGATTAGTGATTTTTTGTATGAACACATAACTTCATATTGTGTCTAGTAATATATATATATATATGTCCGTGTGTGTGAGTGTCTATGTGTAACTAGAATATTCATTTTGACTTCAATAAGAACCGGACTCATTTTATCCATAATTTGAGAAAACTAAATGCATTGGGGGTGTTTTCTACAACATCCATGTAGTGAGGATGGATGTTCAACATCCTATTCATCTCTAATATCTCTTCTATATTACTCTAACTAACATGTGGATTGGTAACAAGATGTTAAAAGTGCAATATGATAGAGATTTTTGAGGTCCTTAGATAGATTGTGGTGGGGGTTATTCAGGGTTGGAGGAGGTAAATGGCATGATTTATTTCATGTTCATGATACTCAACCTCTCTAGATAGGCATAAAACATAATGATATATACTATTATTATCCGGAGAGAGATTTGATTAGATTAATTTTTTTTTCTAGTAAGACATGATGAGATGGGCGGGGTTGCCTCAAATGATATATGATGTGATGTGAAGACCATGGTGCCTTCCTGTCAAATGTGATGGATAGTTGTACACGGGCTTCTTGTTATGATGTGATGGACATGGTGTGTTCTAGAATGGTTATTATGTATAATATATTGGGGTTCCAAGATTTAAAACATTGGGGTTAGATTGTGGAACCAAATGCGAATGATTTGATGGGTACCATTATTGGTATACTTCCTATTATGTTACAATTCATTTTTTATTTTTTAGAGGGTTTTCCATATTGAGGATGATCTTGGTTAGATGACCAACATATTTACTATGGATTCTACTATTTTATCACCGGTGTTTTATTATGATCTTTTCCATTTTGCGAGTTATATGTTGGGTAATATCATTCTAAATATTCTAGTATGGTATCATTTTGAATATATAATATATTTTTCAATTATTAAGAGGATATTTTATGCCATTCTAGTGACTATTATCTGAGACATTTGGATTGGTTCTTTCATACTACATTCCCATTAATTATTTTTCGTAATTGGATATCCTTTAGGATTGCTTAAATTATTCTTGGATGGTGGGATATTTGTGGTTGGATTATCATATATTTTGTGATGTAGTTTATTTTTATTGGTTTATCCAATATAAATATCAAATTATTATACGTGGTAATACCTCCCATTTTTGAGATTCATGTTCCATTGGTGAAAACCAATTTATCTCTTGATCATTCTATTATAATAAGTAATTCCTCCAATTTGTGAGATTTCAAATATCCTCAGTGTTAGTCTCAAACCAGGGCCATAATGGTTGTAGGATTCAGGGTCATTATTTATCTTCATTCAATGACAACCTTAGAAGGGTAAATATTAAAGAAGGTGGTCATTATGGAGTGGTAGAAAATACTTATTTCAAGGGATATGATGGATTTTGGGGTTTGGCATAGTATACGTTGTAAAATATTTTAGGGAAATGATGCCAAATAATCTCTATATAATACAAAGTAAGGAGAATACCAACTCGGACATGATATTTTAGGGCCCCAATGATTCAAAAAAGAACTATAAGCCTAAAAAAAGAGAAAGTGATATGGAGTCTCTTCTAATGGTTGAGACCTTGGTGTGATACGCACATCATGGATGAGTTGTGTTATAGTATCAATTGTGCGTTATTAAAATGTAAAAATTAATAAAAATTCTTATTTAAATTATATACTATTTGAACGTGGAAATTTTTTTGTTCCCTTCATATTTCGATTATTGTCATTTTCCACATGTGTTTCAGGAAGAGGAGGTTCATCAAGATCATATAGTTTATCATTAGAGTGTTAATATGGTTGAGGAGGATTATTATAGGCATATTTAATAATAATAATATAAACTGGTGTGTTTGGGGAAGTATGATGGTTGAACATATAATATGGATATATAGTAATGATTGTAGGAGCTCATGTTTACTTTCATTTCAGTTTAGGCCCATGTTTGATATTTTGTGTCATAAATATATTTTCCAATTATGGGAACTATACATAAGTCGTGGATACCTTACCATGGTGAGAAGAAGTAGGTATACGTTTCATGGGTTTAAATTTAGAAAGTGTTTTAGGAAGACTTCCATTCATCAACCATGAAATTAGTAAATTGTTATCAGTTCCTATCTATTCTGTAGGGGAGCACATCTGTACGAGATATATAAATTATGTTCAAGTATATTTTATGTTTAACCCATGTTCTTTTTTATTATAAGGATTCCCATGAATGTAATATTTAGGACAATCCTCATCCAATGATCTAGTATGTACACACTCCTTTTTTGCTATTGATCAGTTTGGATGATTATATGAGGGCATAGGTGATCATGTGTGTGGACTATATACATGTAATAAAATGAGAGGGGGGAACCAAATGTGTTCCTTGAGGATTAGAGTTTTAAGTGGATTCTCTCAAAGGCTAGGTAATTCTATCGTTCAACTATGGGAGAGTAGACATCAATATATCCCTTTCCAACTTTTTTAGGATAGTTTTTATTATGTGTATATTGGGTTGATTTAGGCTAGTGTGTTTTCTAATGAGGGTTAGTGTCCATTTTCAAAATTATATCCCTATGGTTCATTGAGACGAGTATGGTGGAGAATGATAAGGTCATCATTATCCCTAATGTCATCTTATGGGGAGTCCATTTCTGTAGTAGGGGTAGTAGTCTAATTAATTTATAAAATAATATGGGGTAGGTAGAGGTCCACCTTGAGATGATCCATGTATGTATGGATACTAAACTGACAATCAACATTGATGTGGTTGTCGGCAGTGGTTAATGTGATTTGACCATTTTTATTTGTGAGTGGCAGAGTAGGCTACATTAGAGGGCCCAAAGATCAATAGTGTGACATCCCGAGTTTTAGTAAAAAATAATTTAATTTATTATTTTATTTTCTAATTATTTATTTATTCAATGTAAAAAAATATGTAAAAAAATATGACAATTTACTAATTACGAAAATAAATAATAAATGAAAAATTCATAATATTAATTTATTATCTAATTTTATATTATTTAATTAAAATATTTGACAATATAACAACCAAAACATGTTATGTTTCATTAATTATTAAATTATTAATTAAAAATAAAATTTTCTGTAGAAAATTTTTTATAGTAAATAAAAATATTCAAAATTTATATTTTATTATGTGATAAATAATGATTTAAATAAACATGTATATTTATAAATTTTTGAGAAGAAAAATAATTTGAAATTAAATATATCATTTTCATTCACTAGGATGTTAAATAACGATTATAATTTTTAAGGTTCTTAAAAGGACGTAGTTATTTGAATATGAGTATTATTTTGACTTATGAAATTTATATATGTTATGTTCATTATGACTTGATAATAAAAAATGTTCTTAAATTAAATGAATAATAACATTTATTAAAATTTTATTTAGATTCCTAAATTAATGATCAAATTAATAAATGAATTATTATTAATTTTATTATAATATTCTAATTTCTAAACTAATCAATATTACATATTGAAATTATAAAAATAATTTTATGAAATTTGAATTGTGCTTTATGATATTAAAAAACAATATATATATATATAAATGATAAAACATATTGAATATAAATAAAATAAGAAAACAAATGAATAACAACATTTGGGTTTTCGAGAAGTCAGAGTAGGGTTACAGGGGAGTCCCCAAGCAGGATAAAGCGAAGCCATTGGCTCAAGGTCAACATGAATAGATGGATCAAAAATGTTTTCTGAGGGTTTCACTTGGAGAGAAAATCATAGATATTGTCAAGAATAAGAGTTCGAGATTATCTCTAGGATAAAAACATTGTCTTGAGAAGGAGGTTTTGATCCTAGTGATATCGAGAAAAGGGATAATGAAGCCGGTGAGGGTTCAAAAATATTAGGTTGAGTGCATAGGATGTGGTTTCATGTTTGAATGTCTTTGCATCTAAATTGGAGATAACCAATGAGGTTAGATATGAGGTGCAATTAAGATTAGGGGGAAATGATGTTTAGTTTTTGAGATCATCATGCTGCCCAGTTATGAAGGTAAGTGTTTTTTATTCATGTTTTTGGTATCTACATATATTTTTTAGATACTTTTTTGGTGTATTAACTCATTATTTCTCACTATCCATTTATTTTTCATCTACAGAAACCAACATATTCCCATTACTTGAATTTTTTTAGGGATTTTCATCATTGAAATTTGTCTACTATATTTTTCTTGAAATAATTTTTTGCATTTTTCCATCAATTATGATCAATATCTCTTAATTTCATCTACCTTCAAGTATAATAAACTTATTCTAAATTTTTTTATTTCTGAAATCTATCACCATTATAAATTTTCATCTTTTGATGTCTCTGTCAAACATTAATATTAATAACAATGTTTGTGGCTAGTATTGTTTGGTTCCAAAAAGGCTTATCAGAGAAGAATAAATTATGTCCAAATCAAAAATAGGTGTATCCACTATGTTATTTATGTTTATCTTGTTGTACTAGTTTCAATGAAAAAGATATATTTTATATATCATCAGAATATCTAAATTTTGATTTTCATCTATGTTTTGTTGGGAAGGATGACATCAAAACAGTACATTCTGAAATATATCACTCTTCAGATTTTGATTAAATGGCCCTATACAGAAAAAATAATGATAATAAATAAGTATAGTTTTTCAGTTTATCATTAGAACAAAAAACTGTAATATAATGAAATATATTTTGTGTTCCTTGGGGTGTGAGTTTTTAAAGGAATGAGATAATGGGAGTTAGAGTGCAATTTTTCCTTGAGTAGTGTCCTCTTTGTTTTTTTCTTATATGAGAGATATAGAGAGAGATACTAGAGTTCAACGGATATACCAATGTAAAAGTAGACTCTACAAAAACATGTAAGGGTGAAATTTTTATATTCAAGATTTTGATTATTGTGATATTTTTTCAATAAGATTTAGTTTAATTTATTTATAAATATTTATCTTCGTTGAAGTTTAATTGTATGATATTTTTTCTTAGAAATATTTTTTTTAATATTCTGATGCAAAGAGTTTATTATTGTTATTAAAATTTTTTGTGTTTTACTATGGCGTAAATAAATATGTATAAGTATATATATTTACATATATGTCAATATTTTTCAATATTTATAAGCTAAGAGAGTAATTTGAATTTATTATGTCTTTTGGTTCTTTAAATTCATGGAGAAATTATTATCAGTAATCTATTTTATTTATATTAGTTTATTTATTTCAAAATATTATTTTTTATGGTTTTGCGTTAGAAAATTTTATTGATTGTGTATCTTTTTTATATCATTACAGATTTTTATGTTAAATTTTAATGGGAAATTATTTTGCAATTTCTATTATTTAAAACATGTTTTCAAAATTATATTTCATTCAAATGAAAATAATTATCATTGATTAAAAAATTAATTTAGTGTATGTTTTTTCTACTGATTATTTTTCCTCATGAAAATACTTATATTTCATTATAATAATAACATTATATAGATATATGTATATTATGAAGTTATTTTAATGTATTTGTTTATTAATGGATTGAAGAATGTTTTTATTTATATAAATTTCATTTTTTCAAAAGAAATATTTATGTATATAAAATATAACAGTCTATGTATGCTTTCTAACATTAATAGTCAGTTTTTTAAATAAATACATCACCTTGTGTGCGTGGAAATAATTTACACACTCATGAAATCCAACTACATAATAATATATAACCATTATAATATATACCATTAATAAATGTTTCATAAATAAATATATGTTTTTTATCAATAAACAGACTTTTTTATCCTCGTGAAAAGGAAATGGGAATGGAAAATGTTTTAATTATGCAAAGATAAGTCGATGAGAGATTTAATTATTTCTAATATTTCAAATATTATATTGAGAATTTGTATGTATATATTTAAATGTATTTTTATATATACATATTATAATGTATTCATGTATTTAGAGTATAACTCCAGGGGAAATTTATGTATATATTTAAATAAGAATGCTTAAAATGTTTTATAAAAAAATGGCACTTGAAAATTTTAAAGATGATAGGGAATTGAGGAGTGAACCCATCCCTCTAGTAGAGTCTCCCAATATAGCCATAAATGTTTGAAGTAGTCTCAATGCTTTGTTTTTAAAAGATTGCCTATTGTTTTCAGAAATACAACTGAACTATTTTTAAGTAATTTTTTCGCGTAAGTGTTTTCAAAATAATGAATTATTTTTTATACCTAAAAATTTTCAATGATTATATCAAATGGTATTTCCAAATATATTTTGATATTATTATAAAAATAATTTTAAAACCATTTCTAAAAGGTTATTTTCAATGGATAATTTATTAAAGAGTATTTCAAAAAATTTAAAACACCTTACTGGGAAATTTAATTATCACCCATTGTTATTAAATGCTTTCATATGAAACAAAGATGTTATAAATTGGGCTTCAACACTTTTGTTGATAGAACGCACGAGAGAGTAGTAGACAATTGTTTTACTGTATATCAACATTGATAAATGTATGGTTTTTTCTTATCCTCTATAACCTAGATCGGTAAAAAATTCATCATTTGTGTAACTTGTTGTGTAATTATTTTGTTTCTTTTAACAGGAAAAAAAATACAATGAATTTTTAAGCACTGTGTTCGGAAGACTAGGCTTGGGGCATGATAATTGGTATAATTTAAATAGTCTAGACAAAATTTGAGATTATATATTTTCATTGAGTAAATTAAAATATACTTGTAATTTTTTTTATATTAAATTCCACAATAAAATTATTTAATTTTGAGAAATGAAATTCTGAATTTTCAAAAGTCTGAAAAAAAAATTTAGAGGGCCCAATTCATTTCAGGGGGAAAAATGTAACAATAGAAGTCTTAGTACACAAAATTATTTTATTTATTATTATTTTAAATTTTACAAAATATGAAAAAACATATTGAAATTTACTTATAACAAAAATAAATAATTAATGATAATTTTATAATGATAATTTTTTTAACTAATGTTTTCATAGTTAATTAAAATATTTTAATAGTTAACAAATAAGATATGTTATGTTTCACTAAATATTAATTTATTAACATAGAAATAATATTATGTTTATAGAACATTTGTTATAGTAAATAAAAATATTTAAAATTAATATTTTTTAATGAAAAAAATAATGTATTTAATAAATAATCATATTTATAAATTTTTTAGAAGAAAAATAATTTTAATCGAAATATTTAATTTTATTTCTTTAGGATTTTAAGTAATTATAATAATTTTAATGATTCATAAAAGGACTTAATTCATCAAATATGAGTATTATTTTGACTTATAAATTGTATATATGATATTTTCATTTTGATATGATATGAAAATAAGTTTTTAAATTTTATAAATAATAAGAATTATTAAAATTTCATATATAATCTCAAATTAATGATAAAATTAATTTACAAATTACTATTAATTTTGTTATAATAATATAATTTCTAAAAAGGTCAATATTAAAAATTGAAATTATTGAAATAATTTAATGAAATTAGAATTATGATTTATGATATTAAAAAAAATGTATATATATATACGATAAAAAATATTGAATATAAATAAATTAAAAAAATGAATAACAGCATTTAGGTTTTCAAGAAGCCTATGTAGGGTTGTGTGGGAGTCTCTTAATGTGACAAAGAAGAGATGAGGGTCTTTAGGTCGACGTAAAGAGACGTACAATCAGCGGTGTCTGAGGGTTTCCATATGAGTGAAAAACATAGAGATCATTGAGAATAAGAGTTCTAGCTTGGCTTTGGGAGGGAAATACTAGCATGAGCAAGAGGATTTGATCTTGGCGAGCTCAGGAAAAGGGATATCAAAGACGTTGAGGATTTTAATCTTTCAGGTACAGTGCGTAGGAAGTGGTTTTGAGATTTATGGCCATTTAATAAGGGTTTGAGACAACTAATGAGCTTTGATATGAGATGTAATTATTATTTTAGGAAAATTATGTTTAGTTTTTGAGATCTTTGCATTGTCTAGTTATGCGACTAGGAGTTGTTTATTCATGTTTTTTGGAATCAAAATCGGATTTGTATATTCGTTTTTGGTGTTTTAACTCCTTGTTTTTTCACTATACTTTGATTTTTCTTCTCTGGACATCGACAAATTTCTATTACATGTATATATAATAGATTTTTATCATCAAAATTTTTCGTTTATCTTTATCCTGATTTTTTTGTCATATTTCCTTTAATTCTGATCAATCATACATAATTTAATCTACCTTCAATTGTAATCAAACTATTACAAAGATTTTTCATTCTGATATCTACCATCATTTTAAATTTTTTCTTTATGATATCTCTGTGTGACATTAATATTAATTTCAACATTTGGTTCCTATCTGTGTTTTTTTAGGAAATATCACTCATAAACCATACATTTTGAAATGGAGTTCTCTTCAGAATTTTATATTTGGCCATATACATAAAAAATAAATATAGTCAATAAATATAGTTTTTGATTTTATCATTAGAGTAGGGAACTATTATATAAGGTAGTATATTCTGTGTTCTTTAGGGAGCGAGTTTCATAGATAAAGAGATAGATGGAGTCAAGATTCCATTTCTCTCTGAGTATTATTCTGTTGGTTTTCAACTTCTATGAGAGAGAGAGAGAGAGCATTTAGAGTCCAAAGAATATAACAAAGTATAAGGAGACTATGCGAAAACATGAAAGGGTAAAATATTGATTTTCAATATTTGAATTATTATGAAATCTTATTTCTGTAAGAGTTATTTTAAAGTATTTTCAAAACTGTCTATTCATTAAAGATTGATTTTATAAGTTTTTTTTGTATAAAGATAATTCTATTATTCAGTTTTAATCTTTTGATGTTAAGAGTTTATTATTAGGATGAAAAATATCAGCCTTTTAGAATGATTTTCAAAATTTTGTTTAAGTATGTGTATTTACATATTGGACTTTATTTTATAAAATTTATAAGGTAAGATAGTAATTAGAATTTATTATGTGTATTGGTTCGTCAAATTAAGTAAGGAATTATTATCGATAATTTATATTATTTAATTTAGTTTATTTATTTCAAAATCATGATTTTTGTTTTATAGCTCAGATTTTGAGAATTTTATTGATTATTTATCTTATTTTATATCAGTGAATATTTTTATTTTACATTGGAATGGGAAATTATTTTGGTGTTTAAATCCATGGATTAATGTTTTAAAAATTATGTTTCATTCAAGTGAAAAAAATTATCTTTTATTAACTAATTAATTGAGTTTATATATTTGTAAGTGATTAGTATTTTATTATGAAAAGATATGTATTATTTTATAATAATAAAATCATATAGATATATGTATATTATAAATATATTTTCATGTATTTCATTATGATGGGAATATTTTTTTTATTTAAGAGTATTTCTTATTACCAAAAGATATTTTTCTTTATTCAAAATATTATAGTCCATGTGTAATTTCTGACATTAATATTTTGTTTTAAAACTAAATACATCACCTTGTTTGTGTGAAATTCATTTACAGACTCATGAATGTCAATTACATTATAAGATATTACCATTACTTATAATATGTTACAAATAATGCATGTATCTGTGTTTTTCATTAAGAATCATTTCATTAATAAATGTATGTTTTTATTGATAAAACATTTTTTGTATCCTTGTGTGTGGGAAATGAGAATGGAAACATTTTTCATCATGCAACGATAAGTCGATGAGAGATTTGATTATTTATAATCTCTAAAATATATTATTTTGAATGTATATATATGTGGGTATATGTAAATATATATATTAATTTTTATTCATGTCTCTAAAGTAGAACGCCATGGAATGTTTATGTATATATATATAAGGAAACCTAATTTTTTTTAAAAAAATAGAACTTGAACTATGTAAATACAATTGGGAATTGGGGAGTGAACCCATCTATCAAGTGGGTAGTCCCAAGATATCCTTCAATAATCCATGTAGTCTCAGTGATTTGTTTTCAAAAAATTGCATATTTTTTTAAGAAATACCACTAGAGTATTATTAAGCAATAGTTTTAGAAAAATTATTCTCAAAACGTTGAAGTATTTTTGATACATAAATAATTTCAATGATTTTTTCACATGGTATATCCAAATATATTTTGAAGTTATTGTCAAAATAATTACAAAACCATCTCTCAAAGGTTATTTTCAATTCATGTTTCTGTATAAAATATTTCAAAAATTTAAAACACCTTTCTGGAAAACTGAATCCAAACCATTTTTTTAAATTTATTTCATAGGAATCATAGAATTTCAAAATAGGAAATAGACACTTTTGGTGTTAGTATGCAAAGTAGCGTAGTAGAAAATTGTTTTATTTTGTTTCAACACTGATAAATTATTTTTAGGTCTAATATTCTAGAACCTAGACCGGTAAATGGTCGTCGTTTGTGTAATATTTTATGTAATTATTCAGTTTCATTTTATAAGAAAAAATATTGTAGTTCATTTTTAAGCATTGAGTCTGGAAGATGGGCTCGAGGTGTTATAAGTAGTGCCATGAAAAATTTATCATATAATATTATATGTATTTTTTATTTGTGTTCTTCAAAATACACCGATTTAATGGACTAGTCTACACTTTAGGGCTAGATGTATAGATGATTACCTTACAATGGCATTGACTATTCCATCCTGATGCCACAGTATATTTCTTGATTTTTGCTAGGGGTGTAGATATATAGTTGAGATACATCATCTATGATGGGATATATTCTATCTAGTGATGAATTCAAACAATGTAATTCACTTTAGTGACTATTTTTTTCATTTTAATTCTATTACTGACAACTTATATAGGAGATTTAGTTTTTTAGATATGGAAGTCAATCAAATTTTTTCATTGGAATACATAATTGTTAGTTAGGTGGTAGGATTATAGATTCACTTTTTTTATTATAGATACTTCCATTGAATATATATATATTATAATTGAGGAGGCACCTAGGGTGGTCTGGATGTTTTTAAATGTTTGTTATAAATTTGTTTTTAGTGTTAACCATCGACATGATGTAGAATTTTAGATAGAAATATGGCCATGGGATTCCTAAATATCGAGGGATTATTATAAGATGTCACATTATGAGTTGTGGAAATCGTGGAACTTGATACATTATCTAATGTATAATGGTTTTATATAGATTATTAAGTAATCATGGGGTGATCCCTTATTGTTACCAACAATGGTGGATGGTATTATGTTTCTATTTATAGATTACAAGAGGATAAATACTGTTTTGACCAATGATTGTTAACCTATTTCAATGATCGATGATATTTTCCCATGGTTGAGAGGATAAATATTCTTTTGTATGATCTATATGCAATGAGGATATCCCTAGTTTAGTGTGATAAAGGAAGATCTTCTGAATACTACGTTTAGATTCATGGATGTGAAAATTAAATTGATGTTCATGTCATTCAGCGTCAGTAATATTCCAGATACATTCACAAGACTATTTATCTATATGATCCATGAGTTAATATATTTGTTCATAGTCTTGTTTATCAATTCTGGAATCATATAATTGATGTTAGAGGAAGACAATGATTCTCAAATCATAGTTTTCTTACTGGTTCATTGATGAAATAAAATTTCAAATTATATTTCCATTATTTTGTTCTGAACATTAGAGGTACATCTATCTAGGCATGTGGTGTACCAAGAGGTAATGGATATGTAATATTCTAATAACAAGAGAATTTTCTTGGGAATCACCCAAGAATGTTTTGGAGGTTCAGAGATTCATCTATATCACACGCTATTACGGGTTCACTCATAATTTCTTACTAATTGCATCTCCATTGAGAACATTGGCCTTGAATGACGAAGTGTTTATCTAGATAAATTAGTGTTAGGCATCATTTGATTACCTTGAGTGGAGACTGAACATTGATATAGTGATTCGGTTTCTAAATGATTGGGTGATATTGGAGGTGTTTTTTTATGCTTCATGTATGGGATTGGGATATTTCATGATGAAATAGAAATAACTATTCTCTTATAGGTATATGATTTTATGTCCCCTTAATATGAACTGGTCCCTTAATGATATATATCTAGTAGAAGTTTAGTTTTTCAATTATGTAGTGATGAATTTACCCCATTGGTTATTTCATTGGGGTATTAATGGACCACAATATATTCAAGCATTCAATTTTATAGTATAATGTAAATCTATGTAATTATAAGTTGTTGGAGTTTATTGAGATCTTCAACATTGAGATCTGCTACACATAAGATATGTGGATTATTGTTTCTGATTCATTGTTCAAAAACCCTCAAAAAATTTTTTTTCAGAAATTTATATATATTTTTGGGGTGATTGAGGAGGTAAAAACCATTCACACAGGTGAAAGGGTGGTTCATGGTGGAGGTTAATTATCTCATATGATAGTGTAGTATTCTCTAGTTGTTTATCCATTGGATTCTTAATTGGGAGACCTTGATACATAGGTGGCGTATACGCTTTTTTTCTATTGTGATGCCCATAAGGGATGGTTGATGGATGGTAAAAGATGATTGTTGACTTAGGGGATTCTATTTGTTTTGTTACTGATTCTGGATAGAATCCATTTTTTGTTTTATAACTCACTGTCCATGGTATACAAATGATTATTTAATATGTGTAGTGGATTAAGGATGTTTTTTTCAACTTGATGATACAAATTATCAGAGAGTTTGAGGCACGATTATTAGTTTAAAATTATTTCAAAAATGAAAAGAAATTTCCAATTTATTTGTTATATCCATTTGATGTTTCCACATTGGAATTAGATGAACTCTTGAGGGATTTCATTACAAGGTTAACCTAATATCTCAGATGGTAAAGTTATTACTAGGTAATAAAGGATTAGTTAATGAAATCATGTCGCATTCTAATGATCAAGGAGAAAGGAAATTTGTATGTTTTGGTGTTTAGGTATGAAAATGAGTTGGTGTGGAATCATGGATTCCTGAGGCCCATTTTCTATGACTAGTATGAAAATTTTATCTCACATTTCTAGAGGGGATTCAAAAAATATATTGTCACTATGTTAGTCCTCATCACTACTTCCCACACTCATATAGATGGATTTAATGATAAGACTACCTAGACATTGGAGGATGTATTACTAGAAGGCATATTGGACATCTTCAGATCTTGGGAGAAACACATGGCAATGGGTGAGTTTTATTAAAAAAACCATAATCATTATTCTATTGGAATTTCCCCATTGAAGGATTTTCATGGTCATCTATATCTTCATTATGCTGGACAATGGTTGTAGATTTATCATATCTTGATCATACAGTGGTTAAAATAATGAAATATAAGTATCATCTTATTCAATAGAGGATGGAATCCACATATGAGTAGTCTATATATTAATCAAATTTTATAATGATGTTGTTGGAGTTCAATATTAGAGACATTATGTTATTGATACCCCCCTCCACAAGGTATGTATAGGATTGGTTGGGTAGTTGGCTCTCACCAATTTTTTTTTTTGGAATTTCTATGTGATGAGATTCATGGGAGATGTTGATTTTTATTTGGAACCTCTATTGTGGAAGGAAAAGATTCAAACCATATTTCACTTCTCTTAACTCTGTCAAAATATTCATTGTGAATCGCATAATTTGGTAGAGCTGGTATCGAGGATAGGACAATTCTCATTTCACAGCTAAAAGAGATACAAGTTCTTTGGGAGAACGTGTTATGAGGGAGGAATACTCTAATTTTCAAGTGATTTATATGCAAAAGGATATGGAGTATTGTATATGTTGATATAGAAATAGTGTTTTTCCTATTAATATTATTTTTAAATAATTTCTTTATTTATACATGTTTTTTTCATTATGATGTATTTTTTATAATCATATTTATTTGTTATATGTTGTTCTACATAGTGTAGGTGATTCATGTTAACACGTCATGTATAAAATTATTAACAAAAATTAATTCCTAATTGAGACACATTATACTCTTACAAGATTAAAATATTCCTAAGGAGTCAGTGTCACCTAGTGTTGATAATATCAAGAAAATGAGTCTATCTCATAGAATTGTGATATTGGAGATCTATATTTTGATAGTTTTAATTATAATTGGTTTAGGGTTTTTTTGTGGTTTATATAGTGGTGAAAATTATTAGGTCAGAATGGAAATTCCTAAAAGACGGTATAACCTGATGTGGTTGTATAGGTTTTTTTGGGAAAATTTTTCTCTTGAATTGCTATGTTTGGAAACTGGTTGTGATAATTTGAAATTCGATCATTGATTTGTATCTGATGGGATGTTTTTTTTCATCCTTTATCATTCTCATTCTCTATTGTTCTTGATTATGAACCAGTAAAACATTTTTTTGTAGTATTTAATTTAATTACCCAGAAATTCTAACTCATTCCATTATGAGAATTATAGTGGTGGGTGTGTCTAGTAGATATCCAACAAATTTTGAGATTTGATAATATTAACTAGTAATGAAATCAATCTAGTTGGTTTCTTATGTTGTGGATCCATAGGCTTTACCATAGTGGTTGTTGATGAAGAGTCGAGTATTTAGATGTATCGTATTGTCCACAAGGGAGGGGCTTTGGACTACCACCAATAATAGGGTAGTTTAGTTGTGGAATATTGGATGTGGAGTCGACCCTCAATAGAAGTCTATGGGTGTGTCGTAGAGACCATGACTATGACTTATATTACCATGGTGGATTTTTCCATGGTTCATAATTTTTTTTGGAAATATTTTCCATGGGGAAGAATTGTGGCATAGACTCATTCATAAAATCTGGTGGTTGGGGAATATAGTACAAGACTATGGAGAATCCTCTACTTATTTGATGTGTGTATGAGTCATAGTGCTTTATGATGAACAATATTCATACCCTTATTTAATAGTATCTTTAGTGTTGAAATAGTTGTATATATTGAATGTAGGTTTAAATATCCTAACTATGGAGCGGTCCTCCCCATTGTTATATAGATATATCCCTCTGTAGTGTAGTAAAGGTATGTTATGTGACAGTATTTTAGTTTTTAGATCACCTACAACTTCATAAATCCCATTATATCTAATCACATTTCTAATATTTCTCTCATTATATATGCAACACTAGTGCTCTATAAGAGGCATTATAGCTCTGAGTCAGTTATCCTTCATATTCTTCCATGGGTGACTGATCCGAGGTAGGTTTATTTATGTACTCTAAGACATTTTTCTTTTATCTCCCAATTTACTCATCCTGGAAGGGATCCTCTCATTTAATAAGTTGTTTTTGTCTTTTGATTGTACAATGAAGTATTATTATATTCTAGGATATTCGAGATGTTCTTCATTATTTTCATGCCTAATGGATGGCTTCACTTATTAAAACCATATGAAGTGGATCTAAAGAAATCATTGATGTATGGGGTCGTTTGTTTTTATTTAGATTCATTATTTGATGAGATATATAGACTTTTTTATCATTAAAAACATAGTAAATTGAAAAAAATAAATACAAGAAATGGTTTTAATTGAAATGTAATGGTGAAGGGGAATGAAATCCCATGCCTCCAGTATTTTAGCTATTGTGGTAGGACAATTTATTCTTCATGTACCACTCAAAATCAATGGTATTGGTAGTCATTCTTATTTATGGAAGTTGTTTTAATTGTGAAAACATGATTTTTCTTCTGAAATCACATTAAATTAATTAGTTTAACTACTTATATCTACTTAGTAAAATAGTCACCCATAGAGTTTAGTTCTGCTGTGAGAATTTTCTTGGATAGAGATAGTAAATGTGATGAATGCCCCAGGATAAATATAAAAATGTATTGTGAATAAATTTTTTGAGTATTTTTTATGTTGGGATGTGATGTCAGATGATGATGTATGGTTGTGTTGGCATCAACTTGTGTGAGATTTTATATTTTTTTGATCATTATTGTGATGAATGTAGTGATATGTGGTTGTGATGTACCAAATGTGAATATATCTGGTTGGTATGGGGAAGGTATGACAAGATAAATTTGGTACATAGATGTTTTCATGAGATTTATTTGTAATCTAAAATGATGGTTGTGTTTGGATATTTTTAATGAGGATGAGGGTTGTTGTGTTGTGGTTTTTTGTTCTTGTTTTTAGGTAGTAATGAGATTAAATGTAAATGATGAGTTGAAATAAAATGGATTAAAGTTTCTAATTAATGTTGAACTAAAATAGTATGTGGTACTTATATAGTTAATGTGAAATGTGAATTAAATGGGATGGATAATTAACATTGGTTGGTATGGGAGAAATATGGAAAATTTCATAAAAGGGAAAATATGATCAAATGTTGTTTATGGATATTTATATGCAAGTAGTGAAGGGTGTGGTGTTGTGGAGTGATGTTGGGAGTTGGATTGTTTTTTTTTTGTGAAAAAAGTGTTTGGAATCTGTGTGTTTTATGTATTTAAATATAACGTTGTGTACAATGTTTGTTCATTTAGATTCCCGTATACACGCCACCTATATCCAACACCAGGTGTGGTTAACCTATTGTTTTAGGGGTGTTTTCCCCAACATCCTAGTGCTATGAATGTATGTATAGTACCCATTACTACCTAATAAATCTTCCTAGTCATGTATTAAGCACGATATGTATTATCTATAAGTCAAAAGTGTAGTTCAAAGATGTTTTATAATTATATTAGAATAATTATAATGGGGATTGTACATAATAATATTATATCAGGATTTTGAGTTACTTCATGTTCATGATACCCACCGATTCACGTTATTGGGGGATATAATGAGATTACATGGATGTCTTCTTGGGAGCTGTGATGAGATATCCTAGGATTCTTTGTACGAGATGTTGAAATTTTACCGCAATGTATTCTATCTTAATGTGATGTGATGTAATGTCCAAATTTTATTTTTTGGAGATATAATAACCACAAACTTGCGAGGAATACGGTATGATGTTGAAAAAATTATTCTAAAAGGGTTATAATAGAAAAGATATCTGAGTGCATGTATATAAGATATAGGGGTACCAGTGTGGCATCGAATTGGAAAATTGAGGTGGGGTAACCTTATCGATATGCTTTATATTATTTTATTATACAAGGTTTTTTTATTTTGTAATCATGTTATGCTAACAATTATATAGGTTAGTTTACCTTATTAGTAGTTATTACTACTTATATTTTCTTACAACTGCATTACTATGCTCTTTTCAAATTGTTCATTTGAGAAATTATAAAAGATTATACCGAGCATAAATTTTATGATCACTAAACATATATATAAATAGTTTCTACTAATTTATGAGGAAATTTTAGATAGTTTTGGTTACAATTCACATGATAGTTTGAACTGTTTATTTTTTACATTCCTATCATCATTTTTGGAACATTATTTAATATTCTTTGTATTTTATCAATTATTTATTTATATTTGGTGTGGTATTAGATAATTTCCTTCACTTAATTTCATGGATTTACTCACACTGGATCTATCTTATCTATTATTCATGTAATAAAAAAAACCATTGAGTCCCATTTTTTATATTTTTATACACTTGGTGGTAGGCTCAAAACTGATGCCTGTTGGAAGAAGGACTCTCAGATCACTATATCCATTTATTCATTATAATTACATGGGGATTAATTTTAAATAGAGGGAGTTATGAAATTAATCCTCATATTCTATAATATACAATGAAAATCTATCCACTTAATCCCGACAGTGAGATGAATTTGAATTTTCCACATACAATGGAACTATTCTCATAATTCCAATTGTTTGAAAATAAAATTTAATAATAATTTTTTTCATGTTTAATGTTGTATTAAAATTAACAACTAAAATGGAAAAAACTATAAAATATCCGATGTAGAATCATTACTATAATATTAAAAAAACAACATTTTCATCTAGAATAGTAATAATACATAGTTAATATTTAACAGTTTTTGTGAAGACAACATGCCAATGGATCCACGACCATCCATATTATTTTGTTTCCAAACTCAATACAATATACCTCTTAGAAAATAAACAATAATAATATCATTTAATCCAATACAACATCATCTTCATATTAAAAAACATGAAGGGGGTTAGTTACATAACACAATCTGATTACCCTATATATTTCTGTGTACCCCATTCATGTGAATTATATATAGCCCATATTATTTTATTAAACATATCCTTGTCATGAATGATTAGAAAATAAAAAATATATATTAGGAAAAATAAATATAAATCAATATCTATAATGAAATAACTGATCATTCTATAATTAACTATATTAAATGATAACTAACGTTGAAAATTCACTCCACCTTATTCCTTAGGAATCATTAAAAAAGTTCCATAAGAATAATTGAATTTATAATAACCCCAAAAAATGTGATATTTTTATACTAGATATGTCAATCCAAATAGTTTACCCATAATTAAGATTTATTTTTTGATTAACACAAACCCATAAACATCTACACTCCACTATTTATGTCAATTTTTAAAAATACAAAAAAAATAATATAAAATTATAGAAATTTATTGTAAACCATAGATAGTGAACAATAACCAATATGTTCCTAAAATTCATTAGTAGACTAAATATCCATCCCATTCCATCATCCATCAAAAAATTAACACTGTCACTGCCTATAAATCATGAACTAAAATCATATTTATTTATTTACAACATGACAACAAATATAAATGGGAATTTAAATATCCTTTCAAACATTAAATGATTCCAATATTGATGTTGGTATTTCATTAAATTCGAGAAACCATAACTATACTCTCCCATACTAAAAAGAAAACAATCAAGATCAATATAACCAAATCTAATTGTCATTTTTTTATTTAACCAAGACTTTTTAGTTTCCCCAGACTATCTAGAAAATAAGTCTACCTCATTAAAATTAACAAGGCTCCCACACTTTACATTTAATTACATCATCCATTCTAAACATGAAATGTATCCATGTTAAGGTGGTAATTTTTTACATTCCAAAAACCATATTAAAAAATAAGAAATTATCTATAAAAATTTTAATATCAATTAAACATAATTCAACCATTAAAAATAATCCAAATTTAAGAAATACTTTTTAGTTTAACCCACATTTCATGAAAATCACACAAAAACCTAGAAAATTACATTTACGATTCCATGAATTCAAAAAATGTAAAAATATAATTGATAATATAAAATTTCCATATTTTTAATTCAATTTAATCTAATTTAAATGATTTCATCATAAAAGAAATTTACAGTAAGTTATAAATTCTCATTAAATATTAAGAATGCAAAGGTACATACATTGTATTATTTTCATAATGCCATTCCCAAAAATCCCATGAATCTTGCATCAATTACTATACTATCATTAGTTAAACAACAATATTAAAAAATAAACAGTTCATTTTTTTTAAAATAACCAAAAAATTTATAAAAATGAGCATCACATTCAACTAATATTTTTGGTCTCTCAAAGAACATGAATAATATTTATATTTATATCTTATATCATTTAAAATTTTGAACACATATTTTGGAGTTAATTTCCCCAAGACCAAATATATACCCAATTTAAAATTCAATAGATGAAGTCATTGTGATTATAATAAACATGGAACAAGAATAATAGGATAATAAAGAATGGGAATGAATATAACCCATGAATAACGAGGGGTGAAATCACCCTTATAAACTATTTAAATCATCTAATATTTAGATCTTTTAATGGAAGAATAAACTGAAAATTAAAAAAAATGGAATGAATTATCCTTTTTGGTGAACTTTATAATGAATGATGGACGTATCCCCAATTTGAAATAAAATGTGCCAAATAACATTAATGAATTATGGTTAAATTTACCATAATTCATTAGCATTAATCAAAATCTGAAGAATTATAAATGAACCTATGAATTTCATATTTTGATCCAAATTTAACATCAAACCACACAAATATATTCAAACATTCATATGATCATAAATTATAATGTTATAATGATATAATATTTTTGATCAACGATATTATCCTACTATTAAATAACATTTTCCCAATAATTGTTCCCTATATTAACATATTCATTCTTTGAAAATTGCATACAACCAAATGAATTTTAAATAATACACATAGACAAGTGTAAATAATCATTGTACCATGATGATTTTTTCCTAAAAATATAATTTTTCATATATTTATGCTGATGTGTGTGCAAAAAAAGATTCCATGTGGTATTTGTTTAGGGAAATTTTACAGTATTTAATACTTATTAATTGAAATCTTTTATCATTAATTAATGTAACCTTCATAAAACATTTGAGATGATATTAAAATTAATCCCCAAAAAAATATACATGACTTGGATGAAACAGCCCCCGAACCCACAACTTCATATTTAGTGATTAAAAAACAAACATAAATTTATGGATTAGTTACCATAATCATTGACCCAAATTTTTCCATAAAAACGTTACAACATCAAATAGAGTTATATTATATCACTCACATAACCTTGTATCATTTATATTTAGTTCTCTAGAGACATAGGATATTGTCGTACATAAGCATATTTCATGACTTTAAGATATTATTTATATCAATATAAATATTTTTTCAAATTCCATATTAATTCTTTAACATCTCTGAAAACAGTCATTACATATGAAACCATTCTAGACTCGAATAAATATCATCACTCTTCATTAAATGGGGAAAAGTAAACCAAAAAAGGGATAGATAAATTTATTAAGAATGAGAACCATAAGCAAAATCAATTAAATCTCATCTATTAGTATAAGATGAGATTTTGGGTATGATAAAAAAGTAATAGTTTCTATGAATAATATAAGATAATTGATTCCCATAAATAACTATATCACAAACATAGATACAAGATATAAGTCTTTGACAAATAAAATAGTTAGATGATTCAATAATCATTATCAATGTGAAGTCAAACATGATCAAATGAATTATTATAGTCCCATAGAAATGAAATAAAAACCCCACTAAAGCAATATAGAGAATCATATTTGTATCATCCTTGAAATTAGTATGTGTATTGTTTTATAAATGAAATAAATAAAAATAAAAATAGATTATATGTTATGATTACAAATATTTTAAATTATACAATAATACATAATAAAAGTTTTACCTTATAATTTCAATGGATAATATTTTTACATTATAATATAACAAGTGATATATAAAAATTTTATTCAATTTTAAAATTATCAATACATGTGATTTTTCTCAATATTTGTGTTATAAATTTTAATTATATTATAAATAATTATAAAAACATACTCAGTATAAACATATATATATTTAGAAGAATATTTTATTATAAAATATATTATTTTTTTAAAAAAAAAGTTTTAATGAATTAGTTTTTGAAAAATATTGTTATTATTAATGAATGACCAGTATTAAATATCATATAAATTTACAATTTTATCTCATGAAATAATACTTTTAAATAATATAAAATTTGTTGGAATGAAAATAAATAAATTATATGAATAATATATAACACTTTAGATAAAAAAATATTTATATTTTTAAATACTGAAATTTGGATAAAATAATTTTATAAAAATTTAAATATTAAACCATTATATATATGTAGTTACTTGAAAATTATGAGATATATATTTATACATATGAAATATGTATATTCATATTTTGAGTGACTAATTTAAGTAAATATTATGAATTTAATAATTGTGACAACTATAAAATATCTTAAATTTTTATTTTGATAAATTTGCATTGTTATCTAAAAAACATGTAAAATTAAAAAATTATGAATATATAAATTATTATAATGTATTTATGATTATTTTTGAAAATATTATATATTAATATTCTTAATTTTTTAAAATAAAATATAATACATTTCAATATTAAAAAATTGTGGAATATGATGTTATCTAAAATATTTACAATAAAGGCCACTATACATTGAAGGTTATCTACCGATCAACTAATCATATTTTTAGTAATTTATATTTATCCACTAATATATATATATATATGGATTAAGTTTCCAATGGTTTTTGATCAGTGACATATTGGATGGATGATACCTGATGTTTCATAGAGAATAATCCACTAAATAATTTCAACAATTATAATGTTTTTAAATCGATATACATTTAAATTGGTTATTCATGGTATTTCATATAAAATTGAAACACAATGAAATAATTGAAATATAAATATATATTCTTTTATGAGAATCATTATAATTGATCAATTATTTTAAACAAATATATTTTTTACATTAATATAAAAAATATATATCATTGAACATTGTATCCAAATAGTGGTGAATGTGGCTATAAAATTATCATAACAATGTGAATATGGAAATTACAAACCAATTTTCAATCTTGAGAGAGAGAGATAGTTTCCTATACAAAAATGAAAAAGGTTTTTGGTTTTCTAAAAATCATGTAATTATATTTTTAACAAAAATTCTGAATTTAAAATTTTATGTATTTTTTTAAAACAAAAAATGTAATTTATGTTGATATAAATTACTTTCATTATGTCTTTATATTGGTAATGATATTTATTTTTAGAATAGTTTTATTTCAATTATATTAGAAAAAATCTCTAAAATTTATTATTATGTAAGAGGGTTTATCTGAGAACATTTCATTAAAACATATAAACATATATCATCCATTTAAGGAATTGGGTTTTTTAATTAATTAAAATTATAATTTATATTGTTAAAAAATATTATTAGTTGAAGTGAAGATATATTTTTGGGATACTATATTATTTTGAAATATGTATATATATATATATATATCTCATTTTAGGTAAAATAGCTCCTACTTATACCTTTGTATTTTAAATAATTATTTCGTTTTTTATTGAATTATATATATTATTTCATGAATGCAAGAGTTGTTATTAAAGTTTCAAAAATATTGTTTTAATAAAAATTTTCTATTTAATAAATATATATATATATATGAATCATTCCATGTTTAATATCATCTCTCCATATGGGTTTATTTTTATAAAATTATTTTGAATGTTTAATCAATCATAAATGCATGTGATTTCAATGAATTTTAAAATTTAATGTTTAATTTAAAATATATTTTTACAAATGATTATATGTATGTATATACTGATAATTATATCATTTCAGTGGGAAACAATTTACTCAATAACATAAATCTATTTATATATAGGTGTGTGTAATTAATTGAAAAATCATAATTTTAATCAGATATCGATAAATAAATAAATATAAATTTATTTATATATGTATCAATTTATTATACACTTTTATTTTTTATATATACTTACATAATTGTATATGTATGTGTGTAATTTTATATAAATATTAAATTATATTTATGATATCTATAAAAAAGTATTTATATGTCAATAAGTATATATTCTTTATTATAAGATAAATATTTATGTAAATAAATGTATATATATACACATATATATTTCTAATCTGATATTATGTATATATATATATATATTATAGGAGAATATACATTTATCGATATATATATCAAAATAATTCATTTTTTATGAAATGCATATTAATGCTCATGATTTTAAGGAATCCTTTTAGTTTTATTATTTGAAATACAATATTCTATGTTTTTCAACCCAAATAATTTCACTTGGATAGGATGAGATGTAAACCCATAACATTATAGGACTTTTCCCAAGTAGGTGATTGGTGTGCCCAGATAGTGTTGAGTGATCCTGTTATAGATTACACGAAGGGTACACCATGATAGCACCCCAATGTATTGGATAACATTACAAATATCATCATATAAAATATACGGTGTGCAGGTAGTTATCCAATGAACACTATTAGATTATGGGGTAAACCTAATATTTCAAGGGACTTGATCCTCTTTTTATGTTGTATTTGGAGTAAACCATGACATTATGTTATAATCTATGGTTCATTTGATAGTTATTCATGAATTCCTTTTAGTTTTGAGGAGATGTATAAATTTTTATTTGAATGAATGAAATTTATTTTTTAAATGTTATATATGTATTTATTAATTTTCTGAAAATGGTTATTTTTTAAAGTACTCATGATTTCTATGGACGAATTTTCTGATATTTCTAAAATATTTTAGATTTAATTTAATTAAAAAAAACACAACGTTTTTTCACCTATTTTAAAACCTCTTAATGAGGAAATTTATTTCTCAAACCTTGTTTTTTGAATAATTTTTAAAAGGTTTAATAGAAATTTCTATGATGCTTTTATTGTATAAGGATGTAGCTCATGAGAATATATTTACTCAACTGTATATATTTTTTTACTACTGTGAAAATATGTAATGTTTTGTTTAATTTTCTTAAACTTTTACAAAAAATGTCCCTTCAATGTATAATTATTTTTTATTTTTTATTTAACACTTATAAAAATATATACACCACATTTAGAGTACTGAATACGGAAGTACTGGTTTAGGGATTTATCATTAGTTTTAGTGAAATGGTCTAATTTTTTTTTGGATATTATACATTTTTATTTGAGGAAAATATTATCATTATATTAAAAACATTTATAAATTATATCACTTATTAATTATATAAATATAAATTTTGAATTTCCTTATGGTTAAATGAATTGTGAGGGTGAAATTCTTTTATGGGGTGAATAATGTAACATTCTGGACATTAATTAATTATTTTGTTTATCATTTAAATAAATCAAATATTTTTTGAATATAAGTTATTATTAAATATAATTTTAATTATAGATCAATACTAAAAAATATTTTGAACACATATCATCAATGATTAATATTTTTATCAATTAATATAACTCATGATATATTGAATTTTTCATTAATTTAAAAAATATCCATACATGCAATTATTTATTTAAATTTATTCTAATGTGAATTATTATTTTACTAAAAAATTATTATGAAATATATCTTATATAAGTTTAATTATTTATCATAATATTGTAATGTACTTATTTTTTATTGTATATATACGTGTGTGTGTTATAATAAATACTTTTAGAACTAAAATAGTTTTCATTAGTCAATTATATGTGTTGAATGAAATATAAATTTGTAAAAATATTTCATTATGAAAAATAAATTTACAGAAAAAAAAATTCATTTTATTGAATGTAAATAAAATAATTTATTTTTGATTTAACACTTAAAAAGAATTTAAATTATATTTATAAATTTTAAATTTCTTAGAAAATATTTTTAACAATTGTAAAATTAAATAAATATATATATATATATATAATTGAGTTATATATATATATATATCTTATATGAATACTCATATTTTGACATATTAAATTTAATAAATTTTATGAATATAATAAATATAATAATTATTAAATTATTAAAATTTAATTGTCAAAAAATTAGAATTATGAACTAATGAATATGTGAAATTAGGAACATATGAAAATATGAATTATTAGAAAATAATTGTTATTATTTCTGAAAATATTAAATATGAATTTTCATAATTAATAAAAACTAATTATAATATATTTTGATATTAATGAAATTCTTAATATTATATTATTTGAAAAATGAAAATAAATGAAAATCAAGATAAATGGATAAGGTCTTGTAAAACTATTTGGGGGAAAATCCCATAGGACTCAAGCTTAGGAAGGGTGATATCTCTTAGGAAGAACTATGCACTATAGAAGAAATCAATTCTAAAGGACATAGATTCAAGGAGGAGGCAATTTCTCGATTGATCTTGGATGAAGAGCTTGCAGCTGAAAAAAAAGACCCAAAATGGTAAAAGGGTTCGAACAATGTGAGGGATTCTGAAGAACATGTTATATTAATGGGTTCTGAAGAATAATTAAATTTTGATCATTGGATGTGGAGTCATGCTCTGATGAAGGCAATCAGTTTCAAGTGTGCGTTGAAGAATATATCCAAGTGCTGAAGAGGGTTTCGATCATGGATCTTCTTCAAATAAGAAGGGTAAGGGTTAATTTTTTTGGTGTGTATATCCATTGTTTTCTGTATATTACATTGTATATTCATCATTTGTTTTTTTCTACTTCAATAGGCTTAAATGGTTATCTATTCATTAATTTTTAGATTTCACTTCTATGACCATTATCCTATGTTCTACACAAACAAAGTCACAAGCACACTCACACACACACATATATATATATATATATGGCTCAATTTTCCGATGGATTTTTATTAGTGACATACTGAATAGAAGAAGCCAGAATCGTCAGGGGGATACATATATTAAATCAATATAAAAAAATTATAAATTCTTGTAATCAATATATAGTCTAATTTTTTATTCGTCATTTTGCTCATAATAATAAATCTTGTAAACATCATTGAAATATAAAAATATATTCTTTATTGAAAATAATTTAACCCAAAAATTTGTTTGAAATCATAAATTATTCACTTAATTTTTTAAAATATACATATATTTCATCACTGTATCCAAAAAATGATGAATTTGATGATAAATGTCATCTGTGAACATTTATATGCAAATAATATACCATCATTTAGTCCTAATAGAATGACAGCGTATGAAGGATCATTTAGTTCTAAATTGATTACACACAAAAGTATTAGTTATGTCGAAAAAATTATTATTATTATTATTTTAATTCAAATGGTTTTTATTTTATAAATTTTTCTATTTCATTTATGTAATGAATATATTAATAAAATTTATAGTTATGAAAAATATTTATTTGTTTGAATAAATTACAGTCAATCATATTCATATATATGATACATGTAATGAATTCATTTTTTCCAAAATCAATTATGATTATAATTTCTATGTTTAATATACATTAACCATTATGGTTAAAATATATTATTTCTAGTTATGTTTATAAGTATGAAAACATATTTTTATGTATATTTCCATTTCATTTAATTTATTCTCTTACAAAACATTTATTTTTGTTAAAATTAGTTGGAATCTGTGATGAATTATTAATACACTACTATGAATATAAGAGATGTCAATAAATTATGAAAATTATTGTAAAAATATTTTTAAATGTCCAACAAGAAGCAAGGATTCTGACCATTTATTAATCGAAATGAGAAAATAACATAAATGTGGTGAAATGGGTCAAATAATCAGAATTTCCCTCAATCAAAACAATAAAAATCATAATGAACATATCGTTTTGATAATCAGAGTCACTATCAAACTCCCACTAATACCTACTCTTCTCCCATTTGAACATGTTATGAAAATATGGATTAATCCTTTTTACACCTTGAAATATAATATTTTAGGATTTCTCTTAGGAATATGGGAATAGTATTTACGAGGTATCCTCTTTGGGGGGAAGGTAGAACCCTCAAAATCCATCATCCTTACATCACTACATTAGATATGATCCTTCATAGTGATAGTAAGACCAATTCCTAGAACATGGGTTCTGATATTTCCCCTTTCATTATCAGAGAGATTCCCTCATTTCTCATAAAAATTAGATTACCCAAAGATCTACTAAATTTCTAAGTGACAATCAGCATACTGTGATGCATCAATATGATTGGAGACAACAACCAGATAGGGAAAAAAGATTATTTTCTCCATTGATGTAAGTTCCATGACCAAATCAACATTAATAGTATAATGGACACTATGACCTCTTTCTATAAACACAACAAATATCTACACATTTCCTTTCGAAATAGAAAACTAAGAATCATGATTCCTAGAAAAAACCCAACATCCACACTAGGAGATGGTTCTTGGGGGGGTCACCATTCTTATTAGAATTTATTTACTAGTGTGAGTATTTCTCATTTTCATTTTTTTGAAAAAGTGTGGTAGGATGAACTCTCATCCAACACTCTTTACAAGAAACATTTTTCTAGAATAGTTCTACAGAGTTCCCAATATCCAAATATTTAATGATAAATAGGGTATTTTTTCTATACTCTACATCAATTTTTATTTAATTAGTTATATTATAGAGGTTTACCTTGTCTATAAGATTGGATCTGAGATAATCCTACACTATCATCCAACCAACGTGCCCAAATCGGACATCCACATTCTCCTTATCAAGACCAGTAGGATTCCAAATTGTTGTGACTATTTCATTCAGAATATTTTTATGCTAAAGGATGTAGTTAAGACCTTATAGTTGAAATCAATACCAAGAAAAATAATTTCATTCATGAGAGAAATTGGAATCCAAACACCATGCATGTAAATGAAGCAGAGTAGGTTTTAGCATCAATGAACCAATACACCGCACATGAGGCTTCAATTCATTTGATGGAAAGAGGCATGATAAAACCTTCAACCATGAAGGACACATTTATAATTTGAAAAAACACCACAACACATAGGTTCTTCAAAACAATTCATAAGCATCCATGTTATTCACCTTTGGGATGGAAAATGTGTGTAATCAAATTGTTTTGTACCATTTCCAATCTCTCACCACGAGATGCAGGATTGGACTCAACATGAGAAGATGTACCATTATGAAGGATTCTTCAAGGACATGATTCCTTAAAACATTCCCCATATATCATTGGCCTAAGACATTATTCTTTCATCACATCCACACAGGATCAAACTCCATGGAGAGTTAAATCATGAGGTTCTATTTGCACAACCCCAAGGACTCCAAAACCCAAAAATCTTGAGAAACTTCTTCGCCTCCGCATCAATAATCAACTGACCAAAAGACATCTATACGTGCTAATATGAATCCTTTAAGGAAATCAACATCAGTGAATTCATTTAATGTACCACATAGAATAGTTGGATCCCAGATCCGGTAACGGGAGCTATTGAGGGTCCAATCCACTTTATATAAATATAAATATATATCTATCTATCTCTCTGTGTGTGTTTATTTTTTACATTATAAAAAAGAACAATTTATATATATATATATACATATATATATATTAATGAATAATTAGTCATGTTATTACTATAATATAACTATATATATAAATAAATGAATATATATATATATATATAATTATTATATATATGTATATACATATATAATTTCATGAAATTATAATTTTATCATTATATATCCAAGGAATTATCATTTATGAAATTGATATTGAGGGTCATTGTTTTGAATAATATTCATTGTTTTATGACATGAAAAGAAAGTTACCAAGTTTTTTAATCCAAAAAAATTCCCTTAGATGGGATGGGATGTAATACCAAACACTTATGGGACATTGTAAAAATTTTTGATGGGTGTGTGTAGAGAGTACTTTGTGAGCCTTTTACAGATTACATGATTTTTTCACCCATATAGTGCTCCAATTCATTAGTAATGTTATATATACCATGACATATCATGTATGGGGCATATGATGTTATCTTAAGCAAACAATGTGATTATGGAGTATACCTAATCCATCAAGGGAATATTTCCACCATTTAATATAGTATTTGGAGTAAACTATATGTTTATTATATGATCTATGTTCCTATTGTAAATATTAATGAAGGTGTATGATTCTTCACAATAAATATTATTTATTTTATGAATAAATTAAATTAAATTTTTTAATGGTTCTATATATACATATTTATTTATAAAATTTTATTATTTTTAAAATTAATAATGATATAAATGGACTTCATTTTTAATCATTATAATATATTTTACTTATAATTTAAAATTCATGATCATTCTTGGTTTTCACATGTTTTAAAATGCCATACCTAAAAAATTCAATTCTCACCCCTTGATTTTAAAACAATTTTCACCTGTTTTGTAAAACTTACAATTGTTTCTTCATCATAAAAGGATGTGGCACCTGATAATATATTTAATCAACTGTAAAAATTTGTAAATATATAAAAATATGTAATTATTTTTCTCATTCAAACAAATATATAATAGAAAATCTCAAATAAACTATAATGTGTTGCATATTTTTATTTTTATTTAATAAAAAAACATTTATTTTACTGAATAAGAATGCATATGTTATGGGATGTACAATATTGGTAACACATTTTATAACCATATCATATAATAGTACATCGAAATTAATTCCAATGGGGAAAATTATTTTACTCTCTCCATCATTAATTCGATGTCAAGGACGATAACCCAATGAATTGAGGACTTTTAATGTTTCTCATTATTCATACAATATATAATTGTCTCAACAATTTTTCATCAGCTATAATGGGTATCATCCTATAATTTAATATATATCATTTTCAATTTTTTATAAAACTTAATTAATAAATACCATATCATGAATAAAACTTCATAAAACTATAAAAAACACTATTGATCACATAAGAAAAAAATATCCAGATATCAAAATAGACTTTTCTTATAAAACCATATTTCTAAAACATAAATAGACCTAAAAAGGGATAGTTTATGTTTATATAAAGAAATAATGAATTATTATAAGGTTATATAAACATCCTGTAATGGTATTAGTAGATGGGAATGTTTACTTATAAAATATTCTAAATTAGAGTATTCAGGTCATAACATGATTAACACATGGGATGAAAAGTGTTGGAAGTATTTTTTTTAAACAACAGTAATGAATCCTAACAAATAATGTGGATGATATAATACAAATTTTATCATAGTGTAACTTTTTTTTCTTAACAAGGGTTTTTATTGTTGATGAATTGAAATACTTATATATAGATTATGAAAAATATTATTTTAGAAAATAACATTTTCAATTTTAATAAAACATTTAAAAACTTACAATTCATAAAATATTCAGAATATAGTTATAATTTAAAATTAATGTGGAAACATATAAAAGAATATGAAAAGTTTATAATTTTCAAGATGGAAGAATAATCTGTTCATGTTATAATATTTTAAAATAATCATTCATTGAAATATTTTGGAAAATGATTTTGAGTAGATCAATTTAGAAAACATTATGAAAATTCAATTTAACGTTTATTTAAAAAATAATGAAAATGATCATGTAAAATTAATTTTGGAAATAATTTTTTTTAAAATAACATGGTCAAAAATATTTTAAAAAACATTGGTATGAAGGAAAATAATTCCTACTTTAATTGAAGATATATGATTACTATCAATTATAAACAGCTTTCTTGTTGTTTCTTAATCATTGTTGTCTGAATTACAAATTAAAAATGAAAAATAATTCATCAATAGTTGTGGAAAAAATATATGTTGTTTAGGAAAATATTACTACATGATTTTTGGGAATCTTCGATAAACATGAATTATCCTAAAATGAAAAAATATTGTAAATAAAATATTTTAGTAGTTTGTTAACATTTCAATCTTAATACACCTTTAGAATAGTCTCAAATAAAAGAATATATATCCTGAAACAATTATATCCAGGTTATATTATATAAAATGATGTTATACTAATCTCCAAAAATAATATGGGTTCATTATATAAATGTTTGTCAAATATAAACTATTTTTTAGATGAATTACCCTTATAAAGATCATTTCATTGATGTGTGAATTAATTAACAGAGAGATTATGGTAAAAATTTTGGATGAATAAAGAAAATAGATATACATAATGAGAAAATTGATAGCTGTATTAAGAAATATTAATTTCATAACAATTTCAATAAAGAAGAGTAATAATCCAATGAATGTAAATTGAGTAAAGATGCACACTACCACATGGTATCTTTCACATAAAATAATGTCATATTAAATTATTAAAATTTCAATATATAATTTCATTATTTTTGTAGGAAATAGTTAATTCTATAAAAATTGGATGCATATACAACATAAAATATTAGTATGGTTTATAATAATAAAATATCCCCCAATTAAATGAAAATTAGTTGAGATCCCTTACCTTGTGTCCAAACATCCCATGTATAAACTCTAACTAAAAAATTATAAAATTATATAAAATATATAATCACTTAATAATGTTTTATTGGTTTATTGAAATTTATTATTACCTTTTTCTTCATTAATTAAAATTATATATATAACTACATAATCAGTTAAGGCCACATCGGGTTTTTCGAAGATGTTAGGTTAACAAATTTGAAGACAACTATAGTTGGATGAATGTGAAAAAATGTGTCAATTTTAAATATTATAAATAACAATAATCATGAAATAAAAATAATAAATATATATTAATTATATATTTGTATATAAAAATTTCATATGGTTGTGAAAAATGAATTATGTTACAATCTGGGAGAATATAGGACGTATGCATGCATCACTTACGATTCAATTTATCAATTATAATTATGGAAATAAGGTAAGTATTATTTTATCTATAAATGAAAATAATTAAATCCTAAATTGTATATTATTTCACAAAAAATTATTATATATTTCATTCCCTTTTGTGGTGATAAAATATGTATTACATCACATGGTGGTGGTGGTGGACCACAAGTACGCACAAACGCCATTATCATGTTTCAGTGAATGGATTTCTAAAAAGGTAATGGATATATCATGATTTTAGAATGATAATATTTCATCAATAACATACAATTAAGTAGCAATTTCATCATTATTAACATATATAAGGAACATTGTCGGTAACAATTATATCAGTTCATGAGGAACATGTTTTTAATATACATTAATGACAGATTCATTTCATACTTGATAAAATCTAGAGATGGATTTAGGTTATCAAAATATCATAAAAAATAAAATTATATGGAAAATTTTAGTGTAATTATTTCTACATTTTTTAATTGTAATCTATGGTGGTAGAATATTAAAAAATCCATAGTTAATGAACTATATATCTTCTTCATAATAATGTCTTTATATTAAATCTTAAGATCACTATGGTTGGTATTATTTCCTAAAAGGGGATATAAAATATATATATTGAACTACATGTATTATTATTTCGATACCGGATAATTAAAAATTATTTTTATGTGTAAATAAATGAGATTAAGAGGTATTATTTTTTAAATGTGTGGAAGCATACTCTTAGAATTTTAGAAAACATTTAATTAATATATAAAACTTTTAACGTTCAAATGATTAAAAATATATAAGATTAAAATATCATAAGTTTATGAGTCAAAGAATATCTTCCAATAATATTTTATCAAGTTTCAATTTTATTTTTCCCTTATCTTAATAGTTTAACAATATACTAACCCTACTGCCCATTATAGGGATATCAATATTTTTTATACCAAATATGTCAATATTGTTACTAGAGAAGAATAAATAGACATGAAATAAACCATTATTTATTTAATAAATCATACAAAATTCAGTTGTAAAATTATAATATTTTTATTAATTTTATACCATTTAATAAAAGATTATGTATTATATAATAACAAGAATGTAAATTTTTAATTTTTTAAATTTGTTTACACTTACAACAACAAAAAAAGAGAATAAAAATCCAATGAATCCAAAACCCATTAATATGTGATGTTTCTCTATAAATATCATGTATGTAAAAAATATCTCAAATAATATAAATCTAGAATTTAGATAATTATTTTATTGAATATATAACACATTGCACAATAAATGTATCATTGATTCATATGCATCAAAGATAATTATTTATTTGTTAGAAATTTAAAATCAATAATTATGATGGAAAAATAAATATTCATTCATAACTAAATATATTATAGAACATATACTCTCTTTATTCCAATGTAAAAAAGTTAAGTATAATAAAATAATTTGATTATATTTTTGTTATAATCCTTTATATAAGAAAATATGAGATGTCAAAATCATTTTAAAATGGAAGAAAGTACTTTTATTATACTTGTATATTAATATGTATGAGATATACTCATAAAATTAAATAAAATAATATATTATAATAATTATTTATTACTTATCATATTAATTTTAACCATATTTTTTAGAATAATATTTTACCGTGATAACAAATTTTACTGACATTGATATTCACAATGTCCAGAAATAAAAGGGAAATATATACAAAATTTAAAATCATTAATTTAAAATATGGAATATATTTTTCATTATTCAATTTCTAATTTTATAATAAATAAAATTTAATATTAATTTAAAAAAAAACAAAAAAGTATTAAGATAATTGTATTTTTAATACATAAAACTTTCTAATTTCAGAATAATTTTAATGATGATTAAGATGAAGTTAACTATGTTATAACAAATTATTAATAAATGTAATATGTTTATATGGTATTATATTTTTAATGAGACATTTTAATGAAATTAAAATTATATTATTAAAAAATTGATATTTTTCACAATTCCGTGATAAATCCATATTTTCAAAAAAATTCAAATATTTCAGGTAAAAATAATTATTATCTGATGATTTATAAAATTATATAATTTTTATCATATAATATTTCAAATGTCTCAATATAAATATTAATATTATTTTCTCAAAAAAATGAATAAAATGAAACTATGAAGATAATGTGTTTTGACGAATAAAATTGATTTTAAAATAATTTATTACTTATTGAAAAAGAATTAATCAATATTTTTTTATTTATTGGTAAAAAAATATATTTCATAATGTGGATAATGTTATCAATATATTCCAATTTAATTGAAATTTTATATATGTTATATGTAAATTATTTTTTTGGTTTCATCTCGGATCAGTGTCATGTGTCATATACCCTATCAAACATAGTTCATTTTTAATATATCAGGATATGGCACTATTTATCCATCATTATTGATCATCATATTTTGATATGATGTTATTTTTATCATATATGTGTTGGTTCAGATGTAGTGATATGAAACAAATATCTCATAGGATATATGTCTGGGAACTTAGATTCAAATTGATTTAATTATTGTACACCCTAGTAATTAAAATATATGTGTCATTGGTGTTACAGAAGTTATCATTGGTTATGGATCCATTTACTGGAGGTTGTGAAATAATTTCCATTATTATTATTTTTTATACATATATAAATAATTAAATTCCATATAGAACTTAGCTTAATAAAATGTTATTTTATATGACCCTAATAACAATGTGCGATTTTATTAACTAATATAGTATGTTTATATAAAAATGATAGGACATCATATAGAGGTAAAGTAATTATATTTTAGTACATGAACATATCATACTATGATACATTCATATGATATTATTATATATGACTAATTTGAAATGACAATTGATAAAAAGAGGAAGAAAATACCATATTTCCATATCCATGCCTCATTCAAAACCTCTATGTCAATAATAATGAAATATAAAAAATGGACCTATGATTAAATATATCAAACCAAAACCCAATCTAATTTGCGATTCTAGGACATTTTTCTACGTACCCAATGTAGATTTAATTAAATAATTGGATTCATTATAATTACAAATATTACTAGGGTTACATAGGGTCACATATATGATAATTCTAATTTTAATTTTTGGATTGATTTGATTAATGTATGTGTGAAGTTATTTAAGTTTATTGTATCCAAAAATATGTTTTATTTAATATTTAAAATATTTAATTACATAATAATTATTAACTTAATTTGAAATGTTTTATTGTAAAGTAAATAATTATTTATTTCCATTCAAATTGATGAACATGTGGACATAACAAATATCAAACAGTATTAGGGATTGATCAAAGAGTTATGGACTTATAAAAAAATTTTCAAGTTGAAAATTAATATTTCCTCAATTTGAGACCTTTTAATAACTTCGTTCCCTATATTTTACAAATTTAGTGGCACCATAATTAACCCTCAAATGTGTTTAGCTATTAATCCCCTTTTCTAAGGTATTTAAAGCATAAATTGACCTTTAGAGGATATTTATATCACGTAATTTACTATTCAATAAAATTATATTCCATTGAGGCTGTCAAATTACACTCATATAAATGAGTATTGATGAAATATAAATTATAAAATGATAATGAAAATGTGGTTCTCAGAGTGCACCAATGTTTCTAATCCATGATATTTTACAGGTTTTCCTTATATGAATGACTCTCTAGTGTCTTTCTCTTTACATTATACATTCATGCCCTTAGTGGAGCTACTATCTTACAATGTGATTGTGAGATAATACCACTACGTATTTCATGATTAATTGCATCACTTAATAATTATGGAATAATTAGTTCATTAATTCATGATTGATATACATATTAAAAACAACATCAAATTTTATATCAAAATTAATATTTTATTATTATTTTTCCATTATATTATTTTTATTTTGTATGTGTTTTATTATTTTATGTAATATGTATTATGTGATAGTATTTCCACAAGAACAATGCATGGTATCAATGTGAAGGATGAAGATTAAATTGATTTATGGGGATACTCACATAGAAATTTGTGGTGACAAATCGGCCTCTACCCATGTTCATCATTGTTTATGAAAACCATTCCATATAAAAGGTCGTGTAGGAAATTTACTAAAATGATAGGATCATATTAATTTCACTGATGTTCAAATGTGTAATGTGATTTCAATAATCTTTTTATTATATTTTAGAAACACTCAATAAATAATAAATAATATATACATTTTAGAGTATTTTATAGTAATGTAATATATTTATAAACTGATAACTAACATTAGGAAAATGTGGATCACTGGTTGATGTTTTCATGATAAAATCATATAAATTAAACCCAATTTAGGGATGTTATTTTTCTCTAGTCCCCTTTGTGAAATATTAAATTATTTTTCCTCAAGTTCACTAAATCGGATATAAATTCTATAATATAGAAGGTCACTAATATTTATCCCAGGTTTAATAATTTTTTAATGTAATGTGATTTAATTGTGACGTATTTTATGAGATTAAAATGTTAGAAAATTAATTTCTTAATAGGTATACAAAGAGTTAAGTTTATAGATTTTATATAATATGAAATTATTTTTAATATAATCATGTTTGATATATATTATATACTTATGATTAGAAGCCTTCAAATTCTATTCACATTCATCCAATCATTACTGGCTAAATATAAAAGACATCTTTAGAAATTGGTTAATAAAATATAATTTTTTTAGAATAAGGTGATTTTAATATTTTTATAAATTTAGGGTGACAATAAAATAGAAAATCCAATACTATTTAAACCTATAGGAATGATGTTGTGTATATTCATTTTTTATATTTGGAATTTTTTGGTTTAATCATCAATTTATGGATTTCATTAGTTAAAACAAACTGATTTTTTAACAATAATACATGTGGATAATGACACTATATTTTCTATGTTATAACCTTTTCTAATTTATATTATTTAAAACTGTAAATATTATATTTATAATTAGATTTTTTTATGGTAAAGTATTTTAGAAGAGGTGAAATTTGATAATAGCATACCTAATTTTAATAATGAATCACATTTTGTATTAATATTGATAGAATTTAAATAACAATCAATGATATTAATGAAATCATATCTATGGAATTAAAAATTTTGCACTAATAATTCCATTTAATTTTATCAAAATATAATAACTTATATCAAACAAGTTCATAAATTTCCAAATATAGAAAAACCCACAACCTAAAAAAATAAAATCAACGTTTCAAGTGGTAAATATTATTACGTGATGTATTAGAGGGATTTATAATATATAAAATAAATTTATAAATCAATCATTTTTTATGAATTGGAATCAATTTTAATAAATTTTATCATTTTATTTGATTAAATTAATTAAAAATTAATTTAATATTATTTGTTTTTAAAAACTGAAATATATATCTATATATTTCAACAAATCTAAATAATGGGTATTAAATTCTAGATGGTCGAAATTTCTAACCCAATTGACTTATAATTAACCTGACCCAGTTAGACACATTTCAACAATTTTATCACCATATATACCAGTCATTGATGATTAGTATTTAGGGTCTATAATATTATGATGGGGAGAATATACCCCCATGATCATTGCAGAGTGTAATAAGAATATATTAGATTTAATATATAAAGTATATTAATTATAGAAACATAAAACATCACAATATCATAAATTTACCTTATAGATAACCATAAAAATATTTAGTCCACATATTCCATCTTATTAAAAAAAATTCATTCATTAATGCTATGAGAAATATAGAATGCATAACATCAAGGATACAATACAGTTTATATACAATAAAAGATGTAGAGAAGGGAAAAATTACTTAATGAGTATTACATGATATAGATCCTTATTATTCTTCCATGATATCATCCCTATAGATAATTAACCATCAAAATATAGGTGCACCCATTTTGTTATTTCTCATACCTGATTCCAATATGGGATCTAATCAAAAGGCCAAATGGGGTGTGAGTAAAATTTAGTAGGAAACCACTGGCGAGGTTTACCACTTTCTATTCCTTGAATATAAATTGGGCAGTGTTCAAGAATAAATATTAATTGGTTTATGTACAAAAACACTAAAAGTATTGGTCCATCATAGGATACGTATTATATATTACATATTTCAACAAATGACATAATGTTTCTAAACAAGTGTCACAATAATTGAGTATTATGAAGATGTCTGAATATATATATATATATATTTATCATTATGTATATATATTTAATTATTAAAAAACCGGGTAATAATTAATTATTATAATCAATTAATCATTTTATAATGCCCTGGAAATCTAATATTTGAATAAGCGCATAAACCCTTGAACTTTAGAATGAATACAAATTATCCCCTCTAATAAATATCAACAAATATTTTGAAAATAAATGTTAAAAATTATGTATGGGTATTTTTAAGGTCTTACCTAATATACTAATGAATTATGGTGAGCATATTGTCCAAAATATCCTGTCAGGGTAGCATGAAGTGTCATTTAAAAACCTCCCTTAACCATGTCACAATGTCCAAAATGAATGTTCTGATAATCACAAATTCAATTTCCCATTTCATGTAATTCATTATTTTAACCTAGTTAATGGTTTACAATTTATTTTACATTTTGATTGACCCAATTTGGATCATATGGGTTGTCTCAAATTTGACTATTATTTTTATTTTAAATATAATAAACAAAAAACACACACATAAGAAGTGGCTGTGGGAAGAAGAAAGTTTTAAATTGTCATGAGAATATGTGAAACACACCCAAAGGGTGTATACTAGTATAGTTATTCAATATGTGATAATTTTTAGGGCATATGGGAGTATCTCTATAATGAGATACACATTTAATTTAAATAAGGAATCATTTCAAATGTGACACATTGAAATATTTTATTTGTGATACAACATCACATTTTATAGATTGGAATGTTTTTTGGGAAATTTATTAAAAACCAATCAAATTTGGATGTCATATATGTATCCAACATCAACATATAATATGTGATAGACTAAAAATAATATGTGTTATAGTGAAATTCCATAAAATTATGGAATACTGTCTCTCACAAATTTTGAATTATGTACATAGAAAGATACAACGAAAGGAACAACAAATATTGATGACATAACTAAGGATGGTCTAAAGTGAATAATAATTATTTAAAGAGGTTATAAAAAGATATTTTTGTTCATTTCCTAGGTTTTGAAGTGGTGGGATTTCTAAAATAGAGGAGTATGCTTTTGTGAATTAATGTGACATGAAAATTGCTGAGGAAATGTTAACAAACCAAGGGATGATTAGGTAATTTAACCATATTTTAAAGGGTGCATGATTCATCCAAATGATTGACCGAAACATTATCCATAAATTTGGAAATAATATAAATGGTGGAATACCCCTCAAATATAAATGTGACAAGTTTGAAAAACAGTGCATAACTCAAGGATGATCACAGTTTAAGTCTCATTCCCCTTGATGTAGATTGCATACAGTTTTAATTGCCATTAGAACACCATAAGGATCACCGTTGAAATATGTATATATAGATTCATCCATGTATATTACCTCACTTTGTTTTCAAAATCGTTAACATTTATACTTGTGTAAAATTTTTGAGGCACAATGTTAGTACAAACTCGGGGCCAGTCATGTGTCACAATCTATTTTCCAAAAATATGGTTCCCAATCTCCGAAAACCTTGACATCCACAAAAACTTTTTCACAAAACATAATAATATTTATTAGAATTAAAAATAACCTTAAAGTATAATTAAATGAAATATCTATCTCAATGAAATGATTGTATCCTATAACCACCACTCTATAAAATAAGTTATCGTTGAGTTAACCTTCTGATAGTGGTAAGGCATCATATGGGAAAAGATCATGTCCCTTTCATGTATGTGTACCATGAATTACCTAGCATAGTCCAATACTATGTAGTTATTCTATATAACCTATATAGAGTAACTAAAAACAATTTGAGAGAAATAATTCTGAGAACAATGATACATAAAGGATACTTTTTAAAATAAGAATCAATATCCAACTCTACATCACTGGGAATAAGAATATGAGGTTGGTCTAAATGAAAATAAAGTAGCTACAAAAAGTGAAAAACAACATGCGTAGATCCATATAACTATGAGTTTTATTTTAAATATTCCACTACTATCACCCTCTCCAAAATATAAATGGTCCAAATAATTTGGGCAAAAACTTCCCCAACCAAAGAAATCATCGATACACCAATCTATAAGAAACAAACCTAAGGAATTGTTCCTAGTAGTCAAACACTATAGGTCATCAATGAAAATAGGAATGATAAATCATCCAAGACTGATATAGAACCACATTCACTCTGACATTTTGCGCCTACTCTAAATTCTCATAAACATGACAATTTCCTAGTAGTAAAACCTATCTTACCTCAATCCAACATAGTGATGAACTGCATGACCTATAGTATAAGGAATCATAAGATTGCATGTATATTTTCATGGATGATTTTGTTTTAGGTGAACATTTAAATTTTAAATTGATTATTATAGGATCAATTTAAATCATTGAATTATTCTCATATCATGTCATATAAAACCTAAATTATATGCTTGGATTGACAGTTGGTTTGTGGGTGATAGGTACATAATAGTTATTATTACATATTTCCTTCAATAATACTTTTAAAAAATATAATGTAAAATGAAAATATATGTCTGATTCAAAATTTTTAGGGACAGAATTATTTAAGATAAATTATGGGAAGAAATTCCTACCATGTTTTTCAACTAAATTGGTTTCCCTGATACATAGAAAATGAGTGACCTTCATCATCATGTCATTGATAAGACATCTAGCATCAATCCCATTTTGGGATTTTTAAATGAATTTCATTAAATCCAAAATGATGGTAACCCATTTATATACTAAAATAGGCCAGGGTTGTAAATTTCTCACCCATCACAATTTGTACACCTTTATTAACTTATATGGGGATTATAGAGTAAATAATATGAAAATTAGCTTCTCAAACCATGAAATAAATAATAGTTTCATAATTATTAATTTATCTCCATCCAACTCTTATGTACAACCAAAATAGAGGATTTAAACTCTCACATATATTCCTATCAATATTTTAGGTACCCAAATTTATCAATGAATTTTCAATATCTCATCCACATTAGTGGACCAACAAGAATGTGGGTCCTTACATAAAATACTCTCTATTAAGGCCAATCCGTCATGCTCCAAAAGATAACTCATATTATATATATTATTAATTGAAGTGGATACTAATAATGATCATTGTAATGGATACATAAGGTGGTCATGTAGATCTAAATTCATCGTAAAAACAAGTCCATCAATATCCACTCATTATTGTTCTCTAGGACCACTTGTGTCTATTATTTCTTCCCAAGAGCATCAACTAATTTATTACATTTTATAGGATTATAAGAAATATAAAAATTAAATTAATGTTGATGTTTCACATATATATTAGGTCTAATAATCAATTGACACATTGTGAATTTGGATTTGACACTTCTATAAAAGGGTTATAAAAAACATAGTCCTTTCAATAGATAATTATTCAAGCAATGAAGGTTATGAAATATTTCCACTAGATCTATAGTGTGAATCCAAAAATTATGAAAATAAGAGTGAAATAGGCGAGACTCAAATGCTAGGGATTTAACTTCCTAATTTATATCTAACATCATTATAATTAAAAATGAATCAAAATAAACTGTATGGAATCTTCCAATCATTGTATGGAAGAGTATCGTTGATGATGACAACAATATCTTCTGCTCCATAACATTTTTTAGGAATGCTTTGGAAGTTTTGAATTTGATACTCTTCATAGTCAATCCCATAAGAGGTGATTATAGGAATTAATAGTACTGAATAAATAAAATATAATTTCCATCCATCCACAGTGAACTTTCTATGTCAAATATGCTCTTTCATTACTCCCACGAAATATGATTCTTTGTATCCATGGGTTAATATATACTTATACCTCTCTTATAATTTCAACTAAAAATTTTAATTTATCACCATATAATTTTAATTTTTGGATATTTTCATCCACCATATAATATATCATTACATTGAATATTATATCATGGTGTTTGGAATGGTCACATAGTGTTTTAGAATTAACAATGAAAATGAAAATGAAAACCACAATGAAATAATCTACGTAAGGGTGAAGAAATGATTGTTCGGATCCATGAATTTGGTAAAGAAGTTCATCTAGCTTAAAAATATAACTAAATACATCTACCATCTATATCTACTATGGATTGATTTATAGGGAATGTATAATGGTATAACTCATGCCTGATGATATATTGTCATCAAATCAATCATTGAAGGCTCCCAATCTTTGTGGAGTTGGTTTGTGTGGTCATCTATATAATGTAATTATTTATTTTTATTAACCCTAAGGTGATATAGTTTTTAGTAATCATCCCATATCCTAATTTATCGATCTACCTTATATGAAAAATGGATGGTTGAACTTCATAAAAAATGTATTTGGTCAAATGAATCATTTTTCTTATAGATACAACAATTTAATATTGAGTTCATAAAGCCATGTAGATTCCTTAATGTGTGATGTATGATACACCAGTGATTTTCCTTGAACAAGATAAATAATAGACTATTCCTCTCCCCCTATATGCAATTCAACATAGTCTTATGAGTATAAATATCTAAAATAATCCACTACTTGAGGGAATTAGACATGACATGTACCATAATCACATAAACAAGACTATTAATATATTTTTCTCCACACAGTTACCATGTTACATAGGTGCTGCTCGATTAGGTTAATCATTACATTCTCCTTTATGAGTATACATTCCACCATCAGGTGATGTTAACAAAAAAATAGTGATAATAATAAAAATGATAATGAAAATGAACTATCCTGTACATCACTGGACTTATGTCCAAGCATGTCATATAAAGGATGTAGATGTTCCATATGAAATGATTTCTAAAAACTTAAATTGGAAATTAATTAATCCAGCATAATTCAAATGATCAAATTATTTTAAGGGAAACGATAGTCATCACTCCCACAAAAATACTGAATATCTTTTCCGCGACATTTAATAAACAACACTAGTATGAATAATTGCATAATTAGAAAATAAAATAATGTATATACAAATGTAGAGGCTAAAATTTTTTTACCTCTTAAAGTATAATTCAATGAAAAGTTTTCTTAATGTTTATTATAAACATCATGTAACTGGAACTATCCATGAAACTATGAAACAACATGGCTACTCTATATAGGTCTGTGTTAGGGGAACCATGTATCTGGTGTTTGGCCTTATGGACCAAATCCACTTCCTTTTCCTGAATGTGAGAGAGTACTCCAGATTCCCACCAAAATTCGACATATAGATCATTCTATTTAAGCCAAATCTAGTGTGGATCCTATTTCACCATGTGATGACGTAATTTCTCTACAAAAAATTATCAATATGGCCTAATAAACATCAATCTCGACACTGAATAGGGTCCTAGAGTCATTGAACCATTACATTTCCTTTCTTCCCACAATAGTGTTATACCACATATTTAACGATGCATTTCATCTAACATACACTACCTATATGATTATACTCATTGAGGTATTTATGGACTACAAATTATCCAATTTCCTTATTTGACACAAGACCATATACCCTCACACCTTCCGCTTCCACCAGGTTGTTGTTACAAATTTGTGAATAATATAATATTTTATATGTATAAGTCAAAGAGAATGTTTTTAACTTATATATGATGGAATATATAATCCTTTCGTCCAACTATATCACCCTCTACATCTCTTTACCAGAACGAGTCGGTGTGAAATTTTAATTTTTATTGATGAGAGATGAATATTTCATAACTGAAATTTATCTTTTTACTTGATTCATGAATTCTCTAACTTAGTCTTCTCTTATTATATAAGAAAGAAATTAATCATTGAATTAGTGAGGCAGTCCCCTCAGACCATAGTCAATTGAGGTTCTTCCTAGGTACTTACATCCAACCATAATATGGAAGGTTCCCAGAGTAAATATTCTATGAGATTCACTCTCATTTTGGGAGGTGTTTCCATATTCTCTAAATACATAACATAGATTCCATATAACTATACATAACATTGGGGACACTTTCCCATTATAATATAGGTGGAGGTTAGTCTGGGAACTCTATTTTAACATATCTATAAAAGAAGCATGTTATGGAGCTCCCTATATATCATTTCACTATCTATATGAAGCCTTATTAAATCATCGAATCATCATTAATATATGAAGGTTTTGTTAGGGGGAAAATAAGAGATTAAAATAGTGGTTTATTTCCAACCATGTCCAAAGCATGTTCGTTTCCAAATTCCTTGAACACAACATTAGGCTTTTGTGTAGTTGTATATATAAAATGACAATCTCATTCCACTAAAAAATTATAATAGAAATATTCATTGATACCGAATAAGGAAGGCACATAGTGTTCTATTATCAGAGTTAATACAAATATTCATACCCTTGATTCAAAATTAATGAAATTTATATGGTTATGAAGAAACAAAATAGACACTCATTACTATCCACTAAAATGGACCCGTCTATTTCAATGAATCATAGCTAATAACATGTTTTTTGGTATTTGGATTCCTAATTGTAGATTACAAAAGAAATAACTCATTATATTGTAATTTTAACCCCCCATTTAAAGAAAAATATTTAATTAAACTGTTAGAGATATGCATGGCATAAGAATTTGGACATGTATATAAACCACATTACAGTTAGATGATTTACCTATCCCATGTTATAAATTAAAATACTATGTATTTTAACATTGTAATTTCATATTACTAAAAACAATACATTAAATTCAATATCATAATATAATAGGCACATACAAAGTATATATATAAAATAGAAACTAACTAAAGTCTTAGATCACAAGAACACAGATATATAATTTATAATTGTTAAATTGTTTTTAATATCATGTCACCATCATGATAGGATGGAAAACCCACTTATCTTGATAAAGTTAATATACCTAACCAATTAACCATTCCATGATGTATCAATACTGGCACATGTATATACATAATCAAGGGAACACACAACAACCACAATCAACCAATTGATTAATTGTAACAAAATAGTACAGGCATGGAATATGGATTTAATTTTAGTCATCATGTACCTAAAATTTTGCTTGATGCAATAAATCCTTCCCATATTAGGAAAAGAATATATTAAAAATCATATCAATAATGACATTAAATGAATATAACCTTGATTGACGACCAATGGTGAAATATTTTCAACTATTACAATAGGAAAGAATAAGAATTAATCATTTACTATGTTATTTGGAATTTCTATTTACGTAGTATAGATATTCATATAGGCATACACATTACCATATTTTCAAACATTAATAGTCTATATAATTCCATCCCCAAATAGGGACACAAAAGGAAATTTGAATCTCATAAAATTTTTTGTTGTCTTGAAACCATTTTAATCATAATTAATTTTTACAGATTTGTCACATGGAATAATATGTTCCTTAACATATGTGATAGGATTTTTACAACAATTTAGGTTCTACGATTGTACAGTGGAGAGATACTAAAATCATGATCATGTTAAAACACACAATCAAATAAAAAATTAAATTCTATATGTATAGAAAATTAGAAAAAAATGAACACAAAAATGGGATAAAATACACCCTCTAAAAACTATAAAACGAATGAGTAAAATTCCATCATCATATAAAATATAATGATTCTATTATTCCATACAGAAACGGAATCCATCGTATCTAATAAAAATTTAAAATAATACACATGTACAAAAAATATTACAAAAGGCCACAACATACCCAATGAGCATCTGGATATTAGGATTATTCATGCTCTACCTAGATCCCATTCAAATGGTTTATTAAAAATCCAAATAAGTGAACAAACCCTTGTCCTTACCGGCATCGATGATTTCTATCCAGGTACTGCTTGGAAGCTCGAATATAGTGAGCGTAAAACTTAGTTGGACACCACAAGTTGTGTCCTTCACTATACATTCCAATGATATAAAATGAGTAGTTTGTAGGAATGATTTCAAAGATCTATAAATAAACACACTGAAGAAGTTCATGTACCTCAAAGTATACCCATATGATACTTCATGCTTAGGCCTAACCCAAGATTCATGTGAACATGTGTTACAATTATCGTGTAATATGAATATTAATGAAAATATATATATATATATATTCATAGGTATATATATCTGACTCTAAACCCTTAAAGGAAATCAGTATCATTACCCATGAATCTATTTATAAAACCATCCAGGATTCATATTAAGGTAGGTTCATCAACAACTTCATTTTACCAAGAATATGACATATCATCTTTATTAAATACCAATTCAGGATGTGAAACGTCATGTTTCACATCCTATCAATGGGAGTGAGAATTTTCATTTCAAAAATCCCTAAGAATTAATTGGATCATATTTTCCAACATCTCTTGTTAAGGTAATTTGAATCACTTTGTCCAATACATTCCTTAACCATGTCAAAATGACCAAATTCAATGGCCATATATTGAAAACAATTTTTAATCACTTCATTTAATTATTAATCATAAAACAAGAGATAGTTTCAACTTTAATTAAGATTTTTTTCAATATCATTTGAAATATATGTGTAATCTCCCAATTTATTTAGTTAATCCCTTTGTTATATGATGAATAGTATATAAAAATATTATATTTTTGTCCCTCATATGATTTTATAATGTGTCGATGGAATATGATTAACACACCCTAGTGTGTTTTACTAGTTTTGGAAGAAAACTATTGAAAAAGTCTACATCATATGGATGTTTCTCTATTGTGTTGCATATATATATAAATAAACGAATAAAAACATTTTAGAGTTTACTCACTAAGATGAATTGCATGAAATTCAATGTCACGTGTAATATATATCAATGAATCTAGGGAAATGTTTTATCAAACCTATCTTATAATGGAATTTGGCCCCTTTTTCAGTGTGGGCTTATAATATTTTCTTGAATACTAAAAATTAGTGTAATATCAGAATTCCATTAAAATTAATAAACATTAACTCACATATATTTTGTGTTTTATATGGTGAAGGAAATTATGATAGAACAATAGAGGATTGAAGATAATACTAAGGTCAGTCATATACGAAATAAAGTCGATGAATAGGTTGAAAATTCATAGGATAAATCAAATTTTTTGTTGATATAAGTGTGATCTATAAATTATAATAGGACACAACTATGATTTAGTGGGAGAAGAAATAGTGGGAAATTATAATTAAATATGCTTAAAATATATGTTATTCTTGTTTTAATGGGGGTACAATTTTGGTACATATTTTTCCAAACTATGTGCCATCTATGAAAGATTAATGTCCATCGTAGAACCACCCTCATAGGGATAGGTGAATGGTTATAAAATAGTTAAAATTCAATGAATTCACATGATCATATATCAATTATACCTTTAGTTTTTGGTACAAAATTTGAAAACCCATTCCCACACCATGATGATCTCCTCTGATGCTAGTATACAGTTTTTTACATTTCCATATTCTTCTATCACTTGTATTTCCAAACTATGATAATATAAAATTGGTTTCTATTAATGAGAATAATTTCTTATATTAACTATTCATCATCCATGCACCATAATCTATATACCCTAAAATTAGATCACTATGCTCCAAACAATCCTAACATTCTCTCAATTCCATCGCTGACTCTTACGACCGTATATTAATATAAAAAAGATGTTTAAAAAATAACTTGTGAATGATTGTGATTTGAAATAATAAAAAAATTCTTATAAGACTAATTACAATTAAATGATCGATTGTTTTAATAAAATTATTTATATAATATATTAATAATGTTTGGATAATCGTACCTATAATGTAAATAATTTTAATTTCAATGTCAATAGTTAATTTTACTTATCATTGGATTTTATGTTGAGTTTATGTAAATTAGAACCATACCCTAGGAATCTATAAGACTAAATTATTTAGTTTGAATTATTATTGATCATTTTTAATGTGAATACAATTTTTTAATAAAAATAACCAATCCCCCATTTAAGGGTAACTACAAATGTTCTACTGATTTATTTGATCTCATAGATTTTTTTGCATGTTTCCCCATATGTAAATTAGTTCATGATAGATTCCAATATATTATTACATTTAATGAGGGTTTTTTTGGTATTTTGTATATTTATCTTAAAAAACCAAATTATTAATCCTTTTGAATATCTATAATAATTAAATAAAAATTTCTAAATCATACTGTCGAACATAATAAAACACATAGAATTAATAATGAATTAGAATATATTAGTCAAAATATTCCTTAATATATATGATATTGTTCTAACATATCAAAACACACACCCCCTATCACACAAAATATAAACTGTATATAAAAAAATTAAAATAAAAGTGTATAGTAAATGGTTTTGTCGTTCATCATTCATTTATATTATCCTATTTTTTGAATATTCTATAAAAAACTTATTTCATTATAGTAAAAATTATTTCCTCTATGTATATTTAAATGGGATCATATGTTTTTATGGTTTTCAATGATCATAAATTATATTTAATCATGAAATGGGGTTGGGTTGAATATGTGAATGTCCTATAAAAAGTAAACATGATCTTGAATTAGATAAATGACATTTTTTTGTTTTCCATAAGTGATAGAGTTTTATTAATTATATAATAAAAAAGGGAAAATAATTTTTGAAGATAAATATACAATCATTATAGAAATAGAATCAATTTCACAAGTAATTAGGGGGATCATATTTGATGATGATCTAATTATTTAATAAATATTTTATTTTATTCTATATTTTGAACAATCGGAAAAAATGGTAATGATATAAGAACTGAAATTGTATACAAAATATCTATAGATGTCTATAATATTTTATATATAATTTTAGTGATTATGATTTCTCATTTATAATAAATGTGGGTAAATTTTCATAAATTGTTATTTTGTATCTTAAAAATAGGCCATACTTTGTTCAAATTATTATAATTACTTAAATTTAAATGAAACTAAAATTGAATCCATGAGAAAAATCCTAGCCTAGAACGTAGTGAATCCACCTACTGGGGAAACCTATTTTCTTATGTAATATATTAATCATGAAGACTAACATGTATAATTGAGTTTAGATTAGTCATCATATCCTTGTAACCAAATGTATTATTGATATTCATTGTGTTAAATATGTACAACCAATTTATATTTTCTTATATTATTAAATAAATTGGGTTTTTTAACAATAATGGTATATTATGATTATGAGAAATATCAAAATTATTTTTAATTGGTATCACCCATTGGTTCACTGTAATTAAATTATTTTAACCCATGAGTTGGTTTATATTTATTTTAGAAATGTTGCAGGGGACTGGTGTCTCAAAAACTAGTTTTTAGTATTTTGGGGAAAAATTTGTAGCACCACAACCATTTTATAGTTCTTGGTGTTCCTTGGATCAAACTTTGTAAAATGTCCTGAGTAACTATTCTTATTACTAGGCGTGGACTTCAGCATAGAGATAATAGAGTTACCATGTGCTCCGAAACAAACATAACCATCACCACACCATGATGAATGATGTGGTAGGAAAAAATCTAGGACAAATTAATAAGGCTATGATAGATCCCCATAGTCAGTCCCCGAGGTGGGGAAACTGTGTCATGGTGAGAAACTCTATGTTTTGGTAGTTTCTATTTTATATATTGAAATGCATAAAAATCAACTAATCTTCTAGGGATATTCACTATTGATATATACAACCCTAAGGGGATGTTTTAATGCAAAATCTGACACATTATCCCTATTTTAAACCATTTTTTGTCTTCAAACATGATAATATTTTAGAGTTATCATGTTTAAGGATGGGTTTTTGGGGTCTATAATAACTTTATTAATAGTTTAATTTTATTCCTTTATTTTTTGGAATTCCCAGTATATTTCTATTCAGTTAGAACCATATGACTTTAAATTTCATTATTGGTAATTGATGAAAATAGGTTTTTATTAATCTTAAGAGAGAAGGTTTCATAATATTGTCCCACATAATTGAATCCATTGTTTCTTATTAAATTTAAAATTTATTTTTTGTGGATTTTTTATACATGATTTTAGATTCTTGAATTATATTTTCAAATTTATTTGAATATGATAGAACCTATTTGGGAATAGATTTTGAAAAAACCTGTTGATTTCCAAAAATATACTTATCATCGAATTGGATCATTTTAAGAATGAATTTAATGATCATTATATTGTAATGTAAGCATTTAATTTCATATATAAGTTGAATGAGATTATTTATTTTGAAGGGTTGTTGTTTTGGAGAAATAAATTATCATTTTGTCTTCCAAAAGAAATATAATGTCTCAAAATTTGATTGGGGATGATTGAATGATTATTGGTGAAACTGATTTGAGTTGTATGATTTACACCTTTATTGATTTGATTATGGAACAAGGAAATTATGTAGATAGATGGATAGTCCATAATGGGCATGCAAGTCATGTATTAACTCTACCTATAAATTAATATATAATGATAATGATTCTAATTTTTGATAAGGTTACTAAGTGCATTCATTGGGACATATTCATATTCCCCATAGGAATGAAATCATGGGATGTTTTTACACTTTTAGGTGTATATTAGTGAGATGTATAAAGAACCTTGATCTATTATCGAAATGACCTAGTGGATTAATAACATTGTTCTATGATTGAAATTGAATTCTACATGCATTATTTTATTAAAATATGTTTTAGATTGTTTAATTAAATTATTTATCATGAATCATTTATCAAAATTATTATTTAAAACTATATTATTATTCATATTCAATGGAATTTGAAAAAATGTATTATTATAAACAGTGAAAGTATATTTTCCATTTATGTTTTATTAAAATTTTAAAAAAATTATATATTCGATAAGGAATTTCTTTAAAATTTTGATATGGGGTCCAATTGGGAAAGTGTTTATCAAACACTATATTTTTCTCATGGTTCTAATGAAATTTATTTCCTATTGACTTTGAAAAGGAATATTATGGATTTGAGATAGTGGGAGTTATTGATAGTTGGACCTTGGAAATTGATAATGATTCAAAGTGATTTAATCATTGAAATGTTCTTTAATATGGATTGGGGTCTATCTACGGTTTTATCCAATCCATTATATGGTACTTTTCTCTTGTTGAATATTGCAGTTTGACTGAATATTAATTGATTAGTATCCACATATTTCATTTTATGTGTTCATTGTTATGAATAATTCATTCTTCTAATTCCATTTGACTTCCATGTACTTGTCTACTTTATATGGGGATCTATAACTTCTTCAAGGCCATATCAGGTGCTTCTTGTTTTCGAGTTTCATAGTTTATCATCATTGGGTCATGAAGTATTTTTATCAAAATCAGTTTGGATCTCTTTGGGGATGTTATCACATACGATTCATAGAATGAAATTTTGTAATGTTGGATTGGAATGCGTAGTTTATGTGTGAGGTACCATATAACTTTCATTTTATAGAGCCTTATTTTAACAAGGTTGTTGGTAAAAGTAGTCTTTAATTAATTAATTTATATGATTATAAATTTTTCTGAAATGCTACTCTAGGGTTTTTTTTCCATTTTTCTACCCTATCATATTGGGATATTGTTCTTATGATTCTTTATTGATAACTAATAGTTTTCGGTTAATATTTTTTTTACCATTTTTTGAAGTAGATATTTTTCAACCTTTAGTTGAGGAAACTAAAGAACCATGATACAAAAATCATCTAGTCAACTAGAACCTCAAACTAGAAGTATTGAGTGTGGTCCAGGAATTATACTAAGGAGTATTACCACTCCCAATTATGGTAATGGATTTCAAACATAAAAGGGAAGATAATATATATATATATATATTATGTTTTTTTTAAAAATAAATCAATCTAGGGAATTAATGAACATTAATTAGATCAAATGTTTTTTGGGGATGGTTGATAGTCTCACAAAGATCAGGGAGAATAAGGTTTATACTAATAATAAATGGCCTTTCTTTTACATATAGGCACCTAGTAGAAGATATTGAGATAAAATATTCTTGTTGATGAGAAAGGATTGACTAGATTTTAATGTTCTCAAGACCCATTTTATAGTGAAATAGTATCTATGGTCGATGGAATTGGCTATGTTCACGTGGTTTCTCAAGAATCTTTAGGTTGAGTTTATGGAGATATGGAATACAAATAATATTGTTGATGTTTATCTTTTTTCATTAGAAGTTACGTGTAATGAAAATTTATAGACCCAAATTTTGTTGATGGGTATTTGATCTATTAAATATTCGTAATTCTTAATAATGAATAATACATAATATATTGATGTTATAGATAGTATATTGGTAATAAAAACCAACCTAGTTGGTAATTAAGGGTTGATCAGAGTTCATCCAACTTCTAGTTGATAAATGATGGGGTTCAATTATTGAATGTGAAATTATCCCCATAATCGAACGATTTTTTGTGATACTTGATATCATACATCCTATAGAAAATATTCAGTGTCTATTAAACTCTAAATGACATTTTTCTAATGTGACATGATTTTGAACTCGATTTATTTGTACATAGTAGGACAAAACAATTTAAAACTAATTTTGATTTTTAGGAATCTTTTCGATGTTATTTATACTTTTTTTATCCCTATTTAGTAGCATGACTTCATGAGTAATTTTTGAAAATATGAAAAATTCATATGAATGAATAAAAATGAGGTTTTATCCTATAAATCACGATGGATTTAAATTCACCTAGATTATTAAACTATAGTTGGATTTCATATGTGTTTTGAAAATGCGAGAGTTAATATTTTTATCCCCTCTAATCTAGTTACTACATTATTTGATAATGTAGTATCTCATTTTTTTCTTATCAACAGAAAATGTGAGCATGTTGGGTCATTAATAATAGATTATTCATTATGGAATAGTGATTGTGATACCTATTAGGGAAAATAGTGAGAATGGTATATGATTCCATAGTTTTATTTCTCTTTATCAAAAAATACTCCTCTAAATATTTGGATCCTGATATAACTTCACTACACACCATTACATTAATATATTACATGGTTTATTACAAAACTCATAATAGATATTATAATCGGGGTATGTTCATAAAATCCCCAACATGGGTTTTTATTATTTTAAGGTAAAATTCGAATCATGGTCTAGACGAGATAGACCTCTTCCTCTAGAATGGGTAATATTGAAATCCACAAATGAAAATTACCTTGCACATGAATCAAATGTTGTGAACATCAAATAATAGATATCCAATATCGTGAAGTAATTCTGTTACACTTATTTCATCTAGATCTAGAAAAAGAGTCATATTTAGCTGTCAAAATTATTCTAGGTACTCAAAAACAATATATTCCTTCATTCTGTATGTTTTAAAACTACATTGAATGATTAAAATACTATTGTTATATGAATATTTATACAAAGGATTCAATCACCCAATGTGTCGCTACATAAAACTCAAATGTTTTTTTTTCATGAATGATGATCGAAACTTTCTATAATGTATTAATATCCAAAATCTAAATTACTATGTGGACTATAACTTATATTTGATTACAAATATTTATAAATTTTATTATCAACTAAAATAGGTTGGATTTGTATGTTTAATCATCATATTTTTTTAAACATGATTGAGATCAAGGAGTACGACGTCCTTATGATGTAATACATGATATGTTATTGAAAGTATTAGTTACATTTTATTCTATTATTCATGTCAAATTATTCTAATGTGTTCATAGATAATATGCAAATTACTTTCTACTAGTATCATATCTCTTTTGTTATGTTATTCATGTATAAAATCTTACTATATTTAAAATGAAGGCGGATATTGTACCTCATATGAATAAAGATAGCAATATCCTAAGTAATCACTATCATTATAGAAATATATCTTTTTTAAAATTATAGATTTAGTAGGATGATTTCATAAAAACATGGTCCCAAAATATTACATATTAGTTCATAATTAAATATTTTGATATTTAGGAACATATTATAAAGAGAATAATATCGTTGAGATCTAGATATTATTTGGGTTAGTAGGTTATTATTTCTCATTCATGAAATATTTATCTAATATCTACTCTTTTTTTAATAAAAAAATATAAGGGTTATAAATAAATTGTGGATTCAAAAACTAAGGAATCAATTAATGATTGTGTGCATTTTTTGTATTTATATCTAGTGATTATTATTCTAGTGGTTGGCTAGGGGTATGTGGTATTTTTTTATGCTTTATATTGGCTTTTGAGATGCGTCATCATTCATTTTTCTCACATGGTGGATTATGGTTCTCATCAGCATTAGATTGGTGAGAAAAAACAGTCCACTCATGATTTTGGACACATAAATATGATGCACACACACATGATCCATCCTCAATACCATTTCTAGATCGGTTTTCCAATTACATCGATCAAAAGATTTTTTTTCATATCATATAATTATTTGATTATATAAAACAGGTGATGAGTGAAGTACTTGAAATCATTCTATATTAGCATCACATAGTCCAAGGGTAAGGGGAACATTGATCCTAAAACACTCAGAGCAATTTTCCCATCATTGAATATGATGGACTCATTTTAAGAGTACTATATAATTTCCTATTTTGTTTTAATAGATTTGGGATCCAATAGGATGAGATTTTGAGTGTTCATATTGTATTAAAATGAAATCCAATATTCTAGAAATGATCATCATGGGGAATCACCTTAGTGATGAGTTTTGATATATGAGAAATTCTAATTATTATAGGGATACCTTTAGGGAATTTTCTTTATCTCTAGATGGAATCCTTGGATTCTGGAAATGTTTTTTCATTCGGTTACCTTCAATATAAAATGTTGTGGGGGATTTACCACATTATAATATGGTAGTTAACAAAAGAATTTAAAATATACATTCTAATAGGAGTAAAATATTCTAATTGATAGTTATTAAAAGTAAGATCACAGATTCCTTTTCATATAGTTATAGAAATAAGTTGATTATGGTCTATAATCATAATATTTTTTGATTTCTATATACACACCCTATACCAATTGGTTTGTATTATGAGATATTGTTGTATTTCATTGAGGGAATTCTATAAACACCATGAAGATAAAATATGAAGAGAGTGGTTATTGAGAAATTGGAAAAATCAACAAACAATATTCATATTCAGGATACCACCAAAGATCGGGGTATATGAAATATATATGTACATGTGATATTCATTTTTTCCTAGATATATATATTGGAATATTTATTAGTGGGTTCCCTTATTCACATCTTAATTATGTTGAGGTAACCAGATTGTGATGGGATCTTATGTTATGTTGATACAAATATACCACATTAGGACTGATGGTCAGATAGAACATGCATTATATTTATTACTGGTGACCTAGTTTATGATTACATCCATAAATTAATAGTATCAAGGAAATTTTCATTGGGGGTTGGTTAGGTAATAATACAATAAAAATACAATTTCTCCGTTACAATTGATAACTTTTTGTAATTATATATATATATATATATATTTATGTATTAGAATATTTTGTCGATTATTAGTGTTGTTTCCCAAGTGGGACTACCTTTTTCATGAAGAATAAATTGATGATATAAATGATTCTTTATAGGTATTTGGTGGATTAGATCATATATAATTCATCTATGAACCATAATTAATTTTCTTTGGAGTTCTCACGTGGTGAGCATGTCTTTTGGAGATTTTATCCTTAGCTAGGACACTTAAGACAAGTTAAATAAGTATTGTTGGAATCAAGAAGTGTTATATATTTTAAGGAAATTGATTTTACTAGGATGGTTGTGTAAAATTAGGCCTTTACACCATTAATAATTATGGTCCATAATGTTCTTTATTTATCAAAACATGTGAATTATCGACCACAAATATCTATGATATCGTATTTGGAGTACTATAAAATGTAAGTAGATATGATAGTTAATGGACAACCATTTTGAAATTTTGATTCTCATGTATATGATCATTATGGGATTCCCATAAAAGTTTTATATATTCTATAGTATCATGCATTATACTCTCATGATATGTGGAGTAATGGGATGTTGGTGATAGAGAAGGGACATCATTTTTTTATCCAGTACACATCATTTGGATTTATGGGTAAAAATTAATTTTATATTGAGGAGAATTATTGTGACCACTATGAAACTGGTGTTGTTTCTATTGATATGTGAGCTGGTAAAATTCTTATGTTGAGTTATTGGAGGGGAATTGTTTCATAAATTCAGTTTCTATTATTTTATTCAAAAACAGAAAGCATTATGCCAATATACTAGGCAATAGGGTTCGTTGAATCATCTATAGTAAAACCATTAGAGCTACAATTATTAGAGAAGGTAATGGTTTTTATTGAGAAATATATAGAGTTACCTTATTTACCAGAACCACAATATGAAAAAAAAATATTATATTGAATGGAGTGGTGGGACATAATGACAAGAATTTTTTGTACCAGGTTGTGGTCGGTCAACATGGATAATATCTTGGTTATTAATACATGACAGAGATAAAAACTATGTTGTGGTGACAATAGTAAATGAGTTTGAAAATATATAATGATCTATAATCATATATGGGGGGTTACTTTAGTCATGTACAACAATAATGGGAGGAATTTTTGAATTTTGTGACACGGTTTCCCTCTATTCAACATATTTATATCCTATATAATTATTTTTATTCTAGATTGAGTGTGTTCCCGGAAAATTATTTGGGAAGACTTCTTCCATCTAAAAACATTATAGGATTCTATTCTTATTTGGTGTGATCATTGTTTATATATTCTGATGTGGATAAAATACAATTCGCATAAATCATCGATCATTGAGGAAATGAATATTCAACTGATCTTGAGTTATGTGGTTTTATAATCCACTCCCTATCAATGGAAATATTTTTTTCACTTTTTTGATTTGGAATCTATTATAAACAGTTGTCCAAAACATTATTTTAGATTCTTGAATTTTATTTATTTACATGGTTTGTGATATAATATCATTAGAATTGTTTTTAGATATCTACAGTCAAATTGGATAAAAAAAGTTAATTGAAATTAATTATTTCGAAAATGACAATGGTGACGACTCTCAAAAAAATTGAGGCATTAAATGTTTGGTAGATTTTGATTGAATTGCATTTTTTTCAAAAACATGTGTTGGGATAAATTACATCTGATTTTGTTATCTGAAATAAAATGGAATGAATGAAAAATTATTTGTGGATATAGGAATGATGATTAAAAAAAATATTTGAGTTAAATGTTTTCCCTCTATAATTATATATTGATATCAGAATGGTTATAGGGTATCATGGTGGGTTGTTCCAAAAACGATATCTAAGCATATATTTGTTGTATCATGAATTTGATTGTTGAATAAAGTGATACAAAATATTAATGAGTAAAGGGAGTTCATTTAATATGGTGTATTTCTATTCTTCTTGGCCTATGTTATAGGTATGTGTGAAAAAATGGATTTTTTTATACATAATATCTTTATGGAATATTTTTCCATGATCAAACATAAATCAAGGATTATTTCCATTATGTTTTTCTTGGAAATGAATTAATATTTCTAGATTTAAAAAAATGATTTTATCATGTATATTTAATGCAATAATTAATCATTCCCATTTTAATTTGTATATTTATATGTATATTGTAAGGTCCCATACTTAAAACATTATATAATCTTTTATTAAATGATTAATTAACATTAATGATCTTTTCAGGTATAGTGTTTTAGAGAATTAGGCCATAACTATTACATATCAACTTGAAAATTACCCATACACACTACTACTTAGTATCCATTTTTTCATAAAATAAAAACTCTTAAAAAACGTGTCTAGTTCCATGTTTTAGGCACCATGAATTTTCTTTGATCCCATACTTGACCCTATTCATCTTTATGCCTTTTGGAAAACATTTCAAAAACATTGGATGTGCATAAAAATCATTGTAAGGGTTATAAAATAAGGAACGAAAACATTAGCCCATAAAAAAATACAATTCAATGAAACTATACATTTCCATCAAAACATAACTTATGAAATCATATGATTTATGAATAACACACAGAAATCATGAATCAAAAAGATAACTTATGGCATATATAAAAAACATACAATGTAGATTTCACATCTATATAGGGAGTTTAATTTGGAATACCCATCACAGTATATTCCCTAAATATATTAGGAAAAACATTATCATTTACCTCTAACACATTGCCCAATTTATCGGAGAGCTATCCCAGGATCATCCTATAGGTTTATTAGGAAACCACCCATAGACATAAATAATTCCTAATAACCATAACATAATTATAACACATAACACAAGAATAATGGAAAGATAACATTTCTACATTCCAATAAAAATATATCATATCAAGATATTGAAAAAAATGGTTTATCAAACCATTTAAAACATTTTATAAAATATTTTTGAATCAAAGTCTCCATTAAAAAATTAAATATTTTCAAAGAAAATTTATTTTCAAAACATTCACGACCATATAAATAAATCATTAAAATAATTTTTCAAACATGTACATTAATGATAAATATTTATAAGAATATATTTTTTAAACATTTAAAATGATATTTTTGTTAAAGAGTTCCTAACCAAATGAGACATCCTTGAATATAAATAATTTAGTAATAAAAATAATCAAAGAGTATAATATCATGAGAATAGGAGAATTAATTATATAATATGTCAATGATCAGTATATAAACCATATAAAAGTGAATTGGTGTATAACAACAAATAATTATCAATAGAATGTAAATTGAGACAAAGTCACTTACAAAGATGATATCACTACTGGAAATAGTGTATTTCCCAATGGTTCAGAACCATTATGATAGGCTACAGAACTGTTGGTATATCTTATACCTACGGTTCTGCCAACCGTAGGGAAGTAATCCGTTGGTAAAATGTTTTCCCAACGGTTTATATAGAACCGTTGGGATAGGTTAGTTACACTAACCTATTCCAACAGTTTTCGTTGAACCGTTGGTATATGTTTTACCAAACTGTTGGCAAAACCTCCTCTAGGAACCTTTTACAATGGTTTGAAAATAGTTGGGAAAGGGTTTTTAACAATAGTTCTCATAGAACTGTTGGTAAAAAAATCCTACAAAATTTATTCCTAAAGTTTGAAACTGTTGGAATAGGCTATGTTGTGCAAATTGCACAGCAGCCGGCAAATTGCACAGCAGGGTCTGCAATCCCATTCCTGCATGCTTTAATTCTGTCCATTGTGTTCTAATTCTCCATTCCCTCTCCATTATAATTATTTAGCATATAATGCCTACACATTTAACATTGCACCCTGGAACTATACACATCTAGAATTAAATCATATTTCATAACGTAATTATAAACATACATAATTGATTTAGAATTAAATTTAAAACATATATGACAATTATATGTCGAATCTGGAATTAAATTCATAATTGAATACGTACATAATTTAATTATCAATTATCAATAAAATACATAAAAAATGAATAAGTAATTGTATGTGTTATACACAATTATGAATACAAACAAGAGGTTTTTACTAAAAATGATATCCATTTTAAACATTATACATACACTTGGAGTGATACCGACCACAACGTGTCTCAGATTGAGGCGGGGTTGACTCGTACACGTCACATATAACCCATGGATCGTTGTCCTAATGTACCAACATATTCCGAAAGCTTTTAGTCTGTCACAAAAGATAGACACTTTGAGTTGTTCAAGCCACACCATGCCTTGGATTTAGGCGGGGTTTACTCATACATGTCACACATGACCCATGGATTGTTTTCCTAATGTTTCAACAGAATCCGAATGCATTTGTTCAGCTTTCAGTATGTCAGCTGTACTTTTCAATTAAAATTTTGTCCATTTCAAGTAAAACAAAGACACATCGAGTTGTGCCAGCCACAGTACACCTTGGATAAAGTTGAGGTTTACTCATACACATTACATATGACTTTTGGATTGTTTTAATAAAGTTTCAATGGAATCCGAAGGCGTTTGGTCAGTTTTTTGTATGTCAGTTGTTGGAATCACTTAATATGATGTCCATTTTATACAAAAGAGAGACACTTTGAGTGGTGCCGGCAACACCGCCCCTAGTATTGAGGTAGGGTTGTATCAGACATGTCCAAAATGAGCCATGGATCATTTTCCTAATGTTTCAACAAAATCTGAATTTGTTTGGATGGTTTTCCGTATGTCAGTGGGTGTTTTCATTTAAAATGATGTCCATTTTAAGCAAAAGAGAGACACTTTGAGTTGTGTCGGCCACACCATGCCTCAGATTGAGGCGAGGTTGACTTGTACACATCAAATATGACGCATGTATCATTTTACTAAAGATTCAATTAAATCAAAATGCGTTTGGTTGGTTTTCCGTTTGTCAGCTATTGTTTTCACTTAAAATGGTGTCCTTTTGAAACAAAAGAGAGACACTTTGAGTGGTGTTTCCCTCTTCAGGCCTCGGATTGATGCGGGGATGACTCATACACATCAAAAATGACCAATGGATCTTTTTCCAAGAGAATCAACACATTGTGAATGTGTTTGGTTAGTTTTCCGTATGTCAGTTGTTCTTTTCACATAAAATCCCGTCCATTTTAAACAAATGTGTCACAATTAGGGTGCTACCAGCCACCCCGTGCCTCAGATTGAAGCGGGTTGACTCGTACACGACAAAAATTTCCATGTATCATTGTACTAATGTTTCAATGGAATACAAATGCGTTTGGTTTGTTTTCTGTATGTCAGTTGTTGTTATCACTTAAAATGATTTTCTTTTGAAACAAAAGAGAGACACTTTGAGTGGTTTCGGCCACACCGGGCCTCGTATTGAGGTGGGATTGACTCTTACACATCACAAATGACCCATGTATCATTTTTCTACAGCATCAACACATTCCAAATGCGTTTGGTTGGTTTTCCGTTTGTCAGTTATTCTTTTCACTTAAAATCCCATCAATTTTAAACAAAAGAGACACAATTAGGGTGCTACTAGTCACAAGGTGCCTCATATTGATGTAGGGTTGACTCTTACATGTCAAAAATGTCTCATGGATTGTTTTCCTAAGGTTTAACGGAATCCATATGCATTTTATTGGTTTTCTATATGTCAGATATTGTTTTCACTTAAAATGATATCCTTTTAAAACAAAAGAGAGACACATTGTGTGGTGCTAGCCACACCGGGCCTCAGATTGATCCTGGTATGACTTCTACATGTCAAATATGACCCATGGATCATTTTACTAGAGCATAAACACATTCCTAATGCGTTTGGTCGGTTTTCCGTATGCCAGTTATTATTTTCACTTAAAAACTTGTCCATTTTAAACAAAAGAGTCACAATTAGGGTGCTACTGGCCACATCGTGTCTCGGATTGAATCAGGGTTGGCTCGTACATGTTAAAAATTTCCCATGGATTGTTGTACTAATTTTTCAACTGAATCCAAATGTGTTTGATTAGTTTTCCGTATGTCAGTTGTTGTTTTCACTTAAAATGATTTCCTTTTGAAGCAAAAGAGAGACACTTTGAGTGGTTCTGGCCACACCAGGCATCGTATTGAGGCGTGGTTGACTGGTACACGTCACATATAACCCATAGATCATTTTCCTACAGCATCAACACATTTCGAATGCTTTTGGTTGGTTTTTTGTATGTCAGTTGTTCTTTTCACCTAAAATCCCATCCATTGTAAACGAAAGAGACACAGTTAGAGTGCTACCAGCCACACCGTGCCTCAGATTGATGCAGGGTTGACTTGTAAACGTCAAAAATATCCCATGGATCATTGATCTAATGTTTTAACAGAATCTGAATAAATTTGTTCTGGTTTTCATATACTAGTTGTTTTTACTAAAAATGATATCCATTTTAAATTAAATACATAAACTTGGAGTGATACCGGCCACACCGTGATTCAAATAGAGTCGGCGTTGACATGTACACGTTACATATGACCCATGGATCGTTTTCCTAAAGTATAAACATATTCAGAAAGCGTTTGGTCGGTTTTCTATATGAGAGTTAGTTTTTTCACTTAAAATGTTGTTCATTTAAAAAAACAGACACATTGAGTTGTTCCAGCCACACCATGCCTCAGATTCAGGCAGGTTTAACTCGTACACATCACATATGACTCATTGATCATTCTACTAATGATTCAACAAATTCAGTATGCATTTGGTCAGTTTTCCGTATACGAGTATTTTGTTTCAATTAAAATGTTGTCCATTTCAAATAAATGTGTGACACTTTGAGTGGTTCCAGACACATCGGGCCTCGAATTGAGGTGGGGCTAACTCGTACATGTTACATATGACTCAAGGATCGTTTTCCTAAAGTTTAAACTTAATCTGAATGCGTTTCTTTGGTTTTCCATATGTCAGTTGTTTTTTCACTTAAAATGATGTTCTTTTGAAACAAAAGAGAGACACTTTTAGTGGTTATGGCCACACTGTGCCTCCGATTGAGTCGAGGTTGACTTTTAAACATCACATATGACCCATGGATCATTTTCATAAAGTTTAAATAGAATACTATTTCGTTTGGTTTTTTTCCATATTCCATTTGTACTTTTCACTTAAAATGTTGTCCATTTCAAATAAAAATGAGACACTTCGAGTTGTGATGGCCACAGTGCTCCTCAAATTTAGGCGGGGTTGACTCATAAACATCACATATGACCCATGCATCTTTGTACAACAGTTTCAATTGAATCCTAATGTGTTTGGTTGGTTTTCCGTATATCAATTGTTGCTTTTCACTTAGAATGATGTCCTTTTTAAACAAAAGAGAGACACTTTTAGTGGTGCAGGCCACACCACACCTCGGATTTTTGTGGGGTTGACTTTTACATGTCACATATGACCCATGTATCGTTTTCCTAATGGATAAACACATTCAAAATGCTTTTTCTCAGTTTTCCATATGTCAATTGTAGTATTCACTTAAAATGTTGTTCATTTCAAAAAAAAAATGAGACACTTTGAGTTGTTCCGGTCACACCATGCCTCAGATTAAGGTAGGGTTGACTCGTACACGTCACATATGACCCATTGATCTTGGTTCTAAACTTTAAACACATTCCGAATGCGTTTGGTTGTTTTTCCGTATGCCAGTAGTCATTTTCAATTAAAATGTTGTCCATTTCAAATAAATGTGAGACACTTTGTGTGGTGCCGGCCACACCAGGCCTCAGATTTAGTTAGAGTTGACTTGTACATGTCACATATGACCCATGTATCGCTTCCCTAATGTTTTAGTAGAATCCGAATGCATTTGGTCAGTTTTCCGTATGTCATTTATTGTTTTCACTTAAAATGAAGTCCATTTTAAAAGAAAGAGAGACAAATTGAGTGGTTCCAGCCACACCGTGCCTTAGATTGAGGCAAGGTTAACTGTTACACATCTCAAATGACCCATGGATCATTGTAACAGAGGTTAAATAGAATCCCAATGTGTTTGGTCAGTTTTCCATATGTCAGTTGTTCTTTTTACCTAAAATGAAGTCCATTTTAATCTAAGAGATAAACTTTGAGTGGTGCCGACCACACCGGGTCTCGGATTGAGGCGGGGTTGACTCATACACGTCATATGTGACCCATGAATTTTTTTTCTAAAGAATCAACACAATATAAATCCGTTTCATTAGTTTTTTCTATGTACGTTAAATGTTGTACATTTTAAACAAAAGAGAGACACTTAGAGTGATCCCGGCCACACTGCGACTCGGATTGAGGTGTGGTTGACTGGTATACATCACATATGACCCATGGATCATTGTCCGAATGTTTCAACATAATACTAATGCATTTGTTTGGTTTACCACATGTCAGTTGTTGTTTTCAATTTAAATGAAGTCCATTTTAATCTATAGAGAGACACTTCGAGTGGTGTCAGCCACTCTACGCCTCAGATTGGGGCTGGGTTGACTCGTACACATCACAAATGACCCAATAATCATTTTCCTAAAGTATCAACACAATATGAATGCATTTGGTCAGTTTTCCGCATGTCATTTTTCCTTCTCACTAAAAATGTTATCCATTTCATAAAAAAGTGAGACACTTCGAAAGGTTCTAGCCACATCATGCCTCGTATCTTGGCGGGGTTGACTCGTACACCTAACATATGATTCATGGATCTTTTTACTAAATTATCAACACAATCATAATGCGTTTAGTCTGTTTATTTATGTTATTTATTGTTTTCATTTAAAATGTTGTCTATTTCAAATAAACATGAGAACCTTTGAGTGGTGCCAGCCACACCTGGCCTCAGATTGAGGCGGGGTTGACTCATACACGTCAAAAATGACTCATATAAAGTTGTCCTAAAGTATAAATAGAATCTGAATTCCTTTGGTCAGTTTTCCGTATGTCAGTTGTTGTTTTTAATTAAAATGAAGTCCACTTTCAACTATAGAGAGACACTTCAAGTGGTTCCGGACACTCCACACCTCGGATTTAGGCTGGGTTGACACATACATGTCACAAATGACCCAAGTATCAATTTCCTAAATTATCTACACATTCGGAATGTGTTTGGTCTGTTTTCCGTATATTGGTTGTACGTTTCACTTAAAATGTTATCCATTTCAAACAAAAGTGAGACACTTTGAATGGTGCTGGACACACCACGCCTCAGATTGAGGTGGGGTTGACTCATACACGTCACATATGACCCATGGATGGTTTTCTGTATGTCAGTTGTTGTTTTCAGTTAAAATGTTGTCTATTTCAAATGATCATGAGACAACCAACTTGGAAATCCATACCCCCATGCCACAGGGACATCCCAACCCCAACCCCACTTAGACAACCTAGCCCCCCCCCCCCCACCCCACTTGGATATCCATACACTCACCCCACTTGGACAACCCTACCCCCACCCAACTTGGACAACATAGCCCCCCACCCTAGTTGGAAATTCCTACCCCCACCCCACTTGGACTACCCAGCCCCCCCCCCCCCCACATGGACATCCCTACCCCCACCCCACTTGGACAGCCCTACCCCCACCCACCCACCCCACTTGGACAGCCCTACCCCCACCCAACTTGGAAAAACCAGCCCCCCACCCCACCTGGACACCCCTATCCCCCACACCCCACATGGAAAACCCACCCCCCCCCCACCGGGACATCCCTACCTTCACCCCACTTGGAAAACCCATTCCCCCACCCTACCTAGACAGCCCCACCCCCACCCCACCTGCACACCCTCCCCACCCGACCTGGACAACCCTTCCTGGACACCCTCCCCCACCCCACCTACATACCCTCCCCCACCCCAAACAGCCCTACCCCCACCCCATTTGGACAACCCAGCCCCCTCACCTACCCAACCTGGATTTCCCCTCCCCCACCCAACATGGATAGCCCTCGACATCCTCCCCAACCCCATCTGCACACCCCCCACCCAAATTGAAACTGAAATTCATCCAAATCAAAATCCAATTTTCAACTAAACTAAATTCAACCAAATCACCATATCACCCTACTAAACAAACCCTTTACAATGTTTTAAGTGTAGAAGAAAAAACTGAAAAAAAAATCCAAGGTTTCCGTAAATAGCAACCCTAATTTAGCCTAAATCAAAACATCAAACACAAAAAAAAAGAGGAATAACGCTAAAACTAAGGTAACACTTACTAATTTGAAGTGTGAAATAAAATTTTGTTTCATTGAAGATGCATCTTAGATGGAAGGAGTCTCATGGCCGAGAGGAATTACAGAGGAGCACGATTAGTGTCTCTCTACAATTGGGTAGAGTGGTGTCTTGGGTGTTCTATATTTGGGGGAAATCATTGCCAATGGTTTTTAAAAACCATTGGTAAAGGAAATCTTTTACAATGGTTTAACAAAACCATAGGTATATGTTAAATTAAATCATGATTTCCCAACAGTTTGGGGAAACCGTTAGTAAATCTGAAATTAGTTTACACATTTCCAAAAATTTGTTCAAACTGTTGGAAAATGTTACCTTCTATACACTATACCAACGATTTCTTTAAACTGTTGGTATAATACCATTGGGAAAACTCTAAATTCCATTAGTGTGTCCTTAAATTACGGACAAATCAACAACATAAATGTTTGTGAAAAATAGGAATAGACCCAATATAGGTGGATATTAAGTGTAAAACATTAAGAGGTAACTCACACAAATTTATAACACAACATAATCATGAATTATAAGTTTAACCCAAATAATTAAAATTGGGTTTAGAAGTTCTTCTACAAACATTTAACAACCTAAAAAATCACATTAAAATTAAGAAAATGATTTGATCAGAGATAAAAGGTTATATCCTCACATGGATATAAAATTTACAACAATAAGGATATAAAATAACATATCCCAACATAATAAAAAATAAATTATTTGACCTGACATAAACGAGGTCTTTTACTAAAAGAGTATGGCGAAAGGTTCCCTTACCGATTTGGTAAATTTTGAAACATACACCCCGGGAAAGAAGGATCATACAATGAAGATAAAAATACCCATTAATTAATGTATATTACAAAAATAATGAAATAATGGGGAATAAATACACCTCAAAAAAGTAAATAGTGGAATATATTGCATGAATTTGAAGGGAATAAAAAGTGAGATGAAAGCCCCTAGCACGTTGTAATAAATCGAGTCGTATGAAAAAAATTTAATAACCACCTAATGAATAATGGAATAACATAAATATAAATATAATAATGACAATATATATCAAATGTATGTACACAATACACCACATGCAATAAATAAGTGGTGAAAAATGGAAATCACACAGAATTAAAAGTTATATAAGAAACCCTTTACCTTGTGTCCGACATGACTCTATCATTCATTAATCTCCAAAATAATAAAATATAGTTAATTTATACTTTCCTAAGAACCTTCTTCTTGTTTATTATTCCTTTTATATCAATTATTACCTTTCTATAATAATTAGTTAATTTTTTGAGTTCATATCGGACATTTTGTCGATGTTCGGAAATTGAGTAAAATTCAATGTGTTATAATTATTATTTTCCTTTGTGCTTGAAATTACATTATGTACAGAAAGAAATTCACGATTTAGATATAATATATATCATATATGTCATGTATATATATGTATTATTAATATTAAATAACATTTGGAGATAAGAAATGAAATGCATCGTTCGTGGAGACCGTAAGCCAAACGTAGGCATGGACGCTACGTTCATTTCTATCTCATATTTAACGGAATGAAAATGAAATTATAAATAGTTATATTATATTTAGAGTATAATATAATATATAATTTAATTATATCCATCATTTTTATTTCTCATGTTTGGAAATAATGAGTCATATCTCTTTGAGGGGGAGGTAGTCCACACATCCTCAAATGAAATTTTCGTATTTACCACTTATTGAAACCCTAATGGTATGCTATAAATGAAAAATAATGAAACATAGAAACAATATAAATATAATATATATCACATATAAATACAGTGCCATCATAATGGCTTCCATGAAAGACGGTAGGAGAAAATTGAGCAATCATCATTTTGTGAGGTAGTTGTTCACCATCCACAAAATCAATATATTATTTACCCAATAGATGGAGGTGTGTGTAAGTGTAGTTTAAATAATTCTCATAAAAAACCTAGTATATTTAGGATAATGTTTCTTTTATAAAAAAATGAATAAAAAGTTTTTAGGGTGTTGGAGAAGTAAAATAAAACAACAGATCATAATAGAAGTTGTTTCCTTTATATCAGGTATCTTCCTTTTGTTTAAACCAAAAGGTTTAATTGAATTGCCTTCTGCCTATGAACAGACATCTAGGAGGATAAGAGGTATGTAGGGAGATTAATTTGTCAGATATTTGGTGATACAAGGGGCATTAGAAGTGTGAGGAATGGGTTATAAGTGATATGTTTTAATAAGGGGTAGTAGGGGCTCCTTTGGATTGTTTAAAAATATTATTTTATTATATAATGATTTTCAGTTTATAAAGGTCCAAAACGTATTAATTTTTATGATAATATGACTCATGTTCAAAATAAAATCATCCAATAAGAATTTGTCCGGATATGGATATTGGTTTAATCATTATAATCATTTTTATTTAAGTCATTCATTAATGAGGTAAACACTTCATCATTGTTGTGTCATAAATTTTTTTATTTTTTAATGTCTAAAAATTATAAAAAAATCATGATGTTGGGTATATTTTATAGTTTTGAAAATAATATTTGTATTCAATGAGATAACTTATATAACCTCGTGTATGAATTTATTTACTAAAAGATATAAGTTTAAGTCATTTTTGTGTTAACTTTAAATAAATTAATATAATGTGTCGTTATCACTCCCAAGTGTCTTGATGGGGTCCCAAAATTAAACAAAGGATTCCCATGGTCGGAAATGTATCAACCAATAGAATTAAGAAACATTTTAGGTTTATATAATTTTATAATAATATTATTTTTTACCCTTATTTAAGAAATTTACCATTTAACCATGGTAAATAAATTTTTTTTGAGGTAAATATTTAAATTTTCTAAAAATAAAAGTTACCTATTTAACCAATTTGGAACTCCTGATTCAAAATATGTAATCCGTTTTTTTTAATTCATAACACAAAAGTGGTAGAAATTAATTTAAAATTAAATCATATTTTCAAAACAAAAAGAGTTTTTTCAGAAATATAAAAAATCGAATGATTGACACTTATTTTTGTCCTATTTAAAAGTGAAATTAATTTCAATGACTAACATTGTATTAAATAGTAAAAAATTAATATAATTAAACATTAAAACCAATTAAATAAAAAATATATCCATATAAATAAATTTGATAAAAATGAAGTTTCGAATTAATTATAGTATTTTCCACTTTTCAGAAAAAAAATTACTGTATCCGAAAAATACCAAAATTTTATCCAATGTAAATTTTGATCTCCCAATTCAAAAGAAGAATATTATCTTTTTCAAATAGAACATATAAAAGTAACCAAAACATGATTTAATCATTGTTAACCATCAATTGTGGGTAAATCGTCCTTTTAATGAATATTATAGTATTTATACTTAAAATTTGATTCTTTCTTATTTTAATCCTCTAAAATTTATTAGATAAATGTAAAATCATTTAAAAAACACATGTAATCCTAATTTAGTTAGTTCTGTTAATTCCTTCTAGTACAACGTTTATGCGTTAACTATAATTTTAAATAATATTATTATATTAATATTTTTCATTATAACACAATGTTATGAGAAACATAAATTTACAAAAGATACCAATTGTTGTGTATCATGTACACCATTGAAAATATCATCTCCTTTAAAGTAAAATTAATATTTAACTCAAAAATTAAAACAAATATGAAAATTCTGTATTATTTATTTACCAAGGATGTTACATCCTTCTCCCATTTGAGAATTTTGTCCTGAAATTTTTAAAATTGGGATTTGAAACTTCATTGAAAGTCCCACATCGTTAAAATATTATAGAAATTTATCACATTAAAAGAAGAAAGAGAATGATGAAGGTCAATCAAGATATCCCTTACTAGGATTCCATGTAGGAAACCATGGATAAAAATAGAAACATACCATCAAGGATTGATTTAGAGTGGTAGAAAACATAATTTGGAGAATTTTTACCAATAAAAAATCACAAACATGTGATGGGTTAAAATTTATTTTATTCCCTAGTAAGAAAAGTTAATGGGAAATGTTTTTGTTTTAAGTTAATTTTCATAATGATGAGGAATTTATTTATGAGCTTAACTAAAAACAAATGTAAACATACTTACTTGACATGTAGACTTTCTTCTTTTCCTAAATTTCTACCACAAACTCATAATTTCTCCAAACGATGAGTTTTCAAACAATCTTGGTCACATTAAATGTGCTAAAATCAACTTCTAGATTATCAAATAATCCAAAAAAGATAAACTATATTTTACCAGGTCTTTAGACATTATCCAAAACCAAAATGTTTTGTACAATATCAGATAATCCCCTAAAAGGATAATCCTTTACAAAAAGAAAAACTACTGTTAATCTCCAAAATTTACTAAACAATACCCCAAGATCAACAAAGACCATTCCATAAACAAATTCCCATAAAACGCATCAATGTAATCCAAAATAACATTGAAACTCAGATATCATAAGGACTTAATCACATGGTCTTTCGGGATAAATCATAACATTTATCTCCAAATAACATCATACAATCTTAAATTCTAATACTTAAAAGTAATTATCCTAATCACATATTCTTTATGATAGGGTAATCATTTCCATAAGTAAACCAAATCATCATATGTCTAAAATAAAAACATAGATTCTTCCAAACGAAAATTGCAACAATTACTCCATAAATTGGATCCAATAGTATTCTATTTCCCATAAGAATATATTGTTTCCATAATATATAACATCTTATAAAATAACCATTATCACTTAATAACCAAATCATTTACCTATATTAAGGATATCCATTTGATAAAACATAAGTTCCAAAAATCAACATATTATTGATCCATAAAATCTTTTAACATAAATTAATAAGTCATACTAACTAGGTAATTCATATAGGATAGTGGTAGGTGATGATCCATTGTCTCCCTTCAGTTGTGGGTTCGATTCCTATGGCCTTTCCGGACGTGACGGGTTGTCACCAATCTTATGGGTTGTCCTTTTTATAAAACTCAAAAATAACCCTAACATGTTTGAACCTCAAATGATTTCTTATACGAATCATTTTCTCCCAATACATTAAGACACCAACATATTTTATATTTTCATGTTTTTCTCCTCCATATGATAAAATAAAACTATTCCCAATAGAAGGAACATCATACATTGATTAGGATGTCTGTATCGTTTAATCATCTTCTTGTTCACGTAGGTAGATGATCCATTCATTAGAACAATGATTTCTAGATCCATCAAAATCATTTTATTCCATCATACAAATACACCATGTACAACATGGGTCATATGGGTGTTCATAGAAAAAACGGTTTTGTAAAATAAAAATGTACGTCATAATTTCAAAACATATGATAAAACATGATTTTTATAAAACAATTAGACTAAATTTGAGTGGAAACATTCAATCAATGGTGCTTTTAAAAATCTATAAGTATGTTATGAGAGAATATATTGTAAATGTAAAAATAAATTGGATTCCCACGGTTCTCATTTTTCAAAACCTTTTTCAAAATCATAATATGCTTCGAAATCATTAGATAAGGTAAAATATTTGAAAATGACTTGATAATATTTTCGTTTGTTGAAAATATGAGAATATTTAGAAAATAAGATTTGATTAAATACAAACCATGATCTATAATGATATAAAGGTTTATTACAGGTGTTTTATATCTCTAACAACTGATTGCAATAGAGTTGTATGCTAGAAAATGGTTTACAATAATCTGAACATGACATTGCAATAATTATTGCATGCATATCATCAGAAATAGATAGGAATATTTTTTGTGATCCTATTCTTTTCCTTTTATCACTGAATTTACTTGATCTAAAAATATTATAAAATAAGTATTTAAGTGAAATAATAGATATTGGGACTAACCATGTGTTTAACTAAACATCCTATTCATTTAAGTTGTCAAAGCTGACCTCTAATAACAACATTAAGGACCCATCCTTATAACATTACATAATGTTGAACTAAATGAATAATTCACATTAAGGATCATTTCAGGATTAGAGTTTTATAGAATCAGGTCATAACTATTACATATCAACTTGAAAATTACACATAGACACTACTACTCAGTATCCATTTTTTCATAAAATAAAAACACCTAAGAAGACACATGCCTAGTTATATGTTTTAGACAGTATGAATTTTCCTTAATCCCATCCTTGATCCTTTTCATCATTACATCCTTCGGAAAACATTTCAAAATAGGGTATCAGCATAAAAATCTCAGTACAAGTTTTAAAATAACGTAATAAAACATTATAAAAATAATAAAAACAATTCAATGAATCCATACTTTTAAATCATATCATACCTTATGAAATCATAAAATTTATGAATAACAAACATAAATCATAAATTATAAACGTAACATATGGAATAAAAAACATACTTATATTGTAGACTTTACAATTATGTAGGATGTTATGTTTGGAATACCCATCATTGTATTTTCATTAAATCTCTTAGGAGAAACATTTACATTTTCCTCTGTCACATTACACAATTCATTGGAGAGTTTTATCGGGCTCACCCGCCCTAGGATTATTATAGAACCACCCATATACATAACCAATTCCCAATAACCATAAAATAATCATAACACATAACATAATCATAAAATAAATATAACATTTCCGCATTTGAATCACAATATATCATATCATGATACTGACATGAATAATGCTTTATCAATCCATTTTCAATAACATTTAAAACGTTTAATAAAGAACTTTTCTAATCAATGTGTCTGATACCACATTGAATATTTTGAAAGAAATTTTAATTTAAAAAAATTCACATCTATATCAATAAATCCTTAAAACTATTTTTAATTCATAGACATTAATAAGAATGAATTAGAATAATAAATATTTAAAACATTTAAAATGATATTTTTGTTTAAGAGTTCCTAACCAAATGAGAGACTTTGAAATACAAATAATTGAGGAATAATGTTAATCAAATCATATAAAATCATGATAATAAGGTTATTAATTATATAATATGTCAATCATAAGTATATACAACATATAAAAGTGAATTTGTGTATAACAACAAATAAGTATCAATGGAATGTAAATTGAGACAAATTCCCTTATAATGATGATATCCTTAGATTAAGTACATATCAATGAATTATTTATTATGATATCTAATATAAATGAATATTAAGTGTAATAAAATCATATGATATTCACATATATTCATATCTTAACATAATCAAGAATTATAAGTTAAACCCAAAGAATTACATTGGGTTAAAACGTTCTCTTACAGAAATTTGACAGCCTAACGACATATCATTAAAAATATGATAATGATACGAGGAGAGAAAAAAGTGTCTATCATCCTAGGGACATAAAATTTACATCAATAATGATATATAAGAACATATCCCATCTTAAGAAAAATAATATTAAAATACATGACATAAAATCAGTATCTGACAAAAAGGGTACAGTGAAAGGATCTCTTACCGATTTGGTAACTTATGAAACATAAAACTCATGAAGGAAGGATCATAAAATGAAAATGTAAATACCCAAAAATTAATGTACACTACACAAATAATTCAATCACGGGAAGTACATACACCCCAAAAATGAAATAGTGGAAAATATAGCATGAATCTAATGAGAATAAAAGGTGAGATGAAAACCCTTAGCATGTTGTAATCAATAGATTTTTTTGACCAATAGATAATTACCACAAATGAATCACAAAATACCATGAATTTAAATATAATCAGGATAATATATATCAAATGGTATTATACAATATTCCACATTCAATAAATATGTGGAGAATATTGGAAATCCCATTGAATTAAAAGTGATATAAGAAACCCCTTACCTCCTGATCGACATGACTCGATCATTCTATAATATCATGAATAATAATATAAAGTTAATTTTTAATTGATTAGGAACCTTATTAATTTTTATTATTTAGTTTATATCAATTATTACCATGTTATATCGATTAGTTAGTTATTTGATATCATATCAGAAATTTTGTCGATGTTCAGAAATTGAGTTAAAAATGAACTTCTTATAATTATAAATTGTCCATGTGGTCCAAATTCGATTATCTAAAGAATGATATTAATAATTTAGATTTCATATATATCATATATATATCCAGTATATATTTGTATTTATAATAGTAAATAACATTTTGTGATATGAAATGAAATACACCGTTCCGGGAGACGGTAAGTTGTACGTACGCATGAACGCTACTTTCATTTCTATCTCAGGTTTAATGGAATTAAAATGTCATGATAAATAGGTATATTATAATTTTAGAATAATAAAATATATAATTTAATTATCTACAACCTTTATAAGTTCCACAAATGGCATTAACGAGTCATATCACTTTGAGGGGAAGGTAGTCTGCACTTCCTCAAATGTAATTATCACGTTTACCCATTATGGAATCCATAACGATATGCTATAAATGGAGAATAAAGAGAAATTAAAATAATATAAATATAATATATGTATCATATAAATATAGTTCCATCATAATGTCCACCATTTGAGGATGTAGGAGATAATTCAACAATCCTCATTTCGTGAGGTAGTAGTTCGCCCTCCCCATAATCATTAGGTTCTTTACCAATTAGATGGAGGTGTGTGCTTGTGTTGTTAAAAAAATCACCTAAAAACAACCTAGAATATTGAGGATACTTGTGTATTTATAAAATAAATAAATAAAAATAGTTTAGGGAGTAGGACATGTAAAATAATAAAAAAATAACTTAAGAGAAGACGTTAACTTTAAATCAGGTATCTCCCTTTGTTTTGAACGAAAAAGTTAAATTTTTTTGACTTCTACCCAGGGGAAGGATTATAAGCAGAGAATATAGATGTAGGGATCTTTATTGGGTAGAGTATAGATGAGCCAAGTGGCATGAGAAGTGTGAGTAGTGGGTTATAATTAAAGGGAATTTTATAAGGGGGAGGAGGGGCTCTTTAGAAATGCTAGAAAATGCCATTTTATTATATAATGATTCTCAGTTTCTAAAAGTCAAAAATTTATTAAAGTCTAAGATAAGATGAATCAGGATCGAAATAATGTCATACATTAAAAGTTGGACTGGTTTTTCATGTTTTTTAATCATTATAATATTATATATTTAAATCATTCATTAATGAGGTAAACCTTGCATTATTATTGCGTCATAAATATTTTTATTATTTTTGATGCCTAAAAATTATAAATTAAATATCATGATGTATGAAATACTTTTAAAATTAAAAATATTATTTATAGTCTTAGTGATTACATATATATCGCCATGTATGAATTGATTTAATAAAATATATATTTTTATGTCATTCTTGTCTTTACATTAAATAAATTAATATAAAGTGTCATTATCACTCCCATGTGGATAAATGGGGTCCCAGAATTTACCCAACGATGAAAATGATCATAAATTTACCAACCAATAGGATTAGGCCACATTTTAGTGTAATTTATGTTTATTATAATATTATTTGTTTACCCTTATATACCTGATTTACCATTAAATCATTGTAAAAAAATATTTACAGAGGCAAATTTTAAAATGTATAAAAACAAAAGGTGCTAGTTTACACAATTTGTACCTCCTGATTTTATATACGGAATCCATTTTTCCAAATTCAATACCCATACGTCACAGAACATAATTTAAAATTAATTCCCATTGTAAAAACAAAAAACGGGTTTTTAAGAAATTATAACTATCAAAAGATTGACACTTATTTATGTCCAATTTCAAATAAAATTTACTAAAAATGACCATAATTGTATTAAATATTAAAAACATAATATAATAAAACATTAAAATTAATTAAATATATAATATAACCAAATAAATAAATAGATAAAAATCCAGTTTTGAATTAAAAAACAGTATTGTTCACTGTTCATAAAAAAATTAACATTATCAATAAAATTAAAAAATAATATACAAAATTAATTTTGATTTCATGATTCTAAATAATAATATTATTTTTTCATATAGAACATATAAAGGTGATAAAACTATATTTAAACAGGGTTCACCATTAAAATTTTGTAGATAGACCTTTGGATGATTACTAGAGTATTTATGCTTAAAATAAGATTATTTCTTATTTTAAGCCTCTAAAATTTATTGGATAAATGAAAAACCATTTAAATAACATGTGTAATAATATTTTAGTATGTTCTGTAAACTCCCACCAATACAGCAGCAATACGTTAACTAAAATTTTAAATAATAATATTATATTAATATTTTTTAGTATAACTCAACGTTGTGTGCAACGTAAGTTTTCAAAGAAACTTTTTGTTGTGTATCAAGTATTCAATCGAAAATAAAATTACCTTTAGAGTAAAGTTAATTTTGAATTCACAAATTTTAATAAATATTAAAATGTTATATTAATTATTTACTGGGATGTTACAGATATACTTTATACATCCCGTTAAATTTATTTGAGAAGAATTTTTTTAGGAATTTGTAAATATATTTCGATTCCATTTTTTATTTAATATTTCATAGACATGGTATAGTTTATTTAAACCTATTTGGAAATTTATTTTTGGTATTTTATTAGGAATGTGTGTCTCAAACCATTGATAAACATTTAGTAACATATTGAATTTATTTTCTATTGTGAACATGATATGTACAACTATAATAGAAGGATTTTCTTGATAGAAAGTTCTTTGTACTTAGTGATGACATGTGGGGATGATTTATTTGTTTTATGTTATGTTTTGGAATGATATTTTTATTTGGTTCATAACATTACCTTTTGAGTTAATTTTTTATTAATGAATATTATGTAATAACAAATATTCATGTATTCTAATCAACTACATTTAATTTCATTGGATATACTTATCATAAAATTGATTCCCCAATTCATATTGAATACTACGATCTGGAAGCCATACCATATGGAGTGGTAATGACACTCCGGTTGTGACACCCAATTCCCTATTAATAATTAACTAACAGGTCTAGTTGTCCACGAGGCTAGGAGAGTGCCTTCCCATATGATTGTGTCTACTATGTATTGCCAAGGATTTATGACAATATAGTGTGGATACAATACCCTCATAATTAGTGTATAAAAAAATTCAATAACTAATATTTAATTAGTCAAAATATATAAAAATTAACCAAAGAAATCGAACCAAGAATATAAATAAATTGAATTGGTAGGGGATACAATAACCAAGGATATATAAAAAATGTTGTCAAATATATATTCTATTTAAATGATAATTTTTGTATATAAGCTGGCCAATGAAAAATACAATTCATGTAACAAATAAGATAGGCTAAATATAAAATATTGTGTGTGCATCCAGGGAAATGGTGAAATCATCTGCTACTAGATAACATCCTAATTGATTATGAAAACTACATCACTGATGTCGTTCTATGTACCAAATGGAATCCAAAATAGGGTTTCTGTAATTAATAGAATGCCGCCAACAAGGGTGACTATAATAATACATCCAATGTATATAAGTATAGTATTTTGTTGGTATAATAATATAATCTATTGATATAACTAGTCATAAGAAGAAATGTGTTCCTGAAGGACACCCGACTAACCTTTCATGCTTCATCCCAAGTCACAATGTCTCTAAAAACATTTCACAGTTTACCTATATAGATGTATGTATTTATATATATACTACATATTTTTATAAAAATATATATAAATATTTGTAGATATTTAGTTTGAGCCATGACCCAATGTATGAAATTAAGGATTCCATGCATAATCCTAATAGTTTCATGATTTAAATAATACTATTTCAAAAGAATTCACTTAAGGAAAAGAAACATAATGAATTTATATATAAATCAATGATGTTGTTCATCATTCTAAACATCCCAAACAAGGGAACGAGAATCATCAAATATAGTTTTTAAATAAACAATGTGAAACATCACATCCAATATCCTAATAAATAATGTGAAATGTCATGTCCAATATCCCATGCCATGGATTCACTAAACATCATGTCATATACTTTCCATGATCATGTCACAATGACCAACATATATGGAATGATATAAATAAAAAATAAAAAACATTTAATACCATAACATGATCTAGGAAATAGTTTTCAACCATTTTAAATCTCATTTAGTCAAATTCATTGTCCAAAGTTTATATAGGAGTCTATGGTTCTGGTCACACCAAATACCTTTAATTTGATCCTAATAATAAATTTCAATTAGATACCAAGACAAATAATCATATTTTGTAGTTTGGTGAATATATATCTTATAGAGTCATGGAATTAAAAAGTCCCAGCCAAAGGGGTAGAACTCGTCTAGGTGGATGAAATCTAATAATAACAATCATATATTGATCGATTCTAATAAGGACTATCAAAATTAAAAGGAATTATCCATTTTATGGAAATTTATTGTAATTATAATTTGTGTAAAATCATTTCATGAAATAAAAAAACAAAGATTTTAAGGAAAATTAGTAGACCACCTACCTTAGATAGGTAGAAGACTATTTATTTGGTATTAACATTACATTTTAAGATTAATGGAAGAATTATGATGAAAAAAACACCATAAATTTATGAATATTATTTTTGATAGATTTATAATTCCATAAGGAGAATGAAATTATAAAAAATAATTGATTAGAAATAATTTCAATTCAATTTATATCTATCATGTCATATAGATTGTGATATGGGAGTCATATTGAGTTGGAGGAGCAAATCATATCAGTTAAGGAAGATGATTTCTCAACGGAGTTGGGATAACTTCTCTGTGATATGGGGAATAGATATTTATGAGTTAACTTAAACAAAGGGATATGGAAAATGGGTATTTCCCCAATTTTTAAAAGTTACATGGAATTTTAACATAGTTGGCCAAAACTTATTCTATCTGTGTTCCATTACTATAAATGGAGTCACCCCTTCCAATGGAAAGAACCTTAGTTTGAAAACCATTGTGTATCATGTGTGTCTCAACCACGATTTTATATTATACCCCCCCATATGGATGTGGGGACCCCTTGCTGCTATAACAAACCATGTACCTCGCATGTTACCTTAAAAACTAGATTTATATGCTCTGAAAGAACACTAGAAATGCTCAAACCTTTACTCAAATATTTTTGAAAATTTATCTAAGAAAAAATTAGGTTCAAATGTCAATTTATAGAATATATATCTCATTAATTGGATGGTATTTTTCAACACCCCATCTCTAAAATTACTATCCCTTTATTTCATCTTCATTTAGTGGTAAATCATAATATGATAATACATTTTACTACCACGAGCATATATAAACCTATATTCCACAATGTTTTTCTAAAAATGGACTCTCATCCATGGAAACAATATTGTAGAAACTAACATTCCTTTTGTAGACATATAATTTGATCAATGATACATATGTAATACCCATTAGAAAATGTACGAACATCAAACTCACCCCCATGAAGTAGAATAATTTGAGATGAGTCTGAATGATAACGGTTAATCTATGAAAAATAGAATACATCATGTAGTCCTAGGTAATAATGTGGTAACATATAAAAATATTCAATTGGGAATCATTTCTCTAAAATATTAATTGTTCCAATGAACATCAGATCGATATTCCCTTATTTCTGAATTTGTCAATACCGATATTTAGGTGAGACACATAAGAGGACTTGGTCCCCATTATCAAACTATAGAGTTCATCAAAAAAAAGATTTATTTCTACACTAATAACTAGTGATATGTTTTTTGGATATTTTTTAATAGCTCTTAAGTGTCATGAATAAGATGTTGTCCCAGTAGTTCTGCCTCTTTTCCCTCTAACTATAGAAGGGGTGAATGCAATGACATGGTTAATAGTTTCCCATATAAATCTATATACATTTTATCTTAAAGGATATTATTGTATGTGAAGTCATAAAGAGACCATTTTTACTATCAATAACATAAATTATTATGGACACATACACAAATCACATCCTCAAACCCTTGTATCATATGTTGAAAATATCAGTGAGTCTACAATGATGGGTTGTGATAAGAAGTACATATTAACCCAATTCCTTTTGCAACCCCTAATAGGTAAAAGACAAAAAATGACCATCCATATCCAAAATAATGGAACATGGAACAATATGAAGTAAAATGATTTCCTTTATATACTGACTCCCAACATATTCAATTGTAAAGATATCCCAAATAGGTAGGATGTGGTTCAACATTATCAACAAGTCATTGCTCAACCAAAATGGAAACAAATTGATGTTGTAACATGCTGACCCTAGTAACCCAGAAGCATTGAATTATTACATAACATTGTAATTATACAAGGATCTTACCCTGAAATATGATCTTTTTTTCCCATGGATGTACTAGATACATACAAAAGTTTTACATTACATCATGAAATAAAAAAATAACATTTTTTCTCCTTTGAAAACTCTTATATCCCTTTTCCTATTCCGATAGGTTATTCATAATATTATTCTTTGCATCTAAAAAAATAAGAATAATAAATGGGTGAGAACAAATGCCTAGTAAGGATAACAATATAGAAGAAACTGTTATAAATAAGAATAAACATTTAAGGAAATGTAAAAGACTAGAACACAATAATTATAAACATAAACAGTAGTGTAATATCGAAAAGAAAAATCAAATAATGACATTTACTAATTCACATGGATATTATACTAGTCGAATAATCACATGTAAAATCAATAGAAAATTTTATAATAATGGAATGCATAATGCCAGACATCAGATAACCACATATTGAAGGCCTTTTGCCAAGACTACAAATAATATTTTGTCAAGGCCTTAAGCAAAGACACAGGTTTGTCTCATAAGACCTATCGATGCATTGAGGAGCTTTAGCAGGCTCCACCCATCACATACTATGTCCAATGCATTCCTCATATGAAATGGTATAAACATAACCTAAACATTCATATTAAAACAAGAAAACGAAATGTCAATACTCTATCCATAAACCCGGAATGGTATAAAAATAAAACATCCACATTCCAACTTATCACAAAACCTTTAATACAGTAAGGAAGAATTGTATCATAATAAATCAACCTTGATCAAGAATAATATCTCGTAATTTAAGTTGACATGGTTGAAAATTATCCCAAAAAATCTATGAGAGAAATATCCCTTTTTGATTAAAAACATTTAAATGTTTCAAGATTTATAAATAATATATTTATAATAGATTTTTGAATCAAAGTTTCCCATACCAATTACGGACTTTAAAAGGAATTTAAATTTTAAAACATTAATGTCCATATAAATAAAACCTTATAACTATTTTTAAAACAAGGACATTAATGAGAATGATTTAGAAGAATATTTTTTTACAACATTTAAAATGAAATTTTAGTTAGAGTTCTTAACCAAATGAGAGACACTTGAATACAAATAATTGATGTAATAAAAAATTATAATATAATGAGCATAAAGGGATTCATGATATACTATGTCAAAGTACAATATATACAACAAATAAAAGTGAATTGGTGCATAATAACAAAGAGGACTCAATGTAATGTAAGTTGAGATAAATTGCATTATAAAGACCGTATACTAAGGTTAATGATAAATCAATGACATATTTGTGGGTGAAAAATATAAATGAAGTAAATGTGACTGGATATTCATTTTAAATCAATCAGGGGACATTCAAACATATTCTTTTAAAAACAACACCAATGACATGGATGTTTGACTCAATGAATATAAATTGAGTTAAAATTACTCTTATCTAGTTTATATTGATGACATGAGAATTTATCAATAGAGTTATTATTTTTATAAAAATTATATTCACACAAATGGGAGTGTAAATTACAACATAAGTAAATAAATAGTGATTTCAGAGATTATATTGGAGTAATGTAATCAATGAAGTTTTCATAAAACTGAATGAGTGGAAATTGAAATTTGAAATTCCCTTATCGATATGGTAACTTACGAAACATACACCCCATGAAAGAAGTATCATGAAATGATGATGTAATTATGCATAAATTAAACTATTTTATGTCAACAATATAATCATGCTATTACATACACCACACAAAATGTAAAAGTGAAAAATATAACAGGAATCTCACAGGAATAAAAGTGAGATGAATAGCCTTTACCTAGTACATTTCCTTAGAATAGGGTAGGTTAACCTCTTATATAATGGTTAAATAATTGTTATTAAATTATTCCATAACCAAAATAATAAATATTATATCATATATGATCTTATAATATTTCTTTTTAGATGATATTTCACTAGTATTATTGTTTTGGTTGTCAACTGATTCATTTTCCATTAGATGGTTTGTTACGTAAGTCTTGTTTGTTATTTATAGGCTGTATTTGATTCATATGTAGAATGATATTAAGTTCATAAACATTATTTCTAATCATATAATGAAAATTATTCTTGAATGGTTATGATGGGGAATGTATTTCATCACGTTCATGGAGACAGTAAGCTGTACGTATGCACAAGTGACAATATCATTATATTAATGGTGAAATCGTAAGTAATTAGATGATATATCATATATAAAGAATCATTAAAATGTTATATTTATTATTTATGTTATTTTTACTCATTATTATAACCATCCAAATAATGAAGGGTTTGAATAACAAAGTACACCACAGCGTGGAAATGGTATGTTGTACATACTCACGTATTTTTATTTTGTCATTTATAGGATGGATAGAATAAGAAATATTGTTGTACCATATTTATAATAAAATCATAGTATGTATAATTTACTGGATTTATTAATTTTTTATGGAAACAATAAATAAAGGGGTTGTGGAATAAGAAAAGAACTTCAAAGAGGGTGGTGAAATTATTACCTATTCTTCGGTTTTTTTCTTTTGAGTCGATCAAAATGGATCCTTGGGTTGGCTCTCTGATCATAGTAAGGAATCTAGGAAGAACTGAGTGATTTTGGGAATTTAATTGGACAGTTCTTGGCTGATACAAATGGCATTGGAGTTGTGAAATTAATAGAAGGGGAAATACCCTTTTTTAGGAGGGGTGAGGGAGACTTTAGGAAAGGCTTGAAATATTATTTTATAAAAACTAAATTTCGGTTTCTAAAGGATCCAAAAGGATTTATTTAGAATATAAGGTGGGGATGGGTCTAACTAATCTCAACCAATAGTTTTTCGATAATTTTTGGTTGCCATTTTAATCATACCTTTTAGATTTAACTCTTAGATAAACTGTTGAACTTTTACCATATCTTCTGGTATTCTTACACTATATAGTTATTTAACATACACTAAACATCCATTAGAAGCTCAATTTGTTAATAAATGAAATATATAATATTATTTAATCCCTTTGACAAAAAATTATATTTTTTGAAATATTATATCAACCCATAATATAAAATTTGTTTTAAAAACAAATTTTTGTCAATTTGGACACTATTTGGTATTTTATTTTTTTTGAAAGTCATAAAAACCTAATATTGTTAAAAAAAACTATTATATAATCAACCCTAACATGGTATATAATCTATAAAATTCGTGGAAGGCATAAAAACTTTTAAATTCTATTCATTTTAATATTTATAATATAAAATCATTTAATATTCCATTAACTAGTTAATAACAACATCATCATTTTGTCATAAATAAATTTAATTATTTAATCTATAAAAATTATAAATAAAATACAATTATTTAGGAATTATTTTTATCTTTAAAATGAATATTTATAGTCGAATCTATCTTATTTATAAACCTATATTGAAAATGGTTTTTTTAATAAACTATGAATTTAACACTTTTAACTCTTCTTTAAATAAAATAATAATAAATGTCCAAATCTAATCCAACTATAATTAAAGGATCATATTTTATTTATATGTGTGTTTTTGATCTAATTAAACTTATCCAATATAATTAGGAAAAGTGTTAGGGAAATTATAATATCATTTTTTCCTTTAATTACGATCTTTATTTTTAAGAGTGTTAAATAAAAGTCGAAAGTTTCTCTTCCCCAAAAATTATTGTCATATTATTGAACAAAATTTTACACACTAATATTACTATTTTCTCATATATTTTTTTAAATTTAATTCACAATAGAGGTAAAATTATGTTTTATGTAAATTTTCAAATGCTCTTAGAAGCTGGGTAAAAGGTGGTAAGAAGTTCAATAAAAAATTTTACATCAAATTATATTATAAAATTAATCCAATGAATTAAATTGAACATATATAGGTATTATATATCTATTTTGAATTAAAATAAAATTAAATAAAAAAATAATTATTTAAATAAAATGTCGGTTTTAAATTACTACGTAGTGTTTTCGTTATTCATCAAAAATTGAATGTTTTAAGAAAAATAATTTTTTTACCAGAGATAATTTTGATATTTCAAATTAAAAAATTAATTATATTTTACCAAATAAAAAACATATAAGTTTCATTAAATAATTTAAAATTAATTCATATTGTCAAAACTAAAAATCGGGTTTTAAAAATGTAAAAACTATCAGATGATTGACATGTATTTATGTCATATTTAAATTTAAAATTACTTATAATGACCTAAATTGTATTAAATTATGAAAATGTAATCTAATTATACTTCTAAACCATTAAAATTTTTAATTGAAAACTATAAATTATTTTAATTAGTAAATTTATTTTCAATTAAAATATTGTATTTTTCAGTATTCTTCCAAATATGAAAGTTTTTAGATATGTACCAAAAAATATTCTAGAAGAAATTTTTCTGACCAAATTCAATATAAGAATTAAATTTCAATAAATTGAATATATGAAAGTCTAAAATATTGTATTTAAAAAGGGTTTTCCATTGAAAGGTGGTAAAATTTCATTTCTTTGAAAAATACTTCCCTTACCTGAATAAATGAATCTTTTTTTTTATATTATTTATAAAAAACACATAATATGGATTCTAAAATTATATGTAGTATACAAAATTCAAAATTCATTAAAAAATAATCAAAACCACCTTTTTGAATGGCTAGTTTGGTATGTCGTGGTGCGCTCAAACTCAATGTTGCGTGTAGCACAAGATATTGAATTACATTATAGATAATAACTTACTATGAAATCATGGGGTGTTACATTCTTCCCCCATTTTTGAAATTTCATCCTCACAATTTTAAAATTGGGCTTGGGATCTTAATTGAATGTCCCACATCGAGAAAAAAATTCAATAAAACTATCATGTTAAAAGAAAGAAAGGGAAGTACAAAGGTCACCTGGGATAACCCATAATAAGATTCAATGTAGGAAAACATGGATTTGGAAGATAAAGAAAGTGTCATGTTCTGATGGAGAGTGATAGAAAACTTAATCTAGAGAAAGTTAAAAACATGAAAACCACAAACATGTGATGGGATAAGTAGTCATTATTTTCCAAGTTGGAATAGTAAACAGACAACATTTTTTTGTTTTATGTTCCATTTCATAAAGTTGAGGAATTTTATTATGATATAGACTAATATCATATAATGATATGTTTAATTGTTATGTATAATGTCATCCATTAATAATTTTCTTCCACTAAATCATTTTTTTTTCAAACAATTAGTATTAAAGATTACTTGGTCACACCTTAACTGCTAGAATCAACTTCTAGATAATCACATCATCCACAAAGGATAAACTATAAATTTCCCTGGTCTTTAGAGATTATCCAAACCGAAATGGTTAGTACAAGATCAGATTATCCAAAAAGTATAATCGTTTAGAGAAATAAATAGTAATATTAATTTATATAATTAATCCAAAAATACCAAAAGTCCAATAAATACCATTCAATAAACAATTATCCATAAAAACCATTAATATAATTCAAACTAGTATTGAAACCCAAAACATAGAAGAATTTTATTACGTAATCATCCATGTTAAATTGTATCTCCAAATAACATCGACTACCTTTAATGTAACATACATAAAAGTAATTAACCTAATCACATGTTCTCTATGATAGGTTAATCATTTCCATAAATAACAAAAATAACTATAAATCACCAATAAAAACATAGATAAAAAGTCACTACTACTTCTCAAATGAAATCCCATAGTATTCTATTTTCTTTTGGCATATAGTGTTCCCAATAGAGTGAACATATTCCAAAATAACATTCATCACTTAATAAACAAATCATTTTCCTATACTAAGGATATCCATTTTATAAGACATAAGATCGAAAATCAAATTATTATTGATCATCAAAATCATTTAACTAAAAGTAATTTCTTACAAAAACCAGGGACTTCACGTAGTCCAGTGGTGTGTGATAAATAAAAATCACACTCTGGTTGTGGATTCGATTCCTGCAGCTTTTCCTGATGTGATGGGTTGTCACATGGGCTATGTATTGTCCCTTTTCAAAAACTATATTTTATAACAATCCCAAATGAGATAAATTCCTTAAAATAACCATAACATAATTTCAACACAAATGTTATCTCGTACCTCGCATTTTCATTCCAAAATTTTATAATATGTAATTGCATCAAATTCAAATATCATATAAACCCAAATGTTTTTTTATAACTATATCTACAATAGAAAATATAATTCTTCCTAAAATAGAATATTTACATAAAAAACATTAGGGTTAAACTTACAAAAGAAGTATCTTCCTAAGTAATCCCATTAGAAAAGTAAACTAATAATTCTAAACATTTCACCATCCATTTATTTACAAATAGGTTCTTCCTTAACCAAGAGGTTATCCTATAGAATAGGTCATTAACTCAGGTAATGCCCAGATACCCTACATTTACTGAAAACGTATGTTAATGGATTCTTGGGAACATTTTTATTTTCTTCCAAAATACTCATCATTTTTCCTCAACAATTCATTACATTGTGTCCTTCTTTACCACTCATAAAGAATTTTATTGGGCTGTTAATACACTTTCCTAGGTGCCTCCTTCCATATTTCATGCATTATGAAATTTATCTTTCTTTTAACCATGGTCTCCACTACTTTATCTCTTATTATTCCCAACCTTTATCTTATTTGTTCAGTCCGAGAGGTAATAAATATATATGTTGTTGATTATATATTATGAAAATAGATTCGGCATGAACACGATAACATTCACACATATCAACATTACATTTCATTACTCATTTACACCACAATGCTAACCTTTTACATCATGTACAATTTTTCTATGACTTCTAGGGAATCCAGCCATTGACTAACAGAAAAAATCATAGTGTGAGTCCAAAAATCATATAGATAATATCAAAACACCTTATTTTGAATCTAAAACACCTTATGATTACTAAGGTTATTTATTCTCATCTTATATTAATATTCATTAAATCATTTTATACAGAAAATGTAAATTATCCTAAGCATATCCCCCAAGAGTGTCGTAACGAAGTGTGCAGGAAGGCCCGGTGTTGTGTACCCAGATACCTCAGGTCATGCTCGACACTCCCTGTCAGAGTTTTCACTCCTAGGCATATATAGGCCAGAACCGCCATTACTTACTCAAATATAGAAATGGGTGTATTTTTTTAAAAACCCAAAAAATATTTACATTACCAATTTTTATTGGATATTCTTCTATATTAATCTTCAATTTATATCTTAGGGTAGTTCTTTCTAATCAGTGATTTTCTAAATCTATCTTCCAAAATTTGTAATAAACTTTCTCAGATACCAACTGTAATGCCCCAACCCCAGTTACCCCGAATTAGTTCATTATTACATAACATTTACATGAAACAATGTATCATGTTCCGAAATATCGATTTGTTTAGTAGCATTGGAAATACTATTTACATACTTCTGTTTTATATTACATCATGAAGTAAAAAAAACTACATTTTGTACACTTTAAACACTCTTATATCCCTTAGACTATTCCTGTAGGTTAATCGTAATATGCTTCTTTGCATCCTAGGAAAAATAAAATATAAGAAAGTGGTGAGGTCATATGCTCGGTAAGGATAAAAATATAGTGGAAACTATAATAAATAAAAATAAACATTTAAGGAAATGTATAAGAATACAACAGAATCCTTTTAAACTTAAACATCAGCATAATATGGCCAGGATAAATAAAAAAAATCCATTTACTTCTTCACATGGATATTTTTATAGTCGAATTATCACATGTAACATCAAAAGACAATTTGATAATGATGGAATGCGTAATGCCAAACTTCATAACCACATAATCATGACCTTGTTTCAGGAATAAAAATAATATTTTTTTCATGGACTTGTGCCAAGACACTATATTGTCTCATGATACCTATCGATGCATCGATGAGATATAGAGGGATCCACCTGTCACATAATAAGTCCAATGCATTCCTCATATGAAAAGGTTTAAACAAAAAAACAACATAATTATTAAAACTAGCATATATAATGTCAATATGTTACCCATATGTAGCGCCCCTGGAAAAGTGAGACTTAAAAGGCTAAATGTTACTACCCATGAAAATTAGGTGAATCCTTATTTTAGGGAGCCTATCCGATTAGAAATCCACAGTTAATCATTCTTGGCTTGGAGTAGTAATCTGGATGGGTGACCTTCTGGGAAGTTTACCAAGGTTTGTGTGAGTGAGGACAAAACACACTAAAAGAAAATGTGTTGGCCTATGAGGACAGTCATTATTCTGATAGGAGACCCTAGTAGTTAATAGCCTATGGTGTGCTAGGAAGGCAACCAAGGTATAATTGGAGACCCATGGGGTGAGATGATAAGGGTCATGGCCCAGGAAGGTGGGTTGTGTCAAATGGTATTAGAGCCAATACCTAGCCGAAAGTGCCTAGGCATGCATGGGTTTGAGGCTTGGGGTCCACAACGATGGCATTATTCTTTAAAGGGGTGGATAATGTAACACATCTAGAAAAGTGATACATAAAAAGCTAAATGTTACTACTCATGTCAACAAGTCCACCTTTTTTCAATAGCCTATATATTTATAACTCCATAGTTAAGGATGCTTGGCCTAGAGTATTAATCAGGATGGCTATCGTTATGGGATGTTTCCCATGGTGTGTGTGAGTGAGGAAAGAACACACGGAACGAACATGTGTTGGCCTCTGGGGATAGTCATTAGTTTGATAAGAGACCCTATTGATTAATAACCTATGATGTGCTAGGAAGCCAACCAAGTTATTACAGGAGACCCATGGGGTCTCATGATAAGGCTCATGGCCTAGGGATGTGGGTCGTCACACCATAAAACATTAATGGTTTAAAAATAACACATCCACAATCAAAAATATCACAAAACCATCAATAAAATATGAATGTTTTTTATCATAATAAATCAACCTCAATCAATAATAATATCCTGTAATGGATGTTGACATAGATGAAAATGATCAGTAAAGGGTTGGATAATGTAAAACTCCTAGAAAAGTGAGACTTAAAAGGATAAATGTTACTACCCATATCAACAAGGTGCAACATTATTTTCGGGATCCTATCTTATTAGAACTCCATAGTTATGCATGCTTGGCCTCAAGTAGTTATCAGGATGGGTGACCTTCTGGGAAGTTTACCCGAGTGTGTGTGAGTGAGGACAAAACACACTAAAAGAACATGTGTTGGCCTGTGGGGATAGTTATTAGTCTGATAAGATACCCTAGTGAATAATAAGATATAGTGTGCTAGGAATCCAACCAAGGTATTACAAGAGACCCATGGGGTCAGATGATAAGGTTCATGGCCTGGGGAGGCGGGTCGTGACACCATAATACATGAATGGTGTAAAAACAACACATAAATAGTCAAACATATCACAAAACCTTCAATAAAATATGATTGATTTGTATCATAATAAATCAACCTTAATCTAGAATAATATCATGTAAAGTATGTTGACCTAGATGAAAATGATCAGTAAAAATATTTGAGAGAAATAACCATTTCCATGATAAAATTTTAAATTCTCACTATTTATCAAGAAGATATTTAAAATAGATTTTTGAATAAAAGTGTCCCTAACAACTATGAATATTTTAAAAGTAATTTCAATTTTGAAACATTATTATCCTTATAAATAAAACTTTAAAACCATTTTTAAATCATGGACATTAATGAGAATGATATAGAAGAATAAATATTTAAATATTTTAAAATGATATTTTAGTTAGAGTTCATATCCAAATGAGAGATGCTTGAATACAAATGAATGAGGTAATAAAATCAATATAATATCCTGAGAAAAAAGGTATTCATGATATACTATGTCAAAGTACAGTATATACACCAAATAAAAGTGAATTGGTGTATAACAACAAAAAATTCTCAATGGTATGTAAGTTGAGATGAATTTCTTCATAAAGACCATATCCATAGGTTAAGGATAAATCAATGACAAAACTATTTGTGAAAAATATAAATACACTCAATAAGATTAGATAATTAGTGCAAATAAATTTGAGGAAATTGAAACATATTCTTGTAAAAACAACACCAATGACTTGGATGGTTAACTCAACGAATAGAAATTGAGTTTAAATTACTCTTATCAAGTTTATATCAATGAATTGAGAATTTATCAATGGAGTTATTATTGGTATAAAATGTATATCACAGAAAGTGGCGTGAAAATTACTGCATAAGTAAATAAATAGTGATTTCACACATAATCTGGGAGTAATGTTATGAATGAAGTTAGGGTAAAACCGAATGACTGGAAATTGAAATTTGAGATTCACTTACGGATTTGGTAACTCACCAAACATACAACCATGAACGAATGATCATAATATGATGATGTAAATACTCATAAATTAAATTATATTATGTAAACAATATAATCATGAGCACTACATACACCACACAAAAGGTAATAGTGGCAAATATAGCATGAATCTCACGAGAATAAAGGTGAGATGAATATACCATGCCTTGTACTTTTCATTAGTATAGGTTATGTTAACCTCATGTATAGTGTTGAAATAATTGTTATTAAATTATACAATAACCAAATACATAAATATTATATCATATATGATCTTCTAATATTGTTTTGTTAAAGATATTTCTGTAGTATCATTATTTTGGTTGTTAACTAATTCGTTTTCCTTTATATGTTATGTTATTTAAGTAATGTTTGTTATGTATTGGATGTATTTTATTTATATATAGAATGATATTAAGTCCTTAAACACTATTGTTAATCATAAAATAATAATTATTCTTGAATGATTATGATATGGAATGAATCTCATCGCGTTCCTTGAGACAGTAAGTCGTACGTACGCACACGCGACAATATCATTATATTATTGGTGAAAAAATATGTAATTGGATTATATATCATATATAAATAATAATTACCATGTAATATGTTTTATTTTCATCAGTTATACTCATTATTATACCCATCAAAATAATGAAGTGTTTTAATAACAAACTACACCACGACGTGGTGTTTGTAAGCCGTACAAACACACATCTGGTGACTTTTTCATTTATATGATGGATAGAATAATGAATATGGATGTACCATATTTATAATTGAATCACATTATGTATAATTTACTAGAGTTTTTTATTTTGTTATGGAAACAAAGAAGAAAGTGGTTGTGGAAGAAGAAAATATCTTGAAAGAGGGTGGTGAAATTATTACCTCCTCTTCTAGTGTTTTCTTTTGAGTCGATCTAAAGGGCTCCATAGATTGGCTTACTGGTCAAATTAAGGCCTCTAGGATGAAATAATGGGAGTCAGAAAGATATTTGGGAATGGTTTTCTTGAGAGAAATTGCATTAGAGTTGTGAAATTAAGATAAGACTAAGTACCTATTTATAAGAGAGGTGAGGTTCACTTTATGAATAGATTGAAATATTATTTTATAATAAAATAAATTTCGTTTTTTAAAGGCTCCATAATTATTATTCCAAATAAGAGGTGACTATGGCTCGAAATAATCTCAACCATTAGGTTTTAGACCAATTTAGGTTACCATTTAAACTTATATTTTAGATTTACGTCTTAGTTAAATTGTTTAACCTTTAACGTATCCTCTTGTATTTTTACACTATATTGTTTGATAAACATACACTAAATTTATAATAAAAAATTAATTGGTTCATCAATGTCATATATAATATTATTTAAGCCCCTGGTAGAACCTTATATTTTTATAAATATTATATCAACTAATAATATAGTATTTGTTTAAAAAATTAATTTTTATCAATTTTGACAGTATTTGGTTTTTGGTTTTTGTGAATGTTAGAAAAAACATATAACTTTGAAAAAAATTTATCTTATCAACCAAAACATGATATATTATCCTATGAAATTCATGGATTGAATCAAAACTATGAAATTCAATTTATTTTATTGTTTATAATATAATCTATTTTAATATTTATTTAAGAAGGTAATTACAGCATCATCATTGTGTGATAAATAAAATTATTTATTTAATAATTAAAAAATATAAATAAAATAACATTATGTACGAAATAATTTTATCTTTCTAATAAATATTTTTAGTCAAATTTATCTTATGTGTTTCCTTATATTATGAATTGTTTTGTTAATAAACATTGAATTTAACAGTTTTAAGTCTTCTTTAAATAAAAAAAATAAAAAATGTCCTAATATAATATAAGTGTACCTAAATGACCATATAGTATTCATAATGTTTATTTTTGTTGAATTACACTTATCCCATAGAATTAGGAAATTTTTAGGGTAATTATAATATCATTTTTACCTTTAATTACCCTATTTACTTTTAACTGTGGAAAATAAAAATCCAAAGTATATATTCACGAAAAATTATTTTCATCTTATTGAACCATATTTTACATACATAAATTAAATGTTTCTCTTTGAGTTTTGAGATAAAATTCACAGAAGTGGAAAAATCTTGTTTTATGCAAATTTGCAAATGCCTCTAGAATGTGGGTAAAAGATTGTAAAAACTTAAATAAAATTTTATAAATATAATTTTATTACAAAAAAACTCCAATGAATTACATTGAACTTATATAGGTATTAAATATATATTTTGACATAAAATAAATTTAAATAAAATAAAAAGTTATTAAAATAAAAAGTCAGTTTTAAACTATAACGTAATGTTTTTCACTATTTATTAAAAATTCAATGTTTGCAAAAAAATACCGAAAATTTACCTTATGATAATTTTGATACTCCAGTTTGAACAATAAATTATATTTTACTAAATTCAAAACATATAAGTTGCATTAATTAATTTAAAATTTATTTCTGTTGTCAATACCGAAAATTAGGTTTTTAAATGTTAGATGTATCAAAATATTGGCATGTGTTTATGTCAAATTGAAATGTGAAATTACTTATGATGACCTTAATTGTATTAAATGATAAAAATATAATCTAATTATACTTCCAAAACATTCAAATTCATAATTTTAAAATATAAAGTATTTCGATTAAAATAGATGTTTTCAATTAAAACATTGTGTTTTTCAGTATTTATCAAAATATGAAAGTAATCAAAAAAGTAACCAAAATTTGCCGAAAATATATTTTTATGTCTCTATTCAAATGAATAATTTAATTTAATTGAATTGAATATATAAAAGTGTCAAATATTTGTTTTAAAATGGGTTTTCAATTAAAATGTGGTAAAATTGCATTTTTTTTAAAATACTTCTGTTATCTGAAAAATGAATTTTTTTCTCATATTATGTATAATAAACACATAATATGGATTATTAATTTTTTTGGAGAATATAAAATTCAAAATTCATTTAATATTATTCATAACCACTTTTTGAAACAGCATGTTTGGTAAGTCGTGGTGCGCTCGAACTCGGTGTTGCGTGCAGCGCAAGAAATTGAAATAAAGTAAAAAAATAACTTATTATGAAATCATTGTGTTTTTCATAAGTGATATAATTAACCCTATAAAAAATTATTCACTAAAACAATCCCACATCAAATAGGAAAAAACTAAAAAATAATAGATAGTATCTGATGTTTGACATTCAACTATTGATAAGTGAATTATTGGGTAAAAAAAATATATATCTAGTATTATATTGGAAATCCAATACATGATGTGTATTTTTTAATTTATATTTTTATGAATGAAATGAAATACCCATGTAGATTCACGAGAAACATACATGAAGTCCTCTTAGATAACTACTAGAACCTGGATATTCCAATGATTTATCATGATCTTATCCCAAATACATCCCAACCATGTGGGGGTCCCTCTTAGAACATGACTTCCTATATGACTAATCTATAATATTCTGATATTTTCTTCTTCATAACACTCTTTATAATTTAATATTTCACTTCTATATAATTTATTCTAGGCATCCCGTGATTCTCTTGATCCTAATGATGCATCAATAAAAACGTGCCTCAAATTTAATCCAGACCTAGGCTCTTGAATTGATAGCATTTGAGTATTCTTGATTAAAGAGACGTCCTTAATATTTCCTTTCCCATCCATATATGAAATACTAAAATTAGAGGACTATAGGATTCCAACCAACGTTCATTATCTATGATATATATCAATTTTTCATGGTCTATTTTTTGGTTCCCTATATATTGAACACATTACACTCAAATCATGTAATGCCTTTAAAAAAATGAAAGAACCACAATTTCTATCTCAATACCATTCATTAGGTAATTGTAATTGTGAGGTCTTAATAGTCTAGGATATTATAATATGTCATAATTATATCAGATCATAACTACTACCAACTAGATGCATGATATGTCAAAATAAATGGTATAACATCTATTCAGATCTTGAAGAAAGAAGTATTAGTGATGACGTAATCCCTCCTATAATTATCTAAATGGATTCCCCAATTTTTTCAAAACATCTAAACATAACATCCATATTATTCAATACTATATGAGTTGATTATGGGTGTTAAAATATGGAATAATGCACCAATGTTATCAAACATTCCACAATAAAGACTATAAGTCAAAGATGTTCTTGGGATGATCCCATGAAAATATGAACCTCACCTTTTCTATGTCTATGGTAACTTATAATTATGATGTGATTTCACCATGGAAGTAGAAATTGTCAATTGTGAAATTTATTTTTTTAAACATAACATATTTATGATTCCCTAATAATATAATTCAAATGATATTATAATTATCATTATGTTTATGTCACCGGGTTGTACATGGAATATTTAAATTCAGGAATCATTATTGATGATATCCTAAACAAAAAAAAAACTTCAAGAATAGTTGATCCCCTCATAGATGATCCAAGATATTTTCTATTCATAGTTGTGATATCTATTCTTAGCTATAATATTAAACAATTTCTAGTAATACACAAAAATAATGAGGGTTCCATCAAACAAATTAAAAAAAATGATTGTTGAATGCCAGGGAGAGGTACTAAAGATAATATTTACATTAGCCTCTGAGACATATAGTTATCTATAATATTCTTGATGCTTACTCAGTTTTTTCTAATATGTGGGAATTGTAAAATCTGTTAATCCATTCACTAGTTCCAATGTAAATTCTTCCTGTCACTTATGGGGTTTCCCAAAAGAGAAAGTCGAAAAATAATCCCTCAAATGTGTTCTTAAAACAGTTAAATTATTCTACAATATTCATATGTCATATATAAAATTAATATAAATATAACATGACACTCCACCCTTCCCTTGGTGCGTAACTCCAACTCTCCAGCATAGAGAATCAATTATCCTTTATGAATATAGTGATCTCCCTATGGGTATCATATGGTCACTTTCCCTCAGTAATATAAAATGAAATCTTAAAAATGGACTAAGTAATCCATCCTAGGAAGTAAATAAATCATGTCATGTCAAGGATGGAAAAATTATTTATGATAAGATAACCACATTTATGAAGGGTGAACTCCTTACTGCAATGCCTCCTCTCAGATCGGACCTGCAAATATGTATCAAAGGATAATACACTACAAATTTATTATATATCCATTACCTGACCATTCATAATTTTCATAGATATTAACTAATATAAATTTCCTAATTTAATAAAATATAAACAATAATGTAGAGGAAAATAAAATAATACCATGTGAAATAAAATTCCCCAGACTCATCACATTTGTAATAAGATACAAGACATATATATATCGTAATCAATATCCCCAAGATACAACTTTATGACTATGAGTAGGTCTACTCTATATGCGTAATTAGTCTTCTCTCATGATCCTGTAGACAAAACCAACTCATCAAACTTTAAAAATGGGATAATTATAGTTTCTCAGCAAAGCAAAGGGCTGCAGACCATACTCTTGTACATGGAGTTAGTGAGTACACACTATTAACAACAAAATGATGAAATGTTATACGGATATTGAAATCATGACCCATATTGTTGTAGGAACAAAACGAAACATTTTCTTTGTTAAAATGGGGTTCTTTTTTCTGCTAAAGTCACGCACCAATAACATGTCATGTAATTTTTTGATTGGTTCATTGGACTAAAACATGGACTATGTGTGGACACTAGGAATTTCATCATACCACTATACAAAATACTCCACTCTCTATGTGAGTTTCCACTTGATCCCATACCCTCATATTCCCTCAAAATATGCTCAGTGATGTTGTATTGGTAAAAAATATGTAAAAATTTTGGCATCATAAAGAAACTAACCTGAGATGTGATATCGTATTAGATATTGTCCATGAATACCCTTAATTTCCATTCCTCACCACTAGGTATAATCATTGAAAAATGCTGGATTTTAGTTAATCGAGATGAATACTCCATCATATGCATTGATCATTATATTATATTCATAAACTCTAAATAATAGTTATAGCATTGCCTTTATGGAATGATGCTATAATCTATGTCCTTCTATGATTCACTCTTTACCATATCTTGATGCTGATCTACCTTGGTAGTAACATAACAAAAATGCATAGAAGATTCAAAAATAATGTTAAATGTAGCTTCTAAAACTGTCATGGAAAATCTACAATAGTATGGGATGGTTTTATGTCTCCATAAAAATGCTACATAAATCATATGAAACCAATAAAATCAAGGAATTTTTTACTAGATCAATGATAAGAGGACGTGTATCAATTTTTAATGGATAAGGAAGCACCGGTCGGTTTAGGCCCACAACCTATGAAGCTTGGTCCTCTCTACACTCCTATTCTATTACTGGAGGCCCTTTTTGGGAAATAACTATAGAATTCCAAACACACTTCACAAATTATTATTTAATATAGAGAATTATGATAGATAAATGATTAAGATATGTAAGAAATGGTAAATGTATGTGTGAAAACAAAATATCATTCACTTAAAACAAGTTGAAGGCAACAAAGAAGATCATATTGGGCAATAAGAGGAACTCTTTATTTCCTTCTCAAAAGGATTGGAATGTGTCTTGTTCTCTGTTTTCATCCATATATTTTCTCTTATATGGATGTCAGAATTAAATTTAAAGAGAAAAACACCTTTTATATCTCAATTGGAATTCATATTAAAAAAATCCATTTCCATTAATAATTACTATTTAGTAATTTAAATATCTATATTCTATTATATTTTTATGTGTCTTCCATTCCCATGTAAAAAATACATACACATTATAAGTTTCAATTTTTAATATATGCATCTAAAACCATTACCTTATGATTGTATAATTATATAGAGAGATTTTCCCAATTTATATATGTTTGTACAAAAACTAAATTTCAATTGCAATCTATTTAATTTTATCTAATAAGGATTCATCCCATGTAACCAATTTTTCATTGCATAAACCTGATATAAGTTGTTAATTATGGTACCACAAGTACGAAATATGGGATGAACAATTTAGGATTATGAAAAAAAACAAATAAATCATATTATTTTATACCCTTAATAAATTTTATCACATTTGAAAATATAATAATCATGAGAAATATATGAAATAAGATATGTATGTTGAAATTTTAATGTGTTGAGGTATTTTCATTAAATGTGAATTCTTAGGTTCCAATAATGAGGCATGATATAATTATGCCATTCCATAAAATTCCAGTGATAATGAATATTCAAAACTATATTAAAATATTCTTGTCATGTTTTTCTACGACCTATGAAATAAGGATAACAATAATCAGAAAAATATATCTTTATGCCCCTTCCAAGGATCATTTGATTTTTCATATACAAGGGTTAGTAAAAGTTAGCCACATGGTCATTGCCAAATTTTAACACATTAATATTCCATATTATACCGAAAAAATATTAAAAAAATGTATAAATGGATTTCATAACACTTAGTGACGTCCAATGTCGTGTTTATAATTTAGTAACAGGTCTGGATAGCCACATTTCCTTAGGAACACCTACCCATATGATGGATGATGCAGACAAGCTATGATGCTCTGTGGTTGTAGAGAGTGGATACTACACCTGCATAATAAGAGTGGAATACAATGATATAAATAATAAGAAAATAGTGGGAACATATATTAATGAAAAATAGAAACATAACAAGTTATTAATATAAATAAAATAGTAATATGTACTAATAAAAAATGTCATATACAGACCAATGGAATGTCTATATGCTATAAGAAATTGAAATTATGTATGCATGGAATCAATAATAAAATATGATAAATTTATAATAAAAAAACAATCCTACATGAATCTGAATATCTATAATGGAAATTTTCTACAATCTCAAATCATAATTTATAATCAACTCTCCAAAGTGGACATTCACTTTTTTCCTTAAATGAATAGATGGAATTTTTATATGTAACAAACAGCATCTTGAAAAGGGTGTGAGTAAGACATATATGTCCACAACTAATGATTCCTTGAATGAACTATCGAGTTAATAAAAAATTTGTAGTGTTCATGTATAAAAATACAAAAAAAACGATATATCTAAACCAATGAGAGAATATGTTCCTAAAGGATACCCAATGAACTCCTCATAATTTGGACCCTGAAAATGACTCTAATCAAATTCCACTATGTATATATATTGTAGTATATATATATCTATATAAATAAATTACATGTATTGACACATATAGACAAATATATTAACATATTTTACTAGATAGGACCCACGGTGTGAAACCTAGGATCTTATTAATAGTCATCTAAATCTCTGGGATAAAATAATGGCATTATTAAAACATTCATCAATGGATAAGAAACATCATATATTTCAATCCAAAAAATAATATTGGTCATCATTCCCAAAATTCCATTGATGGGAAAGTGATGTTTCATGTTCTATTTCAAAATCAACTATTTGAAATTTCATATCGAAAGTTTAAATAAAAAATGTGAAATGTCATTCCCAATATAACTCATTAGGGATTAATGATGCATCTTTTACAAAAATCTCTTTAACCATGTCAAAATAAACAATATTCATGGTAAGATATTAATTAAAATATAATTCATTTAGGACCTTTTAATAAGATAGGAATTTCATTTCAATGATTTTAAAAGACATTTAGATTAATAAATAATCCACAATTTACATAAAAGTATCATGATATAGCTGAACCTCAATATCTAAATTTTATTATATTAAACTATTTAAATTGGATACTATTCAAACTCTACATAGACATTAGATTTTCATAAAAATAATTTATAATTTAATGGTTTTCAATATACCCTCCCAATGAGCTGGCACTCATCATGGTAGATGACCTCCAACAAAAAAAAGTGTAAAGGGAGTACATATAACTAATGGATCATTAATTTTGATGAATTTATTCATTTTTAATGAAATGTATAAAATGTATAGAATGTGATACAATGGATCATGATATAGAAAAACTAGAGTTATGGTGAAAATTATTAGGCCACCATCCTTATCATTGTAGAGGGGTCCTAATCCAGTATCAGAATAAGATTTGAATTATAATGGATGAAATTATAATAATAATAAAATGAACAAAAAAGGGAATATTATCTTTCATTGATTTATGATTCCATTTAGTGAAATAAACAAATATCTCATTCATGAGGAATGATTAACATACCAGTGGTTGCATAACATGAAAAAAGGACAAGAAAAAAAATTCTATATTGAAGATGAGCCTCGAATCCATACCTAAGGATAAATAGAAATAGAGGACGTAAGATAAAAAAATAAGGGTAAAAGTGAGACTTTTATCCATTCATAAAGGGAACATGATTGGTATGTGAAATTTAGAAAACAAAGAACTAACTATGAACCATAATAATCTAAGGCATCACCCCTAACATAGGCTATTTTCATGGTTTGAAAATCCATGTGTAGCATGTGTGGCTGTTCTACAATTTTCCATATCTACAATGCATGGTTGTGTGACTCCCATGACCTATTTGTAAAATACTGTTTCACTCTGAATTGAACTCACAATTTGATCCACACATGTTTGAAAATTCATGCACTGATTTTTAACCTCCTCTATTTACTCCTTAATATTATGTCCAACATTGTAATAAAAACTAAATGATATGGAACACTTCCTAAAACACGTAGTGGAATTTAATAGAGTAATGTAAATTTTTTAAATCATACTTTTAGGAATCCATTACTCTTTTAAAATCTACAATTTTGAATAGATTTTTTTAGGTTTGACTCAAGTTCTTTTTTTGTTGGGTTATTTGGTTCATGTGATAATTGAATCAATATTAAATTTGGGGAATTTTTCTTAGACATATATGTTATATAGAAAAAATTATTTTATGAAATTTAAAATTCTGTTTTGAGTTATAATTATATGTTTTCAATGTTTAGATTGAATCATTCTTCATGGTATTATAATATTCATTTTTATAATGTTGTAGAAGTGTATAAATTTATTACAAATGAAGATGATCATTCTGTATTTGAATATGTCAATGAAAGGACAGTTTTATTTATAATGCTTTATGTGTATGAAATATTTTTCAATAGAAATGGAATCCCAGTGGTGAAATATTGAATATTGGTTAGGATATAGGTTTAAGTGATTGATTTGTGTTAGTTAAAAAATTTAAAACATGTATTGTGTCAAGAAAAACATACCATATAAAATTATGAACTTTTTTTAGCAATACTACTTGGGATTTCTATTCAGAAAAAAGTTTATATAAATAATTAGGAAAACGAAACACATGATTATGAATATTCTTTCTTCAGTTAATGTATCAATAATGTGTTATATATTTTATAATTACCCTAATGTATGTAATAAATTATATATATCGAGTAGATAAAAATAAAATCCAATTTATTTTCATTGATTAATATTAAATTAAATCAATGTGTTATGGAAAATAAAATTGTAGGTGCTATTAGTGTTTTTTGTGAGTAAAATCTTATAATAAAGGGCTATAATGACTCTTGATTCTGAAATATGATTGTTTCCATTATAACATAGATATTTTTTTTTCCAAAATATAAATGTGGTATGATAAATAGGAAAAAATAAAATGATAATTTTAAATTCAATAATAGAATTTTAATATATAAAAGAACCATATTTAGCTGAAAATTATATTTTGATAGATAATTATATTACTAAAAAATTGGTGTCCAAAATCAGTATTCATAAAATTAAACTCTAATATATTAATAGTTCAGAGGTTTCTCTAGCAATGGGAGTCATTTCTCTTCAAAAAGATAAACATATTATAATCAATTTTATATTATTAAAGTGAATTCTGGTACAGGAAATCATTCTATCTATTCAGTTATTACATAATATAATATTACATTTCCACTAACAAATCTCCTTATTATACAAAATTATAAAATTAAAAAAACCTTTTCATGGTGTTATATACTTTTGAGTTTTTATTTACACAAAGTGTGAGTTTTTTAATTTTTATGTGATAATATCAGTTATACAATATCTTCTTAGGTACATTTTGTATAATATAATATATATTAATGGAATTAATTTTTTTTCCTTTATATTCATTGAATAAAACATATCTAATGATGGGATAACAACCCTCGAATAAATAATTTCCTTAGTTATCCATGAATTATGATCTCAATATTGGGTTATGGTAATATTCAAGGAATAACATGATTATAATCATATATATAAAGACTCAATTGATCACTCATAGGATATATTTTTTGAAATTGAATTTTTATTGTTCTAGATGATGTACAAGAAAATTATTGTTATATACATGTTATTTGGGTAGGTTATGTGGATATTGTATATACATCATTTGACAAGACGTTATCAAATATTTCAAAAACATATTATTACTTATAATTTTATACATATGTAATTTCATCTGATTATTTGGTTTAATTTATGGTAAATGTGTGTGAGGGAAATCATTTATTTGTATTTTATTAACAAATATTACCTATTTTCTCCCACAGAAATTGTTATGAAAAAATTTAATCAATTAAGTTAATAATTTGTAGGTTCACGTAAATTAATAATAAATAAATGTCACATAATTAAAATTTTTTTAGTAAAATAATTAATTATAAAAATTGACTCTTTACACAAAAATAATATTATCCCTAAAAAATCATAATAACAGTGGATAATGGAATTTTACAATAGAGGTGTAGTTAAATATATTATACCAACACCGTTAATACAATTTCTAGAAATACAATGTTCTACATATTTCATTTCATCTATGACTATGAATGAGATTAATAGTTTTTTCCATAATTCCAAAGGAACAATTGGTATAATACATATAATTGTAATATTTATTTTTGGACTATTGTGAATAATACAAGAGTAAAATTATTTATATATATTAAAAAACTTATTTATTATCATTTGAAATTTTAATAAAGTAATTTTGTTTTGATTTAATAATTAACGTGGTGTTATAATATAAATAATGGGAAATTAAAAATTTTATAACCTAAAATATAAAAAATGAATCACATAAGTGATAGTGGATTGGGTTTGGAGTAATGGGTTCCATGGGCCAATATATAGATAAAAAATGTAATCCTACCTCGAGAGACATTTTAATTTACATCTTTGAGGATCATTAATGTATCCCCTATTTGTAACACCCCTACCCCAAAAGCCTAGAGTCTGTAAATTATTTAAATACATTGACATGATTATAAAGAATCATGTCCCGAAAGACTGATCTGTTTAGCAGGCTTGGAAGAAATATTACATATATGAACGTTAGATTACACATTAGTAAATAAAACACAACATAAATTATCCCTTGAGATATCCATTAATCTCAATGAGTAACCATTCATATCAATCATAATACACTTCTTGGAATCCTGGGAATATAAAACATAAGAAATGGGTGACCTCAGATGCTCAGTAAGGATAACAATATAGTAGAAACTATCATAAATAAGCCTAAACATTAAAGTCAATGTATAAGATAAAAACACAAATCTTGTTATCTTAAACGTCATCATAATAGGGAAAAGATAAATCAAATAATTTTATTTAGTTATTCGTACGGATATTCCACTTGTTGAAAAATCACATTTAATATTAATAGCAAATTTCATAATTATGGAATGCATAATGCCAGAATTCATAACCACATAGGCAAGGCCTTGTGCCAAGACTACAAATAAGATTATTTATAGGCTTGGTGACTAGACATTAGTTTGTTTCAGGAGACCTACCGATGCATCGAGGAGCTGTAGCAGGCTACACCCATATCTTACTAAGTCCAATGCATTCGTCATATAAAATGTTGAAACATAATATAAAAATTCATATTAAAACTAGAATTCAATGTGTTAATAATTTAACCATAAGCCCTGAATTGTATAAAAATAAAACATCCATAGTTAAACATGTCACAAGACTTTCAATAAAATACGGAAGATTTGTATCATAGTGATTCAAATTCAAACAAGTGTAAAATCCATCAAACGTTGTTGACATAGATGAAAAAAATATATTTTAGAGAAAAATATATTTATTTTTTTAAATCATTTAAAAATAACATAATATATAATGGAAGACATTTAATGTCATTTTTTGATCACAGTGTCCCATACCACTTTGAAACATTGAATGGAATAATCATTTAAAAAAATGATGTCCATATAAATAAATCCATAAATTAATTTTGAAAATATGGGAATAAATTAGAATGATATAGAAAAATAAATATTTAAAACATTTAAAATGATGATATAGTTAAATTGACCCATCCATAAAACTTTAAAAGATTCAATTTGAAAACATTTTTTTGAAATATGGATATGATGATAACTATGCCCCAGTAAATACTTACTCATAAACAATCTAAGATAACAATGAGATTAAAGTAATAACCCTTAACTTGTAAATTTACTTGTTGGATGGTATGTTAAACTCATGTATAATAATGAATCAGTGTTATTAAATTATACAAGAATCATATACATAAATATGATATCATATATGATCTTTCAATAATGCTTTGTTAATAATATTTTAGTAGAGTCATCTTCTTAGGTGTTAATAGATTTGTTTTCCTTTTTTATGCTTAGTTATGTAAGCCATGTTTGTTAGGGATATGATGTTTTTAATTCATATCCAAAATTATATTAAGTTATTAAACATTATTTCTAATCATAATAGAATTATTCTTGAATGATTACAAAGAGGAATGAATCTCATCACGTTGGTGGAGACGATAATCCTTACGTACACACGAGCGGAAATATCCTTATATTGATGGTGAAATCATATGTAATTGGTTGGTATATCATATATAATAAATAATTAACATTTTATAGTTATTATTTACATTATTTATACTCATTATTATAACCATCCAGGCAATGAAGTGTTTGAGTGACATAATACACCACCACGTGGAGACGGTAAGCCGTACATATGCACGTATGGTGACATTTTCATTTATAAGATGATTAGCATAATTAATATGGTTGTACCATCTTTATAATAACGTAACAATATGTATGATGTACTAGAGTTATTATTTTGTTATGGAAACAACAAATAGAGAGGAAGTGGAAAAATAAATGAAAATGAAATAGTGTTGTGATATTATTACCTCTTCTTCGGGTGTTTATTTTTTAGTTGATCAAAAGTGTTCCTTATATTGGATTTTTGATCAAAGTAATGACTCAAGGATGATTTTAATGATGTTGGGAGGATATTTGGGAAGGGGTTGGCCGAGAAAAATTGATTTGGATGTGTGATTTTCAGAGAAGGGGAAGATACCTTTTATAAGAGGGGTGAGGGTCACTTTCGGAAAAGATTAAAATATTAATTTATTATACAATCATATTATTTATATAATAGATCCAAATGAATTTAATTTGAACTTTAGGTGGTCATTGGTCGAAATATTATTAACTAATAGGTTTTAGACCATTTCAGGTCACCATTTTAACCTTATCTTTTAGATTTAACTCTTAGTTAAATACTTTAACTTTTACAATGTCTTATTATATTATTACAATATATGTTTAATGAACATACTATAAACTTCCAAGAGAACTGAAAATTGTTCATTAATAAAATATATAATAATATTTATGCTATTTGGAAGAACCTTTGATTTTTAGAATAATATATCAACGAATTATTTTATATTTGTTTTAAAAATTAATTTATTTCAATTTTTACACGATTTGTTATTTCATTTTTCTGAAAGTCATAACATCCTTATCTATTCATACGAAATTTATCTAATAAACCATAAAAAGTCATATTAACTAAAAAAATTATTGAAATTTATCATATTTCCAAATTTATATTTATTTGTATATTTATAATATCAATTATTTTAATATTTCATTAACAAGGTAATTAATGTATCATCATTGTGTCATAAATAAATTAAATTATTTAATGTCTTAAAATTATTAATAAAATACCATTATGTAGGAAATAATTTTATATTTATAATGAATATTTATAGTATAATTTATATTTTGTGTAGGCCTATATTAAAAATGGTTTAGTTATCAAACATTGAATTTAACACTTTTATGTATTCTTTAAATAAAATAATAATATACGTCTAAATCTAATCCTAGTGGATCTAAAGGATCCTATTTTTTCCTAAGGTTGTACGGGTAAAATTTAACTTATCTAATAGAATTAGAACTAGTGTCAGGGTAATTATAATATCATTTTTACCATTAATTACCTGATTTACTTTTAACAGTGGTAAATAAAACTCAAAAGTGATTATTCACCAAAATAATATTTTCATCTTATTGAACCAAATTTTACATAATTATGTTAACCATGTCTCTCAGATTTTTCAAATTCAACTCAAATAAGAGGTAAAATTATGTTTTATGCAAATTTTCAAATGTTCATAGAAGTGGGTAAAAGACGGTAAAAAGTTGAATATAATTTTATATACCTGAACTTATAAAATAATGACTCAAATTAATTAAATTGAACATATATAGGTATTATGTAAGTTCTTTGACCTAAAATAAATTAAAATAAACTAACTAATTACTTAAATAATAATTCGGTTTTAAATAATAACGCAGTGTTTTTCACTATTCATCAAAAATTGTATGTTTTCAGAAAAATAAAAAAAATCACCCTAAGATAATTTAGATATTTTGAATAAAAAAATGAAGTATATTTTACCAAATTAAATACAAAGAAGTTGAATTTATTAATTTAAAATTAAATTCTGTTGTTAAAAACAAAAAAAAACATATTTTTAAAAAGAAAAAAATATAAAAATATTGGCATGTGTTTATATCAAATTTAAATGTGAAATTTCTTATAATGACCTAAATTGTATTAAATGATAGAAATATAATCTAATTATACTTCAAAACCTTTCAAATTTTTAATTTAACAGTATAAATTATTTCCAATAAAAATGTTGTTTTCAATTAAACCATTGTATTTTTCACTATTCGTCAAAACATGAAAGTTATCTGAAACGCACCAAAAAGTTATTCAAACTAAATTTTTATGTCCCGCATCTTATGAAGAATTTAATTTCTTTAAATTTAATATATAAAAGTGTCATTTATTGGTTTTAAATATGGTTCTCAATTAAAAGGAAATAAAATTGCATATTATGAAAAATACTTCTTTTATCTGAAAAAATGAATTTGCTCTTATATTATGTCTAAGAAAAAAATAATAGGGAAGAAAAATTTTATAGAGTATATAAGATTCCAAATGCAGATAATACTATTCATAACCGTTTTTGGAACAACTAGTTTGGTATGTTATGGTGTGCTCGAACTCAGTGTTGCGTGTTGCACAAGCTATTGAATTACATTAATGAGATAACGTACTATGAAAATTTTATGTGTTACAATCTCTACTCCATCTATAAATTCTTTCTTCGCAATTTGAAATTGTTCTTTGAAAATAAATGGATTAAAATAGAAAAATTCCTTTGTGGAAAACCCATATAAGAAATTAGGTTAATAAAATTTATTCTTAAAAAGAGTGAATGTGAATGAAAATGTCACCAAAAAAGTATGATCTTGATTACTAGAACATTAGTTGAAATTATAGACATGTAAATGGAGGGAAAATTTAAATATTTATAGGGGTGATTAATTTTATCAATCACAAATAACTGTAAAATTGAGGGCCTCAAACCCATCAATCTATGATGACTTCAATTATCATCTATTCAACAAAACATAAGGTATTAGGATAACACATTTTTTGTTTCAAGATACCTTCCCTAATGTTTAAGAATTAATTTATTCATATAATAGGAAAAAAATATACATGGAAAATGAGTTTCATCATTCAACTAATTCATCCACAAAATCATCTTTCGCTCCAAAAGATAATAGAATTCTAAAATATTCTATTAATCTTATTCCTATAGGGTTCCAAAAATAATGAATTTATAATTCATTTTTCATACTATTCATAAAGATATACATTATACAAACAAGTAAATCACATAAACCATTGGTAGGTGATTACCCTTGTTTCCCTACAATTGTGGGTTCAAGTCACGCAACCTTGCCAGACGCGACAGGTTATCACCCAACCTACGAGTAGTCATTTTCATAACAATCCAAAAATAATATTATGAAATGATTTAACATTTTAAGTAGTATCCAATTTGAAACACTATCTATTCCCACCTTTGGTCTTATCCAAAATAAATCTGTCCACACTCACAGATCAAAATTTACAAGGAAGGTAAACTCAATGAAGATTATTTTTCCACGTAATAATATTTGAATACCTTCGTAATGTATTCTTTTAAAACACGATCAAACCCTGATTACCATAAATCCATATTTATTACATTAATTATCCCTTATTACTTATAGAATACTTGATATACTCCATATATCAAAAAAATTTGTAAGGACAAACAACGATGGAATAAAAAAACCATTAATCAGTTCTGAAGATGTCAATAATATCCAATATAATTTATGCAAATCAATCATCTCTTATTCCAAAATCAATACCTCAGTATCAGGACCATATTAATGTTTTGTATTTACTTTATCCATATATTTTCAAAAAAATTAACTTGCTATTAGGTCACTTTTCATGGTACCACATAATCTCAAATCCATAATGAAATAGTACGGCCGTACAATCCTTATATACTCGATAATTATTATAACCAGTACATCGTTGATAAAATAATCAAATGATATAATACTTTAATGTCAATATAAGAGCACTAGTCATTACTCTTCATTTGTGGTGATATCATTACATGATTAATATCCAACATCATCATTTGTAGTATACTATGATGATTTGGAAATTTATTCGTGTACTGTCACATCTCCTTGCACATGAAGCATTGTACATTTGACACCTTTTCTTACCCTTGAAATCATGTACATGGTGTAATTTTTCTCCACAGTTATTAGAAAATCCAATTCATTTTAATCATTTACCAAGGTGATTCATTCCACAATTATCACATATGGAAAAATCCTTCATTCCCCTCTTCCCTTTATCCATCATTCTCTTTTCCATCCTTTTATTCTCTTGATTCCATTCAAAGGCATATGATTCAAAAAAAATTACTTATCTTATTAACACATGATACTATTTATTCTTATTATGAGAACGCGTTGGAGACTATTTAGTTTTTAAATTTTGTCTTAATACAATTAATGATATGATCCATCTTAATCTTTTGATCATGCATATTGCTGAAATTCTTATTCTATCTATTATGCGCCTTTTTTAAACAATGGAATACACTCAGTTAGTTTTTGAATATCAATGCATAATTACATACATCTAAAATACATAATGTAAATTGAAAATATTATGCATATAATAAATAATCATAAAATGTTTTCTTTGGGGAATTATTTACTCTTCAATCTTTCATAATGTCCTGTAATGAAAATTTGAATTATCCTAAGAATATCCCCTCATAGTGTTGTAACCATGAGTGAAGAAAGGCCCATTTTCATTTACCTGGATACCTTAGGTCAAGCATGAAACTCCTTTCCAATGTTATCACTCCTCGATACATTTGTACCAGGGCCCCCTCTACCTGCTCATATCCAGACAGGGATGTATTGCTTCAAAAATTCTCAAAATCTCTACATTACAAAAATTCTAGGATGTTGTTATATTATAATAATTAGTGTCTATCTTAGGATAATGTTCATTAATCGGAGTTTCTCTAAATATATTTCCAAGGATATTGATAAACCTCCATCTGATACCAACTATAACACCCCAACCTCAGAATCCCAGAGTTGATGTATTATTGTAATACATTGGCATGATTACAAGGAATCATGTCTCAAAATACCGATTAGTTTAGCATTCCTTGAAAATAGATTACATACATGAAAGTTACATTAAACATTAAAAAATAAAATGAAACATTAATTATCCTTTTAGAACACCATTAATCCCCTATCTTACCCCCACTTATCAATCATAATAAACTTCTTTGAATCCTGGGAAAATAAAACATATGAAATGGGTGATCATAGATGCTCGGTAAGGATAAAAATATAGTAGAAACATTCATAAATAAGCATAAACATTTAAAAGAAATATATAAGACTAAAAAAAGACTTTTAAACATAAAATTCATCCTAATATGGCATAGATAAATCAAATAATTCCATTTAATTATTCATATTAATATTTTACTAGTCTAATAATCACATTTAATATCAATTTCCAATTTCATAATGGTGGAATGCATAATGCCAGATTTCATAACCACATTTTCAAGGACTTGTGCCAAGAATAAAAATAAGATTTTTTCAAGGCCTTGTTCCAATACATTGGTTTGCCTCCTCATACCGACCGATGAATCGAGGAGCTATAGCGAGCTCCACCCATCACTTACTAAGTCCAATGCATTCTTCATATGAAAGGACAAAACATAACACCAAAATTCGTTTTAAAAATAGAATAGGAAATGTCAATACATTTACCATAAACCATTAATGGAATACAAATACCACATCCATTGTCAAAAATATGAAAAATATATCAATACAATATAGAAGATATGTATCATAATGAATCAACTTCAAACAAGTGTAAAATCCATCAAAGGATGTTGACATAGATGAATTCAAAACTATTTGAGAGAAATATATCATTTTCTTAAACAAGATAAAATTCACCTAATATAGAATGTAAGACATTAAAAGACATTTTTTAATACAATTGTCCCATACAACTTTGAATCATTGAAAGGAAATAATATTTTAAAACAATGATGTCAAAATAAATAAATCTTTTATATCATTTTAGAAATAAAGACATTAATTAAAAATATTTATAAATTTAAATATTTAAAAATTTTAAACTGATGATATAAGTATATAAACCCTTACATAAAACCTTAAAAGATTCATTTTGAAAACATTTTTATGAAATATGGACATCGATGTTAAATATGTCCCAGTAAATACATACTCTTAAAAAATCTCAGATAATAATGAGATTGAAGAATTAAACTGTACCTTGTACTTTTCCTTAGTCAGGGGTAAATTAAACATCAATATAATTGTTAAATAATTGTTATTAAATTATTCAAGAATCATATACCTAAATATCTTACAATATATGATCTTCCATTATTGATTTGTTAATAACATTTTTCGAATATCATCATTCTGAGTGTTAACTGATTTGTTTTACTTTATATACTTGGTTACATAAGACATGTTTGTTATGGATATGATGTATTTGATTCATATCCAGAAATATAATAAGTTCTTAAATATTATTTTTAGTTATAAAATAAAAATTTTTCTTGAATGATTACACACGTATGATGACTTTGACATTTATTGGATGGATAGAATACTGAATATGGATGAACCATATATATAATAACATCATAGTATGTAGGAGTTACTGGAGTTATTATTTTGGTATTGAAACAAAAAAAAAGAATAAGTGGAAGAATAAAAGAACATGAAAGATGGTGGTGAAATTATTACCTCTTCATCAGGTGTTTCCAATAGAGTTGATCGAAATGGATCCATAGGATGGATTTATGATCAAATTAAATACTCTAATATGATTGTAGGGATCCTTAGAGTATATATGTTCAGGTATTGGCCAAGCCAAATGGCGTTATAGGTGTGATTATGATAGAAGGGGTAGTTCCATTTTATTAGAGGGGTGAGGTTCTCTTTAAGAAAAAATTAAAATATTAATTTATTATACAATAATATTCATTTTATAATGGATTAAAATGAATATATTTTAAGGTTTAGGTGGTTATTTTTCTAAATCCTCTAAACCAATATGATTTAGACAAGTTTAAGTTTCGATTTTAACCTTATCGTTTATATTTAACTCCTAGTTAAATAGTTTAACATCTACCATGTCTCTATGTATTCTTACACTATATAGTAAATAAACAAACTATAAACATCCAAGATAACCAAAAGTGGTTGATTAATAACATATATAATATTATTTAAGAACTTTGGCCAAACCATATATTTTTATAAATATTATAGTAACCAATTATATAGAATTTGTTTTATGAAACGTTTTTTTTTCAATTTTAACACTATTTGGTATTTTGTTTTTTTGAAAGTCATAACAACATTATAGCTTCGAAAAAAATTTATCCATTAAACCTTAACATGTCATATTAACCTATAAAATTATTTGAATTCATCGTAAGACTAAATTTACATTTTTCTTATATTTATAATAACAATTATTAAAATATTTCATTAATAAGGTAATTATTTTGTCATCATTGTGACATAAATAAATTGTATTATTTAATGTCTAAAAATTATAAATAAATTACCATTATTTTGGAAATATTTTTATATTTCTATTTAATAATTATAGTATAATTTATATTGTGTGTATTCCAATATTAAAAATTATTTATTTATTAAACATTGATTTTATTTGTTTTAACTCTTTTTAAATAAAATAATAATAAATGTCCTAATATAATCCATGTTGACCTAAAGGATAATATTTTATTCCTATGGTTTTTTGGGTAAAAGTGAACTTATCAAATAGATTTAGTACTTGTGTCAGGGTAACTATAATATCATTTTCGCCCTTAATTATTCAATTTACTTTAACCGCAGTAAATAAAAGACAAAAGTTGTTGTTCACCAAAAACTATTTTCATCTTATTGAATCACATTTTACCAAAAGATGATAATATTTTCTCTTATATTTTTCAAATTCAATAAACATATATTGTGAAATTATGTTTTATGTAAATTTTCAAATGTTCCTAGAAGGTAGTTAAGAGACGGTTAAAAGATCAATAACATTTTATATATCTAAAATTATTATAAAATGAATATTATGAATTAAATTGAAAATATATTTGTATTTTGTATCTCTTTTTACCTAAAACCAATTAAAATAAAATAACTAAATACTTAAATATAAAGTTGGTTTTAAACAATAATGTAGTGTTTGCCACTATTCTTCAAAAATTGAATGTTTTCAGAAAAATACAAAAAAATCACAAAAAGTTAATTTTGATATTCTGAATTCAAAAATGAAGTGTATTTTATAAAATAAAAAATAGAAGTTTCATTTATTAATTTAAAATTAATTACCATTGTCAAAACAAAAAAGCGGGTTTTTTAAATGTAAAAACTATCAATAGATTGAGAGGTGTTTATGTCAGATTTAATTTAGAAATTACATATAATTTCATACATTTTATTAAATGATAAATAAAATCTATTTATACTCAAAAAAAATTCAAATTCATAGTTTAACACTATAAATTATTTCGATTTTAAAAGGTGTTCTCAATTAAAACATAATATATTTCACTATTCATCAAAATATGAAAGTTATTATATTAGTACCAAAAATGTATCCAAACTTAATTTTTATGTCCTGCTTATAGAGAATAATTTAAATATATTAAATTGAATATATAAAAGTTTCAAATATTTGTTTTTAAAATGGGTTCACTTTTAAAAGATTGTAAAATTTCATTTTATGAATAATACATCTTTTATCTGAAAAAATGAATTTATTCTTATATTATTTCTACGAAACAACAAATATTGAATTTAAAATTATATAGAGTATATAGGATTCAAAATGTTGTTAATACTATTCATAACCACTTTTTGAACGACTTTTTTGGTAAGTTGTGGTGCGCTCGAACTCGGTGTAGCATGTAGCACAAGCTATTGAATTAATTTAATGACATAATGTACAATAAAATCATGGGGTGTTACACCATTAATTATCTAATTTAATATCTTTTGGATACTATTTAATACTCAAAAAGTATATTGGAGGATATTTGATGAACCTCCTTTTAGATTCTTTTATTTTAGCGTCTTTAAAGGCTACCGATTCTCTTTTAGGAAGTATGATGGTTGTAATTTCTATTAATAGAATTTAAATGAAGTGATTAATGGTCCTTAGTGTAAGATCACAGATCCTTATTCAGGGTATGAATCTTGATTTTGGTTGTTTTTTGAGAAAAGGGGAATAACATGGGAATTTCATAAGAAAAAACCGTGTTCTTAGGAGTACATGTTATGTACTCGGTTGTCGTGGGTAGCCATGTACTGGCCATGTAACGACCGAGTACATGGCCATGTGAGGTGACCTGGAGACTGCCTAACGAAGGCCTGATAAAGGCCAATACAAGCTATTTATCCACAGGGAACACATTGTGTATTTTTATTTTTATTTTTTATATCGGATCGAGGTCATGCTTAATAAACTAAATTGTCTTCTTCTAAACCTATCTCATCCAGGAGCACCGGATATCACTAATTCTTCTCTAAGCCCATGTTGGGCCATTCGTTATCCGAATCAAATACCATCAATTGCACTGGAATCATGTTGTCCTTTTCTTCATTCTTATAGAGCATAATCTCTTTATTCCTCCACTTTCGTGAGATATTTGTGGATGAACATTAAATTTTTTTAGACCTATGACGTTCTAGGTCTCATCAAAGGCTGATATTCAAAAATATCAATCCTAGAATGTTGAGGTAGGCGGTGTGTGACATTATGTAGTTTTCTTTGTATTATATGTGATAATGTGCCTCATATCAAAGTTTAAGGTATTGCATGTTTATGAAATTTTACCATATTAATTAATACTATTACTTGTTTGCTTCAGTATGGGTTTTTTATTTTTAATAGGTTTATTTACATCACTATGGATGTGTTTTCCCATGTTTGATCTGATATTGGTCATTGGGGATAGAATTTCATGGTAGACTGCTCTGTTTTCTATGCCTAGTCATGCTGGATGGAGTGATTTTATCCGGAATGCTCGTGTTTTTCTTTGTAGAATTATAGCCAAGTATTATTTGTGATTTACTTTTTCTATAGAATATTTATTGTACTATATAGCTTTACAGATGGTTGTGGGATCCTGGTGTAGTGATACCATAGGGGGAATTGATGTTGACGACTTCCCTAGACTGTTTGTTGTAGTTTTTATGTTGAGACACTATAGGGGGGATAGATGTTGAGTGATCCCTCGGAGTGTCTATAGATATTGTTATGAGACCACATGGGGAAATATATGTTGAGTGCTTCCTCATTGATTCAATACTTATAATTAATAGACTATAGGGTGAATTGACAGTGAGTGCTTCCTCAGAGAGTCTTTTTTTGCATGAGGCCAAAGGGGCTGGACTGTGTGAGATTACCCAAAGTGATGTTATATCATTATAATTAGTTAAACTATAGGGGTAAGGTGTTAATAACATTATTACAGGGTTTCATGGGAATTATTGGTTGAATAATTGATAATGTAAATGAATTTAGTTGAAACTGTTGGATAGTTTTCTTTTTAGTACTTCCTTGTTTATTACTTCATTTGGAATATTTTCCTTTTATATATATTCACTAACAGTTAGGCACAAATCATTGGGTGGTTTCCTACTGGGATTTTTCTGACACCCTGTTTGGGATATTCTTTCAGGCCTAGACAGATTATATTGTAGCGGGTATAGATAAGGGAAACCACCCTTCTATTTTGGAAACTTGAGTACTGTATAGATGGGAAGCATGGGACAAAGATGAGGCATGTGAAGCAGTTTGAGTTTACTTTTCTTCTATGTACATGGTTTAGTAATATATTCCATCATTGTGACTTGTTTGGCTTCATTCCTAAATACTTGTTAAATGCATCATTATTTAAATATATATGCTGCAGTGGTTTATATACATTAATTCTTCCAATGTATACATATTTTATGGAATTACTATTCCCACTACTGTTATATGTTTGTTTGAACTATGTTACTCTTCCAAGTAGGGAATTATTTCCCCACTATCATACCCTAGGCCCTCAATTCTAGTCGGATGCCTCTGGTGTTTGGGGAAATGCTTTTGAGGCCATCTGACCAACTGGGTCTGGGACACCATTAGGTGGCACCCAGAATCAGGAGGTTACAAAGTGGTATCAAAATCACTATATTGTTCTTTGAAATACTGTTTGGAGCCTATAGACATGGATATGATTGAATTGGTAGAGGGTAATGAGTTGTGCACTGGAGTTTCTAACCCGTGTATAAGGAAAAGCCAGTATTCCATGTTTTTTTTAATTTTTCTAGTTTTTCAATTATTACATTTGATTTTATTTAACTTTTGGGTGATTCAAATGTATTTTCTATTATTATTGGTGTTATTGTTGTGTTATTTCTATTGTAACCCTATGTATTTGGTTATTCAATTTCATGCATCACATATGCACTTACTAGAGATCACATGTCATGCATTCTGGTCATTCCATTTTTGGTGTATTATCAATTGAAATTTTTGTGATAGATGTTGTGCCAGATATGCATGATATTGTGATACATTCCTTGATATAATTCCAGAAATTTTATAGTATATTCCTTATTTTTTAAGGTTTCATTTGAATGAGTGCCAAACTTTGGTCCATAAGTTGTTATAGTCCCCCTTGGATCAGAATTTGGCAGATCATGTGTTTTCATGCGATGTTATATTTGTTATGTGATAGGATTATGATGCCAAGATTTGATTCTAAGGGATTATAGTCCCCTGCAGATCATAATTTGGTAGTTTAATGTTTGTTTTAGTGTAATCATGGGGTTCTAGAGTAGTTTATAATGATTACTGTCCTGGAAAACACAGAATAAATAGTGTGTATTCCTGAATACAGGGTGTGTATTCATGAATACACGTCAGGTATCCTATTTTTCGGGAGGGAACAACTTTTGTCATGTTCATGCAATGTACTATATGTACACGCCAAGAATTCGTTAACTCTGTGACTAACAATGTGAGCAGAAACATAGTGTAGGGAATTTCTTAGTGGAACACGCACCGTGGTATATGATCTATGTATCCATCCATGTGATGAAGCGACATGGGTGGATGAAACTCAAGTTTTACAGGACATGTTGTGTTCTTACAATCATTATAGAGTTGATTGTGTCACTGACTGTGTCACTAATGAAATATATGGTTATGAATCAACGTATCCACTCTGTTACCCAGTTTGGAGCTCTGTGTATAGTCATACAGAAGAACTCAGTCATGGGTAAAATGAATCAAGTACACTTCATGTCTCAAGCAGAACATGTGGTGTATAAGGGTGATACAAAACCTAAGTCGGAAGATGTACATAGCCATGTGAATGATAATGGTAACAGACCATATAAGATTCATATGCACTGTCTATCCATGTTTTAAAAAACACGAATTCTTTATTTATCCTCTTTCATTCTTTAACATCTCTATTTCAGTCCTTGATAATGATGAACTAAGTTGGGTGCGTGACCTTGCAGAGTTATACCACCGAGAAATCCTATGTGTGTACACTATATATAGGGAAATGATTATACATTGGAAATGGTAGATTTTTTTAACCAGTAGATCCTCCCATCATGCATGTCTTCACACCATTCGTCATCCTGGATACACATATTGATGCACAATTCTAAGAAGAAATCATTAGGTTTATGCAGACCATCCAAGGAGCACTGCCTTCTGCCCAGTCTCTGGTATAATTGATGCACGGTTTTCAGTAGAATAATCCTCCGACATTCTCAGGCAATGGAGGACCAAAAGCTATAGAGGTGATTAGAATCCATGATGTCTATCATGGATCATCTCAAAACACCTCCAGAGAGGGGGTGAAACTTTCTACATACATGCTTCAGAATTCCACCAAGAGAAGGTGGGATGTGATATCATAGGTGGGACACCATCTTGTTATGGTATGGGATGTGTTACAATTGTCCTTCTATGATTACATATACTCATAGACTTTTAGGGCTGATCGATCCTAATTTTTCATGAGTTTAGATATGTGCACTCTCTCGGTCATGAGATATTCTTCTTCCTTCAAAGTGTTGTAGCGCTTCACACATATTCTAGGGAGTGATGAGTTAATCCAAGAAAGGTTGTTTGAGGATGATCTCCAACACGAAATCCATTAAAATTTGAATATCATCATGTGGATGACCATACGATCCATAGTCAACCAAGCATAGATCACAGAGCACAACAAAGAAGATTCTTGAGCGGTGGGCATGGTTGTTCAGCATCCAGAGTTGGTGCTTCTCCGACTGATAATAGGAAGCACCAGAGAGAGTCTACATGTAGAGATATGAGTAGGTGGGATCCAAATTCATGTATCAAGGTGGTATGCTACCAGTGATAGAATGGTGGTCATATGAGGCCACATTGCTGAAGAGACAAAATTGAGTTCTGATCATAAAACAAGATGGGTCATATTCAATGTTTCTGTCAGTTTTTTTTCACTTAAAGTCGGTTCCAAAGGTTTATTTGTATATCCTAATTCAGGAGTAGGAGAATTAGCATCTCATCAGTGTGGGAACTCATGTTTTGCTGGGAATTCAGGCCGAGGTGGAGGTCGTGGTCGTGGCAGTAAGTCGACAAGATTTCAGTAACAACAGGGTGGATCAGCTCAGGGTGGAAAAGCAGGGTCGTAGGGATGCGGTACACGTAAAACATTTTCATTGGAGAAGACCTAACAATAGTTTGATCCCAGACCATCTACAATTAGTGCTACAATTCAGGTTTCCCCAGTTTTTGATTCTGCACTATTCAAAACAGGGGCTTCCCATAGAATTATATATGTTGTTGTTGTGGAGAGCCTTGGGTTATGTATCCTTACTTTTACCGATATCCTGACATTGGAAACATTGTTGGGGACCAGAACAACTAGTGTATGTCAGTACAAGGAGTGCCCTCTTGAGGTCGGCATGTGTCACTTCTTAAGGGATCTCTATGGCTTATAGATGACAGACAATGATTTCATACTTGGAATGAATTGGTTTATTTGATTCTTGGATGTTTTCAATTTCAATTTCCATAGGGTGACTCTCACATCACCCGGGGGATGTTCATTTATACATAAGGGAGAATGGGATGTCAAGGTGAGCAATGATGGACCCATGCAATCATGGGTTTGGAAGAGTTATAGCCCAGATTTCTATTCTATACCTCGATTAGCAGGGGACTTCATAGATGGACATTCTTCAATAGGTGAATTTTTTTAGAGATGTCTTTATAGAGGAATTTTTAGATTTTCCACTGGAATGAGGGGTGAACTTTTCTATCGGGCATGCCCTAGGAGGGTCACTATTGTACATTCCTTCTCATAGGATGGCTACACCAAAGATACTTGAGCTTAGGAAGCTGTTATAAGAGTTACAGGAAAAGGGGTTCATCTGACCCAGTTCTTATCCTTGTGGTTCACATTATATATTTGAGAAGAAGGCATATGGTGCCCTTATAATTGGTGTCGATTATCAAAAGTTGAACAAGTTGACTATCAAGAACTGATATCCCTTACCGATGTTTGATGTTCCCATTGATCTACATTTACGAGCCTATGTGTTCTCAATGATTTACATGAGTTCCTATTGTGATCAATTGTGGCTTAGCTCATATGATATACCCCTTACAGACTTCTAAAGAAGGTATGGTCTATACGAGTATGCAGTCATACTTTTCGGACTCACGAACGCATGAGTAGTCTATATGGAACTGATGAACCGAGTATTCCATCCATACATGGAATCCTTTGTTAGGGATTTCATGGATGATATCTAGGGGTAGTATCACACTCTATAATACCATTCTACCAATCTTGTGATAGTTTTGAGTACACTAAGAGAGCATTAGTTATATACTGAGCTCTCAAAATGCCACTTTTGGAAGAACCCAATTCAATTCATGGGAAATGTAATCTTAGAGACAAAAGTATTAGTAGACCTAGAGAATATGGGAGAAATAGTTTCATGGGGGAATTTGAATAACTTCTTTGAGGTACAATGATTTCTGGCGCTTGCTGGTTACTACATGCTTTTTATACATCACTTTACACTCTTAGTAGAACCACTGATAGGCTTGGCTATGTTGGGTGAAAACTACCTATGGACAAATTCATATGATTCATCCTTCCATGAGCTGAATGGAAGGTTGACTTTCACGCTTTTATTAGTTGTTCTAGACCTCGGAAATAATTTTACAATTTATTGTGATTCATTAGCTGTTGGGCTGGGAGAAATGCTTATATTGTGGGGAGGGGTCATTTCCTATGGGTCTCGGTAGTTGAGTCCACATGAGAGGATTTACATGATGCATGATCATGAGCTGGTTTTATTAGTTCATGCATTGTGTTTTTGGAGGTATTACCTTATAGGGTAGAATTTCGTAGTGTACACTTACCACAAAATTCTCAAGTGCATCCTTACCTAGCATGACCTGAATTTTATACAATGATGGTGGGTTGAGTACCTTTAGTCCTTGATCATTTTTCTTTCCTACATGCATGGTAATGGAAACATAGTGGCTAATGTGATGATCATGAGGACTTAGATACATGATGATTAGAAGGCCAGTAGTGAGTGAATGCTTATGGTTATATTCATTGAGATGCATTTGGAGGTGAATGATATATAGGGGAAGATGTTTCATTCTTCTAGAGTTATAACCCCTACTCCAGTTGAGTTTGTTCGAATGAGGAAACTATATGATTCTGAAGGCCTAGATCTATATGAGATAGTGTTAGGAGAGGACCCTATTTAATGATGGACAACAGGCATGGATGAGATCCTTTGTTTTCGTGGGCATGTTTTGGTTTCATCATACATAAGCAAGGAACTGATACAGGACATTCATTCCTCAATTTGGGCAATTCATCCTAGTATCACCATGATGTATCGATATATACACAGTTAGTATTGATGGTCCAGTAGGAAGAGTGGTGTTTCTAATCTTGTGATGAGGGGTTCCACCTCTTAGCAGGTGAAATCTGAGAATCAGAGACTATCAGGATTTTTGTAGTTGTTACCCATTCATGAATGGTAGTGGAATGATGTCATGATGGACCTTGTGATTGGTTTACTGGGGTTTCCTCGAGGGTATGATGTTGTTTGGGAATTCATTGATAGAATCATGAAGGTTTCACATTCCATACCAATCAGGGAAACCTTCAGTGTTGATGAGTTGGGATCATCATTCATTTGAGAGATTCTGTGTTTTCATGGGGTTCCACACTCTATCATTTCATTCAGGGATTCCCATTTTACATCTCGTGTCTGGGAGGGACTATAGAGGGCATTGATTACATAGGTACTTCTGATTACAACTTACAATCCCAAGACAGTTGGCTAGTATTAGCATATGATACATGGGCTAGAGGACATAATTTGAGAATGAATTCGAGATTTTGGAGGTTATTGGGAGAAGTAGATACCTATGGTTGATTTTTCCTACTATAATATTACTCAAGAAACTATTAATATGGAACTTTATGAGGTTTTGTATGGTAGGTCATTCCTATCACCCCTATATTTGATGGGGTAAGGAGAGGCAGATATATTGGGACCACATCTTGTCTCAGAGACAATAATGTAGATTGAGTTGATTTGGAAGGGGATGAATACTCCCAAATCATGACAGAAGTCTTATACTGATCGACAGAGATGACCTATGGAGTTCAAGGCTCGAAATCCGGTTTTTCTATGTGTCACAACGAGGTTGGGAGACAAAAGGATTATGAGATATGGTAAGGTATCACCAAGATACATTGGGCCATTTTAGGTTTTAGATAGAGTTGGGATGGTTACCTATCGGTTGCAGTTAACTACGCGGTACCAGGATATGCACGAGGTCTTCCATTATTCCTAGTGACGACATTACATCTCTGACACATCTCTTTTTTTCACCCACAGAAGTTTAGTTAGAGGTGGATGCAATGTTCGAGGAGAATCTAATTCTGATTGTTGATCATGGTATGAAGGTTCTCTATGGGTCGTTTGTTAATCTGGTACTTGTGCTATAGGAGACCAAGTGAGTACAAAAGGAGACTTGGGAGATGAAGGACGATGTGCTATCATAGTGGCCAGTGTTTTTGAAGGATTCTTTATATCCCCATTCTTTGGGATATTCATGGATGAATTTCATTACGGGGAGATGTTCATAAGAACCCCAATCATCATTCCAGTTATTAATCATGATTTTTTGTGCTTTTGAGAAAAAAAGGAGGATTTGGGAATTTCATAAGTGCATGCCGTGTACATAAATGTAAAAACAATGTACTTGGTGGCCACATGTAGCCGTGTACTAGCTCTGTAATGGATGAGTACATGGCTATGTGGGGTGACCAATAGACCTCCAAATGAAAGGCCTGTTAAAGGCCAATACATGACATGTATCCCCAGGGACAGGTCCTGTATTTTTATTTTTAATCGTTATCTCGGACCGAGGTAGCATCTAATCAACCAAATATTCTTCTTCTGAACCCGCATCATCCAAAAGTGACAGATATTGCTGATTTTTCTCTGATCCACCGTTTTCCTGTCCGTTCTCCAATTCAAATACCTTTGATTGATTTGAAATTTCTTTGGTGAGTTCTTACTTCTCCTAAATCCTAATCTCTTGATTACTCTTATTTGGTGAGATATAAATAGTTGAACATTTTACACGTTTTTTCATATCCAAAATGTTCATGGTTAAATCAAAGATGAGATTCAAATATATCTATTATGAAACTTCTAGGACTATGTTTTGTTCCATTCCAGAGCCTATATTTGAATTATATGTTAAAAAATTTCCAAATACCCTAGTATATGGTATTTCATGTTTATGGAATTTGACTTAGTTAATGACTATTATGCCATAATTTCTAGAGTATGGGTTCTTGATTGTAAATAGGTTTATTTACATCACTATAGATGAGTTTTCCAATGATAGATATGATATGGGACCTAGGGTCTAGAATTTATTATTAGGGAAGTCTGTTTGTCCTTCCTAGTGCTGTTTGGATGGAGTTATTTTATCTAACATGCTCAGGTTTTTCTTTGTTTCCATTTATCCATGTAGTATTTGTGATTTAATTTGGCTTCTGAATATCATTTGTGCATTATTTCTTTATAAAGGACTATGATAACATCGTGTAGTGAGACCATAGGAGTAATTGACATTGAGGGTGTCCCCATAGTGTCTGTTGTACATTTTAGACTTTGAAACCATGGGGAGGATTGTCGTTGAGTGCTCCCTCAGAGTGTCTACAATTAATATTACGAGACCATAGGTGGAATTGATGTTGAGTGATTCCTTAGAGAGTATTTAGTTTAATATTAAAATATTATAAGGGGAATTTGGGATGACTGCCTCTTTATAGAGTTGTTGTTTGCTTGAGACCAAAGGGGTCAGACTCTGTGAGCTTTCCCTAAGGGTCGATATACCTTTTTTATAAGTTGAACCATAGGGGTTAGGCTATGAGAACATTCCCACAGGGCCAGTTGTGAATGATTAGTTGAATAATGTATAATGTAAATGAATTTGGTTTTAACTGTCAAACAATTTACATTTAATTACTTTTTTGTTCATTAAATCATTTTTTATATTTCCCTATTATATATATTCACTTACAATAAGAAACATATCATTGGGTGATTGCCTACTATGATTATTCTCACACCCTATTTGGGTCATGCTTTGGGGAACAATAGATCATATTGTTGTAGGTATTGACAAGGGAAAATTCCCTTCTACATCAGGTACTTGACTATTGAGGAGATGGGGAGAATAGGACAAAGCTGAGGCTTATGATGATGGTGGAGTTTACATGTATTCATTGTATTTGTTTTAGTAATATATTACATTATTGTGACTTGTTTGGATACTTTCCTAGGTACTTGTAACATGCATCATTATTTACATATATATTTTGTAGTTGATTATTTACATTTAGTTTTCCATTATTATCATATTGTATGGAATTAATATATATGATACTATTATATTTTTTTCCACTGTGTCACTCTGCCAATGAAGAAATGATTTCCCTACTATCACACCCATGGCCCTCACTATTAGTCAGCAACCTCTGGCATTAAGTGAAATGTGCTTGTGTCCATGTGACCAACATGGTACAAGGCACCATTATGGGGCACTCAGAACCGAGATGTTACAGTTATTGATCCTTTCACAATGTTTTACCCATTTCTCATTATTGTGAAATTTATATAGTTTACATACATTTTATTCTTCAATTATGTTAAATATAGTAGTGACAAAAATATAATTAATTAGAAGAGAATCCCACTAATGCACTAATTATTTCATTTATCTAGATATTATAATGGTTATATGAATTCATCAATTCATGTTTGATCATGGTGTTTTAAGTCTATTTAAAACCAATAACAATTTTTTTCATTATAAATTAAATTTATCAGTTGTGATAATTGATGAGTTTTGTTATTAAATACATTTCATTATTAGTGTTTTTATAGTTATTGATACTATACATTGTTGATCACTGTACTCCATTGAAAATTTTTATTTTCTAGTCACTCTTCCCCATGATAGAACCGTAATAACTAAGATAACATATTTATAATATCCAAATTTAGTCTTTTCGTCCAAAATACCTATAAGTATTTATTATCTACATCATTAGTGTATGAATTTTACCACCATGATCACACAACTATATATTATTCAATTTGAAATAAATTTATTCATATGTTATAACAGTAAATTTCACCCAAAATTTTTAAAAAACCATCATATACACAATATCATAGGGAATTCATTAAATATTTTCATCCATAAATTAATCCCAATAAATTACAATGTTTATGAAAATTATAAAATTGAGAATAGTTTTTTATCTGGAAACCACTATTATTTCTAATATAGTTGTTAAACCACCTTCTCACATGGGGGAAGTGACTGATATTAATAAACATCATTAGAACAATGGTATTTATCCAATTATTCCACAAAATTCTGGATCATTATTCACAATTTACTTTGAAACTATTTATTTGACAACTTATGTTGATAATTTTGATCAAAAGTGCCCCTTGGTAGAACCACAACTTTTAAAAAAATTATGTTCGTAATTTTTAATATCTGTATTGTTAAAAATTAAATAATTTAAATATTTCCCAATGATTATTCTCAAAATGATTTATGATATCCAAAAGATTAAAAAGTATTACCCCAGAGGAGAAATATGCATATACCAATATCTATATCATTTCATTATTATGTAAAACAATTTGGAAGCCAAATGATTACTCATAGAAAATATAAACATACAAATGATCATAATATACAATTATCATCTTATGCCTTTGAGAACATATGGCTTCAATTGAGAAAATTTTATTAAATATAAAACCTTTTAATACATGTAATAAAATATTATTTTTATGAATTTTAAAATGATAAAACCTAAACAAGGGTTTTTGTACGAAGATAATAAAAAAAAATCCACATTCAATTATCAAGAGTAGAATTATTTTTTACCCAAACCATCATTTGTTAAAAGAAATAAAATAACATAATTTCTACAAGAATTTCATTATAATTTAATCTAATTATTAAATTATTCTTTTTAAAACTCAAAAAAGAGATACATAAATGATAGACCATAAATCCTAAAAAATAGTCCCATATAATTTAAAAAACAGTAATAATACATGAATAGTAAAATTCATTCAATTAGATATATAATTACTCATCCAATAACCATATAGAATTCCCAATTACAAAACATTTCATTTCCAAACATATCATATTCCATTATATTTATAGTATAAAAATATTTGGTTGAGCTAGACATGAAAATTCATATAGTAAACTCCCTTTCTGAGATTATAAAATGATATGTTGGACCTAAACAAAGATAACCTCGGTGTTTATGATCCTTAAGTTCAAAAGATTTATAATTATTATTTTATACCAAAATCTATCCAAAAAACAAATCCTTTCAGTAATAATTTTATACCCTATTCATTTAAACCCACTAATATGATACATCAATATTCCCAACATATAATTACAACCAATCTAATGTTCATATTATTTAACTATAAATTTCTTAATTCATGAAAAAATTATTGGAATATAAATTGGTGACAAAATTTGTTTTATCATTGAAAAATGTCCCAAAACAGATCAAAATAAATATTATTTATTCCCATTATCTAAAATAAAATATATTTAAATTAATTTTATTATTTTAAATATATAATAAATATACTACATTGAAAACAAAATAATTGTTAAAATATTTTAGTTTATCCTAAACACAATCATTGGTTCAATAAAATAACTATCATTAATGCTATGTTTCATTCTATTCATGAACCATGAATTCATTAATACAAAAATATTAACCCAAACTTAATCAATTAATTTAATGATAAATTAACTCAAAACATCTTTTTATTCAAAATTTTATATAATTAAAATTAAATTCTAAAATATCATTAAATAATTAAAATTTTAATATTAAACAAAAAACACATTTATCCATTCAAATAACATTAATCAAAAATTATTTTGGCTGAAAACATATTTTTCTAAACGCAAACAAATATTTTTTGTAATTTTTTTTAAAATCCCAACCCAAATCGAATGAAAATATAATTTTCCATACAAAAAATTCAACTGTTCTATATTATTGAAAATTCATTATTCAATATTAAAATAAATCACATCAAATTATTTATATTGAAAACATGACTATTCCACTAATTATAAATGAATGTTTTCATTACCACTATCAAATTATTTATCGTAATTTAATCATTTCATAGAAAAAATTAATATTATAATTTTATAAATAATTTTTTCTAGAAAAATATTAAAAATCAATTAAATTTTACCACATAAAATATAACCTCAACCCATAAATACAATTTTTGAACAAAATTATTTTATGAATAATTTATATTTAAAATCGTGAATGAAGTTATCTTTAAATACCATTTGAAAAAATTTTATTGTATCCCAGGATTATAAATAATGTAAATCATATCAAATTCATATGGTGGACTTCCAAAATTGACACAATTATTTATCCAATTAATTGACTTTTTAACCATAGATATAAAATTATTTATTGAATTTTATAGTTATCATTTCCCATGAAATTTATATCATCTTATCATGTATCACTAAGAATCAATACAACCAACCAATATAACATCTCATGAAATACTTATTCATATTAATGATTTTAACTAAACAACTAGAAAATATATGTAACAAATTTGAAAATACCAAGAAGAATTTATGAAAAATGTAAAAACATAAAATATTTTCCCCATAAATATCATATTAGAAAAATTTCAAAGTCATGTATCACATAATGTTTTTCTTCACAATAAATTTGTGAGATAATTGTCTATATTTTTAATAAATTCTTGATTACTTATAATAAATTAATGTTATCAATACCGAACATTAATATATATTCTATTAAACACATATCAATATACCACATGATGCATAATATAGAAAATATGTCTCAATTTATTCTATAAAATACAACCATTCTAGGAAATATCAAATGGGGATAATTGATATGAATCAATTGAGAATTCACATTCATCATAAAAATATTAAAATAATTCTCCTTATAAATATACTATTTGGGTATTTTGATGAATACATCAAAACTAGCTAAAAAACCCAACAATATTACCACTATACTAGAAATGAACCACACTTATTTTGTCTATGAAATCCCATATCTATCAATCCTCTCAAACCCACCATTTTGGAAAATATTTATCATTATAATTCGTTAACACACCATATAACAATAAAATTTGTTATAAAATTATAGTATGAAAAATACATACTATGGTTAGTGGTGTATAATCTAAAAAATCCCATATCTCTAAAAGAATATATCATAAAAGTAAAAATAAAATATATAATATTTTTCAAATAAAAAATACAACAAGAATGATTATACTATATTGTGTAAATACCATGATATATAAATAAGAATACCACCATCAATGACACCATATCCTAGATTCACCACTAGTAAACCACTACCACTACCTTATATACAGTTAATTATTTATCACCATATTTTATTACTCATGAAAATATAATCCATTTTCACACTAAGATTGTAACGCCCCAGGTTTTATAAACTGGATCAAGTAAACAATGTTGTGCTTGTTAATGATATCTCTTGTTTATTTCTTTTTATGGTTTGTGTGCGGATAAAGAATTCGAGTAGAAATCAAACATGAAGAATACGATAAACTGTTATATATTTAAAAGATACATTACAAAAAGACCCATCTAATTGAAAGTACCCTGCACAAGACCTAACACGGCCACAGCAAGACTACAAAGAACCACAACACGGGCAATCGGATAGTCATCGTCTTCTGGATCCAACAGTGTGAAAAGTATAACCGCCAGAATCACCGCGCACGCACTCAGCACCAGAGGTATGAGAAGAGCCATCCGCCAAGGGTCCGGTGTTTTGAAAATATAAAACATCCTACCCCCTTGCTTTTATAATGGACCTCTAAAAGGGAATATGACCGTTTTTTTGGACCGTTGGGTTCCAAGGGATAAAGAGCATCTTTTTATAAAATTTTGTCTTTATAACGCTTTTATAATATTATGGTATTTCAATTTTCTTTTATACAAAATATTAGAATTATATTTTCGAGTTTTAAAATAAAATACTATTATTGAAAATGAATCTATTTTTATGACGGTATTTATGTGGTGGAAAACATGATATTTTAAAATGTGTCGGACGGGGTATCAGCAATAATTGAAAAATGTATCTTTTCGAATCTCTAAAATTATGTGTTTTGAATTATAGAAAAACTACGGGTCTTTTAAACATAGTTTTATAAATAAACAAGTGAAGTAAGTTATAAATTGGATTTTTGATTTCTAAATATATAAGTCCCTACTAAAAGTTTAGTATTATAATTATAAAATTTATAAGATTTATGGGGTATTTTACATAATCTAAAATGGGATTTTTTAGTTTGGAATCTCTAATTTAAATATTTGTGTTAAACTGTGTAAAATTCATTTTAAATGCTATATACCTTTTTCCATTTAAAAGTAATCTGTTTATTATTATTATTTCTTTTAAAAACGCGTTGTTCCTGTTCGGCGGAGCAATTGCTGGCCATGCAACCGTCCTCCTCCGTCCGATCTCGCCTGGGAAGATCTTGACCGTTGATGTGTTTTAGAAACACTTGTTTCTCCACGTCCATCCGATTTCTCCCGAGACGGATCTCCTCCGTTGTTTTTCCTTTTTCCGCAAAACCATCTTCTTCAACCTCGCGCCAGGGACCCGCGAACCGAAGCCAGGATTTCACGAGACGCTACCCTCTCCACTGCTCAAGTTGACCTCGCGCACCCACCTCCGTAGCCTCGGCCTAACTCCCTCGGATCGTCTTCCTTTAAGAACCGAGAAACCCCACTGTAAACAGGGACCTCCGGAACCAACTCGCGCCACCAGCCTTGCCGCCGCCTCGCCGTCGCCTCGCAGCATCTCCAAGCCACCAGAACTCCTCCTGGTTCACCGGCCACCCAGCAAGCCACCCTCCGGCGAGCGCCTCTCTTGCTCTGTAAGGGTGCCACGGCTGTTTTTTTCCCCCCCACACATTTCTTCCCGGTTCATGTTTTATATACATGAGTATATATATATACGCCTAATAGTTAAAGGAATATATATATATATATATGCTAACCGTTCTACTACCCAGAAAACACCAAGGGTGTTTTGGTGTTTTTTCGGTTTTAGGTAAAACACTATATGTACTCGGTATATATATAAGTATATATACGTATATACATATCCAAATTGTTGTTATATACACATATTCAACATGCATGCCCCACAGTTTAAGAATAGCACTCTCCTTTAAGGGTGTTTTCATGTTTTTTTTGGAAACCTATACTATTATACCCACAATATATACAGTATATATATATATAAGTGTATACAACTCATATGCTTCGGTTTTGAACAATTTACAAGGGGTGTTTCCTTCATGTTATAAAAGGGATATCACTTTTAAGTTTGCTTTAACGACCCTACTTTTTTTTACAAACCTAAAACTCAAGTGTATGGTGTTTTTATGGTTTTGAGTATATATATATAAGTACATACATATGTATACACATCAATCAAACCCATATTTCTTTAGTGTATCCAAGATTATTCTGTATTTTTTTTACACTAAGAATTATACTTTTGAAAAAGGGTTTTTTTTTTCTAAAATCAATTCCTAACATGTTGGATTTTATGTAATCTATATAAATTTATATAACTATATTCTTATGTAAGGTATTATGTTGGAATGAAATTAGGTTTTTATGTTTAAGAGATGAATAATTAACTTTGGAAAAATATTTTTTGATGCGAACTTGGACTTTGGATTAAGTGCAATTATGTTATAAATAAAAACAAAGTTTTTATATATTTACGTATTTATAGTTACATGAACATTTTAACCCCCATGAGGTTTTTAATTTCAAACTAAAAAGTAGTTAGAGGTGTTAAGATTCTAAGTGTACCAAGCTCAATTTATGAGGAAAACTATACATCCTTATTCGTGTATGTGTTTTTACGATTAAAATCTGAAAACCCTCAAGAAACTGTAATTAATATTTTTATGCATGTAGGGTTTTAGTGCTTGCCTATATTGTTTTATATTTCTGTATCTAAGGGTACACCAATGAACTTGATTAATGTTGCCTTTGAAATGATTTATTTTTTTTTTTGGATATGCTTATGCCTGTTTTAATCTCATTTTAAAAGGGTATGGATTTAAGGGTTATGTTAACGTGTAGAAATCCTCTATTATTTTTATACCAAACTCGTTGCAATGATTTTTAGTGGGCAGAGTGTAACATCAAATTCTATGACCAGAGAAGAATAATAATTAATGAAAGTTATTATTTTTAAAGTGGTTTATTTCCAGGTGTCGGAATTTTAAAGATTGCAAGTGTTTATTATTTTTATACCAAGCATGTCGCAGTAATTATTAGCGGATGGAGATTTGTTGCAAGTACTATGACCAGTAAAGAACAATAGTTAAGGCCAAGTAGTTCAATTTCTTGTACTAGTATTTTAGGAACTCATCATTTAATAAACCATGGGAGAAAGTCTCACACATTCATCATTTTATGTGCTTAAATAATTGTTCTACACACATAGTATGCTTGCTTAACCATGCCTTCTTTTATTCCATATTCTCAAGTTTATCTGTCATATCATGCATTTGTAAACCATTTATGTAATTGTTACCTTATTCATATTGTTCACGCATATGACTCAACATGATAATGAACTAAGAACTAAAATTACCAAAAGTGGTATGGGACACCTTGGGTAATGAGAAATGAAAATGGTATTACCCAAAGTGGTATGGGACACCTTGGGTAATATGAAATGAAAATTTAATATTCAAAGTGGTATGGGACACCTTGAATATTTGACCTTATCAACATGTGGGAAATGTATGGGACTACCCGGAATGGGGTCCGGTAAGAAGAAAACCCTCCAGGTTGGGGACTGGTTAAAGTAAGCCCTCCGGGTTGGAGACCGGTAAAAGTAAGCTCCTCGATGCATCGATAGTTCTCGAGACAGTCAGATTGGGTTTTTACCCTTAGGTCATGGCACAAGGCCTTGACACAGAGATCATGAGTCCTTCAGCATACATTTCTTGTTTATGACCAACCTAGTGTTTATTCCGATTAGAGGAATAACCTTGGTTAAAGAACCTTACCTATGAGTATCAGATTTAAAGGAAATATACAAGACATATGATATGGAAATGCTGAAGCATGTCCAGTTTCTTTTCAGGATTTTTGTTACAAATGTAGCATTACATTTATCATGTCATGATGTGTTTTTTTAGATAATGTGCTTGTGCGCGACTCTGATAATGTTTACCACTTGTTGTTCATGCACACCTTTCTTGTTTATGGACACTTTGCTTCATGCAACCCATGCCTTTTTATTATTATGCATATCTTGTTTACGCAGGGAGTTGACGCTAAGTGTTTTAATGCATATGTATGAAGTACTTTAACTCTGATGTATCAACCTTTGTTTAGTCATGATGATTTTCTTTTAAGAAATTTTCTTAGTATGGAAAAGTATTTCTCAACGTAGTTTTCAAAAGTTTTATTTAAGTATTTTCAAAAACCCCTTACTGAGTATTTCAATGCTCACCCTATGTTTTATGTTAATTTTTTTTACAGGTTGATAGAGCCTTTCCTAGACTTGGATGTTTGTCCCTAGCTCAGAAAGTAAAGGAGCAAAGCTGTTGTCCCTGATTCTCCAGGATCTAAACCAGAAAGTTCCTCCTGATGGGTTATGATGTGCGACTTATTTGTTTCTTCTGGTGCGAAATAAATTGCACACCATAACCGAAGCACCGACACCGGGCTACCGGGGTCGGGGCGTCATAGTTGGTATCAGAGGAATGGTTTAGGCAACCTTGGAAAATTAGGACAACACAAAAACATTGATAATGTTTTACTAAGTAGGGTTTGTTCTTAAACTTTTCAGATGGAAAGACAGCAAACCACGCCTAGACTCTTGACTCTCCCTACAGAAATCATAGAGACTATCGTAGCAAAATCCTGCTCAACATGTTACCAAACTTTTGTTAACTTACGACTCACGTGCAAAACCCTCTATGAAATATCGAAAAGCTCGAACGTCCTTCGAATCTTCCGAGGTTCCGAAGTTGTGTATAACCTAATGGCTAGTGCGCTGTTTGAGAATTATAAAAAGAAAGGAAAGTACTATGAGGGACTCTTCCTGTGTTTCACCTTGAATAATAAATGGTTGGCCTTCCCGGCATTTGGAGAAGCTGCAAAGCAGTTGGACTTCCGCGCAGTCTTTATGTACCAAATCCTGTGCTTCAGCATGCTTGGGGAGCTCTGTGATTTTGGATCTTTCATAGAATCCTTCAATTATGAAATGGTTCGAGAGATCTTTAGGAACCAAATCCAAGAAGATGTCTCGAAGCTTGATGTCACTCGTTCCCATCTCTGGAAAACCACCTGCATCAAGCGGGAGCTTGGCTTCAACCACGATCCACTTTGCCAAAAATGTATTTGGGAAGAGGAGACCCACAAGCTCTATTCAGCCCTGGGGATTGAGTTGAATAGTAACTTCTTCCATGGGCCTTGGAGGTAAAGGGACACCACCGAGGGTGACAGAGAAGCTGTGTGAGTACGTCAGTGTTTGTACGCCGATCGAATTGCGGGGACGCAATTCTTTTAAGAGGGGGATAATGTAACGCCCCAGGTTTTATAAACTGGATCAAGTAAACAATGTTGTGCTTGTTAATGATATCTCTTGTTTATTTCTTTTTATGGTTTGTGTGCGGATAAAGAATTCGAGTAGAAATCAAACATGAAGAATACGATAAACTGTTATATATTTAAAAGATACATTACAACAAGACCCATCTAATTGAAAGTACCCTGCACAAGACCTAACACGGCCACAGCAAGACTACAAAGAACCACAACACGGGCAATCGGATAGTCATCGTCTTCTGGATCCAACAGTGTGAAAAGTATAACCGCCAGAATCACCGCGCACGCACTCAGCACCAGAGGTATGAGAAGAGCCATCCGCCAAGGGTCCGGTGTTTTGAAAATATAAAACATCCTACCCCCTTGCTTTTATAATGGACCTCTAAAAGGGAATATGACCGTTTTTTTGGACCGTTGGGTTCCAAGGGATAAAGAGCATCTTTTTATAAAATTTTGTCTTTATAACGCTTTTATAATATTATGGTATTTCAATTTTCTTTTATACAAAATATTAGAATTATATTTTCGAGTTTTAAAATAAAATACTATTATTGAAAATGAATCTATTTTTATGACGGTATTTATGTGGTGGAAAACATGATATTTTAAAATGTGTCGGACGAGGTATCAGCAATAATTGAAAAATGTATCTTTTCGAATCTCTAAAATTATGTGTTTTGAATTATAGAAAAACTACGGGTCTTTTAAACATAGTTTTATAAATAAACAAGTGAAGTAAGTTATAAATTGGATTTTTGATTTCTAAATATATAAGTCCCTACTAAAAGTTTAGTATTATAATTATAAAATTTATAAGATTTATGGGGTATTTTACATAATCTAAAATGGGATTTTTTAGTTTGGAATCTCTAATTTAAATATTTGTGTTAAACTGTGTAAAATTCATTTTAAATGCTATATACCTTTTTCCATTTAAAATTAATCTGTTTATTATTATTATTTCTTTTAAAAACGCGTTGTTCCTGTTCGGCGGAGCAATTGCTGGCCATGCAACCGTCCTCCTCCGTCCGATCTCGCCTGGGAAGATCTTGACCGTTGATGTGTTTTAGAAACACTTGTTTCTCCACGTCCATCCGATTTCTCCCGAGACGGATCTCCTCCGTTGTTTTTCCTTTTTCCGCAAAACCATCTTCTTCAACCTCGCGCCAGGGACCCGCGAACCGAAGCCAGGATTTCACGAGACGCTACCCTCTCCACTGCTCAAGTTGACCTCGCGCACCCACCTCCGTAGCCTCGGCCTAACTCCCTCGGATCGTCTTCCTTTAAGAACCGAGAAACCCCACTGTAAACAGGGACCTCCGGAACCAACTCGCGCCACCAGCCTTGCCGCCGCCTCGCCGTCGCCTCGCAGCATCTCCAAGCCACCAGAACTCCTCCTGGTTCACCGGCCACCCAGCAAGCCACCCTCCGGCGAGCGCCTCTCTTGCTCTGTAAGGGTGCCACGGCTGTTTTTTTCCCCCCACACATTTCTTCCCGGTTCATGTTTTATATACATGAGTATATATATATACGCCTAATAGTTAAAGGAATATATATATATATATATGCTAACCGTTCTACTACCCAGAAAACACCAAGGGTGTTTTGGTGTTTTTTCGGTTTTAGGTAAAACACTATATGTACTCGGTATATATATAAGTATATATACGTATATACATATCCAAATTGTTGTTATATACACATATTCAACATGCAAGCCCCACAGTTTAAGAATAGCACTCTCCTTTAAGGGTGTTTTCATGTTTTTTTTGGAAACCTATACTATTATACCCACAATATATACAGTATATATATATATAAGTGTATACAACTCATATGCTTCGGTTTTGAACAATTTACAAGGGGTGTTTCCTTCATGTTATAAAAGGGATATCACTTTTAAGTTTGCTTTAACGACCCTACTTTTTTTTACAAACCTAAAACTCAAGTGTATGGTGTTTTTATGGTTTTGAGTATATATATATATAAGTACATACATATGTATACACATCAATCAAACCCATATTTCTTTAGTGTATCCAAGATTATTCTGTATTTTTTTTACACTATGAATTATACTTTTGAAAAAGGGTTTTTTTTTTCTAAAATCAATTCCTAACATGTTGGATTTTATGTAATCTATATAAATTTATATAACTATATTCTTATGTAAGGTATTATGTTGGAATGAAATTAGGTTTTTATGTTTAAGAGATGAATAATTAACTTTGGAAAAATATTTTTTGATGCGAACTTGGACTTTGGATTAAGTGCAATTATGTTATAAATAAAAACAAAGTTTTTATATATTTACGTATTTATAGTTACATGAACATTTTAACCCCCATGAGGTTTTTAATTTCAAACTAAAAAGTAGTTAGAGGTGTTAAGATTCTAAGTGTACCAAGCTCAATTTATGAGGAAAACTATACATCCTTATTCGTGTATGTGTTTTTACGATTAAAATCTGAAAACCCTCAAGAAACTGTAATTAATATTTTTATGCATGTAGGGTTTTAGTGCTTGCCTATATTGTTTTATATTTCTGTATCTAAGGGTACACCAATGAACTTGATTAATGTTGCCTTTGAAATGATTTATGTTTTTTTTTGGATATGCTTATGCCTGTTTTAATCTCATTTTAAAAGGGTATGGATTTAAGGGTTATGTTAACGTGTAGAAATCCTCTATTATTTTTATACCAAACTCGTTGCAATGATTTTTAGTGGGCAGAGTGTAACATCAAATTCTATGACCAGAGAAGAATAATAATTAATGAAAGTTATTATTTTTAAAGTGGTTTATTTCCAGGTGTCGGAATTTTAAAGATTGCAAGTGTTTATTATTTTTATACCAAGCATGTCGCAGTAATTATTAGCGGATGGAGATTTGTTGCAAGTACTATGACCAGTAAAGAACAATAGTTAATGCCAAGTAGTTCAATTTCTTGTACTAGTATTTTAGGAACTCATCATTTAATAAACCATGGGAGAAAGTCTCACACATTCATCATTTTATGTGCTTAAATAATTGTTCTACACACATAGTATGCTTGCTTAACCATGCCTTCTTTTATTCCATATTCTCAAGTTTATCTGTCATATCATGCATTTGTAAACCATTTATGTAATTGTTACCTTATTCATATTGTTCACGCATATGACTCAACATGATAATGAACTAAGAACTAAAATTACCCAAAGTGGTATGGGACACCTTGGGTAATGAGAAATGAAAATGGTATTACCCAAAGTGGTATGGGACACCTTGGGTAATATGAAATGAAAATTTAATATTCAAAGTGGTATGGGACACCTTGAATATTTGACCTTATCAACATGTGGGAAATGTATGGGACTACCCGGAATGGGGTCCGGTAAGAAGAAAACCCTCCAGGTTGGGGACTGGTTAAAGTAAGCCCTCCGGGTTGGAGACCGGTAAAAGTAAGCTCCTCGATGCATCGATAGTTCTCGAGACAGTCAGATTGGGTTTTTACCCTTAGGTCATGGCACAAGGCCTTGACACAGAGATCATGAGTCCTTCAGCATACATTTCTTGTTTATGACCAACCTAGTGTTTATTCCGATTAGAGGAATAACCTTGGTTAAAGAACCTTACCTATGAGTATCAGATTTAAAGGAAATATACAAGACATATGATATGGAAATGCTGAAGCATGTCCAGTTTCTTTTCAGGATTTTTGTTACAAATGTAGCATTACATTTATCATGTCATGATGTGTTTTTTTAGATAATGTGCTTGTGCGCGACTCTGATAATGTTTACCACTTGTTGTTCATGCACACCTTTCTTGTTTATGGACACTTTGCTTCATGCAACCCATGCCTTTTTATTATTATGCATATCTTGTTTACGCAGGGAGTTGACGCTAAGTGTTTTAATGCATATGTATGAAGTACTTTAACTCTGATGTATCAACCTTTGTTTAGTCATGATGATTTTCTTTTAAGAAATTTTCTTAGTATGGAAAAGTATTTCTCAACGTAGTTTTCAAAAGTTTTATTTAAGTATTTTCAAAAACCCCTTACTGAGTATTTCAATGCTCACCCTATGTTTTATGTTAATTTTTTTTACAGGTTGATAGAGCCTTTCCCAGACTTGGATGTTTGTCCCTAGCTCAGAAAGTAAAGGAGCAAAGCTGTTGTCCCTGATTCTCCAGGATCTAAACCAGAAAGTTCCTCCTGATGGGTTATGATGTGCGACTTATTTGTTTCTTCTGGTGCGAAATAAATTGCACACCATAACCGAAGCACCGACACCGGGCTACCGGGGTCGGGGCGTCATAAAGATAAATATATTGTTAGTGAACGTGATAACATTATATAAATTTTCCAATGAAATATCATTCCTGAAAATATTGTTTAAGGAAAATATCTCTCTAATGATTCATGATAATCATTTGCAAACCCTGGAAGATGATTAAATAATAGAAAACTAAATATTATAGAGTAGTTATAGATTTTTAGCATAAAATTTTAATGTCTAATAATTTCAATAGTTTCCTGAGAAAAATAAAAAAAAAATATAATATCAACAAAAATGTAACTCCAAACAAATTCTATAATGAAAATTATATTTCCTTCGATCACCTGACTCCAATAGTACTTCCAATACCACCGTATCTATACAAAATATGCGACCCACATTTATATAATGTTTTTACCACACCAAAACCCTAAACAAATTTAAATTAAAATATTCATGTGATTTATTTAAAATAAAAACATAAATATTTCAAAATTCATTACGAAAATTCAAAATAAACCATATATAATGATTAAAAAATTGGTGCCGTAAATGGTTGTGTATATTGGTTATGCATCCTTTTCAATCACCATAATATATCAAAAATGTTACACAATATTGATGTAAAATTTTCCATCACCCATATAGTTTTTATATTGAATGAGCTCTTAAGAGAGTATGACATCATTCTATTCTAGTCCAACATAACAACAAAATTGACACTAGAATTCTAATGTGTGTATTAAATGGTACATAAAAAATCTCATAAAAAATTTAATATTTAAATATTTTTGCAACCATATGAAACCATTAATAAAAATTCAATTTTATTCAACACTTTAATATTTTAATTTTATCTCTATAAAATATTCCCCATGCGTAGTAAATAATAAATTTAATTTAGTGAATTCCACACATGTGAATAAAATAATTAAAAACACTAAAATATTTATTAATAAAATTACATTAAATAAATTGATAATAGTTAATATTGAAAATTATGTGGTTTATAACCTACATTAGTATAAAATTATATTATTGATGAAGAAACACATAGGTATCTATTATTTAGTTTCATTTTCATGTTTCCCAAGTATAAAGTGTATCCTATGATAAATAAAACAAAAAACCATTAAATTTCACATAATAATTTTTTTTAAATCACATGATGAATGAATATCCAGATAAATAAATACCAATTACTTAACTGATAATGTTTGTCAATTTCAAGGATTAAAAATATATATAATTAAAAATTAAAAATATTATTATCAAAAAACCTATCATTAATACATTTTTATCCATGAATTAATAAATAAAATTCCTTGGTCAATCTTGCATCATTTTTATAATGTATCGAGATTTTATTTTCTCTATGAATATATCTATGGACACTCGTGAAACAATTTCCTCCATTAACAGTAAATTAGAGGAACCTATATTTTAAGACTATGAATAGTGGTAACTTCATTAAAATGGATGTTTGTTAAATTTAATTATTTAACTACTAGATGTGACATAATTTTTATTCATTGTATGGTTTTATGGTAACCACACACTAACAGGAAGTAGTGTTCAGACATGTATGGTGTCACAAATAATCTACGCATATAATTGATAAAAGAATAGTCTCTTGGGGAAAAATTCCTTTTTTATTGGTAGTGGAATGTCTAAGAAGAACATTCTATTATTTTAAGTGTTTCTCCCTCAACCCATACTCAATTGGTGGTTTTAAAAAAAATTGGGCGTGACCACCATATTGAGAGGATATATAGAACATACTTAAAAGTGTCTGAAAAAAAATTTAAATTTTATGAAAAAGTCTTATTAGAGTTAAAATGAATACAAAAATTTAAAAAACATCCAATTATAGGATCTCTTATTCTATGGTTCCAATGATAGAGATAAGGAGATTTAATACAAAAAATAAACCACCTTACTGAACTTTTTATAGAATGAACATCCCGACTACCTGCAGTTATATTCCGAGAATTGAACAATAAATTTCATTGTGTCTAAATGGTTTTCAATTTTATGTATAATATTTTAGTATCTAGTAACGGTCATGAGACATTTAATATCATCATAGTCTCTCAATTTTACCATATTCCATCGAAAATCTATTGATTACATCCCAATAGTTCCAAAAAATAGAAAATTCAATTTAAAAAATATGTTTTGAATGAAATAAAATATAATAACATTATCCAAAAAACATGTTACTAGATTATGACATTTAGAAATATTATTTTATAGTGAAAATTCCTTCACCCCCAAATATAAAATAAATAACCCATTATTCTATTTACATCGGATTAGGATCCCCCACATTTTTTGTGTCTCTATTAGTTTTGGAATAAAAACTAACTTGGTTTAGAGTGGTGAAACAAATGATCCCTATTTCAAATCTCTATATAATTTTTATGTTCGGTATTCCAATGAAATTTTAATTTTATATTTTTGTGGATGGATCATTTTTTTAATTCCAATTTATAATGTTATTTTATTGTATTTTAAATGATTTTTTTGAGATTTTTATGGTATCGATTGGTTCCCACGGTTCTCCAAGTGGGGAGGGGGTCTCTAGATATTTATGTAATGTTTTTTATAAATCATACCATGGTACAAGGTTTGGTTAGATTGATGAAGGAGAAACTATACAACACCCTTAACAAGAGGGTATTTATAGTTCAATTCGTATAGGGAATAAATATAACTCATTGTTAATGTTTCTCCAAGGGTAATGCATTCATATTTTAGAGGGAACCATGAAATGTTTCATTGAAAGATATCATAGAATTTAACTTTTAAAAAAAATTGAAAAATTTCACATAGATTTCTCATCCAATAAAATAAATAGACACACATTTTGGGGATCCATGGGGAACAACCATGTGAATATTGTGTACTAAGACAATGCTAACTATTTGGTTGGTTTATTGTTTGAGAAATGTTGTTACCAAAACATAAGTCCCATTACTTATGGGATAATATCACTTATTATCCTATAAAAATTTATGCCCCTTCACACATTTCCTCATCTACCCCACATGAATTTCCCTTCTCTCCCATATTCCCATTTCTCTTTCTGATTACTCTATTTATAGAATATTTAGGATATGATTATGTAGAGTTTATTGTAAAATTCACCATTTTAAACCTCTATTCATCAATTCCTATGGTTTACCCTTAATTTTTCGTGACCCAGGTTTTCGTGTTTATTAATTTTCAATATGAAAAAAATTATTAAAATTTTATTTCATGGTATTTCATTCAACATAGAAAGAGGATTCCAATATTGATATATTCATTATTTTTCTCATTTTTTTCGGTGAAGAATATTTTTTGTATTGGTTTTATAAGGTATTTTTTAATATATATGTTTATCCAAAAAACAGTTAAAGTTATGGATTTCTCATGAGTTTTTAAAAATAGTACATTTTGGACCTCCTCTATTCTATCAATTTGGGATTATGTTTCATTGGAAATGTGATGATATTTTACTGGATAGACATTGTAGAGTAAATCTATAAATATATTTTGAATTATTTGATGTTAAATAAATTATAAATTATAAAATATATATATTTAATTACATTAGTGGTTTAAGGATGACCATATTGATTTTCACGAGCCATGATGATAAATGATGATTTTTTTTATAATTGGTAAAACTATAGTGATATATTTATCTCATTATAGATAACCTTGTGTATTATAGTTTATATTGTGGAATATAACATCTATTATCCCCAAAAATGGAAACTGTCCTCTTCCATAAATTAATTATTTAATTTTAAATGAAAAATATATACTCTAAACAAAGAGTGAAGTGATTGGGATGTCCCTTGTATACTTTTTTAATTTCCTTAATTACCAATAGTCATAGAATTTATGATACATGCATTCCATTAGATAGTTGTATTATATGGGGATCTATTTAAATGAAATTAAATGATAGAGTCTAGGTGGACCTTGTGATTTGAACATATATGTCCACTATGTATAGTTTAATATTTACATAAGATTGATAGAGTACGGATTTTTAATGTGATAACCTTGTTATTCCTCGATATTATTATTCAAGGGAGATGATTTTTCGGTGGCTTTAACCCCCCCCCCCCCATTGAGAAGTGGATACCTAGATGGGTGTTCCATATATGAATTGAACAATTTTTTGGTATTTAAAATTAGCTAGTATGACATTTAATTAGAATGGGTATGTTTAAATCTCCAAAATAATAAACTGATAGGAGACAGATGAACCCTCAATGATACCCCAATGTTGGAAATGTACATTATTATTTCTGATACTGGTGTCAACATGATATATTTGTTAGATCATATGTATCCCAAGGAAAATGTTTATGTTTGATGAAAAAATGGGACCCTAATTTTTTTCATAGTCACAAGTTTAACAAAATAAGAATTTTAGGGAAATTGGTAGTGATGGATTGAAGAGTAATCATTGAGCCTAAATTGATGATTTGAGTCTATTATGGTTCTATATGTGGATAATAATTATCCTTAGGGTGAACAGAGTTGTTTCATATGTTTTGTAAGATAGTAAATCCATTAATATGATTAATATAAGATGATTATTGGATGGATACACTGCACACCATAATATATAGAGACACATAGGAAGCCTTCAATATAGTTTGAGGATCTATTTGTTGAGCTATAAAATGAGAAATATTTTGGGATTCTATTGATATAAACTTCATGGATTGTTATTGTGTGATACATATTCCACAAAGATATATTTTCCTATTGGGGGAGAAAACCCTTAAACTCAAATGATGTGATGTTTGGGATTGATAATACAAAATTAATTCAGATGATACAATATTTCTTTATAGGAAATTCCATTAGTTTATAGATTAGTTTTGGATTACAAGCAAATGTTTCTTATATTTTGATGTTAAAATATTTTAGAATCTTTATAAATTTATGATGGATCTAGATTTTACATGATTAAGGAGTCCTTTTACACACACTTTTGTTCCAGATATGGTATTGTTTGGGTTTCCTTTGGAACACTCCTTGGATATCAAAGTTGTGATGTCCGTCTGAGTGAGAAACATACCTAATCTTAAACTATGTTTTCCCCTATAAGGTTTTCCCTTATATCCAAGACATATTATTTTTTATAATAGTTATGAGATAGTCTATGAGAATCTCCGACAATAGCAACAGATAATTAAGTGATTCAAAGGTCAAATAGAATAACATCAAGATTGATATAAATTATTCATTTTGGATTTTGTAGTTTTTATTCATATTCTGATCATATCACATATATGCACTTTAGTTATTGGTTATTATTGGGAACCACATTTTTGGTTCCCAATAGATTTGTACTCACATTATTCTTGGGAATCCATGACACATGGGTACCTATGAATACCTTGATATTTTTATATCCAGTTTATGTAGACATGCATGATAAAAGATTAAGTATGTTATCTCATATGGAACTGGTGTGTAAAGAGGTCAGGATTCTGGATGTTATAACACCTATTTTTCCCTATTTTTACTATTTTTACATTTATATATGTGACTTTCCCAGGCGATTATATTAGGATTTAAAGCCTTAGGCATCAATTAGATTTGTTATAACTTTATGATATTTGTTAGTTCGTTGTATCCTAATTTGTTACACTTATGGAAGATGTTTGGTATTTTTTATTAAAGTGAAATATAATATAAGGTTATATTCCCCCATGATACTTCCCTAATCCCTAAATACTAGATGATATCATCTAGGGTATTTTGAGGCACACCTGAAGACTTAGTGGACACAGCATTGGTCTGAGCACTGCTTAGTGGATGCAACTTTATAGAAGGAAATACACCTTTAAGAAATGGTTTCCAAATATCTAAAGCCTGCGAGTTTTGAATCTCTCAATTATAGTTTTCATTTCAATCTACCATTAAGTTTCTATAAGTCATGAAACATCTGTTTAAATCGTAATAGTCTCTAAAATATGGATTATAAAATGAAATACATGTTTTTATTAAAATTTTATATTATTTCACTGGATTCATAAAATCCTAATAATATTTGATATAAAAAACTAAAAATTTATCTTGTATTTCAACAAATTATATCATAAAAAGAGAATATATCAATGGTTTACTAATATTGATATGATATTTGTTTGAAGAAAAATAGTATAGAACCTACACCCTCTTATCATGATTCCTATCCAACAACCAAAATTGACTCCCTATAAATTCTATATCCACACAATGATGAATTACATCAAAAACCTTCATTTTTCCTTCTTCATATGACATAAACCTTCATGTACTGATTTATAATCTCAATAACTATCAATCAATTCATGTAACACATGAAAAATATAGCCTCCCACTCATGTAAACATTATTTCTACCATTCATCAAGTAATTTTGTAGTGTTTAATCTATAATATTTTTAGATTATAGAAATCCAAGAGCTACATCCAATGGAATTAATTTTTAAATTTTTAATTTATATAACATGAAAAATATTAGAATATGGTTTTTAAAATATATATGGATTATTCTATCATTGAAATCATTTTCATTGTTAATATTTTAAACATTCGTTTTGTTAACATTTTCTAAAAGTATTATTTTAAAGAAATAATTTGTTCCATGGAATCATTTTGATTATGTGTTTGATTCCTCAGGATGGGGTGTAGATTCAAATCTGTAATCGTAAAATTTAATATTCAAAATTTTTTATACACATACTCCATACATTTTCTTTTCATATTTATGTATAAGTGTCAACATAATTCAAGTGTATTTTATTCATAGTAAATGATTTTTTATTATTGGGTAAATGAATTAAATTGAGGTTGGAGTAGTATTATATAGTTTAAATAAAATCACTATATGATATGTGTTATGGAAATCATTTTTATTTTTTAATGGTATACTATATAAAAAGATATATTCCAGTAATTTTCTATTAATATATTAAACTAATAAATACACGAGAGTACGGAAAATAATATGTATTATTAGAAATATAACATTATCATAACTAGGATATGGTGTATGATGTTATTTAAATGTATCAATTAGTAAGGTCACTCAATTGATGATAATTTAAGTATATTTTATTTTCTAGGGATTTTGGTTTTAAACATAATTTTCTTGGAGATTATTATATTATATTTTTGGTTTTATTTTAATTCATATGAATCATTTTGTAAAATAATTTTTAAATTTACCATTTGTAATTTAAGTGGATTATATAATAAATTTTAAATCATTTTTATTTTAAATTGATATGTTTATACTAAATAAAATTTATTATAAGCTTTTGGGAATTAGTAATTGAATTTGAAATTTTATTTTATGAGTAACATTAAAAGTATTAATGTGGGTGTGGATTGTAAATCTGTTTATAGAAATGTATTTTTATTTCATGATGAAAAATGAATATCACCAATGGTATTATTTTAACTAAATGTTTTTAGGTGTTTTTTAAAGGGAATTGAATTTTATTGAGACAATAGTGAATTTTTTTAGTATGTTTGGAAAAATGTTATTAATTTTTTATTATTTAATAGGATAAATTTAATTAATATATTTTAATTTTTTTAAGTGAATATATAGGATTATTAGATACTAATATTGAATTTTTATTTTTAAATGATTTAATGATTGGTTGTTTGGGTTATTGATGTTTTTTATTTATCAATGTTTTTATATTATAAATCTAAAAAATACATTGCTGTATTTTTTAGTGGATGTATTTCCTTGTATTTTTGTTATTTAAATTGTTTTCATGTGGTATCATTGAAATTTTTTTAATAATTATATTGAATTGTAGTTTGGTATATATTTTATAATAAATATTTATTTTTAAGGGTAACATAGTGGATTTAAGGAAATTTTTAATTTATGTTCAAATGGTTTTTATTAATGATTGTGTCTTTATTTTTAAGCCATCACTGAATCCAATCTCTTTTATACACATTGTAACATCCTATATTAACTGACCACTATACTAGTAGCCAAACCAACCTCAAGGGATCCTCCCTATATGCAAGATGATACCAACTAGTAGTGAGGGTCAAATGGTTGTTTGTTGGGGAAACCATATCCTCGTGATCAGAGTAGATCATTGGTATTATTTTATGGCAACAAATACAATATGCGATGTAGTAACAATAAATTGAAAAAATGAGAATATAAAAAATAATGATTGATTAAAAGTTTCCAATTCCAAATATACATCTATTCCTACATGTTAGATTATGTTAGAAAATTAATGGGATGTACAATATAAAAAACTTATACAATGAAAGGAATCAAAATCCCTAAGGGTGATCTTTATAGGAATCCAACGTAATGGCTCAGTCTTATTCTCATATTCACCGATATACAATTCACATCCTAATAAATAGATGTAAGAGTAAAAAAATGAGGATCTTTTCAGGTACAATAATGAAATGTTGTTTCGAGAAGGGTGTGATATATAATTAGAAGGCTACCACCAACATTTCATAAAGATTAATCTAGTATGTGCATTAAATATGTTTTTTTCATGTATATAGAATTTAAGGATGAAATTTGAAAAAATATATAACCATGTCAGGATCAGTTTCATCATGGAGACCTAGCCCAAAAAGACCTACATCAGCCTAAGTTGAAATTCAATATTAACAGGAAACCTATATAAATGATATATGCGACATCTGATAAATAATGTCATTAAATAAGAACCATGAGATTGATAGAACTCAGATATTTTATTTCTCTCAGTGGAAGAATCAATAGAATAAAAAATGACTCATCATCCTGCATTAAATATTAATTTCAATAATTAAATATGTATCATCCCAAGACAATAAAAAGAAAACCATAATAAGGAACCCTTATATCGTACAAGGATGGGAAAACATGCTCACTGTTGCTGCTGTCTATCTAATGTGATCTAGTAATGGCCTTTCAATTACCATTATTGGCCTAGTATCAATCCAAAACCTCTGATCCAGGACCTCGTATCTTATATAAGGGACCAAGACTAACATGTAGAAAAGTGTAACCATATATGCACTCATCTCATCCAAGGTGTATCCTTTAGGATGAAATTATTACTGATGTAGAGGTAAGAAAAACATAAGGTGAGCCCATCCGGAAAAACCAGTATTAAACATAGAGTTTTCACAATCAATGTTGAAGCTGATCAAAATCACGATGAACCCTTCCTTGGAATTAAATGGAAGGAAATAAAATTATTACTCATGATATCCATAATTATTTTAATAAAATATATTAAACAATACAATTTCTTGTTAGTGACATTGAAATACCATACAACATGGGTACCTTAAGAGGGCGTCACCAATTTTCCATGTAATTTTTGAATAAATTTTTTTGATAATATTATATAAACCACATTCGGATGACGGAAATTAAGAAAATTACATGGAAACACTGCAAACCAAAATCAATTAATCTAATTTCACATATTTCACTTCCTTATTTTTATGATAACCCACCTCATGGGATGATTTTATGATAAAACATTAATTTTTTAAGGAAAAAATTAATTTCTTTCACTTTATCCATTCCAATTCCATCCCAAGGGAAAACGAAACCAACCTTAATAATTTTTTATAATAGTTGAGAATCAAAATATATTATTAAAAAAACACACCTAATGTGGTGGATCATTCAATGGAAGAGGGCATATATATTTGTATACTATACCAAACCCACCATCATAGGTGTTTTAGTCTTAGTACATAACCTCAAGACACACCGAGATGGATCTAAATACACCACAGTGCAAACATGTTAATTTTATTTTATTTAATCCATTATTTTAATGTGACATACGATATTTCAAGTGAATTTCACAACATTAATGTTTTTTAATGTTGGGATACTTAAGGGAAGGAAAATGTTCAACTACCATCTGCTTAAGAAGATTGAATCTTCTAATATAAATTCACAATTCTACTCGGTATGAGAGAAATAAATGAAGAAAACGAATTCGCAATATATAAGGTGAATTATCTATCATGAATATTTCATGTATGAGGAGAATATAGACTATGAATGGTTATCAATAAGTACAGATCCTTCCATCACACATCTAACAAGACTATTGGTGGCCCATTTTGACAACAGAAGAAGGAGATCTTACAATGATAAGGAGAGGAGTGGATGAGCTACAAGATAGAGGGGAGTCGATGCATACATATTGGAATGAAATGTGGGGGAATGTATAATAGAAATTGATGAAAAATATCGATTTTACACCTTTAATGATGTACATAGTTTCATCACATGATAGGAAAAACGATGCTCTAACTTTGAATGTTTCACTTCCTGATAAGGGAGTTCTCATGGTCCATGAAAAAAGTTTGGGAAACCATTAAAAAATTGTGAAATTTCCATATATTAATGATCTACAGAAATCTATAGAGTTATGTAACATTATGTGAAATAATTGAGAAAACAATTTGATACCTTTATCCACAGTGAGCATTCCATGTGGTTTCTATAGAAGCATCACATAATTTAAGACAAACTCTGCACCCCTCCCATCTGTCTTCAATTTTGATATTTATGGTGTGGCACTACCAATACTCATCATGACACCCATGAAACCCTTGGTTATTTATCCATGTCTAAAAAATGTTTGTGTGTTCCATCACTCAAAAAATAATTCTGAACCCTATTTTATAGAATTGAACATACACTGGCCAAAAAATTACAAATCGTTATGAATTTCATCTGGTCAAAAACATGGGATTCTACAGTCTCCATTCCATAAAATTTATCATACCATGGAATCTATATGTCTTCATGTATTGTTAAAAAAATCAGTTTTCATTTCCAATCACCCAACACAGCTATGAGATTCACCTTAATCATATTTTATATAAGATATAGAAACTAAATCAAATGCTTGTACTCAAAACTAAAATGCCAGGACAATGCTTACCTAATCCCATATAACCTAAGATACATTCACAAGATGTCACATTAAATAAACACCTTATTTACCTTCCCGCAATAGGACTTCTCATTTAATGTAAAAATCTAGGTTATGGTATCTCCACTAAATAAAATGTTTATCTAATAGTTCTTGTAGTGTTCTAATGATGTTCATGACAATATTTTTAATTCATTGGAAGAGTTTTTCCCATACTTACATCACAAATCCTTGTCAGGATAACCATTCCTAGAATGTATTCAGATAACATTTACATCACACATATATTCACCTTAGAAATGGTATTTAATTAATCCATACCGAATTTATTGACTTTAACTAGAGGGTAACTATTCGGGCCACCTAGACTGACTATTCTCAAAATACTCATCTTAGATGATTGATGTCGAATGACCTAAAAAATAAAACTTTTTTCTAGGTCACCCCATTCTTCATTGAGAATTCTATTAATTACTATACATTATTTCTAGTGATGTTTCATTCCCTAAACACTATCATGTTATTGTTCCCTATACCAATCATGGGTATAAAAACAATCCAAAATAGTTGGATCAAAACCCTTTTAAAACCCATATCAGTCAGACAAAAGTTCTCGGTAACCTCATAATCATCAATTGGATTCCATAGAATCTCATTAAACTAAAACAACCGTTATTTTTATCCAAGTGAGTCATATTGAAAGATAAGAACATCCACATATTTAGAACACTATAAAAGTCCAAAGAGGCATTTGATTGGTGGTATGTTCATCACACTGGTTGGTGTACCGTGCTCCTTCCAGGGCGTTACTAATCGAGAACCCAATTATCACTCAGGGAAAACCATTCCTCGATAACAAACATAACTCTAAAATGAAACAATAATAGATACCACTTATCAATCCCATCGAATTTAAAATTTAATGATGAATATATTTGATTCCCTCTTACTGAACCTAGATAATGTTAAGATAATGACATGACCTTTTATAAAAAAGAATACAGTAAGATGGTAACTATAATTACCAATATAACTCGAGAATCCCCAATTACATTAATATAATGTGATCAGTATAGCTATGAGCCAATCGACATTAATATTCCAGATGAGGAGGAGAAGAACCATTATTGGGAGACTTATTTAAATGGTACCTCAACATCACCTATTGATATATAGAAACTATAGGATCATAAAGACATCACAACGTGTGAAATTATGTGATCACACACTTACAGGAAACAATGTACATTCCTAACAAATACTGTATTTATATATTGTATACATGGACAACTCTGACATCACCCCGTTTAATCGCATGCACCGACGTATATCGAGATAACTAGACACAATGGGGTTTTAGGAAAGGCCAATTATTTAAAGTTCTACTTGACTTTCCATTAACCCAACATGAATATATTTAACTTGAATTTTTGAAATTCTCTATACCATGGGTGTGTCCATTTCACTAGATGAACTATAAATAAATCTCATCCCACATTACAGGTTAAATTGAACACATAGAACATGTCTTCTACATACCCAACATTCTTCCAACAAGCATAAAACGAATAGTAGTTATTTAATAGATTATTAAATGATTTATATACCATAATTACTCTAAATTGACGCATGAACATCATAATATGTTACATTAACACACCCTATAGAATCATGAAAAAAATCAAAGACAGAGTAGTCCACTATTTCAAACCACCTAATATTCTTTATAAATTCATCCCAGGCATTGGGGTGAGTATGATTTCATTTGATGTTTAGTTCACCCTCCCATATAGATGTTATGTGGTTGAAGCATAACAGCTCAAAATTAAATGAATAAAAGTCAACTGAAAATTTATGTTGTGTAAATTTTATATCATATTTTCCACCATGTGTTTCAATGCATACTACCCCTTGGTTTCATGGAAAAAACAACCCATCCTTGATAAAAAAAATGGGTTCCACCCTATGAATTCCAGTATGTCATGTCTTATATAAGTTATATAACATAAATTCAAATTTCATGGTATGATTACATGTCGAGATAATGATTTATAGGGTAATCCATCATAAAAAAGAAGAAGGGGGTTACACAACCCATATAAATGGCCAACCATGACCTAGGCATGTCATAACCACAAAAATTGATCATTAATGATGATCAATCCCATATGAAGGTTAAACTTACATGCAACAGTCAATAAAATAGAGGTGTCATTTTAGAAAACTAAGAGTCCTACGTGGGCCATACCAGCTAAACATTACCACACACCTAAAAATATTCACAAGCTTTTAGTAGGGAATCTATCTTATAAGGGCATAATTGTCCACAAGATTGACCCTTACTAATTCATAAAGCATTTACCTTACAGAAGGGGTCACACCTAAATATATCACTAGTATTAAGGGATTATCATTGAGGTTAGATCCATAAAATAAGGGCCTTTGGGTAATTGTCACAATCCCATATCATGGTTTCTACTTATGAGAGATTTAAATTACCCATACTAAAGGATTTCATAAATAACACCTCCTAGGGTTTTAATTTTACCTTTAATATAATTGTCAATTGATTCATCAATAATTTCAAGGTTTGATTATTAATGGAAAACAAATACCAATCACAATGAAAAAGCATATGGTACTTTATTTCTCTAAGACCACAAGGAAAAGTAGTCAAGTAATATTAAAATTACATTAAAAATATATTACTTAACTGCAATATTATCAAATTTTTGTAGCTCATCTGATTAACAACACTTTAAGAATCATGTATTTATTCATACAATTTTTCGAATTGGGATCAGGTAATGAAAATTTAAAGACCAGTAAATTTCAAGGAAATTTTTTTCTTAATTTTCTTTCGAATTTTACAAGAACGTAGTTTCTGACGGCGCCTGATTCCGAGGCCCGGTGTGCCCAGAAATAATATCCAAAGTATGGCTATGATACGTTCAGTGAACGAACGAGCGGGAGTTTCTAACATTTGAACCGGTGCTCGGAATTGAAATCTGAGGACACCAATGAACTCGCAGCGCCGATATTCGCATAATGAGACATTTTCCGAGGTTGTGTTTTATGCGGGATGATAGTTAGTTTTGGGGGGAATTAGAAGAAGTTAAATAAATTGTGGAACACAATTTATTTTTAACTTTGTTGGTTATTTCCTCCCAAAGGGAGTTAGAGATGGGGACCACATCCACATAACCTCCCTTGAGAGGATAAAGTGTGGTGGGGCCCACACGAGCCCTAACTCTTCAATTTCCCTTAAACTCCCCATTAACTCCACTCTAATTAATTTTACAACTTGTGTTATTAATTAAGATGAGTTTCTTATTTTCAAACTCTTGAAATTCAAAGAGGTTAGGATGTGTAAATAAAATAAGTCTTGAACTTATTTTATTTTGGTTAGTTTTCTTTTGCAACCTTGAGAGGATTGGGAAGCGTTTTTCATCTTCTTCAACCTCGACGAATAACACGAAGAACACCATTCTTCAACGAAGAACTCCTCCGCCGAAGAACACGGTTCTTCCGCGACGCTATATCTGCAACACAACGTTCTTCTTCCACGTCGTCTCTTCCACGACGGTTTTCCGCGACGGAATCGCCGTCAATGACTTCGAATCCTCGCTTCGCGACGTCGACGTTCTCCCGCGACGCCCGACCTCCGCGACGCTCGTCTTCCGCGGCTCGTTGACGAACATCGTTCCTGAACCGAGGTTTGGGTTTTATTTTTAATTAATTCTGTTCATGATTCTAGTTTTTCGATCTTCGTGGTTTTCGACTAATTGTTATCGAATAACGCGAGGGGGCCAGTCCGCAGAAACCCGGCCGACCCTCCTCCTTATTTCATGAATGATAACTTTTTGGTTGGTACGTGGAAGTGTGGTGCCGTCGCACCACGCAGTTTCATGCGGAAGACATGCGCGACGCTGTCACGCCGCACCGTGCAAATAAATTCAAGGACGCGGCGCCGTCGCGCCGTGTCGAAGGAAACTGAAGACGCTGCGGCCGGAGCGGGGCCGCGGCAGAGGGGAGCAGTGTCGTCGCACTGCGCCGGACGACAAAGGCCGCGTCCGGTTCCGGGCCACGGTGGAGCAAGGTGACCGGTGTCCATCCGGGCCGCCGGTGTCGGATGCCAGAAGGGGACCGGCTTTTGCCGGTCCCGTTGAGAAGGAGACGGCCGGCTAGGTCGGGCTGGCCGGAAAGGGAAGGGGGTCGAGGGAAATAAAATCCCCCGGCTAGTTCAAGCGGCCCCCATTAATTTGGGGGGGGGGGGCGGTTACAGAAGGGGGGCAGGCACCCCCCCCCCCTTTTTCCAACAGCTCGGCCGAAGGCCGAGCTGGAAGCGCGCTGGGCGTGCTGCCCCCAGCCGGACCCGCGCCTGGCCGTTCGGCCAGGCCGGGCCGCGCCGGGATGCGTCGGGTCGGGCCGCGCCGGGCAGGGCCGCGCCCCCCGGGCTGACCCTGTCTGGGGTGGGTCGACCCGGTTCGGGCCAACCGGGGGGTCTCGGGCCGGGTCGGTACGGGCCCGAAACCCCCGTTACCGAACTGTTTGTGTTCAAATGCCCATAACTCGGGCTACGGATCTCCAAACGACGCGCCGTCAGCGGCGATGCAATCCTTGGATCAGGAAGGTCATTTAGATATATCGCACTCAAGGTTTCGGAATGCTTTGAGTTTGGCCGGGTTGGTTCGTACACGAAACCAACCGGGCCCTCGGAGCGGAAACGCTCATATCTTGAGCTACGGATGTCCGATTGAAGTGCTGTCAACATTGTTGAGTTCCTCTTAGTGAGACGGATCTTTTGGCATACTCGTCCTGATGTTTGGACGCAGGTGGAGCACGGTCGGGTTGGTTTTGCCTTGAAAACCAACCGGGGCCCTGGGACGAAAAAGCCAATAACTCTCAGACCGGGCGTCCGATTGACGCACCTTCTGCGACGTTGAGTTCCTGTTGACGATACAGAACTTTTGGATACATCAACTCTGGACTTTGAGTCAGTTGATGTATCAGCCTCTCGGCTCGTGGAGCGGACCCCCCCGAACGAACTTGCTGTGTGTGGAAACCTTAGAGCTGACTGCTACTGCTGCTGTGACGGCAATGACTGTACAGAGATCCTCAGTGGATTCGACTGCGACGATGATGAAATCCATACAGGAATACTCCGTAATTTCGGCAGTGACCACTATGGTACATCTTGGGATACATTAACTCTGGACTACTTGTCAGTTGATACATCGACCTCTTAGCTCATGGAGTGGACCCTCCCGAGACGAGCATGCTGTGTGCAGAAACCCTAGAGACTGTTGAGACTTGTCGACTGCTGATCGAATGACTCGGTGTGTTACGGATAGCCCGATGGGGGAGCGCTTGGTTGTAGCGGCATACCTGCGATAGAGGTGCACTTGGTTGTAGCGGCACAGGGGAGCGCTCGGTTGTAGCGGTAGACCCATGATAGAGGTGCGCTTGGTTGTAGCAGCACATGTGAGCACTTGGTTGTAGCGGCACATGGGAGCGCTCAGTTGTAGCGGCAGACCCACAACAGAGGTGCGCTTGGTTGTAGCGGCACAGGGGAGTGCTCGGTTGTAGCGGCAGACCCACGATAGAGGTGCGCTTGGTTGTAGCGGCACAGGGGAGCGCTTCTTTGTAGCGGCAGACCCAGGACGGAGGAGCACTTGGCTGTAACGGCACGGGGGAGCGCCTGGTGGTAGCAGTAGGCCCACAGTACCTGATAGGTGGAGAACCACAGTAGTCCAATGAAAGAGGGATGCGCTTGGTTGTAGCGGCATGACCATTGCACCTGATGGAGAAGGAGTTTCCCAATAGCTTTGGGTTCAACTTCATGATCGAACCTGTGTGAGATGAATGCTTTTTGCATTCCTGTGTGGATTGTGTTGTGCAATCCTGTGTGGATTACGTTTTTCTTTTATGTGTGGAATATGTATACATTCCTGTGTGGACTGAGTTGTACTTGGGCTCGGAGGTTGGAGCATATTGGAATTGTTGGCTTAGGTATATGTATGGGCATATACCTAAGCAGTGTCAGTTATTACTTCGTGATTGTATCTTTCCTTTGTGGTTTATCCGTTGTGGATTTCAGGAGACCCTCGGGGGGCTCGGGGTCCCTACTGAGTAGCTTATACTCACCCCTACACGGGCTATGCCCGCACTACGTTGTGTTGGTTGTAGACGACGGACAGCGTTGATCGTGGCTGAGGCTCACAGAGCAGGACAGTACCTAGAGGTGGACCACTGGGCGGGACGTGCTCGGAGCGGACGGCGGGACCCGAGGAGCAGAGGAGCTATCTGTACCCACCCTTCTGTTAGGATTTCTAGTGGATAGCTCGGCGTAGCAGCTTTTACTTTTTTGTTGTTGTTTTCCCTTTCGAGTTGTACTTTACTTTCAGTTTTGGATTGTATACTGGCCCACTTACTTTTCCGTACATGCAGTTGTACTCTGTTTTTACTTAGTGTTTACTTTTTCTCTTGCTTACTATGAGGTTCTTGTTTACTTTACAAAAGAAATGCCTTCCATTTTACCGGGATTTACGCCTTGGTGCTAGTCGCCAGCCCCTGGCCTATAGAAAGCGGGCTTGGGGTAGTCACGACACAGGCCCCGAGGACGGGTCATGACAAATTGGTATCAGAGGAGTTTGGTTCTACTACAGAACTTTGGACTCTGATCTTTCTTCTATGTGAAGCAATAGTGTTAAGCGTATTGAGTGTGGTTATCAGTTCATGGAGTCCAGTGTTGGTGCGGCGACCGACGTATCCGTACACCAGGACCCTGACTTCTGAATTCCGACTTAATGCACGAACACATTGATTGCATGTGGGTTTCATGTTTTCATTGTGATTACTTGGGTCAGCTCACCAGGTATAAGATGTTGACCGTGTCGCATCTGTTCAGGATGTATCCACGTAGACAGTCAGTTGGAGTTCCGAGAGATTACTTGATGAAGGCTCACCGAGCGACGAGGCTCTGGTGCAGTGCCCTTTTTATTATGTTGGCACCCTCGGGTGGTGTACCAGCAGCACCACCACCTGTTGGGCAGCAGATTCCAACACCTGTACTAGAAAATTGTTCAAGCTGTCAGAGCGCGTTTCACAAGTTCTAGCAGTAGAGGCCTCTGAGGTTACGAGGTGAGACAGATTCCCAGACAGTAGAGCAGTGGCTGGAGGCGATTTCTAGGGTTTTCTGCCTATCTGATACATCAGTAGAGTGGATAGTGGACTTAGCCACTAGTTTTTTCCAGTGAATGACCATGAGGATGGACCACATAGTGATGAGGCTTCAGTACGTGGACCGATGCCTGAGATAGTGCCTTTGGGTAGTGTGTCAGCTATACATCACTACCTGTTGGTTAGCAGTTACAACCGGTGGTACCGGTAGGTGACACGTGTAAGATTACTACCTTACATGTGTTCTAACCTCAGATAACCTCACGTTCCAAGGCGAACATGACTCATAGGCGGCTGAGGACTGGCTTGAGAAGGTGTCCGAGAGTTTTCTAGAGCTTATTTAGTTTCGGCGGGACGACGAGTTTATAGCTGGGAATTCATCAAGGCATACTGAACATACAGGGTACTCGATAAATGCGTTTCGATCAGTTCAATAGATCTCGGACCTTTGAGCGTGGTTTTTTTATGGGCTTCCGAGCCAACACCTTTTCTCTATGCATTCCTACATAGGCTAGGGTGCTAGAAGGAACCTTTGTGGTTGAGAATTCTATGCTGGTCGAATACAGCCAGAGAATGTTAAAAGTTTGGAAAGAAGGAAACTGATGCTAGTCTCAGAGACTTGGGCGTGTAAAATGTTTCAAGTAGAGGAAATGTTATGGACAGATGAATCTACAGAATAGTAGAGATGGAGGCAGTGCTAGGAGAGCAGCTTGTGGTGTTGTACATTTCAACATGTTACCATCACCAGCCTTTGTAGTCCCCACTAGACTCAGGGAGTTGGAGAGCAGGGGAAGAGATTAGCTACTTGCGGTCAAGGAGTGTGACCAAAAAGGGCTCTATGGATGATTTGAGGTGCGGACTTTGTCTTCTACTAACTGCCGTAGCCACAGACATCGAAACGAATCATCCCTTCCTTCCATGAATCTAGTCCCAGACCTAGAGTTTCCGGTTAAGCTGTTGACTTGACCCTCACGTCTGGAGATACCTTTGGGAGGAGACTCGATAGTCACACTTACGCCGATGGTGTGATATGACCCTTGAGGCGAGAGTCTTGGTTGGGACCTCTTGGTGGCAGCGTCGAGGCCTTACGACGTTAGTTTGAGTATAAATTTGGCAATCAGTATTCATACTCAAATTGACGGTATTAGGAAAACGTCGGGATGAGTTTTCCTTGGTCGGCGAAAAGGAAACCCTGGGAAGCACAAGTTAAACTCATGCACGGAAGGGTGTGACCGATCACTCTTGAGATGGCCAACCTTACCCTCGTGGCAGTAGTCGTTTTGAGTTTCAGTTCTAACAGGAATTGGAGACCTTTTTAGTTCGAGGATGAAGATCACGTTCTTATACAGGTCTCACCTCGACAAGGATTATAGATATTTGGCCAAGGTGTAAAGTTGTCTCCATGCTTCATTGGACCCTTCCAGGTCCTCAGCAGGATTGGTGAGTTGGCTTACCGCCTAGCTCTACCGCCTTTGTATCCCTAGTTTGTGTTGAAGCTTTACGGGGACGTAAAGCCCTGTGGTGGGAGTAATGTAAAGACCAGAAAATTTCAAGGAAAATATTTTCATAATTTTCTTTGGAATTTTAAAAGAACGCAGTTTCTGACGGCGCCTGATTCCGAGGCCCGGTCTGCCCGGAATTAATTTCCAAAGTTTGACTCGGGTACGTTCAGTGAACGAATGAGCGGGAGTTTTTAACTTTTGAAACGGTGCCCGGAATTGAAATCTGAGGACACCAATGAACTCGCAGCGCTGATATTCGCATAAGGAGTCATTTTCCGAGGATGTGTTTTATGCGGGATGAGAGTTAGTTTTGGGGGGAATTAGAAGAAGTTAAATAAATTGTGGAACACAATTTATTTTTAACTTTGTTGGTTATTTCCTCCCAAACGCAGTTAGAGGTGGGGCCCACATCCACATAATCTCCCTTGAGAGTATAAAGTGTGGTGGGGCCCACACGTGCCCTAACTCTTCAATTTCCCTTCAACTCCCCATTAAATCCACTCTAATTAATTTGACAACTTGTGTTATTAATTAAGACGAGTTTCTTATTTTCAAACTCCTGAAATTCAAAGAGGTTAGGATGTGTAAATAAAATAAGGCTTGAACTTATTTTATTTTGGTTAGTTTTCTTTTGCAACCTTGAGAGGATTGGGAAGCGTTCTTCATCTTCTTCAACCTCGACGAAGAACACAAAGAACACCGTTCTTCAACGAAGAACTCCTCCGCCGATGAACACGATTCTTCTGTGACGCCATATCCGCGACGCGACGTTCTTCTTCCACGTCGTCTCTTCCGCGACAGTTTTCTGCGACGGAATTGCCGTCAACGACTTCGAATCCTTGCTTCGCAACGTTTACATTCTCCCGCGACGGCCGACCTCCGCGACGCTCGTCTTCCGCGGCTCGTTGACAAACATCGTTCCTGAATCGAGGTAGGGGTTTTATTTTTAATTAATTCTGTTCATGATTCAAGTTTGTCGATCTTCGTGGTTTTTGACTAATTGTTATCGAATAACACGAGGGGGTCGGTTAGCACAAACACGGCCGACCCTCCTGCTTATTTCATGAATGATTCCTTTGTGGTTGGTACGAGGAAGCGTGGTGCCATTGCACCGCGCGGTTTCATGCGGAAGATATGCGTGGCGCCGTCTCGCCGCGCCGTGGAACGAAATTCTAGGACGCGACGCCGTCGCGCCGTGTCGAAGGAAACCAAAGACGCCGCGGCCGGAGCGGGGCCACGGGGGAGGGGCGTGGTGCCGCCACACCATGCCGGACGAAAAAGTCCGCGGCCGGTTCCGGGCCGCGGCGGAGCAAGGTGACCGGTGGCCAGCCAGGCCGCTGGTGTCGGATGCCGGAAGGGGACCGGCCTTTGCCGGTCCCGTTGAGAAGGAGCCGACCAGCCAGGTCGGGCCAGCTGAAAAGGGAAGGGGGCCGGGGGAAATAAAATCCCCAGGCCGGTTCAAGCAGACCCCATTAATTTGGGGGGGGGGCATGGTTACACAAGGGGGGGCAGGCGCCCCGCCATTTTTTCCAACAGCTCGCCCGAAGGCTGAGCTGGCAGCGCGCTGCCCCCAGCCGGACCGGCGCCTGGCCGGTCAGCTAGGTCGGGCCGAGCCCATCCGGGCCGCGTAGCGCCGGGCCGGGCCATGCCGGCCTGGGCCGACCTTGTCTGGGGCGGTTCGACCCGGTTCGGGCCAACCGGGGGGTCTCGGGCCGGGTCGGTCTGGGCCCGAAACCCCCGTTATCGAACTGTTTGGGGTCAAATGCCCATAACTTGGGCTAAGGACCTCCAAACGACACGCCGTCAGCGGCGATGCGATCCTTGGGTCGGGACGGTCGTTTCAGTATATCACACTCAAGGTTTCGGAATACTTTGAGTTCGACCGAGTTGGTTCGTACACGAAACCAACCGGGCCCTCAGAGCGGAAACACTCATATCTTGAGCTACGAATGTCCGATTGACATGCCGTCAACTTTGTTGAGTTCCTCTCAGTGAGACGGATCTTTTGGAATACTCCGCCCAAGATTTGGACATAGGTGGAGTATGGTCGGGTTGGTTTTTCCTTTAAAACCAACCGGGCCCTAGGACGAAAAAGCCAATAACTCTCAGACCGGGCGTCCGATTGACGCGCCGTCTGCGACATTGAGTTCCTGTTGGCGATACGGAACGTTTGGATACATAAACTATAGACTTTGAGTCAGTTGATGTATCAGCCTCTTGGCTAGTGGAGCGGACCCTCCCGAACGAGCTTGTTGTGTGCAGAAACCTTAGAGCTGACTACTACTGCTGCTGTGACGGAAATGATTGTACAGAGATCCTCAGTGGATTCGACTGTGACGATGATGAAAACCGTACGGTAATCCTCCGTATTTTTGGCAGTGACACTACGGTACATCTTGGGATACATCAACTCCGGACTACTTGTCAGTTGATGCATCGACCTCTTAGCTCGTGGAGTGGACCATCCCAAAATGAGCATGCTGTGTGCGGAAACCCTAGAGCCGGTTGAGAATTTTCGACTGCTGATCGAACGACTCAGTGTGTTACAGATAGCCCAACGGGGGAGCGCTTGGTTGTAGTGGTAGACCCACGAAAGAGGTGCGCTTGGTTGTAGCAGCACAGGGGAGAGCTCGGTTGTAGAGGCAGACCCACGATAGAGCTACGCTTGGTTGTAGCGGCACATGGGAGCGCTTGGTTGTAGCGGCACAAGGGAGCACTCGGTTGTAGCGGCAGACCCACGAAAGAGGTTCGCTTGGTTGTAGCGGCACAGGGGATCGCTTGGTTGTAACGGCATACCCACGACAGAGGTGTGCTTGGTTGTAGCGGCACATGTGATTGCTTGGTTGTAGCGGCAGACCCATGACGGAGGAGCACTTGGTAGTAATGGCACCGGGGAGCGCTTGGTGGTAGCAGCAGGCCCACATTACCCGATAGGTGGAGAACCACAGCAGTCCAAGGTAAGAGGGAAGATCTTGGTTGTCGCGGCATGACCATTGCACTAGATGGAGAAGGAGTTTCTCAATATCTTTGGTTTCAACTTCATGATCGAACCTGTGTGAGCTGAATCCTGTTTTCTTTCCTGTGTGGATTGTGTTGTGCTATCCTGTGTGGATTACGTTATGCTTTCTTGTGTGGAATATGTATACTTTCCTGTCTGGACTGAGTTGTACTTGGGCTCGGAGGTTGGAGCGTATTGGGATTGTTGACTTAGGTATATGTATGGGCATGAACCTAAGCATTGTCGGTTATTACTTCGTGATTGTATCTTTCCATTTTGGTTTATCCTTTTTGGATTTCGGGAGACCCTCGGGGGTCTCGGGGTCCCTACTGAGTAGCTTATACTCACCCCTGCACGGGTTATGCCCACACAACATTGTGTTGGTTACAGACGATGGACAACGTTGATCGTGGCTGATGCTCGTAGAGCAGGACGGTACCTGGAGGTGGACCACTGGGTGGGACGTGCTCGGAGAGGACGGCGAGACCCGAGGAGAAGAGGAGCTATCTGTACCCACACTTCTGGTGGGATTTCCAGTGGATAGCTCGGCGTAGCGTCTTTTACTTTTCAGTTGTTGTTTTCCCTTTCGAGTTATACTTTACATTCAGTTTGGGTTTGTATACTGGCCCACTTACTTTTCCACACTTGCAGTTGTACTCTGATTTTATTTAGTGTTTACTTTTTCCGCTTGCTTACTCTGAGGTGCGTGTTTACTTTACAAAGGCAATACCTTCCCTTTTACCAGGATTTACGCCTTGGTGCTAGTCGCCAGCCCCTGGCCTATGGAAGGTGGGCTTGGGGTAGTCAAGGCACGGGCCCCGAGGACGGGTCGTGACAGAAAATGTTAATTGTAATATATAATGGAAAATACCATATTGGTTGTAATTATAATTTTCTATTAACTAATCCACCTTATAATTCTAACCCAAAATTAAATAAATGGTCTTTTATTAATTATAGTGATTCTGGTTAATAAATATTCCTCTATAATCTTATATTAAAATCCATATAACGACCACACACACATTAAAAAATGAGGTTTATATAGTATGAATATACACTTATGTATGAAATACTAAGGCAAAAATAATTGGGAAACATATGATTGTTCCATTATATCGTTCTGGGTTCATCTAAATGAAAAACCATTTTGTTTATAAAATAAATATTTTAAAAAAACTTTAATGGATTTTCCATGTAATTAAAAAAATATTTACATTTCAAATTTGGTCAAGTGATGTCTATCTCAGAAATATAAATGGACCATACTCATATATCAGATTGAGTCATATAAGAGGCCAAAAATAAACTAGTTTATATAAGAATTGTGTTTTAAAAAATTCTACATTTATACATCATTATATATATACACACACTATTCATAAAAGTATGGTTTGATAGTATGAGTCAACATTTCCGAAATTATAAAGAACCCATACACTTAATAGATTGAAAATGGAATCCTATTTAACAGACACAGAAACTTCTTCAGCCTTTGAGACTAATCGTTCAAGGATCAAACTTGTTATGATTGGTTTTCAAATTGAATTCCATAATCAATATATTTAGGAAAACTATAGATATACTGATGATGGACATTTATTTAACTAAACATTGTATCATTATTATATCAGGGAATTCAGTCAGAAGTAGTAATGAAAAATAAACAGAATGAAAAATAACTAAAGCATGACCAATTAACCTGGAAAACAACGGTGTATATAGGATGAACACCCAATAATGAAATAAAAGGATAGCTTTTTAAATAAAATATTGAAATACGATGCCCAGTTTAGCATAATGGATAAATCATGCTTCAAGTTAAACAAAATACATGATATTGTATTACTTATTAAAGTACAAAACTAAGCATGTTTTAAAATTTTGTAACATTGAATAAAAAATGTATTCTAATTAAACAATCATGTAATTACAATAACTTTCAGTCAACATAGAAATGAAATCTTCATTGAATGATATTCACATAGAATATGAATTCCAATGTTCCTATAATGGTTCGTGTTGTGATACATTATTTTCATACTAGGAAATGGGTAAATACATTAATATCATAAATTAGTATACACCAGACAGAACTAAAATAAATCACGTAGAAATCATAGTTAAATGTAACAACAAAAAATGATAAAAAATACAATCCTTTAAAACAGTGACTTTTCCCCGTACATGGGTTGATCAATCCCAGAAATAACTATTTACCAAGAACTGGTGCATTACTATTTTACTATCTACAACCCCAAAATATTATTACTATGGAAGTGGAAATCCATGATATAACATTGTGATGTATTTTCATAAAGGACTACCTGACTAATAGCCATAATGGTTTCCACCTGGAAATAAGTTCACCTACTTGTATTCGAGATGTTGCCAACAAACAGTGGGAGTCTAATGGTTGTATAGTGGGGAGACTATACCATTTTGATCAGAGTATAACAAAGTTGTAATAGTAATGAATCAATAAAAAATAGAAGAATATTTAATAATAAATGAAAAAATCATGGAATATATATATTGTGAGTAAATAAAAGTGGACAACGACAAATAAACATCAATGAATCCATGTCAAATGACTCAATAATATAAAATTGAAGAATAATTGAAAATAAAGGGACAAAGAAAATAATAAATGTCCCTAAGGATGATCCCAATTATCATTCAGAGTTCATTCTTTGTCCACTGCTCCTAATATCCCATTTGTAATGCACAAAAAAAGAAGTAAATCTCAGAATTATTAATAAGAGGATGTTCTTGGGTAGCCCAGTGTAATGGAGTACGGAGTAGGGTAAGAGATATACTCACTTTTCCCATAAAATTTTGTCTACATAATAATTTAGTATATTCATATAAAATATTCATTGTATTGTATATTAAAATTAATATAGTAATGAAAACAAATAACCATGTTTGGATTAGGTTCATCAATGAAACATGTCCCTACCATGCCTACATTAGCATAAGAAAAAAATTTAAAATCCATTAGAAACCAAAATAGAATATATATTATGTATGTGATAAAAAACATAATTAAGCAGGTCTCATGATATGTACTAAAATATAATTGTTTTTTTCTTAGTATTGCATAACATGGATAATAAATATTCACCATCAACCCTTATTATAAAATTAATTAATATAATTAAATTAGTAAAATTGTGTTCCCCTTAGAGGTAACCTTAATAAGGAACATGTGTATCACACTATAATTTCCAATAATTATCACTACAGTAAGAGTTTGAACAAGATAATCCATTAATGGACTCTCAAGTGTCTCTCCTGGCCTAGTGTGAGACAATGACCATTGAGGACGTAATAGGAATGTCACACTTTGGATGAAGTCTCAGTCATGTCCTTGTGTAACTATCTGGAAACTAATTTCATCCATGGTGTCCAAAATAATGAAACTATATGGGTTAGGATGAATAATTAAAAATTTGAGGCGATCCCATCCTGGAAAACTAGTATTGCTACAAGTGTTTACACAATCCACCACAATGATTATCACTAGAAAACTGAGACCATCCTAAAAATCCTATCATAAAAAAACTGATAATCATTCGTGGTTTTCTCAATTCAGTCATGAAATGAAATTAAACAATATATTTCCTTGTTACAGAGAATTTCATATTATGAAATAGGGGAACATAAAAAGACCCCACCCATTTTACATTTCATTTTATAATAAAAACAACAAAATACACAAGTAATACACTTTATGAAGAAAAAAAAAGATAATTCCATGAGAACATCAATACCATAAATATGTTCATGGCATAACAGTTATACATATCTTTTACATTTTTTAAATAGCATACCACATCGTTGGAATTTGTTTTTGAAAACATGATGTTGTCAAATTAAAAAATAATTGTCATCACTTTGGGAAATCCAATACCATAATAAGGAATACAGAAACCCACCTCAAATGTGGTTGTAGATTAGGCGAGTATCAAAATTTAGTATATAAATAAAAAATACATGCAAAGGGGAGTCTTTAACAAGGAATACAACATTTCTCTAGGGTTACTAAAGAAACCAACAGTAAGGGGTGGATCTGGATGAGGTTATAAACTCAAAACATACTAGCATGGGTCTAAATACAACACAGAAAAATATAATATATTTCTTAAAAGTAAATTAATTTGATAAAATTGACCCCGGGTACATATGGTGTTAGTTACATTGGTGATATTATATAAAGCAATGAGACATTAGAGATAATCTCTAGACCATTTACCTTATGCTTAAGATGACCCACACATCAAATATCATGTTTTTAATTGGTATAATTTGATAGAAATTGATGAAAATAATGAATTAAATGGAAATAGGGAGAACTTGCATTCTAAAAGATATTGATAATAAGGAGAAGAGAAAATTAAAATAGAGATAATAGAAAAAATATATTACAAGAACATGTAAAATGAATCTTATCATGTTTGATTGGGACAATAGATGATGGAGATATGTCGCTGACTAAGAGAGGAGAGGAAAAGTTCCACATGAGATGGGAGGCACTCTATGTTGATGGGAATGAAAATATGTGTGAATTTTTAATGAAAATACGTAATTTTTTTTTTGTAATTTTCCCCCTTTATTATGGCATAATTTTCAGCCGCCCGTTTGGCCAAAATGAATGAGAACCATGAAAGTGAAAAATTCGATGAAGGGATTACATGTAGTTGATGCACACAGTTTGGGAAACTATGTCCAAACCTTATGGTTTCCCAATTTTCAAAACCTATATCAAGCTAAATGTTCATGCGTCATGTTTCACATAGTTTTTAAATAATATGTGATAGCCTTATCTCAAATGACAAGGGTGAAAAAATTATGTTTAATGTTCACATGGTTTGATATAATCTATGAGCCCATTTCATTAATCAATAATTTTTATTTTTTTGTTCTACTGCTCTTGAAACAAATTAAGATGCCCATTCCAACCATTGGGAATTCAACAATGTGTATAAAAAACACATTTGAGTGTTCCAATTATGACAATTTCCTTCCAAATCGTATTTTAATGAATAGAACGACCACCAGATAAAAAAATTAAAATCAATTTAAATATCATTTGATCCAAAAACATTTTATTCTACATAATATAACAGTTTGGTGTCATGAATTAGGATTTTATCATTTCAATTACGTCAAGATAATCATCTTCAATCATTTAAATGAACTCGTTTAAAATTTCCACAATATGCATATAAATATCATAATTAACAAAATAATAATTTGAAATTGAATACCATTTGTTGATTTTCACTATTTCCTACTCCAATGACTATTAAAAAATTATTTTTGAACATGATAGAGGATATCATGACTTATTATTAATAATTACATAGAATAGAAAATACAAACTATTTATATAAGGGTCTCAACCATGAAAATCATATTGAGACACTATTTGAAAAGTGGTTTCCAAATGTTATTATTATTTAATGATATATTTGATAAATTATACATAATGATGAAAATAAAACAAGAATTACAAAAATCATTATGCTTCTATTCATATCAAAAAAATAATAACATTATTAAATTTCATCACCATATTCATATTATATTAAATTTACCATATTTTACAATTAATTGTTCAAAAAACATCTTAATTTAATCATTGATCTACCCAATATCAAGGGTCGAAAATTATATAAATTTTACACTACACATGTGAAATAGTGAGTAGAAATTTTTAAATAAAATTAATTTATTATTTGTAATTGAAATTTAAATCATAATAAATTTATGATTTTGATGGAATAGGGTTTAATAAACCTCATATTCATTCCATGCCTCCATTTTCATAGTGAAATACTCATCAAAAATTAATTATTTTTGCCTGATTATCTCTACAGCTGTGTTCTCTACACACATATACTAGAAAAAATAAAATAATTTATAGTTTCATATTTATGTACCTAATATATAATGAACTTATCTGTATAAAGTTTAAAAAATAAAAAATATTATATTATGTAATTAAAAATATAATATGGAATTTTTGATTTCAATCTTATAGGTAGTTAAATTTTTATAGAATATTAAGTCTTCCATGCCCCAATCATTTTGATTCATATATAAATCAATCATTCATCATTTTCCTAATCCAGTATGAATATACATTATGGTCTTCTTTGCAACAAAACCTATTAATTATGTGAAAATATATTTTCTTCTAATGGGACTCTACCTCATCGAAAAACAAGGATCGTGAATAAATAATATCTTCATTAATCAATAGTTGATATATATTTCTATTCTATCATATTATTGCATAGGTTATATACTATTAATGTTACATGTTGTAGATTTGTTTTTATTTGGATAACAATAATGTACAGTTTCTAATTGAAACTATGGTTGAATCTTATGAATTATTTTTTTAATCATACACAAAAACCAATAAATCAATATTCAATTATTTACTTTTTGATATTTCCCACATAGATTTCATACATGGTGTGTTCTCCATCATTGCACAGTGTTCATCCCTATACATGAAAATCCTTATCAATCATCCTCCAAGCAATTCCAATTCATCACGAAGAATAATTTTTTTTTATAACCATGTTGAAACAAAATACTTCTACTAAAAATATAATCATTGTTCAGTAATTCTATCATATAGAAAAAACAATCATAATATATAGACAACAATGGTTCTAACATTATCCCCCTTGGGTATGATAGTAATCAGAATAGCCTCATAATAAATCGAAATAAAACATGAAAAATAATGTTATAGAATAACCCATCCACCACACTACATATATGTTTTAAATAATTTTCTTTGAAAAGAGGTTTCGAAAATATAAATATATATTTATTTTCAATGTTCAATTCAAGCTTGTCATCAATAAAAAGAATATATTTTTTTAAGATACTCTTAAATTTTGACATATTTTTGAATCTATAATATAAAAGATATTACAATATTCAATAATGGATAGGAACATTCAATTACATTACATTGTGGGAAATATTGTGTTTGGGGTGTCATGGGATGTCCTAGTGACTCATTTCAACACATTGAAAAAATTAGAACATTTTCACATTTTCTAATAATGTCTCGCACCACGGTGCCTAACCTTGGTTGTGTATCTTCTCTAGGGTGTCTCAAGACAACAATGTCTCACTATGGTGGTGTCTTGCACCAACGATGGCCCAAACTGGTGGTGGATCCTTCCAAAGGTGTCTCAACATTGAGTTTCCTCACCATTGAAGTTAATCATTGGTGGCGTCTCACCTAGGAAATGGATCATTTGTGGCATCTCACCATTGCGGTAGATCATGTGGTAGTGTCTTGCCTAGTGGAGCCTCATGAGTAGTGTTATCACTCCCTAGTACTGTCTTGTTTGGTGGAATCTCTCCAAAAGGTGACACACTGATGGTGGAAAAAAATTCAACTTTTCATTTCATTGTTCAGTTGCATCTCATCTTCATGTTTGTATTGTTGATGCTACCTCATCCAATGGTTCCATAAGTGACACTGTCTCATTGGTGGTGCCTCAAAACCAGTGTTTCCAATACATCCATTTTTTTAAATTTTTACATCCTTATTTGATATAAAAATGTTATAAGTAAAAATATAAAATTCATTGGAACTGATTTAAATGGTATAAATCATATATATATTTATCTTAAAGGTGTAAAGGCTTTAAATTGGTCAAACTGCATAGCCTTGGTCAGATCTGGGTTTACTGGAAAATTAATGTTTTATGTAATATATGAATTAGAGGATTTCATCATCACACTGGAATATGTTTTCCCTTGTTCATTCCTCATTTATTTCTCTTAATACAGTAATTCCCTAAAGCATACTCTTTGGATTTTTTACATTGAATTTTTTTGGGTTTCCATGTAGATTTATCTACTATTGGAATGCCTCTAATTTTGATGCAATTAAGAAGTGTTGATCATTCCTATTCTATGATGTTTTATAATTCATATTTCTAAATTGTTAATCATGAAATATGTGTAAATAATTATATTCCATTATAAAAATAGTTGCATCTAGATTAATAATGATAAATTAATTGGATTAAGAATAAATATGAAGGGGTTGGGGAAAAGTGAATCATGATCTTTCAGTTTGTTTGATTTAGTTGTTTATTGTTATTTTTATGGGGTATCAACCCACTAAAAATCATGGTCATTTGGGTCCTTGTTTTGACACTAGATTTATTTATAATTTCTGTTTTTATACCCTTATTGAAGTATTATATCTAATAGTAGGTTAACCATGTTTATTTGGATAATATATAAATTCCCTTGGACCATATATTTTCTGTGATAACCCTCAAATTTAGAAGTGGAATTAAATAAGGGATTCCATATGAACACTAAAAATGTGTCTTTCATCAGTATGTGAGGTAATGTGATGTCTCTAATTGTTGTGGATCATGTTTATGGGGGATTTGGATGATATGTGATTGTAAAACATGGGAATCATGGGTGTGGTGTGATTATGAAGAATGGATTCAGAATTCAGTTTTGATTTGAGGAGTTTCTTGATATGGTTGTGGGTTGGGGTTTTTTTGTTAGTATTTTTGACTAGGAAGTATAATTTTTATGTATTAATTTTGTGATTTTTATGGGTAATTTGCCCAAATTTTATCCATTAATATTATTTAGAATGATTCAACCCATATCTAGATTTCATTGTTTGATGCGTCATTAATTTAAAGTGTGTTAACATACCATGGATCTTCACCACCTAAATTAGTATTACTATGTTTCTTTATGTGTTTTGTTCCTATAAGTTTATTGGGTTGTGATGTAATAAATTAATAATCATTTAATATTCTTGGGAGGGACTGGGGATGGTTAGGTTAATGAAATATTAAATGATGGTGTTGTGATTAATATTGATGATGAAAAATTATGGTATGATTTGGTGATGAATATTGAGATAATTTTAAGCTTACATAATTATTCAAGGCTCCTTCCCAACTATAATTACTACTATTGATACTAATGATAACTTTAGCAGTTGTAGAAAAAGTTACAATGTTTTGAGTAAGATTGATTGTTTATGAAGTAATAGGTTGGGTTGGACTATTTGATACAATATATGTACATTTATATTATTTTGATTTCTATATGAACCTCACCCATGTTAAGAACATTGTGCCAAACAAACACATAGTCACATGGGGGTGTTTGGCCCAACATCTAGTGGGGAGTACAAAAGGTTTTTTACCTTCTCTGTTCCTATATCTATCTCCCATGTGAGGTAGTTATGGAATATATTGTGATGGTTGTAGGTATATTATTTAATTATATGTTTTTTGATTGTTAAAGGGTTTTTAGGTGAGGTGTTCAACGTTCTAGGTGTCTTTGGCTGTGGTGTGATAACCAAGGTCATTATGGGTGAGTTGGTTATTTCCCAGGTGTCCTTAGGATGACTTGTGTGTTATGTTAAAGATGTATTCGGGATGAGGTGTGATGTGTTTTGATTCCCAACTGTGTGTAGTTGGGATGTGTTGTGAGGCCCATGAGTGTGCGTGAGGGATCTATTATGAGGCCTTGGTGTGTGCTGGTAGGATATGATGTTGTATACATAAGAGATTGGACAGCCATGAATTATCATGTCAGGAGAGAGTGGCATACCCGTGGGAATGTGGTTTGGGGTACCCTATCATCAATGTGATTTATGACATATTATATTAAATTATATAAGTTACTTGGTAAGCATTACCTGATGACGTTTTGTTTTTTCAGTACACTAATATTGTTTTTGTTTGGTTCTGCTATTTTCTATTGGGTCAATTTGTATGCTCTATTCACATGTGTTTGTGAGAAATTAGATTTCCTACTGATTATACATGTATGTAAACCCTAATTATATAAAACCTTTTCCAGGTTTCCAAGAAGATTACATGGACTATGATGGATATCACTAGATCAGGCCTTGGGATGGTTTTTGTGTCGATGCTTTAGATGACTTTGGGTATTTACATTGGTGAAATTAGTGTATTTGTATACATTGTAATTTTTTCATGCATGATGGATAATCTTTAAATTTCACTTTTATATATGTATTTAATTAGTTGGGGAAGATTCATATTATATCCTAATCTTGTTTCTTATAAAGGAAATGACTCCAATATTTTGATATTTGACACTGATGGTGGTAGGTGAGAATCATGGGCCTACTAGAGGTTGGACTCGATGGTCATTATCTCCCATTCATTATTTCTATCCCATTAGTGAGTATCTTTGGATGGAGGTGGTCATGAAAGAGTGTTATTAGATGTTATGGTTGAGAGATAAGATGGAGTTTTGATTTATGGATTGTAAGGATTTCGTTGGATTTTATAGAAATATTTCCAATTGACTTTTTTGTGTCATTAACTTGGATGAATGATTAGTAAAGGGTTTTTAGGGCCCCCCTGTGATCCAATTCATGGACTCAGAGCTTATTGAATGAAAAATTGAGAAGATTATTCATTTAGTTTAGATACCTATGAATGGTAGATGAATCATAATGGCTTTTGTTCTCATTTCAATTCGGTTGTTTTTTTGTAGGTTTAAATGATTTAAAACAAATCATGAGAATAATTTCATACCACTCAGGATTAAGAAATTATTTTTTACCTTAGAGCTATGGCTTTGGGATGTCGATTATGTGTGGCTCAAGAAGATGAGGTTGGACATGTTGATCTAGTTGATCACCATAAGGTCGATCCAGTTGTGGAGGATGATTAGTGAAGTAGATGTTGCGCAATTTCCAGCATTGGAAAATTGTAATGTATTAGGGTAGTGTTTCAGATATGAAAAAAAGAGATGGTTGGTGGATCATGAGATCCATTTCAGTTTGATCTGGGCCATGAAATAGTTCTTGGTCTCACTGACAGTCAATCCGATGTAGGATGTTTCACGTTATTGATGGATTCTATATCTAGGATAGCTGAATGAGGTAGATATTTTGTGTGTCAAATTCTAACAGGAGATCTATGTGGTGTTCCTTTTTTCCACCCTAAAGGATGATAAGTGGTATGAGAAATTGTCCCTTAAATAAGGTAGTATGAAATTTCAGGGGTTGGGAATCATGTTGGGGTACCATCAACATTTTCCCCAGAACCTTTTTTATAGGAGGAGTCTCTTGAGAGATTTCATTAGGAGGCACTATGTCCTTATATCAAGTATGATGTTTCTCCTTTTACATTTACAATGTATTGGGATGTTTTGAATAAATAATAGGTGATTTAGTGGATGAATCTAATGGAGGTATACCATGATAGGGGACCCTATAGAGATATATTAGTGGATGAGTTGACAGTAGATGTTATAACATTTTGGGGCTATCATTTATTTGACCGGCTGGGAGTCGACCTCAAAATCTTCCTTTGTGACCATCTAATTTAGTGGTTCCCCTCATTTTTCTTATAGCCTTGAACCAGTGTGTTTTTGTTGTGGAATTCATGTACATTACTAGAGTTAGTTCCCACTAGTTCTTTTAGTTTATTTTGGTTTATATGGAGAGGTTATGCTCTATTATTATTAGTAGTTTCAAGAGGGATAATTTTTTCCATAGGGGAAGGATTCCTTTTCTTCACTAGGGGGATATTGTGTAAGTAGAGTTCGACCATCGGATGTTCCGAATTTTCATGGAACGTAACATAATGAAGGCCTTGGAGATGGTCATTAGTAGCGATTTAGATGAACTGGGTGTGTTCAATTTCATGCAGCGGAGGAAAAAGCTCCAGTAGGGCCATGTATCATCAATGGTATGATCAATTTGTATAGTGCCATCATTTGTTCCTTGTTTGATTCAGGATAATCACAATCATTTCATGAACCTACACTATACCATGATCAATGACAATGAATAAAGAGGCTTCACAAGCCGCTAGTGTTGAATACACCAGTCGGAGGCTATCCCATATTGTTGGAAATGATTCATTGGATTAGACTGATGATCGAACCATATTAGTGATGTATGGGTATTATCATTCTTCATATGTAACAATATGATTTCATAATTGGAATCGATTGGTTTTATTATTGACGTAATTTCATCGACTGCTTCCGGACCAGAGTTTTGTTTTAATTTGGGTGGCCAATGCTTGAGTTTTGGACCAACTTGCAGCCTGGTCCCTCTATAATTTTGATGTCTCTTTATCGGATGATAACTAAGGATTTGAAGGGGTTAAGGATTCCAATATTTGATCTCATACATAAAGGTTTTATCTAGACTAGGGTGTCACTGTGGGGTTCCCCTGTGTTGTTCGTAGTCATGGAAAAAGGTAGACAGAGGATGCATTTAGACTTCTGAAGGTTGAATCATGTGACAGTCAAGAACTGTTAACATCATCCAAGGATTGATGATCTTTTCATCCAAATTAGATAGGAGTGTTGGTTTTATTTGATTAATATTTGGTATGGATTTCACCAGTGGATGGTAAAAGAGGGTGTTATCCTATATATTGCCTTCAGATGTGTGTATGGGAACATCAAGTTTGAATTCATTCCATTTGATGTTATGAACACACAATCCATGTTCTTGGGGCTTATAAACTCCATGTACCATATCATCATGGATTAGTTAATCTTTTTATTCAATGATGATATCATTGAATACTATGATTCATATGAGGATCATGTTGGGAATTTCATAACTTTTATACATGTTCTTTGATGCCACTATCTCTATAGAAATTTTTCCTTGTGTATGTTATGTGAACAAGAGGATCATTTCCATGAGCATGTGGTGTCTTAGTTGGGTGTGGTATTATACCTATCAAAGGTTGAAGTATTTTATTCATGGGAAGTATCCAATAATGTTGTAGAGGTACATAGATTTATTTTTCTCAATGGACATTATCTATGATTTGTACCCAATTTTTCTCATGCTCCAGCACCGATGATGGTATTGAAAAGGAATTACCAACAGTTTTTGTGGTTTTATGGTTGTGTGAGAGGAGGAATATATGGTTTTATGGTTTCTTTTTTAATCATTTGGGATTACATTTTGAAAAACTTGGTGATATGTACAACGACCCAAAAATTCATTAATGATATTACCACTCGAGTGATGTTATCGGAGAGACCCCAAGTGTCTGTCACCATCAAGTACTGTACCCTATTTTCATATGAGGCTGTTTTAAGGGGTTATGTAAAAAATCCATAGAATTATGATTATGTACATTAATTTTTTATATAATAAAAATATACTTTCATTTTATTATTGTTACTTTGTAAATAGTTTTTAATGTTAAAATAATAGTTTTTTAGTTAATGTTAAACTATGGAATCTATTTTGATAAATTAATGGATGTTTGAATTAAATAATATTTTTTAAAAATATTATTATTAGTAAATTACATTTTATTAATTATAAATGATCGTACAGTTTTTATGAATAAAATTGCAATTTTTTTTATTGTTTGAAATCTATTTTTGTCAAAACCCATGAATTTTCAAAAAATATCAGTTTCTATTTTAAAAGTAAAAAATTCACATATTTATAAAAATATTTGGATAAATGAATATTATTTTTGGAATCAGGATGTTGAAATTATCCAGTGGTTAATTTTTTATAATTTTATGAGATAATCGAATTTTTTGGTAAAAATTAAATACTATTTAAATATATATTGTGTTCTATGACATCATACTGACCCAATAGGGATGTAATAAAATACTATAAACCTTATGTTCCCACAATATATGTTATACCATTAAAATAATGTTTTTTATGTTTGTTTTATTTATTTTACATAGCTTTAGTGGACCATTCAAGACTAATTAATCATTTTAGATTTTTAAATTGATTCCATTGAGTGTGTGACTCACCACCACATATGAAACCCTATTATTTTAAGAAGTATGACTGTTTCCATTATAAAATATTTTTTTCCACAATCCTTTTGAAAAAATCATGGGAAAAACATTTGTATGGTTGGTGGTTTTGATTAGTTTAATATGTGGTATCCCAAACCTAAATAAAAAATATTTCCCTATACTTTCCTATATAAATCCACCAAAGATCTCACTTTCTATACACTAAAATCCTTTTTAGTTTTTCCAACCTCTTCCCTCCTCACTCTAGAATCCCTTCAAGCTGCCACAATCTCATAGGAAGTCTTTCTCAATCCCCCCTCAAGCCTTTGAAATCACACATCCATGTAAGGGAATCATTCCTTTCTCTTTTTATCCATGTTTCATAATATTGTTATTCCCTTTTATTATTAATTATAAATATTTTGGTATGATTTTTAACCTCCAACATACTTTTCTATTTATGTTTTAATGTTGATATATAAATTTATCTCTCATAGTTTCCTTCCATGTATACCGGTTACCATGTAGAAATTCCATAATAAAATTATCTCCCCTCATTTATATACAAGTAATTATTTTGTATCATGAATATAAATTCCATTAAAATTATTGGAAAATGAATACATATGACCCCCTTACTATCCATTTTATGTAAATATGATTCCACACCCCTTTCACTCTCATAAAACATTTTTATGAGTAATTAGGTCACACTTTGACATTGCCAAAATATCTCTGTGATTTTCCAAGCCAGGGTCATTGGGTAGTGAATAACATGTCCATTTCTCTCTGAAGGGTATTAACCTTTATGCACATTTAATTAGTGTTTCAATAGTTTCATGTGTTAGTTCCACACTTCTTTATTGTGGAGTAAAAGAAGACGTTTAATGAATCTATGTTTTATGATCCACGTGGAACACTTATTCATGGAATGAAATGAATAAGAATGTGCTCCCTGATAGCACTCCAATGCATTGGAAAATGTATAGTATCATAATACGTCATAATAAATGACTTTTGAGTCAATTTAATAAAAGTGAAACATGGTTCTACTGATTCTTCCTGTGAAATGAGGGTTTACTCATGCTCCATGTGCAATGAGCCTTGGCTCATGCTAATATAATGTTGAAAGTTGTTTCCACATCACTAGGTTATGTTTATCATGTTTTATCATGCATTTATGTTTATATTTCTATTGCGCTCCAATGATATGCCTATTGGATAACATGTATTGTTATCTTCATGTTATGTTTTGTTTACTCCCTTACCAGGCTTTATATCTCACCCTTTTCTTGTGGATGTCCTCAGGTTATCCCATGCATTGCTAAGTATGAGGGAATGTAGTGGTCAAGTAATGGATGTTTTAAATAAGATGGGGAGTTTTAGGTTTTAAGTTGATATTTAATGTTCCTAATCCCCAAATAAACTAGACATATCTATCATCTATGTTGTGTCCAGTGAAGGTTTTAAGTAATAAATAACATTAAGTGTGTAATAAAAGCAAGGTTGTTATAGTAGGTATCATAGGATAGGTTTAGTTATTTTATGGACATGGAGTTGAAAACCCTAGTGAAGCCTTAGATACTGGACAATCTAAAATAAAAAAATTCCCTAAATTTTGTTGACTATTGAGTAAGTGATTCATCAAGAAAATATTTCCCTGTCTGGATACAAGCAGATATACGCAGCTCCGACATAGATGTACCTAGGAGTGAAATCTCTTACATGGAGTTTCATTATTGACCATGGGTATCCAAGTACACGACAATGGGCCTTGGTGCACTATTGGTTACCAAAATCAAGGGGGATATGATTTGGTAAATGAAAATGATTATTATGAACCATTATTAAGGGAGTTAAAAAAATTGAATGTAACAATATATGTTAGAATGTAGATCATGTATAAAATAGACTGATGCCTATAGATCAATAATTTAATGAAATAAATTTAATTTATCAGTCATCTGTTTTTTGTTTTTTGGTTACCCTTTATGTGTACCCATAATCTTTCCTTTTATTCTAGACAATGGTCAGTAATAGGAGGGATCAGGATAACAATAGATGTAATGATCAATGCGATGACTGTTCTAATGAGATCCCCAGTCCAATGGGAGAGGGAATTGCAATATTTGTCAAGATACACTCTCAGTTAATGAAATAATTGAATATAAACATGGGTAAGGAGGAACGTTCACCCCCCACCCCCAAGAAAGAAAAAGTCGATATTGAGAGCTTCATGAGACAAATTCCACTTAATTTTAATGGATCATCTAATCCTTCAATCGCCAAATAATGGATCAACTCCATTGAAAATATCTTCTCCATCCAAAAATATTCTGAACAGGATAAGGTTCTTCTAGATTCTTATCATATGGAGGGTGAAGCCAATAAATGGTGGAATTTGACAAAAAATATGAAGCCTGAGGAGGATTTTAAGGCTTTGGAATGGATTTATTTCTAAGTGTTATTTTTGGTAAATATTTTCTGCGCACCCTCGGTCTTAAGATGGAAAGGGACTTCTTTTCCCTTAAGCAAAAAAGATGATGCATCTGTTAGAGTGTATGAGGAAAATTTCACAAGGCTTGCATTATATGCCTCCGACTATTTTGTTACCTCCGAATGCAAGGTTGACCACTTCTTTGGTGGGTTGAAACCTTACCGATGAAAATACCTGACAATCCATGACTAGGAAAACTGTGAGGAAATTGTTCGATGGGACCCTAAGGTCGAAATGTTGATCGGAGAATCTCAGGGGTATCATGGGGATAAGATGCATATTGTGGACTTTAATTCTGGTGGTCCGATGGGAAAATATGAAGATTCTAAGAAGAACTGTCACAGCACTTGAAACTGTTTTTGGAAAGAAGAACCCCAGAAATAGCTTGAAGGGGACGAGGAAATGCTTTAGGTATAAAGAGAAGGACCCCTATCTATTAACTTCTGACAAGAAAATCACACAACTGTGATAGAGGTGAGGAAATATTCTTTCTAACCTCAACACGTTGTTCATATCATCAACTACAATTAACTATAGAACCTTTAAAATCATTTCCCTAAGACAAGGCCTTTTGGAGGCAACTAACAACCTCCAACAATGCCAGGGATAGCTTTTTCCATTACTACCATCGTACTGAACCCCAAAAATGAATTTGTGTCTGGTACGCTAGTTAGTTATTCTATAATATAAAAAAAAATTTGATTTCGGTTCTACACATTATTTTATATCGCGAATGTTTAGAAGAACAATCAAAACACCACCACAAATCACAGAAGTAAAGATTTCAGTGAGTTTGATAAATATGGAAATTATTTAATCCCATGAATATAACACCCCTATTATCATAATCGATTGATTGAACTTCTTGGAGAACCTCATCATACTCCCTCTAGTGGGATTTGATGAAATTCAAGGCATATATTGGATTTCCCAATATAAAACTGACATAAATTTTCATGGGAGGGAAGTCACACTCCATGTGGAGAATCGACCCCCAATTCTATACAAGTGAAACGAGGAAGATGAATCTTCTTTAGCTCCATCATCTCAAGTTTGTATATTACATCCCTATGATCACACATATGTGGATCATATTCATGGGTCTGTGGAAGCAAGTGCCCTTGAATACATGCTTATTGTGATGGAATTACCTGAAGTGTTTATTAAGGAACTATATGGTCTTCTTCCTAAAAGAGATGTTGAATTCTCAATGGACCATATATCTGGGGAATTACCAATTTCAACAACACCGTAAAGAATGGCTGTTGTGGAGCTTAAGGATCTGAAGAAACCACTACTGCAGAATCTAGATAAACGTTTTATTTGCACAAGTGTATTATCATGGGGTTCACCAGTCCTCTTCGTCAAGAAGAAGGATGGGTCAATGTGCCTTTTCATCTCTTATCGTTAGCTTAACAAAATCATGATAAAGAGATAGCATCCCCTGCCATGAAATTATGACTTGTTTAATCAGCTGTATAGTGAAAAATACTAAATTATGGTATATTTGTAGTTGGGATAATATCAAGTAAGGGTAAAGAAGGAATATATCCCCAAGATAGCTTTTCGTACAAGATACATGACCTATATATTCATTGTAATTCCTTTCATACCCACTAATTCTCTACAAATATTCATGGAATTGATGAATAGAGTGTTTAGAAAAATCCTTGACAAATTTGTGGTAGTCTTTATAGATGATATTCTAATATACTCCAAAACCATGGAGGATCATGATGAGCATCTATGGACTCTACTAGAGACCTTACAGAAGGAGAAGATATATGCAAAGTACAACAAGTGTGAATTCTGGTTGAAGGTGTTCTAATTATTAGGTCATATCTTCACAGGGAATTGGATATCTGTAGATCCCTCCAAGAAAACTATAATTGATGGATGGTTGAGGCCAACATAGTTAACATATATCGATATCTTCTTGGGGTTTTCTGGATATTATCCACGATTTTTGAGAAACTTATCATGATTTTCAAACCCTCTGACCAAGTTAACTCAGAAGGTAGTCATTCTTAAATGGAGTGATGAATGTGAAAAAAGCATCAAGGAGTTGAAAATTAGGCTTATCACTGTATCCATGATCACATTACCCACGAGTGGAGAACATTTTGTGGTATTTAGTGATGTTGTGTGGAAGGGCATGGGTTGTGTGTTGATGTGAAATGGTAAAGTGATATCCTACGACTAAAGGCATCTGAAAATCCATGAGCAAAACTATCCCACACATGATCTGGAGTTGGAGTCTATGATCTTTTCCTTGACGATCTAAAGACATTATCTCTATGGGGAGAAATGTGAGATATGTATTGTACACAAGAGCCTCAAATATATATTCTATCAAAAAGTTCATAACATGGTCTAATGAATTGGATATAATTCATTAAGGATCATGACTACTCAATCCATTACCACCCATAGAAAGCGAAAAGGTGGTGAATGATCTATATAGATAGGATCCAGTGATTCGGTCATTGATGAGAATCGAAAAGGATCCAAGCATCTTAGATTTGCAGATGATGAGAATAAAAATCATTAAAGCAGAAAAATAATCAATATTTTCTAAAATGATTTCTAAAAAGTCCCTCATGGTAAAAATAAAGAATTTTCAAATAAAGGATGTGAAATTCAAAAAAGGATGGAAGCTATCAGAAATGGGAAATCTTCAGAGATCATGGTCGACAATGATGGACTTGTGAGATTCAGGTCAAAATTATGTGTACCATCTGATCTAGAAATAAGGAAGGATTTTTGAATCATACACATAGCTCATCATTTTCTATTAACTCGGGGAGAACAAAAATGTATCGAGATATATGAGAAAACTTTTGGTGGGACAATATGAAAAGGGGGATTACAGAATATACATCAATGTGCCTGGTATTTCAACATGTGAAGGCTGAGAGAAAAAAGTCTAATGGGATGATGAAACCCCTACCTATACCAACATGCATGTAGGATAACATTAACATGGGGGTTTTCATTGGAATTCAAAGGGAATCCATATGAATTAATGATATATGGGTTATCATGGATCAATTTATGATGAAATCTTACTTTATCAGAATTCAAGAGGAATTCACATTAGATCAACTTGCATAGATTTACCTCAAAGAGGTGGTAAGGCTACATGGAGTACCACTATCTACTGTATCTGATCGTGATCCACGATTCACCTTGAAGTTCTAAAAAAGTTTAGAAAATTCTATAGGTAGTGAACTAAACTTCAGTACGGCATATCATCCTCAAAATGAGTGACAATCTGAGTGAACTATTAAGACACTAGATGTTATGTTAGGATCATGTTCTATAGATTTAGATGGTGTATGAGACCAACATCTTCCACTGGTTGAATTCTTATACAATAACAGTATTCAATCAAGCATCTGAATGGAACCATATGAGGCCTTTATGGTAAAAGGTGAATAACTCTGACATGTTGGGATGAAGTCAGTGAGAGTAAGCTTCTAGGAACTGAAATAGTTGATGAAATTGTGGAGAAGGTGAAAACCATTCAACATTATTTCAAGGCATCTGAAATTTGACAGAAGAGTTAGGCGGATAAATGTCAACAAGACATTCAGTTCATAGTTGGAGACACGGTGTTTCTACACATATCTCAATGGAAGAAGTTCATGAGGATTGTAATAAAGGGGAAGTTAAGTCCTAGGTACATTTTCACCTTCTATATTCTTAATCATGTCAGGAGTGTGACCTATCGAAAAGTACTTCAACCTACCATGTCCAATGTACATGATGTATTTAATGTATCCCTCTTAAGGAATTACATATTGGATGCTTCACATGTACACTCTTGAAAGGTAATAAAACTAGAGGATGATCATTCTTATGAGGAACAACCAGTGAAGATCTTACATCAATGAGAAAAGAATCTACGAAATAAGACAATTACCCTCATCAAGGTGTTGTGGAAAAACCACATGTTTGAAGAAGAGATGTGGTAATAAGAATAAGTGATGAAGAAGAGTAACCCGCATGTATTTTAGTGCGGGAATAGAAAGTTTTGAGGGAAAATTTTCTTAAGGGGAGAAGATTGTAACGACCCAAAAATTCATCAATGTAAATTCATCTTGGTCTATTTAAATGTCTTCTTATGGATATGTAAAACGTATGCACCTATATGGTTTTATTTTTTTGGTTATTAAAAAACTATTATGAATTGTGACCATTGCTAATATATATGTTGAACAATGATCACATGATTAGTATAAATATTGATTTTTATCAATCCTATTTACTTAGAAAAAGGAAGCGATGGCCTCATCCAGTAGACATGCCCTGTGCGAAGACCATTTATCAGATCTCAGAAAGGATGTGGCATCATTGGGATTCTTTCTTGACCAATCACATGCCGATATTGAATATGTTATACTTGATCAAAATCTCCTACAGAATAAGTGGATGTTAGTAGATATTACCACTTGGGCGATGTTATCCGAGCCACCCTAAAAGTCTATCACCATCGAACACCTTACCCTAAGGTCTAATGCGGGTGTTTTAAGGGGTTATGTAATAGGACCATATCATTATTATTATGTACATTGATTTTTTATATAATATAGAATATACATTCATTTTATTATTATTACTTTTAAATAGTTTTTTAAAGCACAAATAGTATTTTTCAGTTAATATTCAACAACGGAGTCTATTTGGATAAATTAATGTATTTTTAAACTAAATAATATCTTAATAACATATTATTATTATTAAATTGCTTTTTATTATATATAAATGATCGTATATTTTATATGAATAAAATAGTAATTTTTATTATGGTTCGTAATCTATTTGTGTCAAAACCCATGTGTTTTTGACAAAAGTATGTTTTTATTTTAAAAGTGAATATTCATATATTTAGAAAATTACTTTGATAAAATGAATATTTTTTTGGAAAGAGAATGTATAAATTATCCAACAGTGGATATTTAATAATTTTATGAGACAGTTGAATTTTTTGGTAAAAAATAAATATTATTCAAAAATATAATGTGTTTCATTACATCATAATGACCCAAGAGTGATGAAATAAAATACTATAAACATTAATATAGTCCAATATATGTATTAACATTAAAATAATGTGATTTTAGGTATTTTTGATTTATTTTACAAAGCATTAGTGGACCCTTCAAAAATTATAAAACATTTTTGCTTTTTAAATTGGTTTCCTTGAGAGTGTGATTCACCTCCAACAAAGAAACCCTATTATTTTAAGAAGTTGAGAAAATTTCTATAAAAAATATTGTTTTCCAATACGCTTTGGAAAATTCCATGGGCAAAAACCATGAATGGGTTTGTTGTTTTGAATAGTTTAATATGTAGTGTCCAAAACCTAAATAATAAAGAATTCCCTCAACTTTCCGATATAAACCCACCCATGATACCACTTCCTCTTCACTCACTACCATTGGATTTAGTCTAACCTATTCCCTAATCTCTCAATATTCATTATATGGTTCCCCAAGCTCTGAATTATTCTCTCTCAAGCCCCACCCAAGCCTTTGGGATCACACTTAAAAGTAAGGGATTCCTTCCTTTATATTTTTATCCATGTTTCACAATATAGTTATGCCATTTTATTTTTAATTAAAAATGTTTGGGTATGATTTAGAACCTCCCCTATATTTTCCTATATATGTTTTAATGATGAGATACCCCTTTATCTCTAATCTATGACTTCCATGTGTACATGTTACCACGTCGAAATTCATAATGAAATTTCTCTCTCCTCATTTACATGCACATAATTCTTTTGTATCATGAATCTAGGTACCTTTAAAATTGTTGGTACACTTGTATATATGACCCTCTTATAGTCCATTTAATGCAAATATGATTATACACACCTTTACCTCTCATAAACCATTTTTATGTGTTCCTATATCATGCTGTTATGCTGTCGAAATTACACCGCGATTTTCCAAGTCAAAGTCATTGTGTGGTGAATACCAAGCATGTTTCTCTATTATGGGTATTTTACTATATGCACATTTACTTATTGTTTAGTGTGATTCATTTATAAATTCCACACTCCTTTATCATGGATTAAATGATGATGTTTAATGAATCCATGTTTTATGATCCATGTGCCACACATATGCAAGAAATGGAATGATTAATAAGGGTGCACCCTGATAGTGATCCAATGCATCAGGTAATGTATAGTGTCATGATATGTCATGTTCAATGAGTATTGACTCATGATAATTCAGGTGATAATATTTTCTACTTTTTCTTCTTTTGAAATGAGGGTTTACTCATGCTCCGTGTGCAATGTGCCTTTGTTGGGGCTAATATCATGTTAAATGTTGTTGCCACATCTCCATGTTATGTTTCTCAAGTGTTATCATGCCTTTATGTTTAATATTATCTTGTTCTCCATTGATATGCCAATTGAATAAAATTTATTGTAATATTAATGTTAGGCTTTGTTCACTCCCTTACTGGGCGTTATAGATCACCTTTTTCTTATGCATGTCCTCCAGTTATCCCTTGCAATGATAAGTATGAGGGAACACCGTGGTCATGTAGAGGAATTTTCCAATAAGATGTTTCATTTTTTGTTTTATATTCATATGAAATTTTCCAAATCCCATATAACACTATACTTCTCGTTCTTCTATGTTGTATCAAGTTATGGTTTTATGTAATAAGTTATGTTATGTGAGTAATAAAAGGAGGGTTGTCATAATATGTTTGATTTAGCAGATTCATGAGGAAGTATTATTTGGTGTATAGGTTTCCAATCCAACATATACATGCTTTGTTGATGGAATTATTTAATGTGTTACATGATCCTTGAGTGGTATCTCAATGGATGGTTGTTCATACACTTTAATTTCTTCCATTTGTAATGGTTTTGAAATATTTAGTGAAAAAATAGATTAAGAGGTATACGATGTAATGGATCAGGACATTTGTATCCATTACATTGTGGAAAATCTTGTTTTTGATGTGTACAAGGAAGTTAAGGTGAACCATTTAAACACTTTTAAAAAATTAACTATTTTTTATGTTTTCCAACAATGTCTCGCACCAAGGGTGTCTCACCCTATTAGTGTCTCTTGAAGGCAGTATCTAATGCCAATGGTGAGTCTCCCTATCAGTGTGTTAACCTAGCAGTGTCTCAACTTAATAGTGTCTCATTCCTATGGTTTCTCACCCAATGGTGTCTCGCACCAATAGTGTCTCACCCGAGTGGGGTCTCACTCTAGAGGTGTCTCACCATGGTAGTGGCTTGTTGGTGGTTTCTCACCCTAGAAGTGGATTTATCGTGGTTTTTAAACTTGTAATTCATTCTTATAGAGGTGTCTCACTCGGTGGAGCCTTGTGCCTACATGTAGGATTCCCTAGTAGTGTAACATATGATGGAGTCTCACATATCCATGATTCACTGATGGTGGTAGGGGATTTATTTTAATAATGGATACATTGGTAGTTACTTCTCTAGTAGTGTCTCACTGATAGTTCCGCATCTGGCAGTGCCTCATGTAATGGGGTCTTGCTGGTGGTCCCTTGTGATAAGTGATTCGAATTCGTCAAAGTTTTTCATTTTGATATTTTTCTCAAAAGTAAAATGTATTTAAGACCAAATTTAAAAGGAATTGAGATTGATTCAAAGGGGATAAATCATATAATTATTTTCGCAAGGGTTTTAGAGTCTTTGAAATGGTTAAAATTTGTAGTTTTGGTCAGATCTGCCATTAATGGGAAATTATAATTGTATTAAATCCATGAAATGGATCAGATCTTTTAGAAGAAAAAAATTATTTCATCTTATTCATCCATCAATACTTTCACTGGAGACAAGACATCATGAAAGAATCCGTTTTGGAGAGTTTTCCTGAATTATTATTTGATTCTCTAGTGAGTCACCAACTATAGGCATGCCCCAATTTTTTTGGCACTTCTAGTATGTGCTGAGCATTCTTCTTCAAAGTTTTTATCTCCATTATCTTCCATAATTTTACAACATATGATATTGTTATGTATGTATTTTTTCTTGAGGATATTTTTGATTCCATATTAATATATACAATCCATTAATTTGAGTATAATTATACAAGGGCTAGGAAAATGTGGCACATGATATTGTTTTATGTTTTATTTCATTATATCTTGTGATTTGTAAAGCCTAAAAACACCCTGAATAACATGGCCATTGGGGGTCCTGTTTTTCAAATTCGATGGTTGTGAATTCAATGTTTTTTGGAACCGTGTTGAAGGAATATATATAAAATTTGGCTAACCACCTATATTCAACATAAAATGGATTCCATAGGATAATAAAATTTCAATGATAATTCCAAATATAATAGTTGGAATAAATTAGGGGTTTCTTATTGAATTTTAAAAAGTGTTTTTTCTTTTGTGAGGAAATTTAATGTGTGTAACTTATTTAGCTTGTTTATATAGTGGAAGTGGATGAAATGTGGTTGTATAATGAGGGTGTGATGGGTAGGGTGTGATTGTGTAGTAAGGCTGTATAAATTTTTTGTGTTATAATATGTTATCTGTTGTGGCTATTAGTTAGGGTCTTTTTTTAGTATTTATGGTTGGGAAGGATGATTTTGATGAAGCAAAATACTGATTTGTATAGGTAATTTAACTATTTTTTCTCTATTAATAAAATTTATAATGCTTCATCCCATATCTTGATGTCATGGATTGATGTTTCATTAATGTGAATTTAATTAATTTACTGTGTAGTTTTAGCTCATGAATGATTGTTACTGTGTTTCTTGATGTCTATTGTTTAAGATAGTTTCCCATTTTTAGATGAAATAAATGATTATTCTTTTAACAACGTCTTTAGAATATTTGGTTTCTTTTGTTAATTAAATGGACATGGTTATAGAAATATAAAATTATTATGGTTTTATTATTAAATTTTATTCTAAATAATGAATTCAAGGAGTGTTGAATGTGTGGGGAATGTGGAGAATACTTAATTCATCAAGGATATTCACATTCTATGATGATTTTTCTAGGCACTAATAAATGTATTTTGAGGTTACAACAAAAATAGTGATGTTGTGGGATTGATTTTTTTTTTGTGAACCCATAGTTTTGGATAGAGTGTTTGATACTATAAATAAATATTTATATTCATGTTATTTCTATATTACCTCCATCCATGTTGAGAAGTATGTGACCAATAACATCCTAGTCAAACATGGGGTGTTTTTTCCAATATCCAGTGAGGATTACATATGGATTGGTACCCTCCCATTTCTAATCAATCATTTATGAGAGGTTTTTATGAATCATGATGTAATGGAAGGAGACTAGTTAGTGATTGAGATTTTGATTTTGATTTCCTGGGTGTTTGTGAGTGAGGTGTTTTCTGGCCTAGGTGTCTTCAGTCAAGATTTGATGGCCTAGGTATTTACCGGTGAGAGGGTTTTTTTCCTAGTTGATATCAATATGTGTTGTGATGTGATTTCCAAGGTTTCTTTCCAGATGAGATGCAATGTATATTGAGGCACATGTCTATGATGGAAAGATGTGTTGTGAGTCCTTGGTGTGTGCATACATGATCTGATGTGGAATGAAGAAGTTATGTGAGAGGTAGGATGTGCGACGTTGGGAGAGAGAGACATAGAAATGGGAGTGTGCTATAGGATGTGATTTATAACATACTATATTACTCTACTTTCATTATCTAGTGATCATTCGTCGGTTATTTTGGGGTTTCTTAGCATACCAGTATAGTTGCTGTTTGTTTATGATATTTTTTCATGGGTGCATTAGCATGCTATTTTCTTATATCCACGAGATATTTTTCTTCTTTTTCTCAATTCTACCTTTTCTCATTAATTTGGGATTGTTTTTATATTTTTCCTTTATATATGTCTTGATGTTTTTGTGGATTATTCATCTTATCTCATGACCATGTTTTTTATAAAGGGTAATTCCTTCCATATTTTTAAATTTTTACACCCTTTATTATAGTCTCTAACCCTGGGCCTCCTGAAGGCAGGACTCTGGGGTCATTATCTCCCTTCATTTCTATCCCATGATGGATATCATTAGAGGGACTAGTTCGTGACATATCCGTTGATCTATCATTTACAAGGTTTTTGTCTCCCACTATATTTATGGTAAATACACCAACATATTGGAAATAACCATTTAGTATATGAATTAGATGACTATATTTTTCACTACACTATTTTCCTTTATCATCCATTGAATATAATGAAAAAAATTAATTCTTTATAAAATAAAAACATCTAATTATAAATTTATATAAAAAAGGTGGAAGATATTTTTAAAATTGCATCATCATTTTGGAGGTGGTTGGATTGTGAGGTTCAACTGATTCTCATAGTATTCGATTATATGAAATGGTTTTATGAATATGTACTTGAAAAGTTAATCAATTCCATAATCATCCATCATTATGATTCCTCGGTCCATAATCTCTAAAATAGTGTGATAATAAATTGATTTTTTGTTCACTGATGAATTTTTACTTTCTTTATTCCTAGGGTAATATTACTATTTTTTTCATAATGAACTACCAAGGGAATATTCCTTTTATCTCTGGTATATTTCAGTTATTAGTCCTCCCATAATAGATGGGCATGAAAACATGTGTATAAGATTTTTTCACTATATCAATACATAAAGATATAATATATTAGTATTGAGAGAAATAAAATTTAAATTTTCTGATACAAAAGAAATCTAAGATTATTTCTTTGCTATCCACAAAATCTCAAGCCAATTCATCAATAGAATATTCAAACAATATGTGATCATTTAAATATCATAACACTAAAATAAAATTAATGACACCTTTAATGTAACCCATAAATCATGTAATATCAAAATTATTCTCTTCTATATAATAACCATGAATATGGGAATCCAAATATTAAGATTAAATGATATATTACCTTATCACCATGTGTTACAACAGAAATCCAGTTATATCATTTTATTGTTGGGATCAACCAATATTCCCAACTCATGCTTACCATGTGTGCTTAAAAATATAATAAATCTTGATACAAGATTACCATAAATAATTTCAATCATTTTCAATATAACACTGCAATATTTTACATGAAATATAATTTTTCGTCCTTAATTTTTATTTATTCATAGCTTGAGAAAATATGTAATGTCTATTATCATTAAAATTTAAAACTCTGTGCTAATTAATCAAGGAAAATATTATTTGGATTTTTTTTAATACCTACAAAAATAATATCCAAAATATAGAAAATAACCATATGTTTACATTCCTTATTGTATATCGTACATTTATTACATTATACTAAATATTTTATAAATTATAAAAACATTACAAAGGAATCCAATCAACCCTTCAATGATCTTAGAACTCATTTCAATATGAATAAATCCTTTATTGACCTATAAACAATTTATTTTTCACATATATTTTAATATCTCTCTAATTTTTCTATATATAACACATTAAAAGTACTTTATTCAGACATTTAATCTTATAAACTATTTGATAATTCAATATATTTATTTTAATAGCTAAAAATATTATTATTCTCCTTTTTATGTTATTTTCGAGACCAAAATCCATGATCAAAGTTTCATAATATCATAAATTGCCTAAAGTATTTAATAATAAAATTACATGACAATACATTTATATCTCACTGTTATATAATATAAAATATAATGCATTACATAATGGATTACATAAATTCTTAAGATCAATCAATTTTAAAACAATGGATAAATAAGAAAAAACATAAATTAACAAAACGATTATCTATGTTTTTAACTAAAGAAAATTTTCCTTCCACTATATATGAATATAACTAATCTATAATTAGTCTTCATAAAATATAATTAATTATCCCATAAACATATCATGTTATAAATATTTTTTAATTTTTTTAAAAAAACCTAATGCCAAAAAAATATAAGTGGTGATCTCAAACATCCAGTATGAAAAAATATTCAACTATGGTAATCCCGGAGTAAATCTGATTTTAGGAAATAAATAAATACATATCACATTCAAATACATTACATCATAAAAAAAATGTGACTAAAATGATCATAACTCATATGGGAAAATAACAAGGTCGAATAAACAATACATAAATAACATTTCAAATTATTAAATAAACATCCCTATTAGAAATTGAAATATATTGATTTTAAATTATTCATAAATCAATTCATAGAAGATTTTTGTACATAAATTAATTGAAATGGATGAGAATTTATTTAAATTAATATTTTATTTTGAGGAAATTTAAATGATGGTAAAAATAAGTTTTATGGTAGAAATGAAAATTTCAAAAACATCTCAGGAATGAAAAATGATTGTTGTAAGAAAACATCCTCTAATTAATGGAGAAACATTGGAATATATTGGAATTTATAGAAAATATCTTTCATGATGAAATATAGGAATGATATCACACAAGAAGGGGTAAAAAATTATTTTTCTTATTTAATTAGTTTAATCCAAAAAAATTATAAATTAATAATTTTATTGTGAGTAATTTATGTAACAAAAATACTTGTTGTGTAAACACATATTAATATTGGTAGGGAAATATATGGGTCAAAAAAATAGATATCTTATAATTTTTTTTCATTTTTATGAAGTTAACCAATATTTGTATATATTAATATTAACATTAAAAAACTTGTTTTGAATTATTTTGATAACAATTATGGAGATATAGGAACTCCAAAAAAATATTATTGAAAAGGATATATATTTTTCTACTAGAAATATAGATCTAGAGATTAATCATTTATTTATAGAATGAATCTTTTTAATACACAAAAATAAATTTTTATAAAAAACACATTGTTAACAAAACATAAAAACCTTCATTGTTATCTTTATGTTTACCTACTATGGTTTTAAAATTTAATATAATATAATAATATAGTTGGAGAACCCAATAATGAAAAAAAATCATTATGAAACAATTCAACCTATTTAAAGGAGGTCTGAGATTCAACATTACATATAAGAAACATACTCAACGACACATAAAAATTAAAATATGGATTCACTTTGAGAAAATGAAATAATGAAATAATTATACATATGATTTTTATTGTTTTTATGTACCGAAATTATATAAAATATGTATATAGAAATGATCTTTGTAATTTAGTTACCAAAATAATTTATGACTTCTGAAATAAAGATTAAATAGAACGTTGAAGATTTTTTTATATTATTAATATATCTAGTTCTTTTATGAAAAATAATTTAAAAAAAAAGTATAGTAAAAAAATGAACCCCATAAAAATGAAGCCCAATGAAAAACATGGAACATGTCTTTGTTAACCTAAATTAAGACCATGAAACCCCTTACCTAGTTCACGATTAATTTTTAGATTTCACTATAATTCTGGATTAATTAAATAACATTCATTAAATAAATACCCAATAAAAGAATTAAAAACAATATAATTTGTTACTCATACATTATAGTCATTCAATAAATAAATATGTTATTTATTTTTTATAGATCATCCAAAAACTTTTAAGATGTCTTTATCATTTTGAACATGATTTACAAAAATTGATTTTTGTCATTGATTTTATGAAATTACATTTCTGTTAGACAATAAATTGCCTTTTAATATACATTAAATGATAATTTATATTTATATAATCTAATTTCATAGAAGATTTTATTATGTTTAGGTGGTTGAAATTGATGACAATCAAGTTTTGATCACTCTTAGTGAAGGAAAGGGAAATATCATAATAGGGTGTCCAATATTTATTAATCCTTACTCGAACAAAAGAAAAATATATTAAAACTTTTTTATATCAAATTATACATGTATTTAATTTATCACAGTAATATATTTAATAAATTTTTTATATTATTCACATAGCTGGTCAAACCGACCCAAACTACAACATTCCATTATAAATTGGTGGTTACAATGTGATTTGGTAGTAAAAAAATATAATAGAATAATATTTTCCTCATATAATTATTATTATAGTCATAACGATGAATTTTAGTTATCATGAAAATAGTTTTATCCTATTTTATTCCATTTTATAATATGATAAAAAAAATTTCTGGTCAGAACCCTCTTTTGGAATGATGAATTTATTAAGAATTTTTATATCACAAACTATTAAGTGGATGATTAATTTAACATCTAATAATTGTAAATAAAATTATAAAAATTACATTGCACCATTAAAACCATTATCATTAATAGAAATTAATGGTAGTGATAAATAAAAATAGTACATAACTCTTTTCTTGGAGGTGATATTCCACATGTATACATAGATGATGAATTCGTTTTCAGTAGAATTTATATAATTATTATTATAATTTAAAATTTAATAGTATAAAATATTTTATAAATAAAATAATTATATATTAAATATAATATTAGGAACATCATTGACTAGTGGTGAAGGAATATTGTACATGATTCATCATCGAGGTAGTAGTATACACAACAGATAAATGACAGATTAATTTATCTTAGTAAAAAAGAACGATTGTTACTGTATGTATAATCATCATAATAAAATAATATAAAACAAATAATATTGATGTTATATTTTTATGATTTTCTAAAGTAATATGAGGAATGAAAAGTTCACATATTGTAAAATCGATAGGAAAAGAACAATAATAAATTTCCATCGAACATTTTTAATTATATTATTTTCACTTTGGTATTGAATTTGGGGGGGGGGGTTGAGATGTACTAAACATATTAAATGTGGAAATAAATTTATATGGGAAGGAATTGAATTGTTTTTACTAATTTAATTTGTTTGAAGTATGATGTGATGTGGGGAGACAAGTTCCCATTTTAGATGTTATAAGTGATGATTTTTCTTGTAAATTATAAATTCATTCCAATATTGGAAAGGAACAATAAATGAAATTAACTAAAATATTATTTAATAATTGATATGGTAATGAATAAGTTTAATAATGTCCAAGACCACCCATTTAAACACTTATTTTAAACCAGTGTGGGTTCCATAACTATTGGATAAACCCTTTTTAATTATATTTATGTTTTCATGGTAACAAGTCTTTTTTGATGTAATTTATCCATTATGTTTGAAAATAAAATGTAACCTACTATATATATAGTTCTTAATAATTAAAAAATAGAAATCTATTTAGTATGATTAATTTTCCAAAATAAATAAAATGTAATTTTATATAATAAATTTATAATGTATAAAATATTTTTGAAAAAAATAGAAATTATATTCTTAAATATAATATAGTAGTTTTTAAATTAAACACAACATTTTTATAATTATAAAATAACATTAGAAAATATTTATTTCCTTATAAAATTTAATAATGGTTTTAGAATCCCAATTTTGATATTAATGATGTCCAAAAATACTTATTATCTATAAAAATGTTGTTTTCCAACAATCACGTCAAAAATCAAATATTTATTGAAAATGTTGAAAAAATAATTTTATGAAATTATTTTTAGGATGAATAAAAAATGAATTCCTATTTTCATTTCATAAATGTAATATTTCTAAATTTACTAATCACTATATAAAATGAGATGTAATTAAAAAAATATTTTATATGGTAATGACCATTTTATAGTATAAACCATTCCTATTCATATTTATTATAATTTAATATTTATATTACTATTGAAAAATTATTCAGATAAAATCTATTTTTTAATCATTAATAATTTCATTCAATAAATTTAAATTTATAATCCATAAAATAAGAAAATATTTTAAAAAATTCATTTTATGTAGGATATGATTATATTAGTTTATTTAAAAATACCAATTGAATTTAAATCATATTAAAAGTATACATCATATTAATTTTACACGTATTTAATGAAGTAGATATTTTAGTATGCTCCGACTAATACAAAAACTGGTTATTAATGATTATTTAGAATTATTATCATTTTATCAAAAGAAAAAAAATTTATTTCTGTTCTGTGTTCTGATTATATAATGATTTCGAAAACATTAACTTCCATAATTTTAATCATATATTAAAATCATATAGTATAAAATTATTAGACAACTATATAATTTTTTAAATCAAAATTTTAATTATGAAACACTGGTTAAAATATTTGATTATATTCAAATCATATTCATAACTCATGATATAACATGTAATATGACATAAAAAATACTCTATAAGATTATATAAAGTTAATTATAATTTCAAAAAAAAAATATCCCAAAAAATCCTAATCATATTTATATATATACCATTATATTATACTATCCATATAAATCATTTCTCAATATAATAGAATCTTAAATTCCTTAAAAAATTGGGAAATGAAATATTCCGTAAAAATTTCACTCATATAAAGAGCCACTAATTAAAAAAATTACACTCTAGTGTAAATAAATAATAATCCAAAAAATTATATTAATGTAACAAAAAATATAAACATTTTTTTTTCATTAAATCCATTATCAATTACTTGGATATCAAAAATATCTGACTCATTATTCTCTAAATAAATCGAACTATTTTTAAATGAAAAAATACCTTATTAATATTATTTGTTATCCATGAATTAATAATATGTTCTCCTATAGTTATCCAAAAAATATTACCTATTCATATAATCACTTTTCAAGGTAATTAACACATGTTAATATAATTTTACACTAAATTAAATATATATTATAGATGACTGATCCATATATTTCCAAAAACAATTGTAATACCTTTTAGAATATAACAGAATGTCATCAATTCCAAGAAATACCTAATGAAAATTAGTTAAAGTAACATGAATTAATATTTACTATTTTCTTAACATCTCATAGATAGGTATGACATAGAATCCAACCAATTCTATCACAACTAGTTTATAGTAATATTATCAACCATTTATGAATTTTTCATTATTATATTATGTTCCATAGTGATTTCTAGATACATCACTTTATTATCATCATTTTTATAATCCAATTTTAACAAAATTTTAAAAATGAAAATAATAATCATTAAAATAGGAATAAATAATAATATATAATGAATACACAATCTTAATATGTATTCTCACCTAAACTTAATTATTTTATACATTTGTTTTAATACACTATTCATTATGTTATATTCACATTTACATTTTATCATAATCCCTTATGGTAAGTATGTGAAATATTTTCATGGGGATTGCTTTTGATTCCACTAATTATGAATCAGATTGATTATTATGTCAATATCAACCAACAATTGTAAGGGTGATTACCCCTAGCTTAATCATTTCTATAGTTGTATCAACATTATAGTATCTATATATAGATGTATTACAATGAAAACACTAAAATCCAGAATTTACCTTTATTTTAGGACATCATCAAATATATAAACTTTTGTATTGTGTATTTTCTATAGTTTTATAAACATGATCCCCAAATAGAATTTTCATTATTAACATATTATTAAATAATATACATATCCAATAGTGTTATCTATATGACTAAAATTTTAACATTATAGAACTTCTCAACACATAAATTATCATCATCAATCATAGTATTGTCCAATGATATATAAACTAAACTTCATTACCAACTAGGATAACACAAATCTACACTCCCAAAATTGTGCCAAAAACTATTTCTATACATATTAGTTTTATTAAAAATTGGAAATTGATATAAATTACTATAAAATAATTAAATGAAATAATAAAAGTGCCACATTAGTTTTTTTCACACAAAAAAATTTCATTTAAAAAATTCTACAATTTAAAAAATACATGATTTAACAAACCCCATATATTTTTTACAGCAAACAATCATATTCATTAAAAATTATTAACAATATACTTAATCCATATTATTTCATAAAAATATCCAATAAGTTATCCACATAATATATAATATTATACAAATAATATGTATTAATTTTGTTTATAACCAAGTATAATGGAATCAAAAAATGGATTGAGCTCAATAACCCAGTAACAGAAAATATAAAATTGGGTATATCATAAAAAAATAATGGAATCAATATTTTCATAGGAATAAATAATAATATTATTTCAATAATGAACTAAAATTTTGGGTATAAAAAATATAAGATAATAAACTAATATATTTATAATAGTAATTATAAATTATATAATGGTAGAATTTATAATTTCATAAATCAAAAATATGTTCTCATGGCATTATGCGAAGACATTTTTTGGATGGTGGTTGAGGTATAAATAAAAAAAAAATTATTTTATCTCCTTAGTTTTATTAAATTATCATGGGTCTATATAATTTTTCAACGATAACATCAAATAATTTGTCTAATGCATTCACAATATGTATGGAATTACTAATAATATGTTACATACTTGTTTTTAAAAGGAAACACAATGGTTGATAGCATACAGGATACACCACATCAAGCCTAAACCGAGAACTAAATATTATAGTTTAATACAGTAGTAATCTCATAGAAGATAGAATTGAAGAAATTATTAGTTTTAAATAAATTATGAAAATATCGTTTAAAAGTTTTTATATAATGATTCATTGGTTACAAAATTAAGATGAAATTAAACTAAAAACCTGTTGAATATATGGGATGTATTATCCTGAAGAGTTATTTAAATGAGAATTACAATGTTTATAATGTAATAAAATCACTCTCCATGGATTCTAATTGTTAAATATTAACTCGATATAATTTTTATAATTAAAATTATGTGTTTTATAGACATTATATAGAAACAAATACAATTGTATGGAAAAAATAAGTGTTTTTATAAAATATAGTTTAAACTCCTTATGATGAAGAATCAAATTTAATTATATTTTTCCAAATTTTTTAAATTATATTATTAAAAATAAACATATTTTTTGTAATTGGCTCATGAATATTTACTTTTTTTGAAATTTTTCAATTTTTTGTAATAAAGTTCATATTTTAAAGAATATTGAAAAAACTACATTATAATTCAAAAAATCCTTTTAGTATAATTAATTTAAATTGATATATTATCTTTTAAATTGGTTTTAATATATAATTATATTATGTTTTTATAATTTAACCCAATTTTGGTGATTGTATGAAATTTCAAATTGAACTTAGATATACATTTATATCAATCTTTTGATGGGCTTTACTTTAAAAAAATGTTTTCTCATTTTGACAACAGGGATTATTTATAATATAATTATTATGTATAATGTGTTATTGTCATTAAAAATGATTCTATTATTGGAATTGTAAAGGTAAAATTATTTAAATAGGCCCCTTTTGTTTTGATACATTATGAACAATAACTTTTGTAACTATTTTTATTAACATGGTTAAGATAAATCCGACAAGTAAGGGTAAAAATATTATTATAATAATTTAAAAATACTTCAAACAATCCATAATTAAATTGGATGAGTTTATTTTTACCATTATAATACTTTTTACAATTTATTGACTCTAGTTCCACTTGGATGACATTGCTTTATTTGTAATATTATATTCAATGAATATTCATTTTTGTTACACTTTTCTTTTAAAATAGTAATTTATTTTAATATGGAGTTATAAAGAGGATATATTGAACTATAATAATTAATTATAAATATAAGTATTTTACATAAATCATTTAAATTTATTTATTATTTTTTAAAATTAAATAATTTTTTTTATTATGACACAAAGATGATGTAGTAATTTCATAATTAAATAACAAAACCAATGAATGTAATCATAAATATTAAAATAAATATTATATGAAATAATTTATTCATTCCACTAATTTTGTATATATAATGTAAATTTTGGTGGAGATTTAAAGAAGATTTTTTGTACTTATATTATTGTTATGATATTTTTTAAATGTCACCTAAGGAATAGTTTTAGAGTTGAAACTATTTGTATTTCGAAATGTAAAATAGTTTAGTAAATTATTTAAAATTCCTAAAAATATATGATTTTTACAAATGGTTATGATATATCTGAATATTTAATTAATTACAATTATTTCTTTTTTGACATGTTATTGAAATTAAATTAACCCTAAAATTTTAAATAACAAGACATTACAGTAAGATTCAAAATGGTAAAATAAGGCTTAAAATAAAAATATAAGGATTAAATATTATTCAAAACATGTCTAATTTTAATTTTATGATTTGTATTCGACAAAATTAATCCTATCATAGAAATAAATATTTAAGGGTCCATTTGGAATCGAAATTGAAATCATATAAATTTAATGCTTTTAATAATATCACGTGTGCCCCTCCCTTCTATTATAAAAAAGAACACATTCCTCTAAATTACTCACACATACAAATCCTTTTGGTTCGTAAAATATAAATAATAACCCCTTACTATAATACTTCTAATAATTCTTTTTGTATTATATTAGGCAAAAAATCATTCATAGAGGTTTTAAACTGTTCATTAAAGGTGATCAACTAAAGAAGAGGATTATAATGATTGTACATGACGAGTCTGACTAATGCTAAAGGTCATCATCTCAATCTTCATTAATTGAGTAATTTTTTGACAATATGTAAATTTAGTTTTTTATAAGGATTACATAAATCCAAAAAGAAATTAATTACATAAAATTTATCTACACTAATATTATTTACAATTTTGGTAAATATATAAATTCATTGTGATTAAGATTTAAATGTTTAATATTTTATTGGACTCCATTAACATTTAACAATTCAAAGATCGAATATTTTTCTCCATGATATTATTTATCTTCTTTTCTTAAATATATATAAAATGATTATACCAAATTTTTTATTTATATATTGAATTTCATTCAATGTTTCAAACTTAAACCTTATATATAATGAATTTTAATTTCTATAAAAAATGCAAAAATGATTTTAATATAATTTGTTACAATTAATATTCCAGCCAATAACTATTATTGGATATTGTAATTCCTCTATTATATATAGTTTTTTACGGAAAATTAATACCTTATTTTTTAGGTGTTTTGGTATTGAAAATTGGTTTTAATGTTGATTGAATTATTCAATATCGTGAAATGATTTCTTATTATTGAAAATGAAATTTTATGTGTGAATTGTTATAAGTTATAATATTTGATGTGTTACGATTACATAATCATACATGGAATGTTGATGGGCGGTTACATGATAAACAAATTATTTGTGATTTTATAGTAAACATTCAGTTGGTGAGCCCATGATAGCTCTCCAATACATTATGTAATGAGATGAGGTAAACTTGATTGGTTTCACTGATGAGACTTAGGTAATATACTATGATGGGTATTCCAAATGTAACCATTAACGTTACCGACTATGTAGCTATAAAAGAAACAATGTATGTATGATATGGTTTCAATACATTTCCACTAAATCATATGATTTATATGATGTTTTATAGTAATCATATTATTTCGTGATGTGATTTAAAGAGTAAATTCTATATGGGTGTAAAGAAAGATTTCGTGAAAGTGTTTTCTTTAGTTTAATGTATTAATGGAAGAAAATTTTCATTACTTTTTTATATACCTTTGTGAGATTTTTTATGCCCATCCAATGTTTTTGAAATGTTTTTCATAGGGTATATCGATGAGTAAGATAAAGGAACAAGAAATGATTAATGTTATGATGAATTTTATGTTGAAAAAGAAATCACAATTTATTATAAAATGATTTAGAATATGAAAAAATGCATTTTGTGCAGACTTGTGTACTTTGTTACATTTTAGTTTTTATGTAACAATTATGGATTAATTCATTAATACAGTATTCATATAATGATCCTAAATGTGAATTCATGATTTAACTCATTATTATGCAACATTAATGGCTGAGGCTATAATTAATTGTTAATAAATTTCTCCAATAATAATATATATAGTAAAAATAACACATGTTTCAATAATAATTTTACCAATCTATATAAATAGGGTAACATTATCATAACACATCCATAGAAGGATTATGGATGGTCAGGTTGTAGATATTCATATTTCATAAGTAATGACTAATCTTTCGTGTTAGAATAACAAATATATAGATTTCCCATAGTTCGCATGTAATTTAATTAAATAACATTCAATTTAAGAATAACTCAAAATAATACCATATAAAGAAATCCCTATTAAACTAATTCAAATATTCCCCCAATAAATAAATTTATTGAATATTATTAAACACAAAACATGAAAATAAATATAGAATGTGGAATTATGAATGTAAATTAATATGATGAGATGGTGTGCCTATTCACTATGGAAGATAAACAATGAAAAATAGGGTTAAATATCATTAATAAAATAGAAATTATCAATTAATAATCTATTAAAAAATGATAACTTTGATTGATGAAAAATTTTATCCACTATATATCGAATAAATAAAAAATAAGCATTGAAATTTATGAAACACCTCACTTTTAAGTGATTTCGTTGAATGATATCACAAAAGAAGGGGTCATAAATTTAATTTTTTATATTTTTATTTCTATCTCCCATGTCATAAATAAATAAATATTTATTAGTTGAAAAATATGGTAACATAAATTCCATGATCCTAAATTTATTTGAATAAGATAAGGTATGTTGAAGAGAAAAAATGGCTTTTAGAAATCATTTTGGACATCAATATACAGTACAAACACTCATATTACTTTTAAATGTAATTTTTAATAATATGAAGTGAATTTATTTGAAATATTATAAATTTAAAAATAATATATGATAATGTATCAGTGAAAATAATATAATTGTATATCTATAAAATGTAGTAGTAAAGAAAAAACATTTTATTAAGAATATAAAACATTTGAATGTAGTATAATTTGTCTCTTTGAAAGCATGAAATGTAAAAACAATAATAAAAAATTATTTCTGTAAAAATATAAGTTTACCAAAATTCAATTTTTAATTCCATATAATTATATTTAAATGGTGGGAGATCCTATTCAAGGAAATGGAAAATTCAATTAGAAATATTATATCATGTAGAATGTAGATGGACGTTTTCAATATCTCCCAAAAAAAGACATAAAAAATGAGGAATGAAACAATTGAAAATGGGTGTATGACGTAAAAACAAAATGAATGAGGGAATACAATATAATATATTTAAAATAAAAAATGTACACAATATATATGAAATTTCTATTTTTTGAATGATCATATCAATTGAGTCAAAATACATTTGAATAAAAAAACTATATTTGGAATGGAATCCCCCAATAATTAAAATTAAATAAATTATATTACATTAATGGGAATGTAAAACATTAGAACATAAACTAATTTCCCTTTGGTGAAAAATTATGTAACATGTATATGTGTATAAAAATTGTGATAATTAAAGACATTTCCCCAGTCTTAATTTAGACATCAGTTATAACAATAATCATTAATAATTAAATTATGTTAATTAGATAAAATCAAAACAGCATAATTCAAATTGGTAACCATTTAAACACATAAATTTTATGCATTATATATATACATATTTTTTATTTTTTACATATCATGAATAAATAGTGTATAAAATATTTATCATGCTAAACTAGTTGTAAAAAATGGTGTTAGTATATATAATTTTCAAAATTTTCATAATTACTTGAAAATATATGGGATTTTAAAATTTTTAATAAGTATTTATAAATTTATAATTTTATTTTATAGTAGTTTTGGTATGAATCTATATGGCTGAAAGCATCGACAATTATGATTTAAAAATTCTTAATTAATGGAGGGTGATTTTAGAATTAATGAGTGTAATATTCATTTAAAATTATAGGAACTGAAATAAAATAATTTTTAACATATTTAAATAACATTATATAATCAATTAGGTTCTCATTGTCATTTGTGATATATACTCATAACATTTTTTGCGTGTGTGAAAAAATCAACATGAAAAAGAACATACCCTAATTTGTGAATGATAATGAAATGATTTAGGTGTAAAATAAATATTTTAAAATAAGAAATATATTTCATAGTGTTTATTATTGTGATATACAATCCTCTATGTATACAAATATTATGTATCCCTTCCTTCCATGTCCCCCTCATACAATCTTCCATGCTACAGAGAACCATATCTTCCACGTCTTCCCCTCAATGAATCCCCTACATTATTCCATTGTTCATGCTATAGGGTTTCCAGTCTACTCCTCAAACCCCCCCCCCACAAAATATTCTCTAAAAATATTTAATTAGAATCCCATATCCAGCCGCCACTACACATCTGCGTGATCCCCCTTTGGTTCCTCAGTCTTTGAATCATATACTTACATCTTCTCTAATCTAGGGAGTCTTCCTTCTCCAACTCCGACTCTACAGAAGGGACCAAAATAAATAATGAATTTCAATATTCTTCAAAAATATATTGTTGGTTTTGAAAAATGGTTTTTTATAAGCTTTGGTGTTGATGTCTCTCAATATGAACATGAGGAGATCTGCATCAACTGACGGCTCTACTCGGTAACCCATTTTTCTACTCCCTATTCCTCCTCATCTACAGTCAAACTTTTATATAAATTCATATTTTTATATGTTTCTGTATGGACATCATCATAAACACTCAAATTATGACCTCCATATATCCTCTCCAGTGCTCATGATTCATATATTTGAGCATCATCATCAATCGCGGTTGAAACTGAAAACATAAAAAATGTTGTGTGATTCTATGTATTACTCTTCAAATGAAGGAAGGTTCGTTTTCTCTCAGAATGCTCAGCTGGCCACTGACTCTCTTTATTCTAGTTTTATGTGTAAATATATACACGATTTTTTCAATTTTTCCATTAAGATAGATGAAGAACATGTTTTCGAATGAAAAATTGATGGTTCTATTGAATTTTTATCCAAGAAATGGTATTTTCTCATTTGTATTATAACATCCAATGTAAATAAAGAAACAATAAATTTTCATTTTAATTAATATTTTTTGAATTAAATATTAATTTTACTATAATGGGGTTTCTATGTTTGATGGAGTACCCAATATGCAACAACATGTTTCTTTGAAATATTATGTTGCATAATAATAATATAATAGTATTATTTTAAATGGTAGTTAAATTATACTCGTTGTATTGGAGGTAATGAAAAAAACTAAATAAATATTATTATACATGTTTTTTAAATGTTTTTACATTTATCCAATAAAATATAGAGGCTTAAAATGTGAATGAATCTAATTTTATGCATAATTTACATTAAAAGGTTGATTTACTTCCATTTGATGGAGAACCCTCTTTAAATTTTGTTTTGGTCGCTTTTATATGTTATATTTGATAAAATAAAACTCTCCTTCAGAATTGGGGAATCGTAATTTACTTGGGGTAAATTTTTGGTATTTTTTTGATAAAATTCATTTTTAATGAATAGTGAAAATAATGTATTTTAATTCAAAACTGACTTTTAATTTAATTTATTTATATGGTTAGATAATCATTTTAATTTTTTGTAAAGTTTAATTAGATTATATTTTTACCATTTAATCAAATTTTGTTCATTTTGTGTAATCTCACTTTGAAATTAGATTCAAATATGTTTCAATCTTTAGTTAATCAATAATTCATAAAAACACTTTTTTTGTTTTGTAAATGGGAATTAATTTTAAATTAATTAATCTAAATTATATGTTTTGAATTTGGAAAAATAGAAAACATTTTTGAATTTGGAATATCAAATATATCTTAGTATAATTTTTTTGTATTTTTGGGAAAACATTTATTTTTGATGAATAGTGAGACCACTTGGTAGTAGTTAAAAACTGTCTTTATCATTTAAATGATATTTTACCGCTTCTGTGAATTGAATTTTAAAAATCCGACATATATGGTTGTTATTAGTATGTAAAATTTGGTTCAATAAGATGAAATTGATTTTTGGTGAATAGTAACTTTTTACTTTTATTAACTACGGTTAATGTTAAATAGGGAAATTCACGGTTAAAATAATATTATAATAATAACAAATTATCATAACACTTTTCCTAACCTTATTAAATGAGTCATGTCTAACCATGGGAATCCTTGTTCTATCTTGGGACCCCATGGAGCCTCTCAAGACTGATAATGACACATTATTTTAATTTTTTTTAATTTAAAGACAAAAATGACAGAAAAAATAATGGTACGTAAACTAATTTTTACATTTGGTTATATAAGTTATCATTTTTACTATAAATATACTTTTAAATGATAAAAATATTTACAACATTATGGAATTTTTTTATAGTTATTATACATCGAAAATAAATAAAATAATTTATGACACAATAATGATGCAATGTTTTCCCCATTAATAAATTATATAAATAAATAATTTTTTAATGATTAAAACAATATCCAAAATTTGTCCAATTATTATTTGAAGAATTTATTTAGACCATGAGTCATCTTATCTTCAACATTAATATGTTTTTGACCTTTAGAAACTGAAAATCATTATATAATAAAATAATATGTTCGCACTTTCCTAAAGAGCTCCTCCTCCACCTCATAAAAAGCCTTCACCTCTATCCCATACCTCACACATCTCAAGCCCCTTGGATCATCCAAACCCTAACAAAATAATATCTAAATATCCCTCTCTTCCACCTAGAAGCCATACATAGGTAGACGACACTTCAAGAAGTCCTTTTGGTTCAATGTAGATGGAGATACAAGGATTAAAGGTAACCATTTCTCTTAAATTCTTTTCATTTATTTTACTTCTCCAACCCCTAAACTCTTTTTATTCCTTAATTTTATAACAACACCTTTGGCCACAATGTAATAGTAAGTTTTTTTGATCTGGATTCTAAATAAACTTACACACACCTCCATCTAATGGGAAAAGAACATACTGTTTTTGTGGATGAAAAACTAACACCTCACGAATCGATGATTGTTAAATATTCTCCTAAAACCTCTTATGGTGGCCATTAAGATGGCACTGTACTTATATATGATACAAAAATATGTTTATATTTTCTTTATGCTTCTATATTTTTCATTTATATCATACCTTTATGGTTTCCATTATGGGTAAACATGATAATTTCATTTTATGAAGTGCGGTCTACTGCCCCCTCAATGTGATATGACTCATTACTGTGATATGTGGGATGTATAAAGGGTAAAGTTAATGATATGGTATCTGATATTATACTAGGATTATAATATACCTATGTATCATTATGTTTTAAAATCATTAAAATAATAAATAGTAAAGAAATTAGCGTTCATGCGTACGTACAGCTTACCGTCACCTTGAACGATGCATTTCATTTCTTATCTTGAAATAATATGTAATGTTATAAATACATATATATACTAAATATAAATGATATATATGTTATTTAACTCATGAATATCATTATGGAGATAATGGACTTTTGACCTCATAAAAAACGTGTAAATATAATAAGTTCATTTTAGACTGAAGTACCAAATAACGAAAAAAAGACCGTTGTTAACATAAATGATTATATAAATATTATAACATGGTAAAATGTGATATAAAAGGAATAATAATCCTGAAAAAGTTTCTTAAGCAAGTATAAATTAACTTCAGTTTATTATTCAGGAGATTAAAGAATGAACATGTCATGTTGGACGCGAGGTAAGGGACTTCTTCTCAATATCCTTTCATTGAGGAATCTATAATTATATACAAGACATTCATTTATAAGTTGTATAAACCTCTTTGAATTTTACTTTTACTCAAAAATCAATGTTTTCTCTAATAATTGTATTACTAAATGACAAGAAATAATTTTTCTTTTAATGTAAAAAGTGAAAATTATCATCCCAATGTTGTGAGAATTATTTTATCTTTGGCTTCATTTATAAGCTGTAATGTTTTTAAAAGGAAAATAAATAACATATAATATTTTATGTATTTTGTTATTGAAAATGTTTTTAATAATGGATTCGTTATGTCAATATATTTAAATGATATATTGTGAGTGAAATTTGGAAATGATATCTTTCCTTTATATTTGTTTAATGTGTTATGGTTTTGTTATGGTTCATGGGAATTGTTACATATACAGGTGGTTCTATGATAAACCTAGGGTGGTTTATCTAGAGATAGCTCTCCAATTCATCGGGTAACGTGGTAGACGAAAATGTGAATGTTTCTCTTAAGAGATTTTAGGAATATACTATGATGGGTATTCCAAATGTAACTCCATACGTAGCTATGATTTCTATAATTTATGTATGATATGGATGCATAACATTACCTTTATGATTTTTGTTTTCTATGTATGATTCATAAGTTTTATGATTTCAGGTGGTATTTTAAAGAACCTATGTTATATATGTATTAATTAAATAATGTTCTATTTCGTTGTATATTAACCCTTAGTGATCTTTTTATGCTAATACCATGTTTTGAAATATTTTTCACAGGAATTAATGATTAATAGGGTCAATGATAGGATCAAGGAAAATTCATGGTGTCTAAAATATCGGACTAGGCATGACTCTATTTTTAGATTTTTTTATGAAAAAATACAAAATTAGTAGAAGTGTCTACCTTTTAATTTTTGAGAAGTAATGTAATTTTTACACCCTAATTATCTAAAACACTAAACCTGAAAAGAACCTCAACGTGAATTATTCATTTAAATCAAGAATATGTACTGTTAAGGTCGAGTCCTTAATGATTGAATCAGAGGATAGTTTAGATAACATTAAAAGTTAGGGTGTTATTAAATTAATATCCATAAATTTATTTATGTTAACATTGAAATGATATAGAATTTACAAACTACCACGTTGCATCGCGTAAGATATTTCTGTATTCAGAATGGTTTTCCATAGTGGAAATATGACAGCTGTGATGGGGTGACATCAGGAGGAAGACAACCTTCCAAATCAAGAACCTAAGATGGCCAGAATTGTAGCTAAACTATTTGTTTCAGTGATAGTACAACTGACATAGGGTATAAATTGAGGTGGTATCCATGCATGAGAACATTGAGATCAACAACTGACGAACATGTCAGTAGTGGAGAATTTCACGGGGGAACACCCCATATATTTCAAAGGATCATCTGACTATGTGCTAGCTAAAGGGTGGATTAATTTACGAGAGAAAATTTTTGATGTCATGGTATATTTAGAACATCAACATGTTAGTCTCACTATTTACGATTTTGAAGGTGAAGCTGATCAGTGGTGGTTGATGGTCAAAAATATCAGGGATAGTGGGGAGATTGATGCTCTAGATTGGGATGAATATAAAGGTATTTTTCTTGAAAAATATTTGCCTATGGTGGTTCGTCTTTGGATGGAAAAACCTTTCCTAGAATTGATGTAGTAGGATGACTCAGTGGCTGCTTATGAAGAAATATTAACCCATCATTCAAGGTATACTCCAAATTTTGTACAAGATCTTGATATTAAAATCAAACATTTTTACTCAGTATTAATGCCATATTATAAAATAGAATTAGCTACTCGTGAGTTCAAAAGTTATGAAAAACTTGTTTGGGTTATGGAGAAGGTAGAAATGGAGTTTTTTGATGATCATGTCTTCTTTGACAGACAACAGAATAAGTGTTCAAGGTAGCAAGTGAAATGGAAGAACTCTTCAAAAAAGACAGATGTGAAGAAACTTATGTTTAACATTTGTGAAAATTGTGGTTAAAAGCATGATGTGGAATGAATTTTGAATTTTGGTAAGTGATATCAATGTGGTAAAATGGGTCATAAGGCTCGTAATTGCAATGAAAACGAGTTGGAAAATGTTAAGAAAAAATCTAATTTAAAATCATTAAAATATTTTATGTGCAACGAAATTGGTCATTATGCCAGTGAGTATCCAACAATGAACTCAACCAAGGGAAAGTAGCAAGAATAAAAGCTGAAAGGAGTGGTAAAATCCTTTGATACTACTTCAGCATATGTTGGGATGTCAAATAAAGTTGTGTCAGGTTCACTGTTTGTTGGTTTAGATTATGCCAATGTGTTGTTTGATTCGGGGTCATCACATTCATTCATTTCTGAGAAGTTTTCAAGTAAATTGTGAATTCCATCTGAAGATATGAATCCTGAACTTATTGAAAAAATATCGGGGGAAATGTTGTGACAAAAAGAAATTATATGAACGTTATTGTACTTGTGTGTGGAAATAATATTTGTAAAAACCATATTATTTTTCCTCTAGTAGTGTTTGATGTTATTTTGGATATTGATTTTCTTTCTATTTATCATGATATGATTGACTGTTGAGATAAAGAGGTTTCTTTTCAAAAATATTTTCAGTTTATGTACACTAATGAACATGTAAATTAGATAACATATTATGAAGATGAGAAAATCATAAAAGATGTAAATGAATATTACCCAACACATATTGTTGAAAGAAAAGGAACTGTTCAGAATAATGATGTATTAGTGGTAAATGAGTACCTTGATGTTTTTTCTAATGAGTTGTGTGGTATTATATCTATTTGGGAAGTTGAATTTACTGTCTAATTAGTTCCTCATTCTATTCCAATTTCAACAACCCCATATAGAATAGATCAAATTGATATTTTAGAGCTAAAGCATCTAATGCAAGAGTTATTAGTTAAATGTTTCAATCAACCTAGAACATCACCATGGTGTGCACTGGTCTTGTTTGTTAAAAATAATGATGGTTCAATTAGACTTTTTTATTGATTATAGGTCATTGAATAACATCATTGTTATGAACTAGTATCCATTGCCTCGTATTGATGATTAGTTTGATAAGCTCTTGGGAGCTCAGTATTTTTCAATGATTGACTTGAGGTTGGGGTACCAACCATTAAAATTAAAGGATGAAGACATTCTAAAGACTACGATTTGTACTAGATATGGCCATTATGAATTTGTAGTTATGACTTTTTGTTTAACCAATGCACCTATTGTATTCATGGATCTTGTGAATACAATTTTCCATGAGTTCATGTATAAGATTGTGGTTGTGTTCATTGATGATATTTTAGATTATTATAAATGTAAAGCAGAGCATGAAAGTCATTTAAGGGTTGCCTTGAAAACCATAAATGAAAAGAAACTAATTTTTAAATACTAAAAGTGTGTGAATTTTTTACAAAAATAATTCTTTCCATGGTCACATTGATTCAAAAAATGGGATAACTGTTGATCCAACTAAAACAATAGCTGATGAAGAATGGCCAATACCAACAAATATAACTGAGATGCATAGTTCTCTTCGTTGGAAGATTATTACCGGAGGTTTGTTGGGAATTTTTCAGGGTTATCTATCCCACTGACAATGTTAACTTGAAATGGTGTTAAAATCATTTGAACAAAAGAATGTGATGATTATTTTCATTAATTGAAAAAAATATTGGTGAATGCTCTATTTTTGGGACTACCTACCTGAAATAGTGAGTTTGTTATATACATTGCTTCTTCAATGAAAGGAATTTGATGTGACCTTATTCTGAATGATCAGGTAATTGCTTATTCTTTATGTCAGTTGAAACCTCATTGGTTAAATTCCCCAAAAAATAATTTGAAATTAGGTGATGTTGTTTTTTTGCTTTATAAATATGGATGAATCCTTTTTATGGAGTATAATGTGAAATATATACTGACCACAAATGTTTGAAGTATATATTCACTTAGAAATAATTGAAATTGAGACAGAGGAGTTGGTTGGAAGTAATCATGGATTTTTATTGCACATTCCTTTACCATCTAGTAATAGAAAATAAAGTGGTTTATTCTTTGAGTCGAAAAGTTAATGCTTCTTTAACAATTCTACGTTTGGAATGAGATCCTTCATTTTTTGATTTTATGAACATTCGCATAGAAGTTTTTGGTGAAATAAATTCTTCTGTTTTGTTTTAGGTGTCATTGAGATCATCTATAACAGACAGAACTAAGAAAGCGCAGATGGAAGACAAAGAGTTTCAGAAAAATGTTGAGTTGGTTCAGAAGGGTATGTTGTCTGATTTTAACATTGATAGTTAATGTCTTTTTATATTTAGAAAGACATTATGTGTTCCTTGTGATTAAAAATTGAAGAATGAGTTATTATGTGAATCTAATAGTTCCACGTTTTCACTTCATCCTGGTTTTACAATGATGTATAGATATCTTCAGGAGTATGACTAGTGGGATGGAATGAAATGAGATGTTGCGGATTTTACTATGAAGTATTTGACTTGTCCATAGGTTAAAGAAGAGAGATAGTTACTGAAAGGGATTCTTCAGTCCTTACTGGTGCTAGTGAGGAAATGGGAAAATATATCCATGGACATTTTTGTTGGATTACCAAATACATCTCGAGGTAATAATGCAATCATTGTTATTGTTGATCTATTCAGTAAATCTTCTCGTTTCCTTCCAATTCGAGATACATTGTCTATAGAAAAACCTTCCCAGTTGTATGTTAAAGATATATTCAGGATGAATGGTGTTACCCTCTCGATTGTACCAGATAATGATCCCAATAATAATTATATCTTTTGGAAGTCCATCATAAGATATTGGGTATTAATTAAATTTTAGTACAACATTTCCTCTGAAATCAAATGCGCAGTCAGAATGAACAATTTAGACAATGAAGGATATGTTACGTGTTTTATAAATGGATTACTAGGGAAGTTGGAATAAACATGTTTCTTTGGTTGAATTTGCATATAATAAAAAATTTTATTACACTATACAGATGGCTCTGTTTGAGGCATTATATGGAATGATTTGTCGAACTCTAGCTTTTTGGGATGAAGTAGGTGAAAGGAAGCATATGAGACTAGAATTGGTAGAGGATATTTCAGAAAAGGTTCAGTTGATTCAGAAGCACATGATAATAGCTCATAGTAGGTAGAAAAGTTATATGGAATACCGGAGAGAGGATCTTTATTTTGATGTAGGTGAACATGTATTTCTCAATTTTCTACCTCGAAAAGTCTGATGTGTTTTGGTAAGAAGGGAAAGTTGAGTCTGAGGTTCATTGGACCTTATGAAATATGGGAGAATGTTAGATCGGTTGCGTACAGTGTGGGTTTACCTCTATGTTTGTTCTAGGTACACAATTTTTTTTTCATGTTTCAATGTTGATTAAATATAATCAAGATCCATCTCTTGTTTTAAATCCAAAGGTAGTACAGTTGGAATAGAATCACCCTTATGATGAACTACCTATCTAGATTTTGGAATGTAGACTGAAAATGTTATGGAATAATGTAATTCCCTAGGTAAGGGTTTTGTGAAAAAATCTATATGGTGGAAGAGGCCAGGTGGGAATCTGAAAATGCGATGAGAGAAAAATATCCCCATTTATTTGATAAGTGAATAGTGTTGCGAGGATGCAATTTCTAAAATGGGGGAAGGTTGTAACATCGTAGTTAAATAAATAAATAATAAATTTACATATTTAATTAATATTTTGTGAATTAAATATTTATTTTACATTAAAGGGGTTTCTATGTTTGATGGTGTAACTGATACACAACAACGAGTTTCGTTGAAATCGTACGTTGCACAGTAATTATATAATATTATTATTTTAAATGGTATTGAATTCCTAGATGTTGTATTGGTAGGAATGAACAGAACTAACTATAATATTTTTTCACATGTTTGTTAAATGTTTTTACATATATCCAAAAAAATGTTTGAGGCTTAAAATGTGAATGAATCTAATTTTAAGCATATTTACATTAAATGGTTGATTTACTGCCTTTGGATGGAGCACCCTCATTAAATCTATTTTTGGTCACATTTATATGTTCTATTTGACATAATAATATTCTTTTTTCGAATTAGGACATCAAAATTTACTTTGAGTAATGTTTTGGTATTTTTCTAATATAAATCATTTGTAATGAATAGTGAAAAATACTTTATTTTAATTTGAAACTGACTATTATTCTATTTTATTTATATGAATATATTATGTTTTTAATTTGTTTTAATATTTAATTAGATTATATTTTTACCATTTAATTACATTTTGGTCAATGGAAGTAATTTCCCTTTGATGTAGGACACAAACAAGCATTAATGTTTTGAGTGTTATTATTTCATAAACGCATGCTTCTTGTTATGACAACATGAATTAATTTTAAATAAGTTAATTGAACTTATATGTTTTTAATTTCATAAAATATACATCATTTTTGAATTTTTAATATCAACTATATCTTAGGCATAAGTTTTGATATTTTTTGGAAAACATCAATTTTTGGTGAATAGTGAAACCACTATGTGGTAGTTAAAAAGAGACTTTTCCATTTATATGAAATTTTACCGCTTCTGTGAATTTAGTTTCAAAAAACCAACATAAATGGATGTTATTAGTAAGTATAATGTGGTTCAATAAGATGAAAATAGTTTTTGTTGAATAGGAACTTTGGACAATTATTTACCACTGTTAAAGTTAAATAGGGTAATTCAAGGTAAAAAGAATATCATAACTATACACAATTACAATAACACTTGTCCTAAACTTATTGGATTAGTAATGGATGACCATGGGAATTTGTAGTTCTATTTTTGGGACCCCATGGAGCCAATTAAGAGTTAAAATGACGGTTTATTTTAATTAAATAAAATTAAATGAAAAAAGGACATAAACATATATCTTTTAGAAAATTATTGTTTACATAGGATTATATAAGTTTTAATTTGGAATATAAATATTATTTGTAAATCTTAAATGATTTCCGAAATACTGGAATTTTATTATTATTATTTTCAGACAACAAATAAATAAAATTATTTATGACACAAAAATGATGTAGTGTTTACCTCATTAATCAATTATTTAAATAAATTATTTAATAATTATTAAAACAATACTGAAAAACCAATCCAATTCATATTTGATGATTTTATTTTGACAATGAGTCTTATTTTCATTGACTTTAATATGTTTTGGATATTTAGAAATGGAAAATAATTATATAATAAAAAAATTATTTTCACACTTTCCAAAAGAGCCCCTCCTCCTCCTTATAAAAATCCCTCACCTCTAAACCATTCCTCACACTTCTCAAGCCCCTTGTCTCATAAAAACCCTTCCCAAATAATCTATAAAGACCCCTCTATTCCACATAGAAGCCTTAACTCAGGAAGAAGTCACTTCAAAAAGTCTTCTTGGTTCATACCAAATGGAGTTACCAGATTTAAAGGTAACAATTTTTTTAAATTCTTTTCTTTTATTTTACTTCTCCAACCCCTAAACACATTTTTTACCCTCTTTTATATCAACCCCAGTATCCTCAATATACTAGGATATTTTTATGATATGGATTCTAACTACACTTACTCACACCTCCATCTAATGGGTAATAAACATACTATTTCTGTGGATGGAAAACTAACACCTCACGAAACATGGATTCTTGAATATTCTCCTACAACCTATTATGGTGGCCATTAAGATGGAACTGTATTTATATATGATACATATTATGTTTATTTATTCTTTATTTTTCTATATTTTTAATTTATAGAATACCTTTATGGTTTCCATTATGGGTAAACGTGAAAATTTCATTTTCGGATGTGTGGACTACCACCCCCTCAAAGTGACATGACTCGTTAATGCCATATGATAGAAAAAGAAAGGGTGGATTTAATGATATTATATATGATATTATACTGGAATTATATTAAACGTATTTATCATTTTATTTAAAAAAAATTAAAATATGAAATATAAATGAAAGTAGCATTCTTGCGTACGTACGACTTACCGTCTCTAGGAATGATGCATTTCATTACTAATCTCTAAATGTTATGTACTTTTATAAATACATATATATACTAAATATAAATGATACATATGATATATAAATCATTAATATCATTCTGGAGATAATAGAATTTTGACCACATAGGAAACTTGTATATATAAGAAGTTCATTTTTGACTCAAGTACCAAATAACGACAGAATTTCTGTTATTAACTTTAATGATTACATAATGTTTATAACATGGTAATATGTGATATTAGAAAACTAATAAATATTAAAAGGGTTATTAATAAAGTAAAAATTATCTTAAGTTTATGATTTAGAAGATTAAAGAATGAACGAGTCAAGTTGGACACTAGGTAAGGGATTTCATCTCAATCTACTTTCATTGAGGCATATTTAGTTTTATACTAGACTTTCATTTATACGTTATATAAACCCCTTTGACATTTAATTTTAATCAAAAAGAATCTTTTCTCTACTATTCATTTTACTAAACGACAAAAAATTTTATTTCTTTTAACGTATACGGTGACAATAACCTTTCTTCCACCGCACGTATTATTTGATCTATGGCTTCTATAAGAAGCTGTAATGTTTTTAATAGGAAAATAAATACCATATAATCTTTAACATATATTGGTATTGAAATTGGGTTTTATAATGTATTTTTTATGAAAATATATTTAAATGATAAATTGTGATTGAATTGTGTAAATGTTATCTTTCCTTTATATTTGTTATATGTGTTATGAATTTGTTATGGTTCTTTGGTATTATTAGGTATATGGGTGGTTCCTTGATAAACATAGGGCGGGTAAGCCCAAAATATATCTCCAATACATTGGGTAAAGAGGAAGAGGTAAACATGAATGTTTCTCATATGATATTTATAGAATATTCTATGGTGGGTATTCCAAATGTAACTTCCTACGTAGCTGTGATAACAACTCTGTATGTATGATATGGATCCCACAAGTGACCTTTATGATTTATTTTTTTTATGTGTGATTCCTAAATATTATGATTTCATGAGGTATGTTAAGGAGGTTATGTTATGTATGTTTTGATGATCTAATGTTTTCTTTCGTTGTATTATTACCCTTACATATCATTTTATGCTCATCCCATGTTTTGAAATATTTTCATCAGACTTAAAGATGAATAGAGTCAAGGATTGGATCATGAAAAAGTCATGCTATCAAAAATATGGGACTAGACATGACCCTATTTTTTCACGAGTTTTTATTTTATGAAAAAAATTGAAACTAAGAATAAGAGTCTACCTTGTAATTTTTGAGATGTAATATAATAGTTATGGCCTAATTCTCTAAAACTCTAAACCTGAAAAGATCCTCAATGTGAATTATACATTTAATTCAAGATTATGTAATGTTTATGGTCGGGTCCTTACATGTTGCATGTGTGTATATTTTTTCTATACTCTATATTTTCACATTTCACTTTGATACTACTAAATTTTTAGGATTTAATTCAATATAGTCCTTCATAAATAGTGGGATCTCAGTAGTTTTTAGGAAAAAAATTTGTTCCCTCGAAGATTTCATTTTTCCATCAACATTTGGATTTTTCAAACATCAATAAAATACATCTCATGTTTTTATTCACCAATTATAGCTTTTACTTCTTTATCTTGGTCAAAATTTCATCCTCTAAAATTTCTTGCATTGTTGATATATATTTCCTCCACCGCATCAATGCATTCTCCATTTTGTGTATGTTGATCTAATTTTTTTCAATACACATTTTTTGCAGTTTCAGTCATTCAGATTTTGTTTCCTATTATTTTTTTAAATATATTTGATTACATGTACTGTGGACTCATAGAAAATGGGTATTTCAAATAATCATACAATCAGTTATATAATTGTACTTTTGATTGATTGTTATTTTTAATCAAATTTTATAATCCAAAAATATGCATTTTTTTGATCATTTCCAATTTTCCTATAACAAAAACATACAATTAATTTATCTTTCCGATTGGATATCAACTGAAATTATTTATAGGATTCTTATACATACATGTTTTAAGATTTCTTGAATAAATTTGTTATCATATTCCTCCTTCCTTAAAATAATTTCATAAGAAATGTTTTCACTCACTCGCAGATTCAATTACAACATACATATTCATGGTTTGTCCTTGATAGAGGATTTTATGGAAATTTAATGTATTACAGGATGTTATAAGATTGAAATGATATCCTTAGAGAATAAGGTTTACCGATAGCCTATCCATTATGTTTTTTATCCATTGTATTGTATTGATAGTGAAATATATAATTTTTATTTCACGTTTTCATTTATCAAAAATGTTATCTTAAAAATGCCAATCTACATGACACTATAGATGACTAAGACGCTGACATAGATATTTTCTAAAAAAACGAGCTGAGCAAAAAGATTGTCTAAGTTGGCCTTCACAATTATTTGGAGCTCAGTAAGGATAACTTCCCTTATTTACTGATTGATATGTGATATGAAATTTATATGAATATCTGATGTAGAAAGAATGATTTAGATATTTCATATTTTGTTTTTGGATTGCAGCATTCCTTTCTATAATTAAATAATTATTTAATTCTTTATTGCTATATAATCTAAACTCTCTCTTTCGACTTCCTTACTTTTTAGGAACATGTTCCATAGAAGGAAGATTCTCAACAAAACTGTCAGACGGTCTCCTATGGGAACATTAAAAGACTACATGGATGGAGGATTCCGAAAAAAAGACTTCCTGGGTTTGGAATTATAAAAACCTGTATCTAGATGTTTTATTTGTTTCATTATTTTGTGATTTAATTTTTGAATATCAATGAGATGGTAATAGCTTCCTTCTGGGTTATGTTTGAAATTTTGATAGTTGTTTCATTAATTCATTTCATTTGGAAAATGGTACATATATCCTGAATTTATATTATTTATTTTATTTGATTTTCATTTTGATGAATAATCTTTCACAGATGATGAATACTCTGTCATTTAAATATCATAAAACTCATACATTCTTGAAACACCCATAGGCTGTTAAAAAATTTTTAAACACCGCCACATAATTAATTCAAAAAACTATAGATTACATTTTTCAAAATATATTTATTTCTTATATTACATCAAGGATTTAATATTTAAATTATATTATTTTTATAATATATCCTTAGAGATTGTAAATAAAAAATATTTCAGAATATATATTGACAATATCCACAAAATCAGTAGCATCGACTATATGTGGATTTCAATAAATCCAAGACCTGATGAGAATCTAGTGTCAGGGATTGTTTCACCATAGAGGTGTCTACTCATTTTATCCACACATTGATTGTTTTCTTTTTATTGGTTGTGAGTTTTGACTATTCAAGTTAACATAATTATAATAGAACATCTTATTTATTTTTTGTTTGTATTTTCAATTGAAAATATCAGTTCATATTTCAATCAATAGTTTAAATGATACATATTTTTATATTAATTAAGTTATTATTTATAGATAATGGAACTTGTGGTCGGTTTTAGTTGGATTAGATGATATAAAAAACATGTATTATATTTTTATTTTGGTTCAAACTGGAAATTCAATTGTAACTATTTAATTGTAATTATTTTTATTGCAAATGAATTTGATTGAATATGGGATGACTTTTAATGTTATTCACATGGAGACCATCAGCATATCATGAGGTTCTAGGGATCTTATTTAATAAGATTATATTACACATTCATTTGGAAGAAACTATAGTGAGATTGTTTTCAAATTGTGTATTTTCTATCTTTCCATGTAAATTGGTACAATAATATATGAACCATTATTGATGGAGATTTCCCATTATTTGATATTAACGAAAATATACTTCCTAACTCATTTACAATATTCAAAAATTCATGATCATTGACTAGATATGGTTTCTATCAAATCCTAGAGGTACAGAGAGGCTGCTATAGGGGATTGATTCACCATTGTGGTGTCCTCTATGCATATCCACACATTGTTAGTTTTTTTTGATTAGGTGTTAGTTTTGAATGTTAATGTTAACATAATTATAATATTACATCATTTATGTTTTTTGTCTATCTTTTCAGTTGAAAATATAATTGTATTTTTTATTAATAGTTGAAATGTTCCATATTTTTGTATTAATGGTTTTCTATTTGTAGATAATAGAACATGTTTTATGTTTCAGTTTTTCTAGTGAATATTCAAAACATGTTCACTATTTTTATTTGTTTGTTTAAAATAGAAAATTCATTTTCTAATATTTTATAGTAGTTATTTTCATTTTTAATGATGTTCATTGCATTAGGGCTGACTCTTATGGTTGTTCACATGGAGAAATTAATAATATCATGTTTACTGTTGATGAGATGCTTAATGTTACATTAAAGTATATAGGTGGAGTGAGTAATATTATTGTTCATGGGACTTTTTACGTCCAGATCCTTGATGGAGAGGATGCACATATCCAGGTTCCGGAGGAATCTGGTTAATTTCAATGATCTAATTAAAGGAACACCCAAACATCAACAAGGAGTTGTACACCAATGAATATATTCTAGGATAAAAAGATCATAACTTTTTGATTCCTATTGTACTTGTTGGAGATGGTGTCTTCCTTATAATGTGGAGAATACAGACAATAAATGACATGAAAATACCTCTTATTATCATATTTTGGCCCTGGATGTCCTGGAATGAAACGTATCTGAGCATCAGGTGTGATTTATCATAAGATTTTGAATTCATAATGTGGTGGTTTCTTTACCACTCACAACTCTTCAAGAGGTCCCAAATGTCAGGAAGATTGATGAGGAGTATAGGTATGATTCCATAAATTCTGTTTTTAAATGGTCAATCTGATTTATTGATGAATCTAACCTCATTGGATTGGTAATTTTGGTTGTTCCTCCAGAAGATTCAACAGTATTCACCAAGATTTTGGTGTGATTTAATGTCGCATTTACATTTTCTAATTTTATGTATTTGAATGTTCTTCACATAAAGGGTATAGCTACACAATGTACTCTTACAAGATGTATTTTTCCCTGAAAGCTACATTGTGGTTTAATAGGAAATGAAACATGAACCTGGTGGATTTGGTCTCCCTTGTGATGAAGTTTTTGATCTTTAGGTTGCTCTCACTTTTTTAATGTTGCATTTCTATTTTGATTTCTCTTTGATATGTATATGTATCATCTTTTTCTTAAACATTTTATTCTCATGATGATGTTTATTCATTTTAGAAGAAAAATTCTTTGGGTTATATATGGATGTTTTTGTACGGTTTTCACATATCATAAAAGTGTCTTCTTAATAAAATGGATTTTGTGTCTAAAATATACAGTATATACATAAATTAATAGATTACTATTAACAGTTATATTTTATTACCATATGTAATAATTCTTTATTCCTAAATTTTTTAAATTATATTTAATATTTTTCATTCACATTATTCATTATTCCCTAATATTGACTTATCTAGTAACTCCTTCATCGAATACTTCAGTTTTCAATGGAGTAATTTCATTGCAGGATGTCAACGTGGATGAGTTTGTGTTATATGACCATTAATTTTCTAGTTTCATGTAAATTTTCTCTTCATTGAATATTTATTTACAAATGTTACAACATAAATGTTTTGTTTGTATATATCATAAATTGTTTCATGTTGTAAAAAATGATTACTCAATATTTTATAATTTTTATCTATATGTTAAATGAGTGATATGTATTATATTTTTTTATATTATATTATTTCTTCTCATGGATTCATTTATTCTATATGATTTCATTTTACTATTTCACATAAGGATCATATGGAATATGACATTAATTATAATATTGATCAGAATTTTAATGATCCATTTGAATGATTTTTTCATTCTTGTATTTCAACTATCCATAGAAAAATTAAAATTATATTCCTTCTAAATTACTTAATTTTTTTTATTTTATATTTGATCTCCCAAAAAAAAATTCACTCGAATTTCATTACTATGTACAACTATTTTGTTATTAAAATATATATAATATTAATGTTCATTTTTATCTTTAAAAAAAGTACTTTTACTAAAAATAAGAATTGATCTATATCACCATGCGAACGCACGGGTGAGTACTAGTTATCATAAAAAATAAGAATAATATGATAATCTATATGATGGTGTTGCATAATATGTGGAAATCATTTTTTCTTATAACACTATTTTGTATGGTTTGATTTACTAACCTTGTTTATTGATCGTTTTGATAATAGATTTTATAATTTTTATTTAAAAATCATAATAATTGAATAAGGCTCACTTCATTACATTAAAATAATTCTAATTACCATACATTAATATAAGTTAGGAAAATTAATAGGGAATTCAATAATTCTATAGAGGTGTTAGTCCACACGTACAAATGTATAATTGTTTAATTTTTTCATAGAACATGGAAAATATGTAATATTTTTAATCCTTTATAACTATAATATATTTCATAAAAAATAAATACATATTGTATTCCAAATTACAACTATATTTTTACATTAAGAAAAATTTGTCACATTGTGTCGTAAAGGCGGTAGTTCCCACAACGTCACGAAGAATATATTACTTTTATTAATAGAATATGGGATGTTTTTTAATTTTATATCCATCATAATAATAAACTAAATGTTGAATAATAAATATAATATTTTTATTTTAATGTGTATTAATTAAAATTTAGGCTAATGTAGTTTTCATAAAGAATGTAAAATTGAACGGTGCTGTTAGAAGTCTATACATCTCTTCGTGGATTTTCTCATTTGCAATGTATTTATGTCATTGAGGAAGTATATTTTGAGAAATACACAACCCTTTTATATAATTTAAGAATAATTAGTTGATATTTTTTTCATTTTAAGACTAATTAATAGGGTTTCAGTTCTAATATGTCCAGATTTTAAAAGAACACAATTTTCTATACTCTGTTCAACTCTCAAAACCTAACAAAAATGAACCATGAGATATTAACATTTAAATGATAAATTCTTAAATGGGAAATTAATTTGGTGCATATCAACAAGATTAAATAATCATTTATAGATATGTAATGTTCTTAATAAATACATATATATTGATTAATTTTTTGAAAAAAGGATCATAATTTTTCTGTAGTGTTATTTAATGCATAAAAAATATGTTTTATTAATAAATAGTTTTAATTTATTTTTACTGTTGAACATTATAATTTATTCACGGGTCAAAAACAAAATATATTTGATAAAAATACAAATTTTTAAAATTAATAATTTTATTGATATAAAAATAATTTTTTTTTGATAATTTAGTGAAATGATTTATTTTTCAATTATTACTAAAAAATAGTAATTTGTATTGAAAAGTATGATTTTATTTAGATAAATATCATTGTAACATTATATTATGAGTTATTTATATATTTATTCAGTTATATTTTATTAAATATAATGGAATAAATATAATTATTTACAATATTATACTTGTTTTTGGCATAATATCATATTTATAATTTAGTGGACTTTTTTTTTTGAAAAATCCCATTCAATATCATTTATGTGGAAAAGATTTAAATTAAATTTTTCCACATCATTTAAATGAAGTTCAAAAAAAATTATTCCATATTTTTCATAATTAATATTACTATTATGATGTATAGGGAAATTAACTTTAGGTCAATATGAATAGTAATCCTAGTAAATTTTTTTTACAAAAGTAAATGAAAAATGAGTCAATTAAAGAAAAACGGATGTGAGAAGCCTTAAATTACATTCAAGTAAAATTGTATTTGTTATATTTTCTCATTTCATCAATAATCATCCAAAAGTCATATATATGATCATTTTTTTACATTTATCTTCCATTTTGACCATTAAAGTATTTATGCAAAAGATAATGTAAAAAATGAAACAATATAGATTTTGTTATCTATAATAGCTTTTTATTGGGAAAAAATAATCATATGTTCATTTTCAATTGATTACTAAATTTTTTAATAAATTTTTTATAATATAAATTTATTTAAATTTTTAGTCATAAAATAATTACATTAATTTATTTTACATTACCAATAATGTAAAAGTGAATGAGTCGAAAAATAATGTAAATGATTATTAGAACGCTAAAATTAATTTATTTTTTTTGGAAATGAGAGTATCATATGAATTTTTAAAATGAATATTGTTAATTTAAGTTATGTAAATATTTTATATTTAAATTCCATTCATATCATGTTGTTTTACATGTCAAAGTCATAATACAATATATAAATTTAATTATTCACATTTAATTATATATATATTTTCTTAAAATATGTAAATATCATTATAATATAAAATGAAGTTAATTTACTTGAAAATGGCTATAAATTCATATTTTATCCATTTTGATATCGTTATCTACTTATTACTAAATTAATTACAATTTAAAATTTTAAAATTCAATTACTATAGTGAACATTAATATTGACTATCTATTGGGTTAAACAAAATGATAATAATAAAAATGATATCCAAACATGTATAAATTTGATTTCGTAATTATATTACAACTATATCTTCCTTATATTTTAATCTATGAAATTTTTTAACTGTTGGACCAAATTTAGATAGATATAAAATTAAAATATTTCATGTATTTCCAAAAATGACAATAATTATTTTTTATAACAATCCACATTTTATATAAAAAATAAAATTTTTGTAAAAATACTCTATTAATTAATGTGATTACAATAAAGTTTTAAATATCCATGTTTTCCAATTTATAGGCCACATTTAATTTAATTGTGTCTTTCTTGACCCCTAAAATGAAATAACCATTGATAGTACAATAATTTTCTAAACAATTAATGTAGGGTTGAAACTAATCTATAATAGTAAAAAATATTAAAAACATGTTCAAATTTTATAATTTAATATGATGTATAATCATAATCATGTTATAATATACTAATATATATATATTTATCCACATTAAAAGGAAAACCATTATATATTAGATTATTACATTACCAAATTCCATGAATGTGCCACCCATATCTTATAAAAGGGACCCCTATAATATCTTATACACACCTGAAGATATATTTTTAATAAAATAACATCAAAAGTATATTAATTTAATTAGTATCCACATTATTGTGATCATTGTTTCGGATGATTACAAACTCTTGAAGAATTATTATTTAAAAAAATGGGTTTGTCTGAAAAAGAGGTATAACTCTCAACTCAATGATTTAGATTTACTTATTCTTTTACAACATCCAATATTTCTCAACCTAGATAAAAAATATTTTCATCATATATATATATACATATATTTTATTATTTAATTAAAATAGCCAATAATTATATCCTCTTCCATAAAATAAGAAATTATTCCATCATTTGTTTTTTCAACAAAAATCACTTCTCTAAATGATTTGGTTTATTTACTATTATATAATTTGATGGATATTGATAATTAAAAATAAAATAAAAAATTTATATTTATGACATATTTATCATTATCTAGACATGTTATAACATTTTTATTATTGAATTTCAATCGACGAAAAATTATAATGCCAATCATGTTAACATGTGTATTACCACCTCTATAAAGAATTGCGGTTTGTTTTTAAGGAACAAATCATAGTTATATAATATATATATTTATATTTAAATAATCCAAATTATAAATACACTATAATCACCACTTTAAATGATAAATTCATAATTACCTTCTTCAATTTATGTTTATTGAAAATTATAAATGCTAGTCATGCATTTCTATGACCTACAATATGAAGGATTAAAACAGAATTTATTTTTCATCAAAATATATGAAGAATGGTTTTTAAATTAAAATTTTAATGTTACAATTTTTAATCTTCAATAACTATTAATTAAGATATATTTTCATTGTTTTACTCATAGACCATAATAATCATAAAAATTCATTATGAAATCATGAAGTGAACATCCTTAAAATAATTGAAATTGAATTAACTACTTAAAAAATAAATCTTTCATTTTAAATAAATAATTATATTTTTTAATTATAATTTAATAAACCTATAATAGGTTCTTAGAAAATTATCTAATTTATATTTTTGTATTATACATGATTTGACAAATATACATGCAATTTACGGACTCAAGGTAAAGGATTTCATCTCAATTTCAGTTCCTGGAGACATATTTTAATGTTATACACCATCTTAATTCTATAAGGTGTATATAGAACCACTATTTCAGTAACATATTAACATCCAACTAATTTATGTTATTTTACATTAAAATTATATTTACATCATGTATGGGTATTCGATTCTAATGTAACTATTTTGGTATGTAGTTTTCATAACTCATTTCAATTAATTTGGTAATTCTTCTCCATCATTTAATTTTTTTATGACAAGATTATATGTGAATAATTATATAATTTTTTATTTTTTATTTACTATTATTTTTTTCTATTTACATATGTGAACAAAATAATACTTTATTAGATATCACATTAAGTGATATGATCTTTATAGGTTTTGTCTTTATCTCAATATCATTTTACTAAGACAAGATTTATGTCTTGCACCAATGTTTTTTATTTTTAGTAACCAAATTCCTTTTGAATAAATTTCAACATTTTATATTCTGAATTTCATTGGATTTATAGATCCACACAGAACTCTTAACTTCATTGAGTTTTGACTCCAATGTCCCCAAATATGTAATGTGATTATATTATACTATAATTTATTTTGAACATATATTATTATCATGGTTCTTTAGGGGAAAATGATAGGATATTATTTTATTAAACCACATAAATTTCCATATATTTAAATAATGAATGTGTTTTAATGATTGGATTCTATTCCCTCTAATTTTTTATTAATTAAACCTAAATAATATTGTTTACAAGTGAAATAGATCTTGTATTTTGTCTACTATTGTGAATATTTTTTATACATATACATGTTAAAAAAATGTATTAGAAAATATTAATATATAAGATAATTTGTAACAAAATATATAATTTAATTGATATTTTATCTTCTTTAAGTTTTTTATAAAAATAATTTTATAACATTTTCATCATGGGCCATTATAGACTCTCTTTACAATAGTATGAAATTTATTTTTTTTGACATTTATATCCTGACTTTATTTTGTGTTGTAACCATTAGTATATTAATTTCATAACGTGATATAATTTTCAAAGACTATTCTAAATTAATTTTTTTTCACTATATATTAGTTTTAACAATGTAATTTTCAAATATAAAATATGGGTTTCCTAAAAGGCATATTTCTAATGATAATAGAATTATATTTCTGTTCATGATAAAAATAACCCTTGATATTTACCTATTATCCTATGAGGACATATTATTATACTTTCACCTTAATTATTTCTCAAGATAAATTAGGATTTTATTAATAAAAATTTCATGTAACTTGTATATTTCCTATTATAAATTAATTCTATGTAATAAGAATTAATATTTTTATTCTGAAATGTGAATGATTTTAATTATTTTTATCATTATATGGTACCTCAAACTCTATATGGATGAATGAAATTTGGATTTGTTTTAATATAATTGTTTTTGGTTCCACAAAAATGATGAATTAGTGATTACATTATAAACTATGTAAGGGTTCTTCCATTAAAATAGAAGGAATGTTGGTTGCATTATAAGTCATGTATGAATTTTTACATTTTTTACCAAGAATGTCTGATTCATTTATAGTCATCGAATACATTGGGAAATGGGATATAGTAATAATGTGTCATGTTTCTCAGAGTTGATTCCTAGAATTTACCATGACGCTTATAAAATTTGTAAAATAATTGAATGTGTGATATAGAAATTATATTTTGAGATACTAATATATTTTATATATGCTTAAGTTGAGTTTTAAATTGTTCCTTTGATCAATATTGTCATAAAATAGATCATGATTAATGATTCATATTACACTTTATTTAGGTAAATATTTATTTCAGGTCACAATTTGTATGATCTGGGTTTTAATTTGTATAAATACACACATGTTATGCTCATGGGAATTTGTTAAATCATCATACCCTTTTAATTTACTTTTTCTCATTTATAAATTCAATATTTAATACATATATTTACAGTTACAATGATTTTGATCTCAGCCTTGTTTTGTTTAAATTTCCCAAGAATGTGGTGATTTTTTATATATGTTATGAATAAGAATGTTTCCTGATGTTATGATAAAAGTGAGAGATGGAGAATATTATTATGAAATTGGTTTCAATATATTCAAGTTGTTATTGATGACATAGTCCAACCAAATTATATTTTAGAAACAAATAAGGATACATAGTTTATTATATAAAATATTTTTTAGGGAAGTAAAATACTTTTTCCGATAAATTATGAAAATTATAAATATTAATGAAATTATTATAACGAAAAATAATTTGACTAGTTATAGTGAGAATGGAAAGAAAATTCTAAGGGATAGAATTTGCTTTATGATAACATCCTAAAATGCAGGAATTTATATGTAGTATATGGATTAGACTATGTATGAGTGATACCAATTGAAAAGTGATTGACCTTTTGTTCAATTGATCAACTGTAACGGAAATACCAAAATGGACTTAGGAGATTTCATGTCTTATATTAAAGAAGAAAAATGAATTTGTAATTACAAAATAGAAATAGTCAACCATAAATCTAGTAGGATTGACCCTTGAAAACTTCTTATTAAATATTTAATCGACCTCATAATGATGTCAAGTAGATATTTTATTTACTCTACCTTGATTAATTTTAAATGTATCATTGAGATTCTATATTGCTTTATGTTTATTTGTAGAGATTACATTAAAAATTGGTGTTTTAGATATATCATGATGGATTTTTATATATATCAAGTGACCATGTATTTTTTATAAATGTATTCAATTGAATGGGGTACCATGATAATGGAAATATGGAATTTAGATAAACCAAATTTTATTTAATATTATTGTCTATATTATCCTGGATGAGATGAAATGGAACATATAAAGATACTATGTTTTATAATTGGTCATACATTTGAATATAACATAATCAAACAAAATTCTTCATATAATTAAATTAAAAGTCATAAAAATTTAATGATCCAATATTTTATACTGAGAATGAGGATACCAAATTGTAATGTCTTGACCTCGGTTCCATGAAATTGTTCCTCGAGCTAGTTTTCTACATGACCTCATGTGTGTGTCCTCTTAGGCAAGATGATTCCCGCAATCATTGAGGATGTTATTATTTATTAATGGGATGACTATAGAAACATTTATTAAATTAAAACACCAATGAATGTAAATAAATAATACACATAAGAATAAACGTCTAGAATAATAGTTATGTAACAATATAACCAAGTAGGAAATACAATACACAACTGAAACAAAAAACATACTATGCCAATATAAATGTCAACTGTCTATAATGTAACTAAAAATAAAGACACTGTGACTCCCCACGAGGGTCTCAAACCACATTCATTCCCCTCTTACAAGCTCCATCCCCAATCAGACACCGATCCAATGGAATTTTACCTTATCCAATATAGACACAATATAATCAATTAGGGTACTAATCAGGCACCTTGAATAGGTTATGATTACAACTCAGTAGGCCAACACCATTGATGTTTAAAACATGACTTTTCAAAAGATAGAGCATGCAATTATATAATAAAATAAGTAAAATTCAATAATTTAAAGTTTGTCACTTTTTCATTTATTCTTTTCTAAAAAAAATAACCATCATGTAACTACGGATACCCCTACCTCTATACTAACATTATATCATACCATATTCTGAAGTGTTCCCTAGTAATAGCAAATCTTAATACTAACTTCTTGCAAAAGCACAAAATATTCATGGTTATATGATATCCCAATAACTTATTTGACTTTTTTCGGTGTTCAAATATTCTCATGTAAGTCCATACCTTGAAGTTCCATTATTTACACTCATTATTTTTATATTTACAAGCCATATTTCTGAAGTTACTAATATAAAAAATTTATGTATGATTACCTTGTTACTATGTTTACTCCTCAAAAGAATGACCATGTTCCCATTCTATTTATTCATAAGTATAATGACTGGGTTACTATGTGTACTTCTCAGTTTAGAAAGTCTATGTACACATTCTCATTATTCATAAGTATTATGACCATGTTACAAGTTGTACCTCTCAAATTAGAATGGTCATGTCCCATTTACGTTTCACGTAATTAATTAAAAAATTAATTATCTACCCCCAAAAACATTTCCAATTCAACAATTAGTAAATCATATAAATTTTATTAGTTAACTCAATAATTAACTAGGTTTATCAACCTATTAATTAATTCACAGATTAAGTAATCAATATAACAATTCATATTCAATAATTAATTTTTCAAAATAAATTATATCATTCTAATATAAACATTCAATAATTAATCCCACGACTAATTATTTAAAACATATTATCAAGGGAATGTAATTAATCCACCATTAATTATATCAACATAGAAAATTCAAAATATATTGATTAATACCCCAATTCATAATCTAAATTACAACCCCTACCACATTTAATGAAATCTCCAAAATATTTTTCTAATAGGGCATCCCCATAGTGTCATGATTATTTAACCAAATAATCACTTCTTTCAATAATGCTTTAATAAATCTATTATGTAATCTAGGAAACCCAATTCTAGGAAATAAATTACTAAAGAATACTATAAATTGTAAAAATTTTCTTATACATATCTAATCCATGACTGTGGGAATTATATTTATTCCACCTACCTCTATTATTTTACTCATGTTAGCTCAACAAAAATTCCCCAAATATGAGAAGCTCAGTGATGATGAAATATTTTCTAGATCTAAATCCCTAAATACAAATCACGATCAAAGACATCATGAGGTCAAGAAATTATATCCAGATCCATAATATTAGATCTATATAACACCACATAGGGTTATATCCAAGAAAAAAATTGATAAATTCCATGAAAAGGTTAGGGAATGATTAAATAAATAAAGTGAGAATCATTGGGATGAAATCCAATTTACAGGGGAAGATAGTAACATCAATTAAGGATTTCAATATTGAATTAACCTAATTATGAGGTTGTGGTATCCTTTGGAGTCGATCATATAACCTTACCATACCCTTTGGAATGGAAAATCCCAAGTTGGAGTCACATATGAGGTGAAACATGTCAATAAAAATGGAAAATGAGTCAGATCCACAATTTTATGATCTCAATATTAGGCCGCGCATAGTTTATTTCAATAGTTAGATAAATCATGTGCTAATTGTGTGTTAGACACATCCTCAAGGGGTAACATTTCATGACTACTTCATATAGCCTCTCAAAATGTTCCTTAACCATGCCAAAACAACTGCCTCAAAAGACTAGATAGTGCATAGTTTCTCCAAAGTAGCTACACAGTTTGTAAAATCCGTGTGAAAACCATGAAAAACAACATTTCTCTAACATAGTCTTAATAATCTACCCAACACAACCTAGTCATATCTCCCATAAATGTTTCTTATGTAAAACCAAAATAATACCACGTATCATTCCTAGGATAACTCTAGAAATGTTTGGGGTCCTACAATCACTACATAGTATAACAACCTTTCCTCGAGTGTCACTCCTAATTGTATTTAATATTCTGAGAAAAAAATAGTATTCCATTGAGCCATCAAATCTAAATATCATTAACATGTTTCTTGTATCACTAATCCATTTTCCTTAAAACCCAAACTATGGGAACGATATTTCCCCATAACACATTCTCAGTGCGATCTTATAAACGTATCAGATGCTCCTAAAAGGGAATATCTATCTAAAGGTTAACCTCATCCACATCGATCACATGTGAAGGGTTAGGGTGATACTTCCGAAAGTTTGATACATAGAAAAAATACTTCATTGTGATATATCTATGTAGAAGAGCCAATGGATACCCAATGACCCGATTATATCTACTATATCAAAGGGTCCAATAAATCAGGGCTCCAACGTGCCTTTTCTCTATAACTTGCGATGACCCAACCAAGACAACACCCAGATAAATACTCGATTAATCTTTATATACTATAGTGGTCATCTTCACATGTAAAATAACAATTTTTCTACTCGGAGATGTACCCATTAATTTTGTAATCAGATGTACCTGCTTCGATGTCTTTAGTATGAGACTCAGTCCCACCAACACTGTCTCACTAGACTCCATCTAGAATTGCAGTGAACTACATGGCCTAACATAAAGATCATCTTCTGGTTCCATCTCTATATATTCCTAATAATAGTTTTATAGGTGAACTCTACTATATCCAAGTGGTTTTTACCAAGATCCATTGAATCAGACCACACATGACCATAACATATTCTCAAGCCCTTTATTGCATGATCTAACTACCCACCTATCTTTTTGCAGAAATATTTAATCAATAATACCTCAATTCCATGTGATTTATATTTTCCCATTAAGAATCATGATGTAATCCATGAATCACAAGCTAAAACTGTAGTATGTGGAACTCAAAGTAGATGGACTATCTCCTGAACTTATAGTTCTCCCACTGATCTACCATAATGGTTAACCTTATAGGTAGGAAATGCACTAACATTTTTTAGTCAATCCATAATGTCCCAAATAGACTCACTATTTCTATGAATCTTAGGGTGACATACAATAAAATCCATGGTCACATATTCCCACTTCCATTCTAGAATATTCAATGACTATAGAAAACCACCAGGTAGTTGATGCTCCATCTTCACCTGCTGAATAGTGAAGCATCTTGTCACAAAACTGACTATCTCCATTTTTATTCATTGCCAAAAAATCTATCATCGTAGGTTATGGAACATTTTGGTCACTACTAGATGCACAATCCACTTCGGGAAAGGAAATTCCGACATGAGCTTCTCTTGCATGCTCTTATGTACCACAACTTGATTCGTCAAATAGATGATCTCATCCTCATCTATCAACTTGTTTGAAGATGTCTCCCCACCATCAAATCATTACCTCAAGGATAATAACTCTTAATTATGATACCTTATATCCCTGATCCGTCTTAATAATTTAGACACCACTTCAACTGAAAATAGTGGCATCTACTCCTTAATCTTTTGAAAACCCACATGCAACTCATCCAGAAAGGTTATCATCTTCCTCTCTACACTCAACTCATGGATCATCATGGACTATGTTTTACTAATCACGACATCAACCTCACTATTTTCCATACCAAGTGTATAGTAATGTTCAAAATCAAATGACTACATATACTAAACCCACCTACAATGTGTAATATTGAAATCAAATTGGGAAAATATATACATTAAGATCTTGTGATCTGTATAGAATGTAAAATTTTCCCCCAAATATATTGTTTTTCCAAGACCTAAAGCATAAACCAATATAGGAAAATCAAGGTAATGAATACAATAATTTTGTTCATGAGGCCTCAACTTCTAAGGCACATATACACCAACGCGATCTCTCTACAGTAGCACAATTCCATGTCTGACCCCAAAACAACCACATTAAACCATGTACTCCTCACCTAAATCATGTATTATAAAAATTGTGTCATATGTAAAATTCTTCTTCAACTCCTAAAAATCACTCTCACAAGCCTTTTACCATTCAAACATTACTCCCTTTTTGTTCAGGACTGAATGTGTCACTACCAAACTAGAAACGGCTTGGAAGAGTCTGTTGTAATATAGAGATAATATCAGGAATCATCCAATATCAAAAACAATATTGGGCTCTCCCAATAAACCACTACATGGCCATTCTCTATGTATTTTGACACACCTTCCTCTGAGATCATAGGCCCCATAATGTTTTCATTGTCAATCCAAGCAGACAAATAGATAACATGGAATATAAATAACACTCTCATAGTGTATATATGATGATATCAAGATGTTGGGCATGATCATCACGAGTCTTATCATACACCATGATGCCATCCACAAACACCAATAAAAACTGATCTAGATTTAGATAATGATCTAGTTCATCAAATCCATAATCACTGATAGTGTATTATTCAACCCAAAAGTAATTACTACAAAACCACAAGGGTCGTACCTGCTTATTAGAGTAGTCATCGATATATCAGAATTTCATACTCTCATCTAATGATACCCAGATCAAAAATAGTTTTTTGAGAACCCACAAGCTCCTATCAATTGGTCAAATAGATAATCGATACATTAAACAAGATATAAATTATTTACAATCATTTTCATCAACATGGAATAATAGACTTAGAAACTTAAACTCCCATCGACATTAATTGAGAACAAAACAAGTGATCCACAAGGTGACATAAATTGACGGGAAAATCCATTATCCTATAATTCTTTCAACCAATTGTTATGCTCTTGAGGCTCAGCATATTTAATTCTCTAATGTGAAATTGATAAATGATCACCCCCATAAAAATATCAATAGTGAATTATAGATTTATCTCATGTCGTATATTAGAGACGTTTTCATGAAAGACATAATAATATAGTTCCACTACTTGTGGATGGAAATATTGTGTATTACACTCATTATCCAACAATAGACTAGTAACATGGGTTGTGATCTCTCCTAGTATATTTTTAATTTCCCTTCTTGAACTACCTAGAAATCCCACTCTCCACGATGAATATAATGGTCTACCTTAGGAGATTAAAAAATAGCTCTCCTACATTAAATGTCCATGTTGGCTCAGTATGAAAATAGATAGTCCATGCCCAAAATAAAGTCGAATCCCATCATACTAAGAACACAAAGATCCCATAGTAAATGATACTCCATGATATCATGTAACCAACCCATTCAAATAAATATATATCTAGACCATACTCCCAATGGGGTTTCAATGGTTATAACCCCAGTCACAAACACCACTTTCGGTCTGAAACAATTAACATGTTTTACCGATACAACAGAATGGTTGGCCCTAATATCCAACAAATATACCTGATAAAGTATAAGCTACTAGATTCTTACCTCTATCGATTGATGTTCTAACCTTTCTTTCCACAAGTATAGGTTGTACTGCATGTAATTTTGCTTCCCCTCTACCCCGTGATGCAGTCTAACCTCCAGAGTATTACCACCCTATTGATGCTGGTGCTCCTACCTTGAAAAAACATGTCCACTACCTATACTGTATCATCTAGTAAAACTCTCTATATTAGCTCGATATTGTATAGAAGAACCCATTACCACAATATGACTATGCCCAACTACTCTATTAGTACATTTCTATTTCTACAACCTATAGAACATCTTTAGATGTATAATCTATCTACATTATCGAATCAATACTAGTGGTTGGGAACAATGTCGTCCATAGTGTCCAAACCTTCCACATTGATGAATGATCACCTCATTGAGGTCGTATCTAACCAAACCTCATGTCTTAGTACTCTAATTTCCACTACTTTGGATGATGTTTTCATAATGACGCTGACTATTATTGGATGTCACGCCTTTGGATTGTCTGGTAACAACTACCTCTCCAGCACTGGAAGCTTCCATAAGGATCCCTTCAACTATGAGAGCCTTATCCACCACATCTCAAATATTGCTCAGCCTGGAGATATTCACCTAGGATACATTCTCACACTTAGTTCCATTCGTAAGTCATGTCACCATAGCGATGGAATATCCTAAAAAAGATGGATAAAATCGATGTAGATCTCTGTAGCATCTAATTTAGTCTATCACCGACATGTTACCCTGTATAATTTTCGAGAATTCAGAATATTAATCTTTTCCCATTATCCCTAGATATTATTTCTCTATGAATCACTCAAATAATTCCTTCCATGACCAATCATCAGTCTATCTAGTAAACTCCTAAATTTTCCACCATCTTTTCGCTGATCCCTGTACAATATAAGCATCCAACATTACCCTCATATTTGTCGGAGCCTCAAAATGATCAGGTACTGGATCTATGATCTCAACCATGAATTTTGCAACCTCAGGTACACCCTCTCCTATAAAACTTAGTATGTGTTTCAACTAAAACTCCAGTTTTAACTGAGAAATGTTTTCAGGACTCACGTTTGGTATCATTCCAAGAATTTCATAAAACCAGAAAATTTACCTTGAAAATGATCTCTTTCATCCTCAAAATTCATTATCGATGCCTCATGTTTCATAACAGGAAATAAATTCAAAGGAACTCCCCATAGCCATCCTTTGAAGAAGAAACATCAATTAATACTCTTTATAATTCCAAACACATGTATAAGGGATCATAACACAACATTATCACATTTATGTAAGAGTTAATAATCACCACATTCCTTTCCCCCACCTCTGCATATAGTCATATATGAGGCACTATCACTATCATTTACACTCTTACAACTTGGTTCTGGTTAACAAGGGTAGAAAAAATATCTTTTTCCCATTTCTACATTAGAAACCAAATTATTCTCATTGTTATAAATTTACAATCGTTCTCAATTTATGTTAGCCACCATTTTTCATATTAATCTCATTATAAGAAAAAAAGTTGAAGTTCAACAAGAAACCCATGAACCATTTTCACATGCATGCCTAAAATGATTCGTGTGATAATAGACATGAGTGCATAGAATGATTCATACAAACTCAACTCTCGTGTCATTCTGGTTGATGAATCAATACTAAAAAATTACCCCAAATATTAATAAAATATTACAATAAATGTGTCTCCTAATGTGAAATAATATTCAATTATAACAGAAAACAAAAATAACAACAAACCAACCCAGAGTAATTAATATTTACCATATAAATGGTATTGAAACTCGTATGTATGATCTCATTACCAGGCCTGATATCTTACTTTTCTCAATTATACCTTTCTGAAAGTAGTAATAAAAAATTAAAAGAATGAAAACATGTAACACCCCGAGATTTTATGGGTGTTTTTTCTGATAAATATAAATTATCATTTAATTTTTATAGTGAACTATGTCAAATATTCCTCTCAAATGGAACTAACTTCTTGTATATTCCACACTAACTTTACATGGCGTATGATGCACACAACACCGAGTTAGCATATGTTACCCATGATGATGTGTTTCAACAAAATATGTCTTTTTATTGTTTAAATTAATTAGAGAATCTAATTATAACATAGAGGTTAAACATAGTAACTATAATAATAATAAATTCTTTTCAAATAGTTATTATAATTTTTTTACAAATATAATACATATTTATAACCAAAGATATGAATTTTGGTAAATCCCATTTTATGTTTTAAAACGACATTTTCTCGAATGAACTAAATCAAATAAGGAAAATAATTTGAAACACATTTATAAAATTAATTTGATAAAATAACCCTAATTTTTGAATTCATAATGTTTATATTATCATTGGGTGATTTTTTTTTGATTTTTATAGATACTTGTTTTTTTATTAATAGTTAAAAATACTAATTTCTTTCTAATTAACTATTAATGATAATTGATATTGTTAATTAATATTCATTTCACATTAGATAAATATTAAATCTAATAATATAATTAAATTAATTATAAATGGTTCAACAATTATAATGAATATAAAATCATAACATACGTTTGAACTTTTTCCTACTTTAAAACCCCGTTATTTCCACATGTCTTCAATATTATCACTAATCTTAATTTTTCAACATCAATGATTGGAATTTAAAAAATGAAACATTCTATATTGTATTTAGTATAATATTTATATTATAATGAGATCATTATAATTTTTTACAAAAAATGATTATTAAATGTGATTAAAATTAATCTGAATAACTTAGGAACAAATCAGCCTAATTATGGAGTAAACCAGAAAATTATGGTCCCAAAAGACCTATATAATTGTCAAAAACCCATTATATATCCATATTTCATTCATAAACCTATCCATTATTGTGTTTGGTTTGTTCTTTAAGACTTATTTAAGGTAAGACCATGTGAACACCTTATTTGTTTCTAAAACATCCATGTAAGTCCACTTCCATCCCAATAAAAGGACACAACTTCTACCCATTTTTCCTACATGTTATAAAACATATGATAATAAATTATCATCCACAGAAAAATAAATATAATAATAACTTGGACTTTGATGGGTACCTTGGCCTTAAACCCTCTTACAAAAACATTTTGGCAAAATCCAAATGGAGTTACCCTATTTAGAGGTAACATCTTCTTTCAAACTCCTTTAATTTATTTTCATTATCCACTACATCACAATAATTATAATTTCCATATGTTATTAGACCATTGTGTTCCATATAATATGATGTTAATATGAAATGTTTCATACATACACTTACAAACACACCACTATCTAATGGATAATGAACATATTGTTTTAGTGTATGGCGAACTACTGCCTTAAGAAACGATGAATTTTAATTTCACCATTACCACCAATAATGGTGTCCATTATGATGAAAAATATACTTCTATGAAATATATTATATTTATTATGTATTTATCCTTGTTTATTCATTTTTTAACTCACATATTTTTTACCTTCCAATTGGTGTTAATACAATAATCTCATTTGAGGAAGTTTGGATTACTGCACCATCAATGCGATGTGATTCATTCAATCACCAGATGGAATGTATTAAGGATTTGTTTAATGAACATATATGATATATATAATATAGTAACAATTATATACTAATGATATATATATATATATACATATATATACATCATTCATTTACGTAGATTCTTTCAATACAGAAATAAAAATGGAAACATCATGCATTCATATGTACAACCTACCGTCTCCATGAACGATGTATTCTATTACGTACATACATAAGATATATATTATTATTATATACTTATACATTATATTTTTCACATTTTTAACATTGTGGAATCATGATATAAATATAAGGATCAACAATATAAAAATTAAGACACATGCAATGAACAAAGGGAATATTACCGAAGGGAAAACTTCACATAGGATCATTAACAATAAACTAATATAATGTCATAATAAAATAATATATATTAATATATATATGAATTTGAATATATAAAATATATATTATTAAATTATAATTATTATACCGGAATCTTGTACAAGTAGAGAGAGTCAAAATACAAGGTAAGTGGATTTTAATGTCAATATTAATTTCTGTGAGATACAAGCTATGTTATCCACTCATTAATTTTGTATTGTGTATGTACTAGACATTATTTTATTTCATGTATATTGTATTTATATTTAAGGTTATTACCATATCCATTTTTTGATCTTTCTCTCATGGGATTTATATTTCAAAAGATACTGAATCTGAAGAACGAGTTCTTCTCAATTTTCTATCTTTGAAACTCTTAATTTTTTATGCACAGAAACTCTTATTTGGGTTTTATATATATATATTTTACATAATATATCATGAATCTACATATTTTAATTATATCATAGCCTTTATGTAATTTTATTTTCTTACATGGAGTGTGTGATCCCCTGTAACTATGCTATAAGTGTTTACAGAGACAATCTTTTCATTTTTCGATATTGTTTTTTTATGTATAAATTGATAAAATTTTATGACCCATCATTAATGATTATTTAAGAGTATACTTCTCCTCTATTTATTCAATATACCATCATTTTTAGTACCATATTTTCACTCTTTGGTACTTAAGACAATGTTTTTAGTCAAATCATACCACCTCTCCCTTTGGTTGGAAATCTATAATATTGTAAAACCATGTTTTCAAAAATGTTTTCAAAAAAAATTAAATATAATTATAAATTAAAATGGGATTTAAAAAATGTTGTATTATTTTAAAATATCATGTTATAAGTATTCAAAGATATTTTCAATGAAAAAATATTTCAAAATGTTTTTTTCAATAAAAACATATTTTCAATGAATATGTGGTATTTTCATAAAAAATGATTTATTAGATATTTCAAAAAAATTTCCCTTATGACATAACATCTATTGATGTTAATCATGCCTTTACGGTGAAATTATTCAATGTATTCATTAATATTCTTTCTCTTAATTGATTATGTTTTAATGGAATGATATTATATAACCCCTTTCCATTTCATTAGTTATTTGATTTTGAAATATAATTCTTTTTACGGATTATGTTGATGATGAAATTACAATGAAACATGAATTTTAACATAGGATTTTATATGTTAACATCTATATGATTACCATTTTATTTCATTGGTTATGATATATTTATTTATTTTCTTTTGTCACATGAATGTATGATTTCATTATGAGAAGGTTGGGAACTATATATCCTTCCAATGTATTGGGTAATGATTTATCCCTAATGACATAGATAGGGCGGGAAATAGGTTTTTCTCTATTTAGTATATTAGGGCTAGAATTAGTTTTTACTTATTTATGTAATGCAATGATGAAACAAGGTTCTACATTGTTAGTACTATAAGGCTGGAACATTGGTTCACCTAGTTCTATAAAAGACATTGTCACCTAAGATGGGATTGGAATTGATTCCATGGATTCTCTGGAAATCAGTATATTCTTATATGTTTCCAAAATTATTTGTCATACTCTGGTGTTATTATATCATTGCTTCTGTCCTTTACTTCTTTTGAATTCATTTCTTCTAAACTACCATGAATTATGCCCTAATTAACGTATTTAATATTTTATATATAGGGTATTATTGTAAATTTCATGGATCTGGTAATTATACCCTTCGAATCATGTTTATGATTAAATGTATCCCATGTTTCCCAATACTGAGTATTTTATTTAACCCCTTTTTTATGTTTCATTCCCCAAGTAATGAAGATATGTATTAAGTTTGATGTTTCTAAGAAGGGTTCATGTCACTAAGAACCTAGTTGGACAAAATTTATCTCACATATAAACTAGTTTGATGATTTTAGGTTTCCAAAATCACTCTACCAATTTCTGTATTCGGGATTCTATACGTATAATGTTAAAAGTATTATGAATATGTAAGGAAATGTTAGTGTTTGAAAAGTGATGGTCCTTATAGTTTGTATCAGACCAAAGTTATAATGACATTTAGAAACTAGGATGATAAAAACATATTGAGAACCCTAAGGAACATGGTTATGGAAAAGACTTAGCACCAGGAAAAGTATAAGAAAATGTTCTGGAATTTTGGTGAAGGATAAGGTTACTGGATTCCTAGAAATACGTCCAGGTCTAGATACTATAGGTTGATGTTGATCTGACACAGATGTACCCTAGGTTAACAACTCCGAAAGTATATTTTAGGTCCCACTCAAAGTAATCTAGAACATGAAAATGGGCATCACTGCTCAACTATAATGAAACTCCCATAGGATATACTTTTGGGAATTCAAATATTCTTACAAATAATTCTGAATGATTAAAATATAGGTAGGAAATCAATAACCTAGGATTATCCTAAGGTTTCATAGATTAGTGAAGGTTTAACAATTTAGAAATACTATAGGTTACTTTTCCAAATTATTTGGTCCCTCATTATTATAACTATTTAAATATTTATACGTTTGTTTTCAGTCAATTGTGGGACCTCGAAGGAACGGTATTAATTGTAATCGCGATGGAAAATGCAATAATATTCTTCCTGAGAAATCGAATTCTATGGGAGATGGAATAAATAACCCGATTTATATGCTTAGATAACATTCTCAAGTGAAAAATCATAGTGTCATTCCAAATTATAAATGGAGGGAAAAACATTATATATATATTTTTAGGAAATGTCCACCTTCCATGACAGGGTCTCCTGGTCCACTTGTTGCTGAAAAAAGAAATAGTTCAACTAAATATATATTCTCCATTCTTCTATGTTCAAATCATGATAACATCATTCGGGATATTTATCACATGGAAGGCGAAGTAGATCAGTGGTGGACTCTAATTAAGAATATGATTCAACAAGATGAGTATGAATCCATAGTTTGGGAGGAGTTCAAGAACATATTTTTCAATAAGTACATCCCTATAATTTATCTTTCCAGGATCGAAAAAGAGTTCCATGAGTTGATATAAAAATATGATGAGTATTTTTATACATAATAGGATAATTTCTTGAGACATGGGTGGTATTCATCAAGAATTATCATCCAAGTCAAATGTAATATTGATAGATTCTTTGGTTTTTTAATGCCTAGTCTCAGAACCACATTGTCTATATGAGACTTCAGTAGCTACAAAGAGATTATATGTTGTGAAATCATGGTTAACATGGTGGTGGGAGTCACATATTTATCTCATTTAGTTGAAAAGAATATGAATCTCGGCTTTAATATAAATATTAATAACCATGGAGAAAATAACATCAACATTCATATATTTCTTAAGTGAGGGAAGAATTATAGAAGATATTTACATAGGGGTATAATAAATTTTTTAATGTGTAAGAGAATTACATTGGTTAATTGATAGTCCAGTTGATGGAAAGTGGATTACTCATAAATACTAATAGAGAAAATACTTCACATAATGCACCTCACACTATTCAGTGCTACAAGTGTATGAATAATGTGGATTTATCCAACCATTTCCCAAACCAAAGGGTGTGTGATGATGATCGACGCCAGAAACCCCTTAAGCCATGGGATAAGGAGAAATATCAAAAAAATCACTATATTTAGTGAGTTTTGTGATAAATTCATGTTCAAAGTTACACATACCATCCATTATTAAACTACTAATTTCATATTTGATTTTGGATCTACCCACTCTTTCATATCTAAATAATTTTTTATGGGTGTTATGATTCTTCCAAAATAATTAGAGGGGGAAATAGAAGTGAAAAACTGTAATGGTTTGGTAATTTTATATCATGTTTATGATTCCTCTCCAGTTTATGTTTCTGGGAATATTATTCTTATAAATCATGACATACGTCCATTGGTTTAATTTAATGTCATATTAGGCATGGATTTGATTTCTATACATAAATCCTTCTTCAATTGTCAATATAGGGATGCTAGGTTTTTATTTCACACCAACATATGATCATCCATCGATGTGATGATATGTTTGAAAATTCTATGAAGATTATATCTAGTTTATGGTTATTAATTCCCTGTAAATAGGGTTATTTATCTAAAACGGTAGGGGGGAAGATCAACAATGATGATATGAAGGTTGTCTAAGATTTGTATATTATCTAACAAGACGATTTTCCTAGCATTCCACCATAAAATGAAGTTGAGTTCTCAATAGAACATACACCTGGTTCCACATCATTTTCATAGAATCCTTATATAGTGGCCCCAATTGAGTTTCAGTAATTTAAGAAGAAACTCCATGAAAATTTTGATAAAGTATTCATTCATCAAAGTCTGTCATCTTGGAGTGAACTTATTCTTTTGGTGATGAATAATTATAGATCAACGAAACTCTTAATTGATTACTTGGGTTTGGAAAAGATCAAAATCAATAACAAGTATGAAATTCTATATATTGGTTACATGTTTGATGAATTGTGTAGAGTTAAATACTTTTCCAAGATTGACCTTCATTATGGATATCATCAGATGAAGTTTAAGAAGAAGGATATAACTAATATAACATTTCGTACAAGGTATGGTCACTATGAATATATAGTGATACCATTCAGTATCACTAATCCCACTTCTATCTCCATGTATTTAATGAATGTAGTTTTAGAGAATACCTTCATATGTTTGTGGTAGTGTTTATAGATGATATTATTAAATAATAAATGTCCAAGGAAGAGCAATAAAGTCAATTGAGAATTGTAAAAAAGACCCTGTAGAAGAATAATATATATGAAAAATTTAAAAAATGTGAATTTTTGATATAGAAGTTTTCTATTTTGGGTCACATAATCTCAATAGAAGGTATAATAGTTGATCCGTGAAAGATGGTGTATATTAAAAAAATGATCTAGAACAACCATAGTGATTGAGATTGATAATATTCATGGGTTAGTATGATATGAAAGATGCATTTTGTGGAATTTATCATTACTATCTAATCCTTTGACCATGTACACTTAGAAGGGAAAAGGTTCCACTATAATGAAGAATTTAAGTTAAATTTTCGATAACTGGGGAGAGGGTTGGTCAGTTCACTTGTACATATATTAACCTGTAGTGGAGAAGGGTTCGTAATTTATATTGACTCATCAATGAATGGATTATGATGTTTTCTTATAAAAAAGAATATTTTTATAGCTTATTCCTCATGACGCATGAATATTCATGATAAAAATAACCCAAATCATGATTTCGAGTTATAAATGGAAATATTTTCATTAATGATATGGAGGAATTGTATTTATATTAAAAAATGTGATATATATACTAATCATAAAATTATAAATATTATATTCACACAGAAGGAGTTAAACGTGCACTAGAGAACATGGTTATCATTTATAATTGATTATGGATGATCAATACAATACCCAATTGGGAATGGAAATAATGTGGTTGATGCTTTGAGCTAGAGGAATCAAGCTAGATTATCTATGATTATAATAACATAAGATCAAATATTTCTATATTTTCATTGGATCAATCCAGAAATCTATAATAATGGGTAAAAATATTATATTTTTCAAAAAAATGCTCAGCCATGTATCTTGTTGAATATTATGGAGGTCCAAAAGGAAGATGGAGAGAGTCGAAATAATTTTGTCAATGTTCCTGAGAATAACCTTGATCAAGATAGAATGATATGGTTTAGGAACTGTGTATGTGTTCTTTTAAATAAATGATTTGAATAGGGAATTCTTATAAGAAGTTCATATTTCCTCATTCTCAATTCACCGAGGATGTACGAAGATTTATAGGGTCGTGAATGAATTCTTATGGCGGGATGATGTGAAGAGAGATTTCATAGGGTTTGTATCTCGGTGTTTGGTATTACCAAACGCTAATGGTAAATGAAAAAGTGTACCTAGTTATTGCATCCATTACATATACATGAATGGAAAAGGGAGAACATCACTATAAATTTTCCACAGGACTTCCAAAAATGTTTATAGGGATTAATTCTATATGGGAGTCAATCGATCACATTACATTGTTAGCATAATTCATTGCCATTAGACAAGATTTTCGTCTTGGTAATCTTGAGATAATATACATTAAGGAAGTTATATGGTTGTATGTAGTACCATGTTATGTTTTATTAGATTGAGATATGATGTTTGCCTAAAAGTTATGGTGAATTCTATAGAAATCACTTGAGAAATAATTAAGTTTTTGTGTTTCTAATCATCCTCAAATACATGGACAATATTCTAGAACAATTCAAACACTAGAGCCTATGTCATGACATTTCTTTATTGATTTCATTGTTGTTTGGGATCAGCAACATCCACTATTTATGTTTAATTACAATAATAGATTTCACCCATGATTTCATATGGCTCTCTATGAAGTCCTATATGGGATGAAATGTAGACATCTAGCATACTAGGATGAGGTTAGATAAAGAAACCTATTTTGGGATGAGATCTCTAATGAAATGGTCAAGAATGTTAAAAAAATTCAGTAGAATATCAAGGCATCTCAAAGATAACATAAAAGTTATGATAATAACCTTCGTTGTGATATGATATTTTATGTTGGTCAAAAAGGTGTTTTTATGAATCTCATCATTGAATAATGTCATATGAATTACAATGTTGTGGAAACTAAGCCCTTGGTATATTGACCCCTTTGAAATTCTTGATCGTATCAGGAAAATAGTCGATATCTTATCACATCATCCAAATATCGCTCAAGGACATGATGTGTTCCATGTATTACTCCAAACGAAATACATACATACCCCTTCATATATACTGAACTCATAGGTCATATTGCTGGAGCATGATCAATCTTATGAGTAGAAAAAAGTTGAAATTTTGGACACATTAGGGAAAGATATATGAAACCATACCAATCTATTGGTCAATGTTCTATGGAGAAATCACCCATTACAAGAAGCAACATAGGGACTTGATGATATGATGAAGTATTAGTATTATAACATGTTTTTACTTCAGTGATGAATTTCGAGGCTGAAATTCATTATAAGGTGGTAGAATGTAACACCATGAGTTTTTCTAGACCTATATTTTCAAATAAATTTAAATTTTCATTTATATTTTACAAGGATATATGTTAAATATTCCTTTAACACATAACATACATGATGAACATTCCACAAATTACTAACTTAGAGTACGATGCACATAACACTGAGTTGGTGTGTGATACAAGCAACAATGTGCTTCAACAAAATATCACTTTTTATTGATTTAATTATTTAAATAAAATAATTATAACCTAGTGTTTAAATATAGTAATATTAATTTAAAAAAAATTAATACTTTAAAATTTTTATATAAATAAAACATATTGATAATAAAAGGTAGGATATTGGTAAAGTCCATTTTGTGTTTAAAAAGCTCGTTTTATCTAATGAACTGTTTATAATAATAAAACTAATTTTAGAAACATTCTGAAATTTATTGTTATAATATGACCATCATTTTTTAAGTGAAAATTGTGAAATTATCTTAGAGTTATTTTTTTGGAATTTTCCGAGAGACATCATTTTTTATAAAGAGTGACAAAATACTACTTTTAAGTTAAAAACTCCCTTTCATTCTAATTAATTATTAATGATAAATGATATAAAATTATAGTATTACGGTCATATTAGAGAAATATTACATCTACTAAAAAGGAAATTCATTAGAATAAATTCCACTTTGACACTGAATATAAAATCATAACAAATGATTCAACATTTTCAAACTTTAAAACCGTGTTATTTTATCCCCTTTGTGGGATTAACACTAATATAATTTTTTGTTTTATTACGATTGGAATTTCAAAAATCTAATATACCCGATTGTATTTAGTCTAATATTTAAATTCTAATTAGACCTTAATAATTTCCGACCAAAAGGATTTGTTAATGTGATTAAAATTAATCAATGTATTTAAGGCCAAATTAAACCTAATTAAGGACTAAACTAGAAAATTAATGGCCCAAATAAGATAGAAACGTTTCCAAAACCCATTGGATATCAATATTTTTTTCATTAAAATTCCATTATCATGATTTTTTTGTGTTTTTAATACTTCTTTTGTGTGATCATGTCCAAACATATTTTGATTCTAAAGATTACATGTGTGACATTTTCCTTCCCTATAAAAGGCCACCAACTCTACCCATTCCTCACACCTATCAAAACTTTTAAGTTCATTAATGATCTTCCCAAGTATCCTAAAACATATCCTCCCATTTGTATTTTATGCCCTTTTTTAGAAGAAACCATCCCAAGGAATGCTTTAGGCACAAACATAAATGAGTACCCAATTTAGAGGTATCATCTTCTTTCAGGATCCATTACATTATTTTCATTATCAACCCTTAAAATATCATTATACCATTATTGTGTTCATAAAATTGTATCCTACATATATTAATATGTTTTTATAAAATGGATCAGACCAACACATACACCCACCTCCAAATAATGGATATCGAACGTACTATTTTTGTGTTAGACAAACTACCACCTCACAAAAAGTTGATTATCCATTTCCCCTTTAAAGGCAATTTTGGAGGTCATTTTGATAGAAAATATATTTATATATATAATATGTTATATTTATTATGTACTTAATATTATTTATTTCTTTTTTAACACACGTGATTTTACCTTAGATTTTTGTTAATATGATAATATTGTTTGAGGAAGTGTGGACTACCATCTCTTCACAGCGATGTAGTTCGTTCACAAACCACATGGAATATATTAAGGATGGGTTTAAAGAAATTACATGATATATATGAAATAATAATTCTACATTAATAAGGATATATACATATACATTTTCTATTTATATACTTTCTTTCAAAATCGTAATTAAAGTGTAATCATAGTTCATGTGTACGTAGGACTTACCATCACCAGGTTCGTTATATCCCATTAAATACTTCATTATGATATAGATTGTCATAATATACATATAATAATTATACCAAATATTTATTTCACTTTCTAATATATGGAATCATGATATAAACATAGGGATAAAAAATATTAGAAATTAAGACACAAGTGAAGAACAATGATAATTTTTCCCGAAGTGAAGCCTTCACATAATATCATTAACCAGCGGGTAATAGAATGTGATAATAAAATAATATATGGTTATAGATATAAAAATATTCTTCTATAATTTGTTTAATAAACATATATTTATTATACAACAATCATGTATGAGTATGGAGAGAGTCAAGACACAAGGTAAGGGGATGTTCATTTAACTATTAATTTCTGTGAGATAAAAAATTTGTTCACCAATCATTCCATTTGTGAGGTGTATGTACTTCAATGATTTTATTCCATATATCAAGTAATTAGATTTACGGGTATTCACATATCTATTCTTGGATCCTTCTTTCAGGGGGTTTAACTTTCAAAAGTAACCAAATCAGTATAACCATTTTGTCTCAAATTTCATCTTCGAAACTTCTATTTTGTTTTTCTCCAAAACTATTCTTCGAGGTGTATATACTTACATTTTACATGTTATTTCATGAATATATTTATTTCCAACATATATTAACCTTCATGTCAATTTCATTACTTAAATAGAGAGTATTATCCCCAATAACCATGTTATAGGAGATTATTGAGTCAATCATACAATTTTTCGATTTTATTTATGATTATGAATAATTTATTAAAATATTATGATCCATATTTTAATAATATTCACCAGTTTAATTTTCCTATATTTATTCATAATATCCTCATTTTCTACTACCGTTTTCCACTATTTCGTACTTAAGATAATGTATATTTTAAAATATGACCACCTATCCCTTTGGTTATAAATATATTGTATTAAAAAACCATGTTTTTAAAAAAATTCAAAAGATACTAAATAATTATCAAGACAAATCATGTTAAAAATTATTGGTTTAAATTATTAATTGAATGTTTCCCAATTATATTTTCAATGAAAAATTTCTAAATGGTTTTGTGTAATAAAAATAATTTCTCAAAAAAAAGTTATTTTTCTCAAGAAATGTTTTAGAATATATTTTATAATAAATTAGCTTCTAGGATAACACCAATGGGTGATACTCTTGACATTATAGTTAAATATTCCAATGCCTCCATTATTATTCTTTGTTTGAATGGATTATGATCTGATGACATGATATTTGTAAACCAGTTTCTCTTATACAGGATATATGATTTAGAAACATGCATCTAAATGGGTTATGATTATTATTTAATGATTTTGAAGCATGTCTATTTACAGTGGTTGAGATATTTTTACATTCTTTTGATACCCATTTAATGTCATGTGTTATTATATGTTTATTTATCATCTTGTATAACATGTTTCTATGATTTAATTATGAGGTGGGTGGGACATATATATCCATATAATTTATTGGTTAATGATTTATATCCCATTAGATAGTAAAGGATGGAAAAAGAGTTTACATGGTTTAGTAATATAACATTGGAATTGGGGTTTAGTCAGTTCTGTATTAAAACACTACTAGGAGGTTTTAAGTGGTTCAGTAATACATGGATGGAATGATGGTTTACTCAGTTAAGTAATATAGGGATGTAATAAGGGTTCACCCATTTTAGTAAAGGAATTTGTTCATTATGATGGTATTGGAATTAATTCTATAGATTCTATGGAAATCATTATATGATTAGGTGTTTCGACAATTCCATGCCTTTACCATATGTTATTTTTTATGGGTTTTGTCTTTTACTTCATTATGATTATTTTCTTTTGAACTTCCAACCTTTAAGCCATGATTCATGCATATGATCTTTGATATTAAGGGTATGGTCATCTATTTTCATGATAATGTTATCATACCCTTATTATTGTGTTTATTGTTACATGGCTCCCATGTTTACCTTTACTAAGAATTTGTGAACACACAATTTTATATTTGCTTCCCTAGGATATATAGATATATACTATTTTTGAAGGTTCTATAAAGAGAGAAAGTCACCAAGAACATAGTGAGAGATAATATAGAACACATATTTACTAGTTTTATGTTTCCATGTTTCCAAAAGAACTATTTAAACTATTGTATTTTGGTGTCAATTTTTTTAATGTTTTGTAAGTCCACATATGTAATGAAATTATAATGTTTAAAAATATAGGGTCACTATAAACAGAAGATATGATACCACATTCTAACGTCCTGACCCGTGTTCCACGTAACAACACCCCGATTTGGTTTTCCACATGACCTCAAGAATTTATCCTCATATGCTCGAGGATTCTGACTAGTTGCAAGGCTCTAATAATTCATTAAGTTAGAGAATATATCATATTTGACGAGAGTAAAATACCGGTGTATGTAAATAAAAAATATGTGGGTGCATATATAACTAGAATAATACATATGTCATAAAATAAAAAAAGGAAATACAATACTCAACTGAAAGGGAAAATATTATTGGCCAATATAAGTACCATGTGTCTATATTGAAACTGAAAAAAAAGACACTAAGTCTCCCCAAGAGGTTTTTTAACCACATATGGTCTCCTCACCTAATACCCATCCCTAATCATCCACTTATCTCAGGGCCTTTTCCAAATCCCATCCAGCAACAATATAATCTTATTTGGGTACCAATCAGGTAGCCCATATAGGGTGTGAGTACAAATTATTAGGCCCCCACCAACTAGTTTTAAAATAAGCATAGTCTAAAGATAGTTCATAAATCTCTATATAGATATAACTAAAATATAATAATAAAAAATTTATCACTTCTTCATTTATTCTTATCTAACTACAATTACTCCAAGTTTACTATAGATCCCATTACGTCTATACTAACATCTTCTCATACCAAATACCAAAGTGTTCTCTATGTAATATTATATATTATTAACTTCTTCCTTCCGAATATTGAAGTATTCATGGTGCTATGATATCTTATTACCTGATTTAAATCATTTCGGACTTTGAATATTCCCGTGTGAGGCCATAACAATGAGTTCCATAATTTCAATTATTAAATTTCACATTAATAATGAACATATCAAAATTTACCAATATCACACATTTGAGTTAGATAACCTTGTTACCATGCATACACTGTAATAGAATGACCATGTTCCCATTTCCATAACTCATATTTATAATGATCGTGTTACTATGTATACTTATATATTTACAAGGACCTTATTCCCATTCGCCTTTCTCATAAGTATGATGACCATGTTACCATTAATACGTATCAATCTAACATGGCCAAGATCTCATTAGTTATAAAAAAATTAATTTACCATTTAATTATTCACCCCAATGCCATTATCGATTCAATAAATAGTTAAACACATCAATTCTATTAGTTAACTCAGTAATAAAAAATGATCTTGAAACCATTAATTAATGAATCAATTAATTAATAAATATCACAATCAATATTCCATAATTAATTGTACATAATTAATTATATCATTATAATATATAATTTTGTTAAATAATCCAACAATTAATTATATAGTTCATATTATCTACGACACATTATTAATCCAGCATTAATTTTCTCAACTTATCCATTTCAAAATTTTATCATTAATCCACTAATTAAATATCTTAATTAAAATTACTAACTCTTAAAATAAATACCAAAAATTACATACATGATAGGTTATCCCCTTGGTGTCAAGATTAATTCCTCAATTAATTAGCTTTTTTAACAAAGCATTGATAAATCAATTAGTCAATCTAAACAACCCAATTCAAGAAAATAATTTGATAAAGTATTCTATAAATTCTACATTTTTTATATAAATATATAATTCCTTACTATAGGATTTATATTTAGGCCATCTGACTCGATTTTTTGATGGGTGTTCAATTAATGAAAATTCTTAAAACCCAGGTGGCCCAATGATGTTGATAAAAGATTCAAATCAATATCCCTAAACCAAAATGATGATCAGAAATCAAGATATCATAAATATTGATCTTGATCCACATTCCTATATATATATCATACAATATAAATTTAGATCCATGGAAACAAATGATATTATATATGAAAAGATAATGTTATGATAGAATAATGAACAATAGAAGCATCGTGATGAAATCCACTTTTTGGGAGAAGATATGACCCTCAATTATAGATTTTGATCTTGAAGAATGTTGTTTTTAAGTAATTGGAATCCCTCATAGTTGATTGGATAACCTTATCATAACCTATTTAAATAGAAATCTCTATTTAGAGCCATATAGAAGGTGAAATAGGTCATTAAATGTTGAAAAAGAGTGAGATCCTCAATTTTTGAATCTCACTGTTAGTCTCCACAGATTTTAGTGGAATGGTTAGAAAAATTGTGTGTTAACCGTGCATTAGACACTACATCAAGGGGGAAAATTTCATGGATACCTCACATGACCTCTCAATCATTGATTTATCGATGCTGAATCCACTGTCTTAAGATACAATGGAGAACACAATTACTCCTATGTAGCAGTAAATTTTTTCAAAATCTTTGCACCAAATATGCACAACCTCTATTCTCCAAAACATTCGTAGACATCCCAAAATGTTCCCCCAGCCATAGCTCTCATAAAATAATCTTATGAAAAAAAAATGTACAGATAATAAGACTCAGGAGAACTCTATAAATCATCAGGAACATAAAAATTGATATATTTCCAACAGCTTATTTTAGCTGACATTTAAATTGTATAGAGGACTAATGAAAGATATAAAAGAGATTGGTGAATACCTGTAACAAATATTTTTTTAATAACTAATAACTATGAAATTATTATACGTTTTTTTATAATATATCCATGGAAAAATATATAAACATTATCATGTAATCTCGTTATTCTTCCAATAAAATAAACAAAATTAAAAAAAATAAGAAACATCGTATGAAAATTATAACATCAAAGTTCTTCTTCATCGAACTATTATATTTTATCTTATACTATACTTTACCATATCTTTATATTGATCTAATAATACATTTTATATTAATATGTATATTCTAATATGATTGCTAGAATGTATGTGAAAATCTCTCTTATTTTATACTTAATAAATATACTCTTAGAGAAATTATGAATGAGGGGATATATAGCATTTACATCCTTATGCAATTTTTAATATAATTACCAATACATGTTGTGGAAAATTATATTTACAAATTATAATTATTACAAATATTATATTACCATATAGAGGGTATTTGGTCCAATATGGAGACTAATTCTCTTTTTCATTAATTTCTTCATGTATTATAATGTTTTTATCAATTATTGTTAAGGTATTATTTAACTCTATTTTGAAGAAAAAATTAATATACTTGTTTTTTTACTAGGGATATTTATTAAATTAATTGTGATTATATTGGTATAGTAATGTTAGTAATGTGATTTTTTTTTCTAATTCAGTTATTTATTAATATTTTTAGATATTAATTAAACTAATAAATTTGGATATAAATTGTGTATTAAATAAATAGTTTTTATTTCAAACAAAGATATTTTACCTTAGAGTGTCATTGAAATGATATTATAATTGGAATTTAAATTAATTCCCTGTTTATTTGTAAACTCTGACCAATATTAATACATTGTTTATTCCTAATATTATAAAACAATTTGGCAAAATAATCCATATGTATGTATGTAATCTAGTATTTCCATTGAAATATTTTGTTTTGGATGGTTGAAATTGGGTGACATTTATGTGTATAAAAGCATGAAATGGAATGATTTTTTTTTACCTGCATATATGGGTGGTTTGGGTTGTGGATATCATTGTTGTTATTAGAGGATGGATTAAAAATCATTGGATATTATTATATTTTCTGAGAGTATTACATATGTATTATGGATTCCATTATAGGTTAGTATGTTTAATGTTGATCACAGGTTAAAAGCAATAGACACACAATTTTTTGGTTTTATGTGATGTAAGTATGATATGACTAATAATATTTATTTTTTCTTTTATTATAATATAACCCATAAGATTAATATCAATTTTAGTGAAAATGATATTTCATTAATAATATAATTATAATTTTATATTAACAAGATCACTTTTACTATTAACATGGAGGTTTTATATAATCATTGTTTTTGATGTAATTAAGGGTCATTCTAATTTTGGTGTACATATTTCATTGAATAGACAAATATGGGAATGAAAATTGATTTTGGTGATAATGTGATAAATGTTATGTTGGAAGAAGTTGACTATTTTTTCAAGAATATATAAGTCAGGAAAATGGAAATAGTATAGGATATCAAAAGATTTTATTAGGGGAATAAATGATTGGTTATCCTATTTATGAATATATATTTATTAAGTGGCTTATGATGATTGAGTTTATTTATTGAAAGTATTATAAAATTTAGATGATTGTCTAATTATGTACTATATATTTTTTGAATGATAATTGAAGAGTGATTATTGAAATGAAGAGATAAATATTAAAATTTTCTCAAAATAATATGTCATAAAATAGTTTTAATCTATGGGTTTTGAACCACTAAATACTCATCTAAAGTTAAAACATTAATGTAAATATTTATTAATCAGGGGAATTATATAAAAAATATAGATAATAATAACACTTTGTTTGATATCATATACAACATCCAACAATGAGCATAAACATAACGGTTACGTTTTAATATTTAAATGTTTTATATATAACATGAAAATTGAATTTGTAAGTATTGATATGATTTACCAGATTATGAAAATGATATAAAGTTCATGATCAATATACATTTATTGATTAATTACTTGGAATGTATCAAAAAAATTTTCATTAATGATATTTTAGGAATCAAACATATGATTTCTAAAAAAATGTTATTTATTTCATATTTTTAGTGAATATTATAATTTATTTTCTGGATTTTTTTAAAGGATATTTTAAAAAAATATTTCTTTTAATTCATTATTCAAAATTATCATGTGATTGGTTTTTATAGTTTTCTGAAATGATTGATTTTCAATGAATACTGAAAAAAACTAATTTTTAAAGAAAATATTTCATTCATTTTATATTCTTATGAAGACACATTATATTTTTGGTTAGTTTTGAAAATTATATGAATTTTTTTAATAATCAAAATTATATGAATTTTATTTCCAATAAAGTTATGAATTAATTTTTTATATAAACATTTATATTATTAAAAATAATTTATATAGGAAATCCCCTTTCATCACGTTTTTAAAATTATAAATTAAATTCTAATAGTCCTATTAATAAGAATTTTGAATAAAATTTCCATATTTAAAATATATTTATTTTATATAAGGTAATATAGTCAAAATAAAATTTTCTCATTAAATATAGTTTCAATATTTACAATGTGTTTTCCATTTAAATTTAAAATTTGTTAATTACAGTTTAAATTTATGTGATATGGCAAAAATATCATTCAAATACTTGCCATGATTTTTTTATTATTCTATTTCATCTGTAGTCATCAAAAATTAATATTTATCATTTTTTTATTCGATTTATATTTTATTTTAATGATTATAATATTTAATTAAATGGTAATTTGAAAAAAACTCTACCTTTATATTTTAATATCTATATTATATTGAGATTAGTGTAAAAAAATATCGGTGTTAGTAATATATTATTTTAAATATTGATTAATTTTATTTATCATTCCAGTTTTTTTATTAATACCATTTAATAACCATATATTCTTAGGAAATTTTCATCCAATGTTTGTTAAATTATTAATAATATCAATAAAATCATTTTAAAAATTCTAAAATAATTTTATTTGTTAATGTGTCCATATTTCCTTAGATTAATATAATTTTTTTTAATTTTTCAAAAGTATTTATTCTTATTCCATTTCTATTATGTTTATTTCAATGTTAATGTTTTTGTATTGTTCATTAAATGACATTATTAATATTTTCAGTTAAATATATTTTATTGAATTATTTTAAAATAGAAGAAAACTCGAATGAGGGAAATTTGGATGATGAAGATTTTAATGTTTCCAAAATTTTAAATTTATGATGCCTTGTTTACCATATTACTAATATTACAACTCATTAATATTAAATTAGTCAATACAAAAATTACATTTACATTTTTGTAGGAAAGTGATTAATCTAACATAAAAAATATAAAATGGTTTGAAAACTAGAATAAATTTTATTCAAAACTTTTATAAAGACTTCTTCCACATTATCATATAATATATTAATTTTTTAATTATTTTAATTTATTTTGAGACGTATTAAATTTCTATATATCATTTATTTCCAAAAATGGCATTAATGATTTTTTATAATAAACAATATTTACTATCTATTGTAAAATTCATAGAAATCAAAAATTTGTCCATGTTAATTTCATATGGTAATAAATACAAAACGTGGAACATTTATGGGCCACCTTTAATTTTAAATTATCTTTATTTACCACTAGATAGTACAAAAATGAATACCATTATAATTATCAAAAGTGTTAACAAGGGTCTACAAGTAATTAATAAGTGAAAAAAGTGAAATAAAAATTATAAATTTTATTATTTCAGAGGATTTACCCACATAATCATATTATATTCAACTTCAATCATGTTTTATCTGACAAAAATTGAAATCATATTTATATTTTTTTATACATTATGAAATTCCAAAATTCCCCTTATATCACATTTAAAAGTTCCCTCATCACCTAACCTCTCAACACACTATGGACCCTTTTTTATCTAATTTGTACCCAAATAAATTACTATGCACTCACTTTCTAGAGGACGTATTTTAGGCTCAACAAAATCCTAATAGGGCATAATGGGTAATGTGAAGTTGCTTTTATAATGAAGAAGATGAAATTATAACTAAATGAAATATTTTTATTTATTATTCTACTTCCAAAAAATATTATTTACCCATTCATAAATAAAAAATAATTATCTTACTTAATGATGTATTTAATTATATCAATGTAATTACCTATATCCAAGTAATCAACAATAAAATGGAAAACAAAATCATCAGTTGAGTGTATGGAGAACTAAAACCTTTCAAACCATTGTGTTTCATTATCCATCACAATATTTCAATGATAATTATAATGATAGAGTGAAGGTATATATATGTTATATTAATGAAATATTTATAATATTTGATACATAATATAACATATAGATTCTTGAATTTCCATTATTTTTAAAATAATAACATTGTTCTTGGGTACATGTCTATTACCACCAATATGAAATGATGTCATTCATTTTTCTGGATCAAATCACATCGATACAATAAATAATTATATTTAAATAAAAAATATGATATATATGATATAATAAATATCATATACTAGAAAAATGGCCCTTTCATTATTACTATAATTTTATTTTAAAAATATAAATGTAACTCATACTTATGAATGACATACCGTCTCCAAAATAGTTTCATGTTTCATTTTTCATAACCCTCTTTAATGAATATATTTAGTTTTAATGTAAATCATTAAAATAATAAATATGCAACTGTTATTATTTTAGGGATGATGATATAATTACCAATATAACCTTGATCAACATACTAAGGAAATGTTTATATTTTGAATGAAACATTTTCAAATGACCTAATATGGACATCACAGATAATTTAACTAAACATGACATTGAAATAAATTAAATAACTTCTTAAATTATAATTTATTGAACCTTTAAATTATTATTATTATTATTAACCAATTTATGTATTTTTACCATATTATTTTTTAATGATATATATAAATAAATTATGGATTCGATGAATGTGGTTTCATCTAAATTTCCCTTTCATAGATGAATATTTTATAAGTATGCACTTAATTTACTATATATATTGTATATAATATCCTAATTACATGTTATATGATGAATAGTTCATACTCAATGTTATATTATGTTACAATAAAAATTACATCATCAAAAAGTATTTGAAATTAATGTTACTATATTGTAAAGGGTTTTCCTATGTCAATTTCAATTAATTGTGCTTTACTTATACTTCATTGAATTTTTTACACCATGATTATGTGTGAATTGATATAAAAATTGTTCGATTATGTATTTCCACTTTTCATATAATTTTTTACCAATTTATACTTAATTAGTACAAGGATTTAATATCACTTCAAATGTTATGATATTTTCAATGGGTTTCATTGGTTCAATATAATTTTAATGAGACATGATTCATATCATGAATCGTAATTTCCTTAATGGTGTACATAACGAATCATTAATTAATTTTTTTAATTAATTTAATTCTTGGTATTTAGAGATATATATAATTTTATTTATTTCAATTTATTTTTATTTGAATATTACTAAAGTTGAAAATTTATTGTGTTACAATCATCATTCATATTGATATTATTTATGTTAACAGTTCTGTTCAGGATAATATTATCATAATATTTTATTAAATCTTGTTTCTTTCACATTATTATTTTTTTGAAAGTGTTTTACCTATTTAGTTCCTATTTTATTCTTTGTTGATTATTTATTCATAATGAATGTTATATGTAAGTCGTATTGATCTTGTAATTTTTTTAAATTTTGAATCCTTCATTTGTATATAAATATATTATAAAACTTTTTAATAATTGTTCTATACTATAAATAAAATATTTACAAAACTAACATTATATTATATTATTTTTTAATATAAATATTTTAAGAATGGATATCATAATGTGTACTACATGGGTCAATTTTGACTATTTTTACCAATGGATAAAATGAATTTTTAAATTTAATGTTTACATCATGAACATATTTTCCTACTATTCTAAAGGTTATATGATTTGAAACATTTTTTTTTGTTTCTAATGACTTATTGATGGAAAAAGATTTTAGTATGAATATTTTTAATTTTTTGTTTTTAAATGTTATTTTCAATGTGGAAAAGGGAAATTACTCATGAATATTTTTTATTTATATTCTGACACAAGAATAACAAAAAATCAACAATATTACAAAATGCTCATTGGTAATATATTATTATGATACCATCTTTATTCATTCTCTTCAGAAATTATGATTATTCAAAATATATTCATATGGAACCCATCTTCCTTCAAACAGTAAATGAAATAATGAATAAATTACATTTCATTAAATATCTTAATGTGAATAAATTAATTATTTTTATATTTATATGTTAAATGGATATATTAATATATTATTTATGGTTTTTTAGATTATAAACAAAATTAATTTTGTTATGTTATAAACAATGAATGGGGTTTATGTGAAAACTAGAGATAGGTGGTTCCATTATAAACTGTGGATGAGTGGTTACAATATAATCCATAGAACGAGAGGTAGATTACATAAAAATGATGGGTTGGTCCATTATAACACTATAAGGAATTGGGCAGAGAATCAAAGTTAACTAGTCATATGATTCTTTAATGATAGTTTTTGAATTTTTTATGTAGGTTATTCCATGTGTAAGAGTGATTATATGATTTTTATAATAATTTTATTCCATGGTACAAATTCATATATTATATTATTTCTTTGAGTTTATAATGATATATTTATCAAAAATGAAAACAAGTTTAACATGAATGTTGATTCTCACCAATCTAAAATTTTTCCAAGATTTATACTTTGTAAAGTGTTTTATGGTCAAGGTTTACATTAGAATGAATTATATAATGTTATTATTATCCACTTTTACTATTTCATGAAACCCTTAAACTCATCTAACGGTAATTTATTGATATCATTTGTTAGTTCTTATATATACCCTTACCCAGTTTTTGAGCTCACACTAATTTTGATTCCATATCCCTTTGTGTTGAAGAATTTTTTTTGTATGCTTTCCCCTAAAATGATAATATATTTGATGAAGTTAGTGGGGGGGTTATGATATTGATTTTTATGGACCATCAGTTTATGTGTCAATGTTTTTATGTAACCTTTTTCCCTAGTTCTCTAAAAAACAAAACCAAAATGGTCATTTTGTAATTATGTGACCAAATATTTCTAATGTGGTGGAAAATTTTTGGTGGTTGAAAGTGTGTATATTTTATTTTTACCAATTACAGTGATTTAATTATGATTTCATTGGCATAGGATTAGTTAATATCGGTTATGGGATGAAATAGTTTTTTTTGAGGGACCAAGGATATGGGAAAACAATTTTTTGTAGAAAAAGGATGATTTTTTAAATCAATAAACTCTTAAATCATAGAAAATGACCCTCAATGAAAATTAATCAAAAAATTGGAATGAATGGATATGGTAAGGGATATTGTAGATAATTTCCCCAAAAACCCATTCGAATATATTTCTGAATCATGATATTTGTATTTCCCTAATGGATGAATGATTTTTATGTCCTCTAGGTTTTACAAAAGATTCCAGTTTATATTATTATACTTTATACATTATGATTGAAAATAAAATGTTTATTATTTATGTAATTCCAGCCTATGGATTTAAAATTATATATCCAATTAAAAGTAATAAATATAAATATTTGTTAATAATGAATTTTAAAATATGAAATGTACAATATATTATTTTTTTAAAAAATATAACTTCTAAAAATTAATTTTATATAGGGTTTATAATTAAAAACAACATATTTAAAAAATTAAATTCAATTCAAAAAATCATATTTTACAAGGAATATTGATTTATAAATTTTCAATTTAATACCCTATAATAATAATTTCATAACAAACATGTTAACTCTGAAAAATTACTATTCAACTAAAAACAAGATTTTTTTCCAAATTCTCGAATATTCATATTCTGAATATATTATTACTATGAATTCCAGATAATTTTTTTTTTAAATTAATATTTTTAAAAATTAATGTTTTTATATTTATATAAAAAGATGAGATATGATGGAAAAAAAATTGTAGGAGAATGGCTATTTTCAATCCAATCAATTCTCTTTCAAATTAATTATAATTTAATAATCAAAATTGTAATTACAAATTATATATATAATATATTTTCTATTGGAATTAATTTAAATTATAATGAAATATAAATGAAAATCTAATAAAATGAATATCATTAGAATAATATATTTCTATATACGTAATGATCACATTGTTCTTTTTAGCTATACTAATTGATATTCATTCATATTAATTGGATTCTTTATTGACATTATATAATTTTATTTTAATATGGTTACTCATATTAATTTCCACTAATTCAATGGCTAGGTTATAACAATTATACATAAATATTTACATTTCATATAAATATATAACATTTTCATTTAGGATATGTGTTGCATGTGGATGAAGCATTCAAAAACATTGAATTATTTTAATGTAATCATATGTTGAAATATTAGGATGAAACAATTCAATTCATACCACATGTGATTTTTTTTCTTCTTCAATACATTTAACTTATGCATAGCTTTCTGACCAAAAAACATCCTTGATTCATATTACTTATCTATTCACATAAAAAAATCTATATACACTGTCATTATTTTGATGATGTTTTGAACGTTTTAACACTTCATGGGATCCTAAATTTTATTATTCTCCATTTTATCCAACTAATTGTTCATTTATTTAATTAGTGTATATATTTTTTAAACATATTCAAAAATTAAAATGGATTCACCTTGTAATGGAGAGAAGTATTATCAAAATTTCTCATCCATTGAGCATATTTAGTATATTTATCACCAATAATATTTAATTTATAAAATTTATCCCTTGTGTTACTATATTACATCATAGGAAAATTCTGGTGTGCTGATTATTTATCACTATAAAATAATCTTATTAACACACTAGATTCAATGATCCCTTAGAACTTATATCATTCTAGTCATGCTTTTGTTTAAAATATTCCATCATGATATGAATTAAAAATTTTATTCCAATATTTTCTTAAAAATCTACATCATTGTTTCATTCAATGATTTTTAACATTTTTCAAAGAACATATATGTTTTAACATTTAATTTATTATCCAAGTAATTCCCATCATTCATCCAATAAATATATTTTTTGTTACTTCCCTCCCAATTATATTTGCATCAATTTTTACCAAACTATTAATGACACCACTGTTGAGTCAATAATTTTTTCCTTATGACTTTTTCATTCTTTCTTATTTTGAAAATCACACACACATTGAAGTGCATTGTGTTGCATTTGTTGTCAATGAGGCATGAAGTTGTCTTGGAATGAAAGGATATCAAGGAGTCAATATGTGAATGTCAAAGGATGTGATGGTGATGGTGATGAAGGAGAATGGCCATGGTACCAAAATTCATGTCACTTAGGAGATTCACTAAGTGACATAGGAGATGATGGTTTGAAACATTCTCTAAGAACATCTGACGATTGTTGAACTGATCTTTATGTTCCAAGAACTTGTATCAACTAGATACAATGTCACAACAAGCATTAGAAGACCATGCATTGTAGTGACAATGCATGAGGAGTTGAAAGTGATCCATCCATAAGTTGTAAGTGGATGAAGTGGTTTAATGAAGTCCATGCACTATCACTTAGTGCATGTGAATCAGAAGATGTTCCAATTGATCTCTGATTAGATCAATGAAGTTTATCGAAGAAATATTTGATTCAGGAGCTCGGTTGAAGATGAAGAAACCTTTTGAATTCCATATCCTAAGTGAAGATTATATGTTGAGGAGGATTAAGGAATTCATAAGAAGTAGAGAAGGGAAGAAATTGAGAAGAAGAATGAAGGGGCTTGATATGGAATTTTACATGGAGGACTTTGTTTTTTACAAAGTCTTCTCAAGACTTAGCCAAAAAAATTGGCCTGCCCGTGAGCACCTTGTGGGTTCAACCCCAAGGCTCATGTGGGCCTAAGGCGCCACGCCCAAGGGGGAACCCGTGGGGCGAGCTCAGGGCGGCAGGGGCGCACCCGCAGACACCACAGAGGCGCTGGGGCACGCCCGGAGGAGCGCGATAGGGGGCCGTGTGTAAGCCCCCGAGGGCACGCGGTGGTGAAATCCGCGCACCGGAGGAGCATAGTGGGCGCCAGAAGCGCGCCCGTAGGGAGAAAGGTGGGCGCAGAGCGCGCCCGCAGAGAGAACCCGGTGCGGGGCGGCACCGGGAGGGAGGAAGTTCAATTGCCGAGTTGTGGGAGCGGCTGGGTAATAAACCGCGTGAAAAATGGCCGGCGTTTCGATGTGGGACGCGGATTTTCTCCGCGGGAGTGATCCTGGCCGCACGATTGATCGCGCGCCAGATCTGAGCCGCTCATCTAATCGCGCCGCTCCGGTTCAAATCCAGGCCGCCCGATGTATCTCAAACGCCTGATCCGACGGCCGAGAGCTCGTCTCCTTCCTCGAGCTCGAGCCGAGGACATCCCAAAGCCTCCCGCGACGCCGCTGAACCAGAGGCCATCCGACCACCCGTTTTCGAGTTCCCGGCCACCTCTGAAGGATCTAAGACCTCCATTGAGCTCGTCTCTCCACACCGAACACGGCCATGCCTAAAAAAGGTCTTGCATGCAACCAGTGGAGAATTTCGAATGAGGCCGAGGCAAGAGAAGCTGCCGAGGCCACGTGGTTTGTGTTTTTGCATGGGATGAGCCTTAACCGAAGGCCGTGCATGCGTTATGAGTCGCATGCACGTAGAGGAATAAAAAATAAAGGGAACCCGCGTGAAACAGAGGAAAGAAAATAAAGATTTGGAAAGTTTTTAAAGATCCGAAGATCTCAAGATTTTGAGATTTACCCACGCGGATTGAACGAGATGCCTCTGCCTATATAAGGAGAGCCCGAGGCATTGAGAGGCTTGCTGAAAAACTCGAGAGTGTCCCGCGAGCACCCTGTGCTTTGCGAAGATTTGAGCCCCGCGCATCCCATTTGCGCGGCAGTTTGTTCCGGTGCCACCTGAGGCCCGAAGGAGTTCCTTTCGCGCACCCCTTGCGCGAAAGAGGTGAAGGGAAGGAGTTCCCTGCGCGCATCACTTGTGCGGCAGGAAGAGCTCTCCCTGCCCGCATACTTGCGCGGCAGGAGAAGCTTGTGTGGCTGAGGTGTTGCACCCTGCACACCTGAGGTCCTGCGCGCCCCTGTGCCGTGCACCTTGCGCGCCCGAAGGCTAGGTGAAGACCGAGGCAGTGCCTCGTGTGTGAACATTAAGAAGGCCGAGGCCTTAGTGTCGTGTGTGCTAAAGTGGGGAAGAAGATCTGAGGCTTTGCCTCTTGTGTGTGCCAAGTGAAGAAGGCCCTACGGGCAGTAGCTTGTGCAAAGAGGGAGAATCCAAGGCTTAGTGCCTTGAGTGCAATTTGAAGGAGAAGGCCGAGCCTTTGTGCTTGTGTGCAAGGAGAACCCGAGGCTTGCACCTTGTGTGGGTGAAGTGAAGACCACACCTTAGTGTGTGTGTGCAAAATTGAAGAACCACCTATGGGTTAAGTGTGTGCAACAACAATAAGAACATGCCATGTATAAGTGTGTGCAAAACGTGGAACAAATTGTGTGTGCAAAACAAGCGAAGGCCGAACCTTAGTGTGTGCTAAGTGGTGTGTACACACTAAGAAGGAGAAGAAGGATAATACTCACACTAAAGTAGAACACACATTTATGTGTGTAAGCAAATTGAATTAATTGTGTGAAGTTCAAAGAAGTTGGTGTGTGCTTAAAAGAATTACACCCTTTGTGGGTTTACTGCACCAAAAAGAGAAGAAGGGGAGTGCATGCTTACATGCATGCACGTGCACACGTGAACAGTTCTAAATCAGTGGTGTGCATTTGAGGTGTCCAAGACCAGGAGGTTCTTGAAGATTTGAGAAGTCCATGCAGTCAGTGCATGAGGAAGAAGAGCTGCCATGCACTCAATGCATGAAGTTGAAGTGAACTGAGGCTGGACCAGACTGAAGTTAAAGATATCAATTGTCTGAGTATTCAGTAGCTGGAGAGAAGCCGGGTCATCCTTAGAAGAAGGTGATAAAGCCCGAGCAAGACGAGAAGACCTGATCATCACAAGTGATCAGAGGTACAGAGCAAGGCCAGCAGTCTTTATCCCAGACTGCTGAAGATACTTGAAGAAGCTTAAAGTGAAGAAGAGCTACTCGTGCGACTCGAGGAGCCAAGAGAAGACCCTGTGGGACTCAGGGAGAAGAAGTCTTCAGTGGGATTCTGGAGCAGGCCAGTGGGACTCTGGTAACACTGTGGGACGCAGTATAAAGACCCTCATGTGGGACTCAGGAGAGATACAGTGGGACTCCGTATCGACCATTGTAATACTAACCGATTATAATGGGAGAATCCATGCTGGGAGAGCATGGCAAGGATGTAGGCCTTTGGTGCCGAACCTTGTAAATCCTTGTGTCCTGTGCCTTTTCATTACTGCATCATTCGGGAAAGGTTGAGAGATACATGAAGAGTGGATCGAGGCTTTAACCAGCCATAGAGGTTTAATTGATAAAGAATCAATTAGTAAAAAGTTTTAAGGGATCACTAATTCACCCCCTCCCCCTCTCAGTGATTCACACTGATCTGGGCTCTTCACACATTATACTTAAGCAAATGTATTTTTTACCTCCATAAAGAAAATTTACTTCTACAAAGAAATTTACCCTAACCTAGAATTTCTTATACATATCCATTTTTTTCTTTAAGTACAAAAAATGGATTCATACCCAAAATCCTGGAGCCATATAACGTAATGATTTGGAACATTCTGTTTTTTACAATCCGAATTCTAGACTCTGAACTCTTATGAAGTTCGACTCCGAACTCTTAAGTAGTTCAATTCCGAACTCTCAAGATGTTCGACTCTGAACTCTTAAGCAGTTCGACTCCGAACTCTTAAGCAGTTTTTCTCCAAAATCTTAAGAAGTTCGACTCCGAACTCTTAAGCAGTTCGATTCCAAACTCTTAAGCAGTTCGACTCCGAACTCTTATGAAGTTTGAATCCGAACTCCTATATAGTTCGACTCCGAACTCTTATGGAGTTTGACTCCGAACTCTTAATCAGTTCGACTCCGAACTCTTAAGTAGTTCGACTCTGAACTCTTAAGCAGTTCGACTCCAAAATCTTAGGTATTTCGACTCCAAACTCTGCAAGTTCAGATTCTGATCTATAGTGAAACCAGACTCTAAATTCCTATAAAACAGAATCTGAACATTTCTTAACATAGTATTTGAATTTCATTTTGATTATACTTCGAACTTTTGACTTTCTTACACTTCGAAATATTGATTAGCTTTAACATACATATTCTTCATTTCAAAACAATGTCATGTATTCAGTTATACATGGTTTGTTATAAAACGATGTCGTCTATTCTATTTCTAATTAACCGTTGGTTGAGTTACACATGTACAGGTCCCTTCGAAATTCATTGACAATATGAATGTTAGAAGAGGTAGCCGACCTTTGGATGTTTTCCTATAAATAGGATCTCATTCGAAAGATCTCAAGAGGGAAAAAGGGAATTTGATCAATCTAGAGACCACACGCTGTTAAGGTGATTTCTTGAGAGAGAATCTTTTCATGCCTTTAGCGTACTGAACCGCTCATTTAGATTTCTTTGTGTGACACCGAATGTTGGTGATTGCATTCGAGGACTTCCAGGGAAAAGAAGACAGAGGTGTCGACTACCATGAAGTTCGAGGGCTTCTAGCTAAGGAAGACAGGGGTACCAACTACCTTGAAGTTGAGGGCTTGCGGGGATAGCAAGACAGAGATTCCGATCTTCGTATCGAGGGATTACCCCGGTGTGGGTAATACAGACATTCGTGAAAGTATAAATCAAGATATATTTATCCATGATTGTTGGATACCCTTCTCTTTTGGTTAAAAGACTTATATCTTGTTACATGTAGTTTTACTACTAGTTTTTCTGTTGCATATTGTATTGTAAGGAATGTACAATATTAAATTTCCTTACACTTGTACCCTGATATGTTTAGATTCTATACGCTTTAAGGTAGAATCTCATATTGTAAACCTTAGTTCCAATTCTCTAATTGGTGTTAGAGGTGTTGTGAATCTTCATAGTTTAACTTTGTTAAACTCATTACATTCCTTGTCTATGGAAAACATTTTTATCTGTAACCAACTTTAAAGGTTCCAAAGTAATTTTTAAAGTGTACAATTCACCCCCCTCTTGTATATTGAGCATCTACATCGTTATTTCGATCCTAAAATTGGTATTAGAGGAGGTCTCTAAAATACTCGTACTCATGTATAAGTTTTTCTTGCTCATTTTTCCTTTGTTCTCCTTCATCGATTCTGAACATTATCATTCCGAACATTATCATTCCAAACTTTGTGGTTACGAACTTCTATTACTTATAAGTTTTGTTGCCATGTTTTTTTTAAAGAATGGTAGGAGTCAATTTTGGTTCTATTGACAATCTAAATCCTACAAGACCACCAATCTCTGATGGTAATGACTATGAGTAATGGAGAGATCGAATGAAGACAGTTTTTATCAATACATGAGTGGATAACTTCGTTATGCTTACTAGTGATTATAAAATTCATGATAATAATGTTATAACATTAACTAACCAGGAAAAGAAAGAGTATAAACTCAATTGTAAGGTACAAAATACATTACTTTTTTCAATGACTAGAAATATATATAGCCAAATATCTTCTTGTGAAGCAGCTAATTGTATCTGGAAGAAGTTAGAAGTTACACACTTTGGTACTTCTAAAGAAATTGAGACTAGAAGAGTTTTTCTTAGAGCTGAATACCATGGATTCAATTTTCCGTATAGTGAACTAATATGCAATGTTCAATAAAGATTTATGAATATAGTGAACAGCTTATAGTCTATGGGAGAAAACAGGTTAGATGATAAAGCCCTTGTGGATAAGATAATTGATATTATGCATAATGGGTGGGAATCAAAGAGAACAGCTATAGATGAGAACATGAAGTTCACTCAAATTCCTCTTGATGTGATATTCGGAACTATTCTTCAACATGAAACAAGAATTAAGAGAGATTCTGACAACATCAAAAAGAAGAATGGGAATGGTACTGTTACTTTTACTACAACATCAAATCTTAAGAAATATAAGACTTCTGAGAGAGTAACTAGATCCAAGTATAAGAAAGTTATAATCCAATCCGAATCTAGTGAGAGTGAAGTCTCTGAGAATGAGTTACAAATCTTGCTCGAAGAATGAACAAGATAGCTGGCCAGAGAAATTTCTAATCCAATAATAAGAAAAAGGAAAAGAAAGATATGAAAGATAGAGAAGTTACTTGTTATAAATGCAAGACAGAAGGACATATTAGACCAGATTTCCCTTTTCTCAAAAAGAAAGATAGGAAATAATGCCATTCTGAGAGGAATAAAAAGAAGTATCACAAAACCAAAGATAAGAATGTTCTGAAAGGAAATCACACCTGGAGTGCTAGTGGTGGTGACTTTTCAGATGAATCTTCTGATTATGAATCTCCAGGATAGAATAATATTGGTCTTATAGATAGATTACCTATTGACAATTATTGGTTTATGGATAAGGTAAAAAATACTGAATCTTTGACCAATGTTTCTTTAAATCATAATGATAGTATGTATTATAACTCTTCAGATGAAAAATCCTTTTCAGGTGAAGAAAATACTCCACATACCTATGAAGAACATTCTAGGTTTTCTGAACTTCTTGAAATTGAGAATTCTAAACTCAAAAAAACATGATAAAGAAAAGTCTAGGAATTCTATTTTTAAAAAATAAATATCAGATCTTACCAAAGATCATGATAAGAATAATGCTGATTTTATAAATATTTCAAAAAAATCTTTAGGAAGTAAGTTCTGAGAGGAACAAACTTTCTAAAGAGCTAGAAAAAGTAATTTCTAAGAAAAGTATCTTCAAGCCTAGCTCTAGTTCTAAATCTAATGATTTTGATGATAAAAACAGGGTTATAAAACTCAAGTACAAAATTTTTCCCTTAAATAAGTGTTTATCAAACTTTACCCATGGTGAAGAAAATTTTGATAAAATGTATTCTCAAATGCAACCTTTGAGAAACAAATCCGGATTTGGTTATACCCATGCAAAACCAATTTTTAGTAACAACTACTTTGTTCCACAAAGTGACCCATTTTGTACCAAGTGTCAATGTGGTGGTGACTGGGTGAAGAATTTTTCATTAAATAAAACCCAATCTCTAGGTTTTCATAAAGCATATTTCTCTATGAAAGTGTGGGTTCCGAAAATTTTGTTATCTGGAAATCTCGGATCCAAACAAGTTTGGATTCCGAATGTCTAATTCTTTTCTTGTTTTCAGAAAGATAGAGGAAGTACCAACAACAATATGTGGTACATGGATAGTGCATGTTCCTGACACATGACTGGTAACAAATGCTATTTTGAAAATATTATCAAAAGGAAAGGAGGAAAGGTAACATTCGGAGATAATGCGTAGGGAGAAATTATTGGTATTGGTAATATTGTTCTTCTAGGTAAAACTATGATTTCAAATGTTTTATTTGTTAAGGGTCTTAAGCACAACCTCATAAGCATAAGTTAGTTATGTGATGAAGGGTGCCTTGTGAATTTTAGGAATGATAAGTGCTTAGTACACAATTCCAAGGAAGAATTTATTCTCTTATCCAATAGGAAAGAGAATGTTTACACATTGAACTTAGAAGACCTAAAGAGACAAGATTTACCTTTCCTAAGTTCAATGGAAGATCATTCCTGGCTATGGCATAGAATACTAGGTCACTGTAACCTTATAAACTTGGGTAAACTCTCTAAGAAATAACTAGTTAAGGATCTACCAGAACATTGAATTTATTGATCTAAAGTTTTTGATCCTTGTCAATATGGAAAGCAACATAAATATAGTTTTAAATCCATTGGTTAAGTCTCAACGACTGATGCTATATAGTTAGTGCACATTAATCTTTTTGGTCCAACACAAACTGGAAGTATTGGAGGAAAATACTATGTGTTTGTTCTAGTTGATGATTACACCAGATTTACATTATTCTATTTTATAGAAAAGAAGTCTAAAGCATTTTATTATTTCAATAGTTTTAGAGCACATGTTAAAAATGAGAAAAATATTCCATTGAAAACAATTCATAGTGATCATGGAGGAAAATTTCAATATTCTGATTTTGAAACTTATTGCAGTAGAAAAGGAATTACTCACAATTTTTCAGCACCTAGAACTCCTCAGTAGAATGGTGTAGTTGAAAGAAGAAATATAATTCTTAATTAGATAACTAGAACCATGTTGATTGAATATTCTATAGCTAGAAATTTCTGGGATGAAGCTATAAGTACTGCTTGTTATACTATAAATCAAGTTTTAATTAGACCTTTTCTTAAGAAAAATCCTTATGAATTATGGAATGGTAGAAAACCAAGACTTTCCTACTTCAAGTTTTTTTGTTGCAAAGTATTCAATCTGAATACTAAAGATAATCTACATAAATTCGCACCAAAATATGATAAAGGAATTTCCTTAGGCTACTCCACAACTTCTAAGGCATATAGAGTCTTCAATAAAAATACTTGTACTGTTTAAGAAACAGTGCATGTAAAATATGATGAGTTTGACCCTTTTTTCAAACTATCCCAATCTAGATCCTCGGATGTGTTTTAAAAAACTGATTGTCAACCTTTGATAGAAAATTTTTCTGATAAGGAAAATGATCAAGAAGATACTTCTGAAACATTTACCCCATAATTCTGTCTACCCTATGTTGATGAACAGGTTTTACAGAACCCAAATCAGGTCTCTTAAGAATAATCCCAGTGGTACCATCATTGGTGATGTAAATCAACCAATAAGGACTAGAAGTTCCTTAAGAAATGAAGTAGAACATCTAGCATATCTTTCCCAATTAGAACTAAAAAGCACTGATGAAGCTTTAGGTGATGATGAATGGATCAAAGCCATGCAAGATGAACTAAATGAATTTGAAAGGATTAAAGTCTGGACCTTGGTTGAAAGACCTAAAGAAACTTCTGTTATTAGAGTTAAATGGTTCTTCCGAAACAAGTGTGATTTAAATGGAGTCATAGTAAAGAATAAAGATAGACTCGTTGCTAAAGTCTATAATCCGAAAGAGGGAATAGACTATGAAGAAACCTATGCTCCAGTAGCTAGACTTGAATCTATTTGTATTCTACTTTCCTTCGCAGCATTCATCAATTTTAAACATTTCTAAATGGATGTGAAATGTTCCTTTCTTAATGGTTCTGTTCAAGAGGAAGTGTTTGTTGATCAACCTCCTGGATTTGATGATACAAAACATCCTGATCATGTTTTTAGACTTACCAAAGCTTTGTATGGTCTAAAGCAATCCCTGCAAGCCTGCTATGATAGACTCACATGATTTTTGCTTCAAAATAACTATGTTAAGGGAAATGCAGATCCAACCTTTTTTATAAATAAATATAAGAAAAATGTTTTCATTGTACAAATTTATGTTGATGACATCATATTTTCTTCAAATCAAAAATCATTAACTAATTATTTTTCTAGTCTAATGAAAGTTGAGTTTTAAATGAGTATGATGTGTGAGTTAACTTTTTTACATGGTTTTCAAATTTCTCAAAAACAAGAAGGAACCTATATATCTCAATATAAGTATATTAAAGATCTTCTCAAAAATTATGGTTATGACAATACTAAAAGTATAAGTACCCTCACTGGTACATCACACTCTTTAGATCTTGATGAAGCTGGGAAACCAGTAGATCAAACATCTTTTAGAGGTTTGATAGGAAGTCTACTTTACATAACAGCTAGTTGACCAGACATAATGTTCTCAGTATGCTTATGTGAAAGATATCAATCCAATCCTAAGGAATCTCACTTAAAGGAAGTAAAAAGAATTTTTCGCTACCTAAAGGGAACCATGGATCTAGGATAATTTTATACTTCTGGAAATGATTTTGTTCTAAAAAGCTTTTCTGATGATGAATATGGAGTATGTAGGATGGATAGAAAGAGTGCATCTAGAACATGTCATTTCTTAAGAGATTCATTAGTTTCTTGGTCGTGCAAGAATCCAAATTCTGTAGAACATTCCACTGCTGAAGATGAATATGATGCAGCTGGAAGTTGTTGTGCTCAAGTGTTGTGGATGCAACACACACTCACAGATTATGGTCTATGTTTTACTAAAACTCAAATTTTGTGTGAAATTTTTTTTTCCATTTCACTATGTAAGAACCCTACACATCACTCTTGTGCAAAACACATAGACATTATGAATCACTTTCTTAGGGATCACAGACTTAATGGAGATATCATTCTTCAGTTTATCAGAATGCAAGATCAACTTGCTAATATTTTCACAGAATCATTACCCTCCTATAGATTTGGACACATTAAACATAAGTTAGGAATGATAACTGTATGGTAGTAAATATTCATTAACATCTTGTTGAAAAATTCTCCTAACAGTAAAAAAATCCTTCTCATAGGGGGAGTACATTTGAATGTTAGTGTAACTAAAAATTTTCGGAATCTATTTTTCAAGATTAGTATAACTAAAAAATAATTTGGATAGTTTTTCAAACCTTTTGGAACTATTGTTTTTCGAATGGAAATTACTGAATCTAAAATTTCCGGAATGATAATTTCCAGAATTGAAATTTTATGGATTGAAATTCTTGAAATAAAAACTTCCGGAATGGGGATTTTCGTACTAAAGTTTTCCGGAATGGAGATTTTCGTACTGAAATTTTCCGGAATGGAGATTTTCGTACTAGAACTTCCGGAATGGATATTTTCGTACTAATGTTTTAATAACGAGATTCTCGTAATGGAACTTTTCGTAATGAGTTTGTTTTTAAAATCATTTCTTCAAGAATAATATTACCAAATACGATCAATCTTTCTAGCCAATCTGAGAGTTGTGATTTCCTTACTTATAGTTTCGTAATCATATTTTTCTTGCAGGTATTTTCCTATGTTTTTAGAAGATCGGATTCTAGATTTCTTCAAATCCGAAAGTTTTCTTAAAAAACCTCAAAATATCGGAGTCAAGTTCTTCTTGTGGGATTGTTTTCAACCGTCAGATAAGGTCAAAACCTTTTCAACCATCAGATGGTTTTTGTAATACCAACGGTCACAACCATCGCCTATATAAAGGGGACCTCGAGACTCGTCCCACATCGGTTTTTCAATATTTTGCGTCTCGAAGCCCTGGTGCTCTTCTTAAGGCTGGTTCCGAACTTTTCAAGGTCGATCGGAATCATTCAGATTTCTTCACTCCGAATGTCTATTGAAGCAACATCTCAAGATATGTCGACTGCGAAACCAATATCTAAGTGGTTAGTCATTAGGGAAAGGTTAGTTTTTCCGTATTTTTATAAGCTCTATTCCCTTATTTCAAAGAATATAAAGCTGAATGGATAGGAAGATGTCTGCGTAGCAAAGTCAGATAAACAAGATCCGGTTTATACTGATTTTCTGACTGAGTTCTACGAGCCTGTTTCCTTCCTGATGGAAGATGGAAGAGAGTGGTTTTCATTCAAGTCTTTTGAGAAGACATATAAGCTTTCCTACACCATGGCCTCGAGCTTGGTTGGTTTTTCATACGAAGGAGAAGACGAGTTCTGCTCACACAAACTTCCCGATGTGCAAGGAAGTTTCAAAAAGGAGAAGGCACTGATGTGTCTTGGGCTTAAGGATGATTCAACTATCAAGATTCCTCATGTCACTCTGAGCAATAGAATTTTTCATCTTTGGGTGCAAGGCTTTCTGGTTAAAAGAAGAGGTGACAAAGAAAATCTGAATAAATGTGATATATATGTCTTAGATTTTTTGGGTAAATCTAAGAAAGATAAATCTGATGAGGCATGTCTTGGTTACGATCAAGAATGTCAAAGAAGGAAATATGAGAGCTCAGACTATCATGTTTCCTACCTTACTATCTAAGCTGATAGTTTGGGGCTTAGAATCCTTAGAGGTTGCCTGCAAATCAATGATCTGGAATTGCATGCTCATTCTAGTCAGTGATGATACTCTTAAGAGGATGAAGATGAGTTTTTCCAGTGAATCTGGAGAATTTTACCCTATATCTGTGGAAGAGTTTGAAGTAGCTCAAAAAGAAACACACTCTTCGGAACCATCCAAAAATCAAAGGAGGAAGAGAAAGGTTAAGGAAGTCATTGCTGATGAAGAAATTCCTCAGGCTATGGAAACACAATCTGCTCCCCCCAATCCGAAGAAGCAGAAAACATATACGGATGAAGTGGCAGCCAAGTGGAGGGAAGATAAAGAAATGAGGAAGGAAGGGGATCCACAATTCGTATTGGACCCTGCTGAGGCTAAGGCCATAAAGGAAAAAGCTTCTAAGGATCTAGAGAGACAAGAGAAGGAAAAGAAAACGAAAAAGAAGATGTCTGAAGCTGAAGTGGTGCAATATTTGCTGAAAGCTACAGAGTTGGCATCCGGAATGCTTCATGTTCCGGAAACTTTTGGTACTGAACCTTCTTTACCAGAAACTCTGGCCAAGAACTATGTCTCTCCGAATAGATCCAAGGATAATGAAATAGTTGAAGAAGCTGAGAAAGAAGTTGCTGAATAAGTTAATGAAGAAGAAGAAGAAGAATAAGAAGAGAGTGAATATTTGGATACCCAAATCAAGAAAGTATAGGATTATATAGATTATGCTGAATCCGCTAAGTTAATTACTCCAGAAAAGGGAGATGAGGAAGATAGCATGCAACAACAAGAAGAAGAAGAAGAAGAAGAGAATGTCTTATATGATGAGGAAGAATCTTATGAATGTAATTTTCTTGAGGAAGGACAAGAAAAACAAATACCAGACGAAGACACGATCGTTCAAGTATCGGAATCTGAGGAAGTATCCCATTATAAGGAACCTATTCCGAGAGCTGATAAGGGGATGAAAACTCTCTTAGAGACACCTATATAAGATGTCATCAAGAAGAAATAGGTTGGTGGCACCTCTAGAAGAAATTTGGTGCAAGATGAAGAAGATCAGTCTCTATGAAAAGTTTCTGATTCGAAATCATCATCTCCTGGGCATGATTTTGTGGTTCAGTCTCTGAGGAAGTTGTTGGACACAATTCCGATTCTTACAAAAATAGATTCCATATGCTAGATGCTGCAACAAACAGTGAATCAGAAATTGGATTCTTTATCCATGGTCATGGATAAGTTTGTGAAGTTGGAAGATGAATAGAAATGTTTTCTTATCGATTATGATGTTCATAGAAAGTCCTGCAGTAAGGTAACCAAGTGTTCTAAGATAGTTGGTGAAGATTTAGTTCACTTTGAGAGTTTTCAAGATAAAGTTCAATTTTTTTTAATGGAGGATAAAAAGGTTAATGAGATTTATGAGAAGTTGAACCAGGAGAAAAATTCTCGGAATCAACAGGTCAGGGACCTGAATGGGATGCTTAACTCAGTATATCAGAATTGGGAAACTGAAAGAGATTTCCGGATTGAGTTCCAGCAGAAGATGGAAAAGCAAGATGAGATAATAAAGATGCAGAAAGAAGCTTTGGAGGCTCAGGCAGAAGCTGTAAAATTCTATGAAGAAAATGTAAAAGCCTTGGAGAGGCAAGGTGAGGAAGTCCAAAGAGACATAAAGAAACTCAAAACCCTGTTAAATAAGCTCATTTCGAAGGAAAAGGAAGACAAATGATCTCACTCTGATCTTTTGTTGAAATTGAATTTCTTTGTAATATTTTCAAACTCTAATGAAATGATTATTTGGTTAGTTGTATCTTGTCATATACTAATGTTTCAGGTTCTGTATTTTGTTTTCCATTCCCATAAATTCTTTTTGAAAATAACAAAGGGGTAGAAGGAAAATGAACTAATCTTATGGAGTAGAAAGGAAAAATTCCTAAGAGAATTTTTCTTAAAGTAAGGGGGAGTTTCCCACTACGAAGTACTTCATTCTTACAATAATAAAAACCTCACTCTGAAAATTACGAATACAATCCTTAGTGTTTCAATGCCTAAGGGGGAGTTAGTTGTATTTACTTTCATCCATGAACAAAGGGAGATAATTGTTTAATTTCAAAGCCTAATGAAAATTTTCAATGTCCTTATATTCTTTTTCGTAAAGATGTTTGTACTTTCCAAAAAAGGGAGATTGTTGAGTCAATAAGGTTTTCCTTATGACTTTTTCATTCCTTCTTATTTTTAAAATCACAAACACCTTATACTTAAGCAAATGTATGTTTTACCTCCATAAGGAAAACTTACTTCTTCATGGAAATTTACCCTAACCTAGATTTTCTTATACATATCCATTTTTTTTCCTTATGTACAAAAAATGGATTCATACCCAAAATCCCGGAGCCATATAATGTAATGATTTGGAGCATTCTGTTTTTACAATCCGAATTCTGGACTCCAAACTCTTATGATGCTCGACTCTGAAATCTTAAAGATTTTGACTCCAAACTCTTAAGCAGTTCGACTCTAAACTCTTAAGCAGTTCGACTCTAAACTCTAAAGGAATTCAACTCTAAACTCTTAAGCATTTTGACTCCGAACTCTTAAATAGTTCGACTCTGAACTCTTATGAAGTTCGACTCCGAACCCTTAAGGAGTTCGACTCCGAACTCTTATGGAGTTCGACTCCAAAATCTTAAGAAGTTCGACTCCAAACTCTTAAAGAGTTGGACTCCGAACTCTTAAGCATTTCGACTCTGAACTCTTAAGTAGTTCGACTTCAAACTCTGCAAGTTCAGATTCTGATCTCTGGTGAAACCAGACTCCGAATTCCTATAAAACAGAATCTGAAAATTTCAAAACATAGACTCCGAATTCCATTTTGATTAGACTTCAGACTTCTGACTTGCTTAAACTCCAAAATATTGATTAGCTTTAACTTACATATGATTCATTTCAAAACGATGTCGTGCATTCAGTTATACATGGTTTTTTATAAAACAATGTCATCTATTTTGTTTCTAATTAACCGTTGGTTGAGTTACACGTGTATAGGTCCCTCCAAATTTCATGGAAAATATGACCGTTGGAAGAGGGAGCCGACCGTTGGAAGTTTTCCTATAAATAAGAGCTCCTTTGAAAGAGCTCAAGAGGGAAAAAAGGGAAGTTGATCAATCTAGAGACCACATGCTATTAATGTGATTTCTATAGAGAGAAGCTTATCATGCCTTGTGCATACCGAACTGCTTGTTCATATTTCTTTGTATGACACCGAATGTTGGTGATTAAATTCGAGGACTTCCAGGGATAGGAAGATAGAGGTTCCGACAACCTTGAAGTTCGAGGTCTTCCTAGCTGAGGAAGATATATGTTCTAACTACCTTGAAGTTGAGGGCTTGTGGGGATAGCAAGACAGAGATTCCGATCTTCATATCAAGGTCTTACCCTAGTGTGGGTAAGACAGACTTTCTTGAAAGTATAAATCAAGAGACCTTTATCCAAGTTTGTTGGATACCCTTCTCTTTGGGATAAAAGACTTATATCTTGTTACTTGTAGTTTTACTACTAGTTTTTCCACTGCATATTGTATTGTAAGTAAAGTAAAATCTCACATTTCCTTACACGTGTACCCTGATAAGTTTAGATTCTATACTCATTAAGGTGGAATCTCAAATTGAAAACCATAGTTCCAATTCGCCAATTGGTGTTAGAGGTGTTGTGAATCTAGCTAGTTTAACTTTGTTAAACTCAGTACTTTCCTTTTCTAAGGAAAACATTGTTATCGGTAACCAACTGGAAAGGTTCCAATGGAATTTTTAAAGTGTAAAATTCACCCCCTCTTGTATATTGAGAATCTACATCATTATCTTGATCCTAGAACAACATATATTAATTCCAAACAGTACCCATTTCACATGAAATCATATCATCTTTACGGTTAAAAAATTTTCAATTGTCTGTTTAATCAACCACTTATACTATATCCTTCCATTAATGTTGATATATTTTACTCTAATTATTCTTTTTATATCATGCGTTTTTAACTTCCATATTAAAATAAATCTATTCAACCATATTTTAGCAGTATTCTAAATTATTATATATCATTTTTAATGAAGTGTTTTTATTTATTAATTTCCCCTCAGTTGGATACTATTTACTAATGTTTATTCATTAAATAGTTGTTGTTATACTTATGTCATCATCAATTTACCACTAAAAATATATGATAAAATAAGTAATTTTTTTTTTACTATTTTATCTTTATATTAACCATTATACTACAATACTAACAAAATTGGATAATTTTAATCTCACCCCATGTTTTGTGAAAATTTATTAAACTGCAGATATCAATGTGAATTTGGTCTAACATATTTTAACCATTTTCCTTTAGTGTGTATGGTATTATCACTAATTTCCCTTGTATTATGGAATAAATGGAATTCTATCAATCAATAATCTATTTTGGATTGTCTACTATGAACTATAGTTTTGAAAAGGACCCTACATTTTGGTTTTGGATGTATACAATCCATCATGATGAAGGGATATTTTATTAATTTATCATAATTAGAAAAACATTTTCTATGTTTTCATTTGTATATAAGATATAATTTTAATCATTAAAATTAATTTATCAATTTAGTGATTTTATTCTCATTAAAAACTTCTTACATTTGAATGTGAATTCAATTAAAAATTCATAAAGTTGACTCATAGTAATAATAGTTTCTGATCATCCTTCAACATAGTGAATGTACCTATAATAAAATTCATATTTATATTATCATCTCAAATTATTTTGTTATTTTATATATGGAACATCATCTAGAAAATATACCATACAACTAAATAATCTTCTTACATTATTCTAGATTCTCATTTTACAATCATGTGGGATGAGAAAACAAAATAAAAAATTCATCTACTGGTATGACTCCATTAATTGGATGTAATTATATTCAATATTAAAATGTATTTATTATTATATTACTTCCAAATATAGACCCTATTTCATTGATGCATGGTTTTTGTATCCTTTATTCCATCATTATTTGAAGTGACGTAAATTTAGTAATCCTAAAATTGGTGAAACTTATTTTACCATGGAATCTTGTTTTGTAGGAATGTGTTAATTTTTCATATTCTTCTATTGGAATTGTATTTATTAATACACTCACTACATATAAAATAAAGTTGTCAAATAGTTAGTGGAATGATATCAATTTCTATTAAAATGTTTTTCGTGATGTGATTAAGACATGATATTGTACTCATTGTTTGACTCCCTTGTTCATTTATTATTATAAATCATTCCTAAATTGTTTAATAAGATGCTAGATGACCGGGATGATCGTAATGTTGGATCTATTTCATGGAACATATCGTATTTCTATATCTATAAATGTATTAAAATATTAAATGCATCCTTTAATGAAAATAATATATTCAAGAATACGTTATATCTCTAACCACGTATATATATATATTGATAACAATAATTTTCAATGGTTTTGATTTATAGGCATTAGATTCACATTTTTTTCATGCAAAATTTTGTTTCAAACAATTCCAAAACATCTCACCACTACATTGGTTTAATTTGAATCATTGTAAAAAATATTTATGTAATAACTATTTAAACAACAACATAATATTTGGATAACATTTTTTAAATTTAGACTAATATTTTTTTTGTAACAACATATCAATCATTGAAGCCAAATATTTTTTTTCACGTCAATTCTATTATTGAGTTCAAGAATTATATTTTATTTTTTGTTGATCATTACCTTTAAATACATAAATTTTCGATATGTATTCTGTACATCAGTATGTTATTTCTGTTAATTCAGTATCTATGGTATTTCAAATTCATATTATTTAACAAATTTAAATTATCCCACCAATATATATATATATATATATCAATTTTTAATAATCATTGTCTTGATAATCCAAATCCTTTAGTGATCCATCAATTTAAATATTCATGTCAATAATTCATTCAGTTTGATCATCCAATTCAATTTTATATTTTTTATTTTCAATAATACATATATATATATATATATATCATATCAGAAAAAAATCAAGATTCACCCACTTCAAAAAATGTCTCTATTTTATCCTCCTCTTTTATAATAAATAATCTCAATTGAAACCTCCTCCCACTAATCTTAGCGATACTAAAATTATTTTAAAGATAAATTTTCTCTTTAATTTTTTTTAAAAAATTATCATTATTTTATTATTCATCCATCGTTAGAAACCTTATCGGTGTATGACTATCTTTTCCATTATTAACACAATCCATATAGAGGATTTCTTCATAATTACGACTTCCTTGAATAAATTTTCTTATTATTAATAATAGAACTCTGCCACTAAATTCATTAAATGTTCATCAAGAATAATGTATATAACTTCTCACCTTTGAATTAATAGTTAATATCATTAATGATGGAAATAATGTTCTCTATTTCTTCAACCACATTTCATATTCCAAAATAATTTTATGAAGATTGTCGAGAGGTAGATTTATGTAATCCCATATTCAATATATGATAACCTCATATTGTCAAATTATGGTATTCTCATAAGTTCATTCATCCATAATTCCATATCTTTAAATCTATCTACAATAAATGTAATACATCACACAACATTGATGATATTTTAAATAAATCAATCATTACATTCATTTAGGTTCTCATCCACCTAATTAAATCCATTATGAATCAATTATATATTTTCTATTGTTACTTTTTTATATCCTTTATTGATATTTGTTATTATAATAACAAATAAATTATAAATATGACATTCCTTTTCTAAATGAATAAATTCTTTATTAAATAATTTTATAAAATTAAAAATTTCCCATCATTCATTATTTTAGAAGTTTATTTTTTTATATCCTATAAATTTTAAGAGAATGATAGGAATCATATAGATTAATATATAATTGTGTACAGTTCAAATTATTATTATTCTATATTAATGGTTAGGATTAGATATAATCATAATATATAAAATAAGAGATGGTCTCAACTAAGGGGTATTAGACCGCTTTAATAACATATATTAGAGCCTTTGTGAGATATGGAATCACCGATATTTTCTACTGAATATTCCTAAGATAAGATTAAACAAACCACAGTTTAAATTGTTTACAAGAAAACTTCAATTTTATTTATATCATATCCCAAACCATGTTCTAGACAAGTATGAAATTATCACAAGAAAGCAACTTACCGTTATTGGATAAACAATTTGAAACATCACAGGTAAATAATGTATATGATATTTTCTTATTTATTAATATTTTTTAATTTAATATTAATATTACTTTAAATGGTATGCTATGTAATATGGTGTATCCAATACTCAACAACGAGTTTCCTTAAGAGCATACATTGCACACAATGTGGAGTTATACTTAAAATAATAGTAAAATATTATTATTTTAAATTGTAGTTAACACATAACATTAACATTGGATATAATTGACAGAAAAAACTAAAATATTATTATACACATTTTCTAAATTTATTTACCTCTATCCAATAAAATATAGAGCCTCAAAATGTGAATGAATTCAAATTTAACCATAAATAATCTAATAATCATTAAACGGCTGATTTAACTCCATTTGATGGTGAAACATTTATAAATAAATTTTAGGGCACATTATATGTTCTGTTAGATAGAATAAACTTCTCTGAAAGGATAAAGACATCATTATTTATTTTGGGTAAATTTTTTTTTCTGATAATGTTCATTTTTAATTAATTGTGAAAAATAATTCATTTTAATTGAAAACAATCTTTTAATATATTTTATATATTTAGATAGATTATATTTTTAATTGGTTTTATGTTGTAATTAGATTATATTTTTTACATTTAATCCAATTTTTGACATTGGAAGTAATTTCACTTTGAAATTGGACATAAACAAATGTTAATCTCTTGATATTTATTATTTATTTAAAACAATCTTTCTAGTTTTGACAATGAGAATTAATTTTAAATTAAATAATACAAAATAATTTTTTTTAATTTGTTAAAATAGGCATCATTTTTGGATATGTAATATCATATTTAGCTTATGGAGAATTTTTGGTATTTTTCTGAAAACCTTCAATTTTTGATGAATTGTGAAAAATATTGTGTAGTAGTTAAAAGCTGACTTTTTCATTAAAATGAAATATCAAAAATTCTGTGAATTGAATTTAAAAAATACAACATACATGGATTTCATCAGTAAGTTAAATTTGGTTCAATGGGATGAAAATAATTAATGGTCAGTAGTAACTTTTCATTTTTATTTTAAGCGGTTAATGTTATATAGTGTAGTTCAAGGTAAAAATATTATTATATAAATATAAAATTACCTTAAAACATGTCCTATCCTTATTTTATGAGTCTTGGATGACCAATAAAAGCATTGGGTGAAACTTTTGTCCTTTGAATGCCAATTTGGAATGATAATTACATTATTAACTTTTTATTTATTGTAAAAATAAAAATAGCATAATCATGTATTGTTATGCTAAAACAATTTAAATGTGGGTTTATATAATTGGTATATTTGACCATAAAAATTAATTAGAAATATAAATATATTTCCTACATCAATGTGTTTTCTTTATAATTTGAAGACATCAAATACATAAATATATTTATGACACAATGATGATGTAATGATTACCACATTAATGACTTTTTTTAAATAAATGATATTATAAATGTTAGAATAAATTTATTTTGAAACTTTTTTTGTCATACACGAATTTTAGTGATTATTATGACCTTTTATCTTTGAATTATTGTAGATTTTTCGAAATAATAATGCTTTTGTAGATTTTTAAATTTCATGATATGAATAGTTTTATAATTGACACAAATCAGGTTTTAAATAAATCAATATTTTATTAAAATATATGATAATATTAAAAAATTATGATTCGTCAAAATTACATATTTAAGGTTGATAATGTCATTAATGAGACACGTGTGGTTCGATTGTCATTTTATGGTAACTATATTAACCATATATAATGAACATATAAAAGATCATGTTAAAGTAAAATATGTTACCAAAGGGTTAAACAAAATATAAGGATTAAAAATTATCCAAAACATGTCCAATTATTATTGTATGATTTTACTTTAGATTATTTGAACCTTATCCTATAATTAAATTATCTTTTCACCTTTTGAAACCGAAAATCAGTTTATGATAAAATAATATTTTCAAAATTTCCTGAAGAGCCCCTCCTCCCTCAAATAAAAGGCCATCAGCTCCAACACTTTACTCACTCCACTCAAAAACCTTGGATCATTAAAACTCTTCCCAAATAAGCACCCAAGATCCCTCTCTTCCACCAAGAATTCTTATCTTATGCAGAAGTCACTTTAATAAAGCCTTTTGGTTTAAATCAAAGAGAGGTACCCAATTTAAAGTTAATGTCTTCCCTCAAGATATCTTCTTTTATTTTACTTCTTAACTCCCTATTATATTTTTATTATTATTTTACACAACAACACCAATATCCTCAATATATAAGGTTGTTTTTATAAGATTTATTCAAACTAAACTTACATAAACATTCATCTAATGGGTATATAAAATAATGTTTCTGTGGACAATAAACTACTGCCTCACGTAAGGACGATAGTTCGATCTTCTCCTACCACATCTTATGGTGGCCATTATGATGGAACTATAGTTATATATGATATTAATGACATTTATTTTATCCCTATCATTCTGTAATTATATTTTTTAACATTCCTTCATGCTTTTCAAGTTGTATATATAAGATAATTTCATTTGAATATGTGCGGACTACCGCCCCCTGAATGTGATATGACTCGTTAATACCATACATCGAACGTATAAAGGATCGTGTTAATCAAAATAAATAACTTATATAAAATATTATATTATACTGTAATATAAATATACATGTGTATCATTTTGTTTTCGTTCATTTCAAAATGAAAAGAAATGAAATTGAAGTAGCATTCTTGTGTAAGTACGACTTTCCGTCTCCCTGAATGGTGAATTTCATTTTCATATATTCAAATTATTTCTACTATTATAAATACATATATACTAGATATATATGATATATATGATATATAAATCATGAATATCATTCTTGAGATAATGTAATCTTAAGTTCTGAATGTCGATAAAATGTCCAATTTGAACTCAAATAATTAACTAATTGTTATAAAAAGCTAATTACTGATATAAAAGGAATAATAAACTTTAAAAAGGTTCTTAATCAAGTAAAAATTAACATTTGTTTATTATTTTGGATGTTATAGATTTAATGGGTCAAGTTAGACACGGGGTAAGGGTCTTCATCGCAATCTCAATTCATTGATGCATGTTTTGATAATATAAACCTCCTTTCATATATGGTATATAATAAACCCATTTGACATTAAATATCATTCAAAGAAAATATTTTGTCTATGAAGTTATTCACTAATTGAAAAAAGGAATGTTTTGTCCATTGTAGAGAAAATGACCTCTCCGCCATTGTAATCATTATTTGGATTCCTCTATAAGCCTTAAATCTTTTTAAAAAGAAAAAATTCCATTAATCCCATTTTGGGGTTTTTTTATTGCAAATGATTTTTGAAATGAAATGATTATTTCAATGTCATGAAATGATGTTTTGTGATTACAAAAGAAATATTTTTACTGAAATGATGATATTCAAAATATTTAATGTTCTATGAATTTATAATAGTACATAGACATTTGAAGGGTGGTTACCTGATAAACCAAATGACGGGTGGTGCTGTGACAAACCCGGATTGGTGGTTACATTATAACATCCAATGAATTTGTTATAGAAGTTAGTCGTATAGATATAACATTGAGTGATATGTGTGGATGCCAACTATATGGTATTTCCATTTAAGTATGTTTATGTCCCAAGATACCTTTATGTGTTATGTGTTCTTTATATGGGTTTAATGTTAATATTTTGGTTACAAAATGGTAGGCAATGATCATTATTTTTTAAAGAGTGTTTCCTACTTCATAAATGTGAAAAGTACTACTTATGATAAATTATTCATGGTTTACTTGTAGTTTTAAAAAACTAACCCTTTTCCTACATTGTATCTCCCATACTGAGGTTTTTATACTTATCCAATGTTTTTTGAAATATTTTAAACATGAATTAAAGATGAATAGGGTCAACAATGGGATCATGGAAAATGAATTCATTCTAAAATAAGTTACTAGACATGACTCTTTTTTTCATGAGTTTTTATTTTATAAAAAATGGGTACTGAGTAAAAGTGTCTACATGTAATATTTAATATTATTATATACATGTTATTACCTAATTATATAATGTTCTAAAACTCAAAAGACCCTCAATGTGAATTGAAAACATAAATTATGACTATATAATTTTTAAGGCGTTGGATTTATAGTTTGTAATAGAGTTCTGTTTAGTCATCTTTATGAGTTTGGGTATTGTTAAATTAATATCCATAAATTAGTTTATGGAAGGATTGAAATAATATAGAATTTATATATTACCATGTTTCTTTCCCTAATATATTTCAGTATCCTGAATGATTTTCCATATAAGACACATGGAATCTATGTTTGGAAGTCATACAAAAGAGAATAACCTTCCAAATAAGCATCATGAGATGGTCAGAATAGGAACTGAACAGTTTTGTGCTATAATGGAACAATTGAATCAGGCCATAAATGATGGTGGTATACATGCAGAAGACAAACCTAATCAACCCCAGATGAACATGTCTATATTGGATCATTTCATGAGGAAACGTCCCCCATCATTGAATGGATCATCTGACTTTGTTAAAGATGAAGGGTGGATAAAATCAATGGAAATTACTTTTGATTCCATAGGTTGTACATACAATAAAATTTTTGTCTTTCGTTTTTCCAATTTGAATGTGAATATGATCAATGGTGGTCGATGGTGGGAAATATCAGGGATAGTGAATGGATTTATTCTCTTGGTTGGGATGAATTCAAAAAAATGTTTATTGCAAAATATTTTACTTTAGTTTATCGACTTAGGATGGAAATAAATTCTTATAATTGAGGTAGGAGGATGACCAAGAGGCTGATTATGAAGAAAAGTTCACATGACTAGAAATATACACTCCAAATTTCATCCAATGATCTTGAGGGTAAGAGAAATTGATTTTACTCAGTACTAAAGCCACAATATTGTAGAACATTAGCCTATAATGAATTCAAAATAAATGAAAATCTTTTCATATGTTCCAATAAGGTAGAAATGTATTTTTTTGATGACCAGGTGTTCCAATAGAGCAAACAAAATAAGGGGTACGGTTAATAGGATAAGGGAAATAATTCAACAAATAGTCTTAGAAGAAACAAAACTAAATATCCATATTGTGAGAAGTGTGGTGAAAAGAATCCTGGAGAATTTTTATCAATGTCTATAAAGTGATTATTGTGTGGTAAGTGTAGCCATATTGCTTATAAATGTGTGGAAGATGATCATTCTAGCAATGAAAATCCAGCGGTATGATGTTGAATTTAAATTAAATGGGTCATTATGCAAATTAGTGTCCAAAAAAGAACTCAACTAAGAAAAAGAAGCCTGGATACAAGCAAAAAGGGGTGGTGAAATCCTTTGAAACTTCTTTGGCAGATGTTGGGAAATCATGTGATGTTGTATCAGGTACACTATTTGTTTATTAATATTTTGACAATGCGTTTTTTGATAAAGTGTCTACACATTCTTTCATTTTTGAAAAATATTCAAGAGAATTGGTATTTCCATATAATTATATGAATTAGGAAAATATGGTAAAAACACTAGGAGGGAATGTTGAGACAAAAATAAATAATAAGAATTATCTTGTCCGTGTGTGTGGAACGAATATAACTATAAACCTTATTGTTTTTCCTCTATTCTAGTTTGATGTTATTTTTGGCATGGATTGGCATTCCGTTTTCCATTCTAAGATTGACTGTTGAGATAAAGTGGATTATTTTCGGAAAGAATATCAGTTTGTGTACAATAATGAACCCGTACTTTTAACAACATATCAAGATGCTAAGAATCTAGTGAAGGATGTAAATGAATGTTACGTTGCACATATTGTTGAAAACAAAGTAACTATTCATATTAATGATGTTCTAGTAGTAAATGTGTATCCTGATGTTTTTTCTGATGAGTTTCTTGGAATAATACTCTATCAATTAGATAATTTACTATTGACATAGTTCATGATTATAAGACAATTTCAAAACACCCTTTTTGGTATGACTCAAATTGAACATTTAGAGTTAAAAAAGCAATTTCTAGAGTAATTTGATAATGGTTTCATTTGAGATAGAACTTCACCCTTGGGTACTCCTGTATTCTTTTATTAAAAATCATGATTGTTCAATGAGACTTTTCATTGATTATAGAGCACTGAATAGCATCACTGTTAAGAACAAGTATCCTTTACCTCATATCAATGATTTTTTTGAACTTCTATAGGGAGCTCAATATTTTTTAAAGAATGACATGATGTCAGGGTAACATCAGTTGAATGTAAAGGAAGGAGACATTTTTAAGACCACGTTTCATACTAGATATGGTTATTATAATTTTCTTCATGCCTTCTGGGATTACCAATTATCTTAATGTATTCATGAACCTTATTAATATTATTTTCATCAAGATCATGGATAAGTTTTTGGTTGTGTTTATTGATGACATTATAAATTATTCTTAAAGTAAATAAGATCAATAAATTCATTTTAGGGTGGTCTTACAAACAATAAATAAAAAGAGTCTGTATGGGAAATTTAGAATTTTTGAGGTTAGGTTATGAAAAAATATCTTTACTTGATCACATTATTCCAAAAAATTGCAAAACTATTGATCCTACTAAAACAGTAGTTGTTGAAAGATGGACAAGACCAAACAATACCTAAAATATTTTTAGTTTTCTTGGTTTAGCAGGTTATTACTAGAGGTTTGTTGAAAATATTTCACGATTATCTAGCCCAATGATTTCGTTAACTTGAAAAGGTGTTAAGTTCACATTTACAAAATAATTTGATGATTTTTTTCAGGAATTGAAAAAAATATTGGTGTATGCTACAATTGTGGGACAACCTTCTAGATATGGTGGATTTGGTATCAACAATGATTCACCATCGAAAGTTATTGGTTTTTTCCTTATGTAGAATGATAAGGTAATTGCATATGCTTTACTTCAGTTGAAACCAAATGAGTTAAATTACCCTACACTTGATTTGGAATTAAATGCTATTTTTTTCTTTAAAAATTTAGAGGCATCATCTGTATGGAGTAAATTGTGAAGTATACACTAACCACAAAATTATGTGGTATATATTTACTAGGAATGAATTAAACATATGATAGAGGAGCTGGTTATGATTAATCAAGTTTATGATTACATGATCCATAACCATCTGAGAAAGGGAAATCATGTTCATGAAACATTGAGTTGAAACAATAATGCTACATTAACTATTCTACATTTTGAATGAGATCATTTTGTTTTAGATTTGATGAATTGTGGATTGGAAGTTATTGGTATAGGAAATTCCACTGTTTGTTTTCAAGTTTCTGTACCATAGTCTCCTGGAGATATATTATGTAATGAGCAGAAAAATTAAAGCGAGTGGAAGAAACAGAAGAATTGGTTTAAAAGGGGAAGTTACCGGAGTTTAAATTTGATAGAGAATGTGTTTTGATTGTTGGAAAGAGATTATTTGTTCGCTTTAATTCACAGTTAAAGAAAGAGATATTATGTGAAGCTCATAGTTCTCTACTTGCAGTTCATCCAGGAAGTACTAAGATGAATAAGGATATTTGGGAGTATTACTGGTGGGATGGAATGAAAAATGATATTGATGACTTTACTGTGAAGTGTTTGACTTGTCAACAGGTTAAAACAGAGTGACAGTTACCAAATGGAATGCTTCAACCATTACCGATGCCAGAGTTGAAATGGGAAAATATATCAATTGAATTTTTTGTGGGATTTCCAAAGACATCTCAAGGTAACAATGTAATCTGGGATATTCTTGATCGATTAACTAAAACTCATAGTTTTATTCCTATTCGAGAAACATTTTCTCTAGATAAACAATCTCAGGTGTTTGTTAATGAAATAGTCAAGTTAAATGGAGTTCCACTCTCCTTTGTATCTGATCATGATCCCAAGTATACTTCTATCTTTTGGAGAAGAATTCAAAAGTCATTGGATAATGAATTAAATAGTAGTATATCTTTTCATCCACAATCAGATAGGAAGTGAAAATGAAAAATTTAGACATTGTATGATATGAAAGATTATTTTTCAATGGCTTAATAGGGATGTTGGGACCAACATCTTTCTTATGTTTTTTTCCTTATAATAACAGTTTTTCCAGTATACAGATGGTTCCATTTGAGGATTTATACAGAAAAGAGGTGACAAAATCCTGATTTTCGGAATGATTTAGGTGAAAGGATGTTTATGGGTCCATAATTGGTAGAATATACGGTAGAAACAGTTCATTGGATTCCAAAGCACATGAAAATAGATCAGATCAAGAAGAAACATTATGCGGATAACAGGAGGAAGGATCATTCTTTCGATGTAGGTGATCATGTTTTTCCTAATGTTTTTACCTAAAAAAATTTGATGCATTTTGGTAATGAGGTATAGATGAGTTGACTTTCAGCGGACTCTATAAAATCATGTAGAATGTTGGATAAGTTTCTTAAAGAGTGGATTTACCTCCAATTTATCACTGGTGTACAGTTTTTTCATGTTTCAATGTTGATAAATTATATGTTGGATCAATCTAATGTTTTGGGTCTAAAGGTACTATAGTTGGGAAAAATTCATTCTTATAAGGAACAACCCGTCAAGATTATTGACCAAAAAGAGAAAGTGTTTCGGAATAAGGTAACTGATCAGGTATATATTTTTTTGGAAAAACCAAATTGTTATTGGGGAAATGTGGGAATCTTAAAATTCTATGGGGGGTAAATATCCCCATTTGTTTTATAATTGAATAAAATTACGATGACACATTATTTAAAGGGGGGATATAACATCCCAGTTAAATAATGGATATGATATTTTCATATTTTTTGAATATTTTTTAATTAAATATTAATTTTACATTAAAATTGATTCTATGTTCGGTGGCGTACCTGATACATAACAACATGTATCTTTGAAATCTTACTTTGCACAGAATGTTGAGTTATAGAAACAAATAATAATATAATATTATTACATTAAATATTAGTTAAATAATAGTTGTTGTATTGGTGATAATGAACAAGACTAAATTCAATATTATTATACATATTTTTTAAATTTCATTACCTTTATCAAACAAAATTTAGATTCTTAAAATGTAAATGAATATAATTTTAAGATTAAATTCACTAATATTCATTAAAAGGTTGATTTACCACCTTTAATGGGGAACCCTTTTTAAATATTGTTTTTTCATTTTTATATGTTCTATTTGTCAAAATAAACTTCTTCTTTAAAATAGGGACATCAAAATTTACTTTGGGTAAATTGTTTTTATTTTTTTGATAAAGATCATTTTTAATGAATAGTGAAAAATACCACATTTTAATTCCAAACTACCATTTAATATAATTTTTATATATGGTTAACTTATCAATTTTATTGTTTCTAAAGTGTTATTGTAATATATTTTTAAATTTCAATCTAATGTGGGCTATTGGAAGTAATTTCACATTGAAATTTGATGTAAAAAATGTAAATCTTTGGATAGTTATTATTTTATAAGAACGCACTTTCTGGTTTTGACAATAATAATTAATTTTAAAATAACTAATGAAACTTCTATGTTTTTTATTTGGAAAACTAAAAATAATATTTGGATTTCGAATATCAAATTTATCATAAGGTGATTTTTGGGTATTTTTCTGAAAACCTTCAATTTTTGACGAATAGTGAAAAATAATACTTAGAAGATAAAAACCGAATTTTTCATTTAAATAAAATTTTACCACTTTTGAGAATTTAATTTCAAAAATAAAACATACATCACTGTCATTAGTAAGTAAAATGACCTTCAATGGGATGAAAATAATTTTTGGAGAATATTAACGTTTGATTTTCATTTACCACGGTTAAAGGTAAATAGGATTATTACATTTAAAAATACGAATATAATAATATAAAATTATCTTAACACATTTACTAACCTTATTGTATTATTCATGGACAACCAATAAAATCTTTGGGTGAAACTCATTCCCTTTAAAAGCCATTTGGGAAAGATAATTATATAAATAACTTTTTATTTAAAGTAAAAAAGAAAAACATCATAATAATTTATTGTTTTTCTAAAACAATTTTATTGTGGGGTTATATAATTGATATATTTGAAAATAATTATTTATTATAAAGATGAAGATATTTTATGAATCACTGTGTTTTTTTATAAATTTTAGACATCAAATAAATAATTTTATTTATTCCACAATGATGATGTAAAAATTACCTCATTAATTAATGTCTTAAATAAAAGAGGTTATATATGTTAAAATAAATTTATTTTCAAAATTTTTACGTCATCCAAGAATTTTATAGATTAATATGACTTTTACTGAATATCTAATATTCAACCAAATTACTTAGGTAAGGTTGATAATGTCATTAATAAACCACTTTTTGTTCAATTTTTATTTTATGTTAACTTTATTGACCATACAATATTAATATATAAAAGAACACGGTGACATAAAATAAGTTAATAATGGGTTAAATAAAAAAGGTAATGATTAAAAATTATCCAAAATCGGTCCAATTATTATTGGGTGATTTGATTTTGACATATATATACCTCATCTTCAATTTAAATTTGATTTGGACAATTTGAAACCAAAAATCAGTTTATGATAAAATAAAATTTTCAAACATTCCAAAAGAGTCCCCCCTTATAAAAGGCCATAAACTATAACCCATTACTCACATCTCTCAAGCCACTTGTATCATCCATAATCATCCCAAATAATGTCCCAATATCCTTATCTTTCACCTATAATCCTTACATTAGGAATATTTTCCTTCAATAATGAATATTGGTTTAAACTAAAGGGAGTTACCTGATTTAAAGGTAACATCTTCCCCCATGTTCTCTTCTTTTATTTTACATCATGAATAAGTCTTCTTATTTTATTATATGTTTACATAAAAACCAAAATATACTCAATATTATAGGTTTTTTATGAGATGTATTCGATCTACACTTATACACACCTCCATCTAATGGGTTTATAACATAAGGTTTTTGTGGATGACAGACATTTGCCTCCGGCAATAATGATTGTTAAATCTTATCCTACCACCACTTATGGTGGAAATTATGATGGAACTATAATTATTTATGATATTTATTTTATTTATTTTATCTCTATATATCTTTAATTATCTTTTATAACATACCTTTATGCTTTTCATGTTGTCTATATACGATATTTTCATCTGAGGAAGTGTGGACTACTGCCCCCTCAATGTGATATGACTCACTTATACCATACATGGAACATATAAAATTTGGTGTTAATGAACATATGTAATGTATATAAAATATTATAATATAATTTAATACTAATATATTTATGTATCATATGCTTTAAATTCATTTTAAATTAAAAAAAATGAAATGGAAGTAGCATTCATGCGTACGTACGACTTACCGTCTCTATGAATAGTGCATTTCATTTTCATATATCCAAGTGATATGAACTATTATATATACATATATTATGGATATATATGATATATATGATATATAAATCATGAATATCATTTTGAAGAAATGTTAATTTTGACCACATGGACAATTTATAATTACAAGAAGATCATTTTTGACTCGAGTTTCGAACGTCGAGAAACGGTCTGATATGAACTCAAATAATTAACTAATTGTTATATAAATGTAATAAGTGATATAAAATGAATAATTAATTTGAAAATGTTGTTAATCAACTATAAATTTACATATGTTTATTATTTATGATATTAATGAACGAATGGGTCATGTCGGAGACAAGGTAAGCGACTTTGTCTCAATCTCCATTCATTGGGGCATGTTTTGATAATATACACCTCCTTCTTTTATATGATAAATAATAAACCCCTATGACTATTAATTTATTTCAATGGGAATATTTTTTCTACGATGTTTTTTTTTAAAACAACAAAAGGAATTTTTTAACGTTTGCGGCGACAATGACCTCTCCACCGTCGTAATCGTTATTTGGATTTCTCTAAAAGCCTTAAATGTTTTTAAAAATAAAAATAAATCCCTTACTCCATTTTTTGGTGTTATTTATTGAATTTTTTTTAAAATGGATTTATTATTTCATTATCTTGAAATTTGTTTTGTGATTTTAAATGAAATGTTTTTAGTGAAATTATGATATATTCAATATTTTAGGTGTTATGATTTTATAATGGTACATTGACTATTGATGGGTTGTTACGTGATAAACCAAATGATGGGTGGTGTTGTGAGAAACCATGATGGTTGGTTACATTATAACCTCCAGTGCATTGGGTATGGATGTTCGTCGTATGGCTATTCCATTTAGTGATATGTGGAAAGTCTACCGTATGGTTATTCCATTTAAGTTTGTTTATATCCCATGTTACCATTATATGTTATGTGTTATTTATATGGGTGTTATGGTAAAATATTGGTTACAAAAGGGCGATAAATGATCATTTATTTAGTGAAGATTATTTAATACTTCATAAACATGAAAATTACTACTTATTAAAATTTATTCATGTTTTACTTGTAGTTTTGAAAAAACTAACAGTTTTCCTACTTTGCGTATCCCTTACTGAGGTTTTTTTTCTCATCCCATGTTTTCTGAAATGTTTTTTCATAGGAAATCAAGATTAATAGGGTCAATGATGGGATTATGGAATAGCCATGCTATCTAAAATAAGAAACTATACAAGAATATTTTTTTCAAGAGTTTTTATTTTATACTAAAATATTGGTATGTATTATGAATTAATAAGGAACAAATATTTATAATATATTTCATAAATTTTATAAAAGACCATAAAAATATATATTCATTAAAATAATATATTATTTACATTATATTATTAATTTTATGAACCCATAACAAATCATCAAATTGATGTATTATATTATAATATTTCAAATTAATTAATTAATACCATGACACACTTTCACACCCCATAGGGTATTATTATAATTTGCTGGGCTCAAATCCATACAAAATAGTCAAAGAAAACTTATCATGCCATAATATATGATCAAAAACCAAGAGATGATCTATGGTTCAATTATTTAATCTTAATGAATGAAAATACTTTCATAGAAATTGATAATGAATTTCCCCTCTTAATATATAATACCTACCCATCCCTTAATTCACCATAACCCAAAACAAATTTTTCATGATTTTATTTCATTTGTCCCTCTCTCAAACCCTCCAACTAAATTCCAATGAAATTAAGACACTCCTCCTAGATTTTTATAAGCACCTTCTTAATGAAAGGAATCCATCCATCTTATTTTCCATTCGAGAACATTATTTTCATTCAGCCATTAACTGTCAATTTAATACAAAATCATGCATGTATTGATATTCCTTATATTTCCAATTTATTTTCTATGAATGTGATATTATTTTTCCAAACTAATTATAATATTAACTAATTCGATACTATATTGATGTTAGGTTACCAATCCTCTCCCTTTTCATTTCAGGTAATTTATTTATAATAATCGTTTTAATTTAATTTTCCATGTAATAATGGGTCTTCACATCTACCTTTTACTATTATATTTATTTACATTAAATGAGAAAATAAATTTAACTCTTAGTAACCATTTTCATCATTCATTATGCACACCCATTGTGAGGCCCTAATTGACCTATTATTTTGGACGCCAAACATTTTTTATGGGAATACTTGCCTTCATTTCTACTATATGGTACTTGATAATTTTGAAATATCCTCAATTATTATTGGAATTTCATTTTAATCATTCACAGTCCTTAATACTTATATTTAAATTTATGGATTATGTTCTTATATTTTTTGATATATGTTGAAGACAAATTCGGTACGATATACGAATATGAACGGTGGGGCTAAAAATATATTTTAATATAATGCATTGGGTAATGTCTTTATTTCATAATAACCAATATATAGACCATGATAGGTTAACATAATATTAATATTATATTATTCCACAATTGTTATCCACAAATTATGATTATTATTTAGTTATTTTATTTTAAGCACATTCACTAGATTCATTTATGTATTCATCTTGTATTAGGATTCGCTGGTCATGTATCATATTCTCACCCTATTAGTGTTACCATAATATTCCTCAAGAATAAAATTTATTACTTTTATCATTTAATGATTTAGTTATTCTAATATTTTTATTTATAGATAATCATTTTCATATAGACTTCTTCATGTTATCAAATGAAATATCAGAAGATTTATGTAATATAGGGGAACTATTTTGAGTTTCTAAATAATTTTATTTTTCCCATGGTTTATGTAAATGTGGAATATACCTTATTACCCAAAGATAGTATCCCTAAATATTTTTCTTATAGTATTGGGTGTGCTTATATGAAAAAAATCATTAATTAGTGTGTATTGATGTTATAGGTTGTCATAAACGGTTTCTAATGAATAATTATATTATGGGGAATAAAATTATAAATCGAAATTAAAATCCATATGGATACTAGAAAATGTAGGAAAACAAAACAAAATATTTGTGAAGTATAAACTAAGTGAATTCTATGAAAATACAGTCATGTATTGATAATACATGTAAATGTTAAAGTTAGACAATTGCACTTAGTTTTATTAATCCAAAAAGTGTATATTGTTCCTCAATCGTTTATCAGATGGTGTAAGAAAATGAGTTTTCAATTCATAAATTTTTTGAGACTTCAAGTAATAACACAATGGTAAATTGACATGATATATATGAAATAGTGTATATGGAAATAAAGACCATAATTAAATATTATAAATTGGTAGGACAAGGAATATGTGTCATTTATGAGTTACAAATACAGTGTTCACAGATTCCATATTATGTTATATCTATTTTTATCTTTAAAACCCATAATTGTACACATATATTATTTTGTGAAGGGAAATACATGTACCTGTGTCAGAATCCATTGTGATGCAAAATGTATATATAAAACAACAATGTTTCCCAACCCAATTGAAGAAGGAGTCAAGAAGTTCATGAAAATAAATTATCCACTAACCAAATTTGTGAATTGAAAAACGAATAAAGGAGAAAACCACAACATCATTTGAATGTGATTTTTCCAATTAATTCCCTTATGGAACAAATGTTTCTATTTTTTAGTTAATATTCAGATCCATTAATCATTAAACAAAGCATCAACTCCATTGAGAAGATATTCCCCATAATTTAATTATCATAGTATGACAATGTCATCTATTGTGTTTTTTATATTCAATGATAATCTAAAAATGTTGGATGTTAAAATTAAATATAAATCTTATAAAATATTTCAACATGATTAATTTAATTAATTCAATTTTATTAATACATTCCTTACAATTTCTAAAATAAACTAGAGAGGGGATTCCATGTCTTCAAAAAGGAATATTATTCCATCTATGTATATGAGGAGAACATCACAATGCATTCAAGTTATACTTATATCTATGTCATTGACCTACAAAAGAATGTTAACTATTTTTTTAGTTTGATAATGCTATCTCTATTGAAATTATTGCAAATTTGAGACATTTAAAACTAAAAAATATGATTTTCCCCCAATGTAAAAATTAATATTTGAGAATCTCAAGGGTATAAAGATGAGAATATGAGGTTTTATTTTTATTAAAAATTTTAAATAGAGAAATATCATGGGGATATAAAATTCCAACATCCCAAATGAACAAATTGTGGAAAGAAGATACATAAAAATAACCCTATGGTGAAAATAAATTTTTAGAGGAAGGTAGGGAAATGAAGTAATGAATGTCAATTTGAGAATGCAATCAATGAGATAGAGGAATTGAATCATCATATAAAACCTTAGCCAGTTTTCAAAAAGATAAACTTTAATAAATAACAAAACCATTAAAATCAATTCACTATGACACATATTTATGGGGATAACTGACTACAACCTATAAGGCCATGTGGGTTGGTTCATATTAAATCAAAACAGTTGATTGTAAATAAGTGTAGATAGTTGTTTATGAGACAATTATATTCGGTTCAAAGATAATGTGATCCATCATATATTACCATTGAATAATGTCATGAGGTTTGGGGAAAATTAATTCTTTCACATAGATACGTCAAGCCCTTTGAGATCCATTATCAGTGTAGTGTTTTTTCCTATCGAGTTTCAATCCAACTAAACATATCTATTGTACATCATATGTTATATGTCTCTCTCTTGAGGAAGTATATATGACAACCCAAACATGTTATGAATCCAATATAGGTTTCCATGGAGAATGATCACTCATATATTGAACACATGGTCAATATCATAGATCATATATACATATATCCATGAAACAAAACAAATAACTTGGTTAATGTTTAGTGGATGATCATAATTTTTGAGGAAGAAACCTAGCAAGCAAAATTTTCAATAAAACATAAGTATCATAATCTACATTAATGTTTAAAATTATATTCTGGGGTAGGATTTATGATTTGGGAATACTTTCAGGAATTGGTGATTCATAAATGAAATTCCATTTTATAATGAATAAATAATTCATTTCATAATGCTGTTATTGAAATCAAACCACTAATTTTGGTATTTTAGACCATTATAAGTTATATAATGTTGGATTTAAATGGTTGTCTGGAATCATTAATATTTATAATATTTTCATTGTAATGTAACCACTATGACTTGTTTACATTAATGGTAATAATAAAATCCAATTAGAATAAATTGAATATTTAATGGTTTAATCTAGAAGTATCACACCATATGAATCTCATTAATCATAGCTTCCATGCTTGATGAAATCACAAGATGTTTCATTTCACCATGACAATCCTCCGATAAAATAGAAAATGCATGATAGAATCCATTTATGGGTGAATTTAAATCTCATATAGATCATGGCTTAAAACATTTATTATGAACAACCCCAATACAATGTCACTATCACACATGTAACCCATTTGTAGTATGCTATTGTAATAACGGTATATATATTTCAAGTATTGAAAATTTTTTCTCACTTATATATATTTTTAATAAAGGAAATAATTCTTTTGAATTACATAATTTATAAAATAAATGTTATGTTAATAAAATATTCAAAATAATTAATTTTAATTTAAATACAAATGATTGTATAAATATTGGATGTCAGATGGAATTTTTTATAAGTAAAAAAAAATTATCATAGAAAAAGATTATATTTTTTTGAATAAATGTCATTTTATAACATAAATGTGTAAAATTTTAATATTAATGAATTATTTAGATGAAATAAATATTAATTTTGAAATCACAATGTCAGAATTATTCAGTGGTGGATTTTACATAGTTTATTTAGATATTAATTTTTTGGTTAAAATTAAATATGATATGAATACACCTTTCATTTTTGAAATAATAATAGTAGAAATGTTATTAAATAAATTTAAAATTTTAAATCAAATACTTTATATATTTATCAATTAACATAGTTTGATTTTGATTTTATTTGGTTAATTTAATACACCGTTAATTTTTTCTCCAAACACTAAATTATATTTTCTAGCATCAAAATTCAATCATTTTAAAAATGTCTTAGATAAACATCACCATGTCAGTTAAGTTAAAGATATATATTATTTTACCTATAATATTGAATACAAATTCTTTTTGACAGAAATAATGGGAAATTATAGTTTGTTTTTTAATTTTAAATATTTTATCATATAGAGTCTAAATAATATGATTCAAAATTTGTAAATAACGCCACCATCATTTGAAATAAATCACCACACACATTCCTAATCATATTCACTGAATTCCCATTAAGCATAATATTGTAGGCACTATTTATCCCAAATGTAATAATTTTATATTCCTTTTCCCTTAATTAAACACTCCCAATATTTTAGAAGCATTGTTATATGATAAGGTATTTCATTCTATAATTTTCAATTAAAGAAACATATTTAAAATTAGATTTTTAGATTTTATTTTATCTTTCATTCAAGTATTTATAAATTTTAATTTTCCATATAATTAAGTTTATGTGAAAAAAATGTCATTTACCTTCTATTGGTATGACCTTTACCTAAGTATTTCTTATACATCTGAAAGTGATCTTATTATACCAATAGTTATATTTAGAAAAATATTAATACTGAGAAAATTTAATTTCAAATTTTCATATTTAATTCTATTTATAGTCATACCATATAATATCTTTAGTATTCCCACATTAGGAGGGAACAAAATTCACTCTTAATAACCCTTACCCTGAACCATTTGTTTAATCGTCATCCTACTAAAATTATCCCCATATTTTATTTATTTCATTAATAAAGAGTAATTGTCATTATTTTCAATATAAGGTATTATCAGGGATATTTATATCCATTATTTATTGGGGAAATATATTTATATATTCCAATATATATAATATTGAAATTATAATTCATGAAATACATTTTGATTTTTTAATATCTACGTGGAAGAAAATCGACTTTACTCGATATGAATATAATTGGAGGGCCACAAATTATATGCCCAAGAAATTCATTAGATAATGATTTTAATTCTGAATATTACATGTACAGTGAATGAGTAGTTATCCTAATCACACTCTATTATGATTAAAAGGATTTTTTTTCTTTAAATATTGTTAGGATACCTAATTTTATGTTTCTCCAACATTATTATTTTTCCTTGATTATATAATCTTAGACATTGCTTCAATGGTGATATACAAAAATCACACCCATTTTATATCACCTTTATTAGAATATTATATAATATGGTTGAAATTAATTATGATAGATTTTAATTATTGATTTATTAGGATTTAAATCTCACCCTTTTCTAATGTATGTCACTAATTTATACCATGAATTGTTAGAAGATCAATGTAATTTAGGGTCATGTTGTAGAGTTTTTATATAATTGTTTTTAACCATGTTTCACATTAATGATCTATGTAGTTAATTAACCATAAATAAAAGGACACAAGATATGTAGAGATAATTGTGTGGGTACCTCTATGTAATAAATCATGAATTAATGTTTATAAATGAATTGGGATGTAAAATATATAATTATCGAAAAATAATATTTTGGATGTATATTTTATTAATAAGATATAAATATAATTTCAAGGTTCCACAGCAATAGAATTTTCTCTATTGAATAAAAATATATAAGTAGCATATCTTTTTCAATCACTAACTTATTGGTGTAATCATGTATATGAATACCATTCCCACCTATATAGTATAAGTGTTCACCAATAGATCATAGAAGAGATCTCGTATGATTTTTCCATATTTTTATTAAATATCCATCCATAATATTAATCCCATTTTTGTTTAAAACATATTATATATTTGAAATAAGAGATTAATCGATTCATGTAGATGAAACCAGATGCATCTTTTAGAAAATTTTTCTTCCAAATGACTAAATACACCATGAGAGTGGTGTGATTATAGAGTTATTATTTACACTATTTTATGTAGATATTTTCCATTCCTCATCATGAACTCATCATATTTTTCAATCATATGTAGAAAAAATAATACGATAAGTAAATGTAATGGAATGAGATAAATACTTTACATTTTTCAATTCTATAGGAACACAATAAACATACACCATACTCTTTTATTAAATATATTAATTCTCCAAACACTATAAATGACTATAAAGAGTTATAATGATACAATGATTATACAATGTTCACAAACTTATCCTAAAAATCCATTATCTATTTCAAAATAACAATTATATTTATTTTTTAATTGACTAATTCCAAAAAATAATATTCACAATGAAGAAAAAAAAGTACACTGGTTATTAAAATTACAGTATTCTTCTCATCATTTCGGTTTCATCAATATAATTCACCAAATGTATTTATTCTCTATTAATTAATTTATATGTAAATTGATTCATTTAAAATAATATCTATTTCATTTTTCATCTCCCCAATGTAAAAAGATATAATATATATAAAAAAATCTGATGTATGTTTAAAAAATATATGTTTTTTGGTTCTTAAAATAATGCATTAATATATAATTATGTTAAATAATGTTATAAATACTCCTTCAACTTTTTTAAGGGAATTAATGAAATTAAATTATTTATAATTTCATTCTTCACTACATAGTTCACTAAATTATAGATTTATTCTCAGTAATTCCTTAATATTGTTCATAATAAATATATACTATAGTTTTCATTATAATCAATGTATTGATACAAGAAATTTGATTAATGTATTCTAATTACGTCCTGGTAAAATAATTTTATCATCATATGTAATTCAATTAAATTTTAGACCTATTGGGGCATGGATATAAAATTTTGGGTCTTATTTCCTTTATGTTCACTATGGTGAAATCACTTCTCTATAGTGTAACCATATTGATCATACCATGACCTAGTCATTCTTCATTTTTTAGAATTTCCCCAATTTCCCATGAATTTCATCACAATAGTGGTTGATTAATTTTCATGGAATATTTTATATTATATATTCATGACTACACATCAACATTATCCCAATATTATGAATCCATAATATCATTATTTCGTTACAATTGTTATTATTTTACACTGATACATTTTCAGCATGAATCATTGTTAGTTAGGATTACCCAAATCAATTTTTGTTACACAGTATATTTTTCATTATGGTTTGTACTATCGTGACATGATGGATTTATATATATCATATTTTGAAGCATTAACAACCATAATATAATGAGCATTATCTTATATTATAATAGTGTAATCTCAAGTCTCATTTATTCTTTTAATAATTGCCATTATATATCTGTGATTATGTTCCCATATACGAAACCATAATTAAACAACCACATACTTATTCCATGTCATCTCTAAGAATCATTAAATATTAGAATATGATCAAGATCTATCTCAATATATCTTCAATTCAAACACATTGGGTCTCCAATTCTCCCAAAAAAAAATAAAAAAAATAAACTTTTCTATATTTGAATGAGGTCTAATTAGAAGTACTCTTTTTATATATTTGGAGTACATATTTTGTAAAAATTTAAGAAAAAAGTAAGAAATAAGGAAGTGCATGGTTAGTGCGTAGATTTCCCTAACCATGCACCCTTGCCTAGAAAACTGTGAAATCCCAAACGTAATGGATTTTCATGGATGTTTCACTATTTTTTCAAACCATGCTCCATAAATGGAGAAACCATGACCCCCATACCTTACTAGAATAGGATAATAGTTAATGAGAAGCGATTGAAAAATAGTTTGGTTATGCCCAACTAAACATTTGTGCTTTTTAATTCATCAAAATTTTTATTTGAAAGAATAAATTAATATCCATTTCAACCCCTAATTTACCAAATATCATAAATTTTATATTCTAATGATTTTTTGGTGTCTCCTAGATTGATTTCAAGCACTCTAGAGCTTTATTTATGGAAAATAATCTGGAGGTTTGAATATATGATCTTTTCGAGGTGTGTGATTTATTTCCTTTTTGACCCCTCTCTCTCAATAGCTTTTATAGGTAAAAGGGATATATTTATCTATAATTGGCTCTAGATCTTGATCAATTTTTGACAGACATTGATCTCTTTAATTGTGGATAGAACAGTTTGATCTAGATCAAATTCTCTATCTCATTCATGATTTATTTACTACAATTTCGGGGTATTCATTAGAAAGTTTTATTTATAAATCATGGTATAAGTGTTCTATTATTCAAATACCATAATCATGATTTCAATTAAATTTATGAATTTGTGTAATTTATAGGGTTTGTATAGTAAATGTTTTTCAAAAATTGTATTTATTAATTTGGCGAATTAATTAGTGATTGGAATGTGAATTGAGAATTATTAAAGGTAAAATTTATTATTGTAATATTAAAATTGTGTAATTGGCGATAATTAGTTAATTAATAAACTTTAGGTATATTGAAATTGACATCTTAGTGAATAATTTATTTTTGGATTAATTATTGGAGTACTAAGACTCTGATATGTATTAATAAACCAATAAATTAATAAATGGAATTGATGTGACTAAATAAGTTTGGATTTAATAATTTGAATTTATGTGATTAATTAATTATTGAATTATTTAACAAAATTGGTGTGATTAATAAATGGTGGAATTAATTCATGGAATATTGTGGTGTAAGATTGGGATAATTAATTATTGCATTCATTATTACGATATTGGGTTTGTAAAATTAATATGAATTATTTTTTGAATTATTTTTTTTGATATTGTGATTGTGGAATTGGGGTAATTTATAGTTAAATTAAATATTGGGAATTTTTTCGAATATTGAAATGATCAAAATGGATTAAATAATTCATGAATTAATTAAACGGAGGCTGAAATTATTAATTTGAATAAATTAGATTAATAAATTAGTGAATTAATTAATAAGGATTGTTATGATGATATAATTACATGAATTGCACTAATTAATTTGTGAATTAATTATTGGGTATTTTTGTGAAAATTATAATGACAAAATTTTACTAAATCATTGTTGATTTAACTACTGGGATTTAATTGAGATTAATAATTTTTAATATTAAGTAATTTCACTGATTTGATTAATTACTTGATGAATTAATTAATGTTAATGATTTGATTAGTTATGTGTCGAATTGAAATAATTAATTGTTGAATTAACTATAGGGATATAGGTGTTGTTTGAATTGGATTAATTAATTCTAGAAGTAATGATGAATAATTTTTAGTTTTTTAATATTGAATGTGTTTGGATAATTACTTTTCAATTATTTAGGCAGATATTGCGATCATTGGATACGATTAATTAATTTTTTATTTAATTAATAGGGATTGTTATGACTTTGGGATTGATTGAATTGGATTAGTTATGTAAAGACCCGTAAAATTAAAGGAAATTTTTTTATTAATTTTATTTGGGATTTTACATTAACACAGTTTCAGACGACACTGGATTCTGAGGCCCGGTGTGCCCGGATTTCCTATCTGAAGTTTAGCTCGGGTACGTTCAGTGAACGAACGAGTGGGAATTTCTATCTTTTGAACCGGTGCTCGGAATCGAATTCTGAGGGAACCGATGGAACTTTAGCGTCGGTAATTGCTTAGGAACGCTATTTCCGGAGTTTCATTTTCACGAGAGAAGATGATAAAAATTGTGGAAGTTTAATTTATAAATTAACTACAAATTTTATTTTCTTTTAGTGGTTTAAGGCTTTGGGTGGAAGTTGGGTAACTACCCAACTTCCCAAGAGAGGTTATGAGGGTGGTTGGGCCCACACGAACCCCACCCCTTCATATTCTTCAACCCACATCTACTCACCATTATCTTTTGATAACTTAAACATTAATAACTTATGTTATTAATTAAGTGAGTTAACTGAGGATATTTGAATTTCAAACTCTTGAAATACAAAAGTTATGTTATGTTAATAAAATAAGAGGTGAGATTATTTTATTTTGGGGTAGTTTCTTGTGGTGGAGTCTTGGGGAAAAAAGGCTATGGATTGGAGAACTTCTTCATCTTTGACGAAGAACGCGAAGAACACATCGGTCTCCGACGATGAATGCCGAGTTCTCAGAAACCGATTACGCGAGGCCGTGTACCGCGACGCTGGCGACGTCTTCTTCTGCGACGTCTCCTTCCGCAATATCTCTTTCCACGACGTCTCAACCCTCGAATAAATCCTCGTTCGACGAACCTCCGTTCAAGCTCGCACGAGGTAGGGGTTTATTTAATTATTTTCGTTCATGAATTCTAGTTTGTCGTTCTTCGTGGATATAAGACTAAATGCTTTCGATTAACGAGAGGGGGCAGGACCGCACAAACATGGCCGACCCTCTTCCCTTATCCTTGATGTTGTTTCTAATATGGTTGGAACGAAATGGCATTGTGTCGTCGCACCACGCGGGAATCATTCGGCAAGGAATGCGCGGCGCCGTCGTGTCGCACAGTGAAATTGAACCAAGTCACGGCGCCGTCGTGCCGTGCCGGAGAATTGTAAAAACACCGCGGCCGGATCGGGGCCGCGGTGGAGAGGTCTTGCGCCATCACGCCGCACCGGACGAATCAACGCCGTGACTGGTTCTGGGCCGCGACGGAGGAAGGAGACCGGCGACCTGTTTCGGGCCGCCGGCGTCGGAGCAGGGGGGACCGGCCGTCGTCGGTCCCGTGGTGGCAGAAACCGGCCGGTCGGGGTGGGCCGGCCGGACAGGAGGACAGCCTGGGGTTTAAAACCCTGGCCGGTCAGAAAAACGGCCCCCATTAAAGGGGGGTCGCGGTTACAACAAGGGGGAAGGCGCCCCCCACGCCAAACGGCTCCGCCTTCTGGCCGAGCGCCTGGCCAGCGCGCTGGGCGCGCTGTGCCGAGGCCGGGCCGCACCCTAGCGGCCGGACCTGGACTTGGGTCTGGTCGACCCAGTTCGGGTCGACCCCGGGGGGATCGGGCCGGGTCGGACCGGGCCCGAACCCCGTAATACCGAACATTTTCCAGTCTGACGCCCATAACATGTGATACGGGCCTCCGATCGACGCACCATCAGTTGTGATGCAATCCTTGGATCGAGTCGGTCGTTTCGGTATATCGCACTCAATGTTTTGAAATACTTTGTGTTTGGCTGGGTTGGTTCGTACACGAAACCAACCTGGCCCTTGGAGCGGAAACGCTCAAATCATGAGCTACGGACGTCCGATTCACATGCTGTTGACTTTGTTGGATTCCTCTTAGTGAGTAGGATCTTTTGGCTTACTCCACCCAATGCTTGGACACAGGTGGAGTTCGGTCGGGTTAGTTTTGCCTTAAAAACCTACCGGGCCCCTCGGACGAAAAGGCCAATAACTCTCAGACCGGGCATCCGATTGACGCACCGTCTGCGACGTTGAGTTACTATTAACGATACGGAACTTTAGGATACATCAAATATGGACTATGTGTCAGTTGATGTATCAGCCTCTCGGCTCGTGGAGCGAACCCTCCTGAACGAGCTTACTGTGTGCGGGAACCCTAGAGCTGACTACGACTACTACTACTACGATGACTATACAAAGATCCTCAGTGGATTCGACGTCGACGAATACAGCACTCAGCGATCCTATGTGGATCAGTGCTACTGATCCTGTGTGGGCCCGATTGTGTGTGGGTCAGCGCCAGAGGTTCTGTGTGAGCCAGCGCCTACAGATCCTGTGTGGGTCAGATCCTATGTGGGTCATTGCGGGGGTTAGTTACCTATCAATCCTTTGTGGGTCAGATACTTTGTGGGTCATTGCGGGGGTTAGTTACTTATCGATCCTTTGTGGGTCAGATCCTTTGTGGGTCATTATGGGTGTTAGTTACCTATCGATCCTTTGTGGTTCAGATCCTTTGTGGGTCATTGCGGGGGTTTGTACCTATCGATCCTTTGTGGGTCCGACGACTTAGATGAATCAGTGGAAATATCTCGTCATCTCTATCATCATATGAAGAAGTATACCTGTGTGAGATGAATCCTTTTTTACTTTCCAATGTGGATTGTGTTGTGCTATCCTGTGTGGATTTATGTTTTGCTTTCCTGTGTGGACTGGGTTGTACTTGGGTTCGGATGTTGGAGCCGAACTAGAATTGATGACATAGGAATATGTATGGGCATATACCTAAGCAGTGTCGGATGTTACTTCGTGATTGTATCTTTCTTTTGTGGTTTATACTTTGTGGATTATGGGAGACCTTCGGGGGTCTCAGGGTCCCAACTGAGTAGCTTATACTCACCCCTACGCGGGCTATGCCCGCACTACGTTGTGTTGGTTGTAGACGACAGACAACGCTGACCGTGGTTGAGGCTTGAGAAGCAGGACGGTACCTGGAGGTGGACCACTGGACGGGACGTACTCGGAGCGTTCGGCTGGACCCGAGTAGCAGAGGAGAATATCTGTACCCACCCTTCAGGTGGGATTTCCAGTGGACAGCTCGACGATGCGGATTTACTTTCAGTTGTTGTTTTCCCTTTCGAGTTGTACTTTACTTTCAGTTTGGGTTTGTATACTGGCCCACTTACTTTCCGCACTTACTGTTGTATCAGCTTTTACTTAGTGTTTACTTCTTCTTCTTGCTTTCTCTGTGGTGATTTTTTACTTTACAAAGGCAATGCCTTCCCTTTTTATTAGGAATTTATGCCTTGGTGCTAGTCACTAGCCCCTGGACTATGTAAGGCGGGATTGGGGTAGTCACGGCACGGGCCTCGAGGACGGGTTGTGACAAATTGGTATCAGAGGAGTTCGGTTCTACCGCAGAACATGGACTCTGATCTTTTTCTATGTGAAGTAATAATGTTAAGCGTATTATGTGTCGTTTTTAGTCCAGGGAGTCTAGTGTTGGTGCGGAGGCCGACGTATCCGTACACCAGGACCCTGACTTCTGATTTCTGACTTAATGCACAAAAACATTGATTGCATGTGTGTTTCAAGTTTTCTTTGTGATTACTTTGTATCAGCTCACTAGGTATATTGTTCTGACCGTGGTGCACATGTTTCCTTTTCTGGATGGCCCCACGACAGCAGCTAGATAGGGTTCTGAGAGTTGTGTGTGACGATAGCCCACCGAGCGACAAGGCCTCGGTGCACTGCCCTTTGACAGCTGAGGCACCGGTGGTAGCTCTACCCGCCGAGCCACCGATACTTCCATCCCTAGCCACTGACGATGCACGTCGCCTTAGTGAACTGCATGAGTTCCAGTGCTAGAGACCGCCCAGGTTCCGTGGGGAGACGGACCCCCAGGCAGCCGAGGACTGGCTGGAGGCAGTGGTGAGAGTTTTCAGGTTAGTGAGGACACCAGCAGACCTCATGGTGATCCTCACAGCGAGCCTACTACATGCATCAACAGGAAGATGGTGGAGCATGATTCTCCAGGTTTATGAGGAGGCATCTCTTCTTTGGATGGACTTTGAGAAGCCTCTTCTGCTCAGAGTTCGTCCCGGCCAACCTCCGTGCGGTGCGCATCCAGGAGCTTCTTCATCTGCGACAGGGCTTCTTGACAGTCGCCGAGTACTCGGTGAGATTTACCGATCTCTCTCTCTACTCGACAGACATGGTACGAGACCCATTCTTCGGATCCCAGACCTTTATGCAGGGATTGAGACATGAGATCATGGCATCACTGATCTCCCTCAGTATTCCGACTCAGACAGGAGTACTGGAGCAAGCCCTTTTGATCGAGAGCTTTCTTGCTGAGTCTACACTAGTGCCGAGACCCACCGTAGGACGGCACAATGCAGAGTCTTCTGCAGCAGGAAGTCGATGGATGACTCATGGGTCCAGGAAGACCAGACCCTTAGGCAAACGACCTCAGGACATTGGCTCAGTAGTGCGGGGCACACAGCGCGGATCCAGTCTTTCGAGAGGCAGGCAGTGCTACTCATGCGGCGGGCAGGGCCACATGGCTCGTGACTTCCCGACCCGCCATGCCGAGGAGCAGAAGACTGTTGAGGGACCACCCAGGTAGAGGCATAGGGTCGACCGTGGAGGACCATAGGGAGCATGCTGATGAGGTAGATGATCTGGCCGAGCATCAGGTGGTGGGCGATGCTTTGAGGCCCTACCACCACCACCACCAGGAGGTCCACCCCGACCACAGGGAGTTGGCGGGCAGAGACAGGCACAGCTCTAGGCAACAGAGGCCTACGACCACAGCGCGCCCGAGATGATTCAAGGTACTATCTATGTCTATTCCGCCCTTTCTGCAGTTCTTATAGACACAGGGGAAAGTCACTCTTTCATAGCCGCTGCCCTTGTTTGGAGCTCAGATATTCTGACAGAGCGGTTGGTTCGATCCTTACGGCTAGAGACTCCTACGGGAGCAAACTCCATGATTACGCACTGGTGCCGGTAGTGTGAGCTTACTCTAGGAGGCGAGAGCTTCGGCTGGGATCTTCTTGTAGCAGCGTCGAGGCCTTACGACGTCATCTTGGGCATGGATTGGTTGTCTACAATACATACACAGATTGAATGTATTAGGCGCAAGGTGCGATGTGTACGCACCGAGGGGAGCGGGTTCACCTTCACCGGCGAGAAGGGAGCCATTGCAGCACATGATGGACTCTCGCAGAGGAGACGAAAGCCCATCACTCATCTGTTGGCTAGCCTCATCCTAGGAGCAGTTGACGTGCAGAGTCCTAGTCTTCCTGTAGTGGTGGATCAGTATGCAAACGTTTTTCCTGATGACGTTCCAGGGCTACCTCCTCGCAGAGAGGTAGACTTTTATATTGACCAGTACCCCGGGAGAACCCCGATATCGACTCCAGCATATCGAATGGCCCCTGCCGAGCTTTGAGAGCTATGGGTACAGTTGGAGGACTTGCAGGGCAAGGGATTCATCTGACCCAGTGTTTCACCCAGGGCTTCCCCGATATTGTTCTCCAAGAAGGCGGACGGGCGCTTGTGACTTTGTGTCGACTATCTTCACCTGAACCAGGTGACAGTGAGGAACAAGTATCTGCTACCGAGGATTGATGACCTCTTCGATCAGCTCAAGGGAGAATGGTGGTTCTCAAAGATAGACCTCAGGTCAGGCTATCATCAGCTCAGAGTTCGGGACGAGGATGTGCAGAAGACGGCCTTTAGGTGTCGGTATGGCCACTATGGGGTCTTGGTTATACCATTCGGTTTAAACAATGCTCCAGCAGTGTTCATTGACCTAATGAACAAGAACATTCATCCATACCTCGATCGATTTGTCGTGGTCTTCATCGACGACATTTTGATTTACTCGACGACTGAAGAGGAGCACACCTACCACTTGTGGGTTGTACTAGACACACTTCGAGAGCACCAGATTTATGGTGAGCTCTTGAAGTGTCAGTTCTGGATATGTGAGGACCACTTCTCGGGACACGTCATCTCTGGGGCGAGAGTTGCAGTGGATCATGTGAAGATCAAGGAAGTGCTAGCTTGGGAGCCACCCAGGAGCGTGACGGAGGTGTGGAGTTTCTTGGGACTAGCTGGATACTATCGGAGATTTGTGCCAGACTTCTCCAAAGTTGCGGAACCACTCTCATCTTTGACGAAGATGGGGAAACCCTTTGTGTGGTCAGACAGATGTCAGCAGAGCTTCCAAGAGCTGAGACAGAGACTGACCAGCACACCTATCTTGAGGTTACCTGAGGAAGAAGTTGGGTACGTAGTCTACTTCGATGCATCAGGGACCAGACGTGGATGTGTCCTGATGAAGGAGCGGATAGTGATCGCCTATGGATCACGTCAGCTGAGGCCGAATGAGCAGAACTACACTACCCATGACCTAGAGTTAGCATCAGTAGTCCTCGCTCTGAGGACATGGTGACACTACCTGATGGGCGAGCATTTTACAGTCTATTATGACCATCAGAGTCTCAGATACATATTCTCTCAGAAGGACCTGAATCTGAGATAGTGGCTATGTCTTGAGTTCCTCCAGGACTATGACTTTGAGATAGTCTATACTCCTGGAAAGGGGAATGTGGTAGCTTATTCTCTCAGCAGGAGGACGTGCATTCAACAACTTGAGGAGGCGACAGAGCCGCTAGCCTCTTTGTAGATAGCCTTAGTGGATAGATATGGAGTAGCCTTCCTCCTGTCTCTCACAGTCACTCATCCACTACTACAGCGGGTCAGAGAGGCAGAACGTGGGGACGCTGATTGTGAGATGCGGTGTTCATAGATATCCTCAGGACAGGCACCTGATGGTTTCTCCTATGGAGCAGAGCACAATGTCCTTTTTAGAGGACGTACCTTGGTACCAGTTGCTTTACGGGAGGGGGTGCTAATAGAGTTTCACACATCTCCTTTGGCGGTACATCCTGGAGTGGCGAAGATGTAACAGGATCTCAGATGACAGTACTGGTGGTCGGGCATGAAGAAGGTTGTGGCAGAGTTCGTTTCTCGATTCCTCACCTGCCAGCAGGTGAAGGCAGAGCACCAGGTTCCAGCAGGCTTGGTACAGCCCTTAGAGGTCCCAGAGTAGAAGTGGGATGGGATATCTATGGACTTCGTGACTGGACTTCCACACACTTCCAGACGTCATGACTCCATTTGGGTGATTGTTGACCGACTCACCAAGTCGGCACACTTCTTACTATTGAGAGAGCATGGGCTTAGTGGAGAGCATGGGATGACTTTCCGTTCAGGAGATTGTACGGCTTCATGGTGTGCCATCATCTATCGTCTCCGATCATGATGCTCGCTTTACTTCCCAGCTTTGGAAAGGGTTGCAGGAGGCGTTTGGGACACAGCTATGTTTGAGCACAGCCTTTCACCCTCAGACGGACGGTCAGACGGAGAAGACCATTCAGACTCTCGAGGACATGATCCGTGCATGTATCCTCGACTTTGGTCGCAGCTGGGAGGACCACCTACCCTTGGTGTAATTCGCGTACAACAACAGCTATCACTCCACCATCGGGATGGCACCATACGAGGCATTTTACGACCGACCTTGAAGATATCCTTTGTGCTGGACAGACCCTGGGGAGTCTGCACTTGTGGGACCATAGATGGTCCAGGCCACGACAGAGAAGGTCCAGGTCATCCAGGAGCAGATGAGGATATCTCAGAGCTGGCAGAAGTCCTATGCTGAGATGAGGCGGAGGCCACTAGAGTTCAAGGATGGCGACCATGTCTTCTTGTATGTCTCACCACGACGTGGATTAAAGAGATTTGGATGAGGCGGCAAGTTGTCTCCACTCTTCATCGGACCATTCCAGGTCCTCAGCAGTATTGGAGAGGTGGCTTATGGCCTGGATCTACCACCTCAGTTGCACCGGGTGCACGACGTCTTCCACGTATCTCAACTGAGGAGATACGTGCACGACCCGACACATATCATTGATCATGGGGAGCTTGACGTTGATGATGGGGCGACTTTTGCAGAGGTGCCAGAGGAGATCGAGGATTGACAGGAGCGAGTCCTATGTGGATGGTCGATTCCTCTAGTGCGCATCAGATGGTAGCACGAGAACCTCCAGGAGAGCACTTGGGAGCGGGGTGGCTCAGATGCGTGCTCAGTACCCACTTTTGTTTCCCTAGCTTATGATGTATCTTTATGGGGACGTAAAGCCCTGAGGTGGGAGTAATGTAAAGACCCATAAAATTCATGGGAATTTTTTCTTAATATTCTTTGGGATTTTACATGAACGCAGTTTCAGACGACACTTGATTCCGAGGCCCGGTGTGCCCAGAATTCCTATCCGAAGTTTAGCTCGGGTACGTTCAGTGAACAAACGAGCGAGAATTTCTATCTTTTGAACCAGTTATCGGAATCGAATTTTGAGGGCACCGATGGAACCATAGTGCCGGTAATTGCTTAGGAACTCTATTTCTGGAGTTGCGTTTTCACGATAGAAGATGATAAAAATTGTGGAAGTTTAATTTATAAATTAACTACAATTTTTATGTTCTTTTATTGGTTTAAGGCTTTGGGTGGAAATTGGGTAACTACCCAACATCCCAAGAGAGGTTATAAGGGTTGTGGGGCCCACACGAACCCCACCCCTTCATATTCTTCAACCCCCTTCAACTCACCATTAACTTTTGATAACTTAAACATTAATAACTTATGTAATTAATTAAGTGAGTTATGTGTGGATATTTGAATTTCAATCTCGTGAAATTCAAAAGTTATGTTATGTTAATAAAATAAGAGGTGATCTTATTTTATTTTGGGTTAGTTTCTTGTGGTGGAGTCATGGGGAGAAAAAGGATAGGGATTGAATAACTTCTTCATCTTCGACGAAGAACACGAAGAACACATCTGTCTCCAACGAAGAACGCCGAGTTCTCGGAAACCGATTACGCGACGCCGTGTACCGCGACGCCGGCGACGTCTTCTTCCACGAAGTCTTCTTCCAAAATATCTCCTTCTGCGACGTCTCATCCTTTGAAAAATCCTCGTTCGACGAACCTCCATTCAAGCTCACACGAGGTAGGGGTTTATTTAATTATTTTCGTTCGTGAATTCTAGTTTTTCGTTCTTTGTGGATATACGACTAAATTCTTTCGATTTACGAGAGGGGGTCGGACCACACAAACACGGCCGACCCTCCACCCTTATCCTTGATGTTGTTTCTAATATGGTTGGAATGAAATTGTGTGGTGTCGTCGCACCACGCGGGAATCGTGCGGCAAGGAATGCGCGGCTCCGTCTCGCCGCGCCGTGAATTTGAACGAAGTCGTGGCGTCGTTGCGCCGCACCGGAGAACCGTAAAAACACCGCAGCCAGAGCGGGATCGCAGCGGAGAGGTGCGGCGCCATCGCGCCGCACCTGACGAATCAAGGCCCTGGCCGGTTCCAGGCCGCGGCGGAGTAAGGAGACCGGCGGCCGGTTCTGGGCCGCCGGCGTCGGAGCAGGGGGACCGGCCGTCGCCGGTCCCGTGGTGGCAGAAAATGGCCGGCATGGGTGGGCTGGCCAGATAGGAGGACAGCCGGGGGTTCAAACCCCCGACCGGCCAGCAAAACGGCCCCCATTAAAGGGGGGCGTGGTTACAACCAGGGGGCAGGCGCCCCCCACGCCAAACGGCTCGACCGTTTGGCCGAGCGCCTGGCCACCGCGCGGGGCGCGCTATGCCAGGGCCGGGTCGGCTGCCTGGCCGGTCTGGCAGGCCGGGCCGGGCCACGCCCAAGCTGCCGGACCCGGACCTGGTTCGGGTCGACCCCGGGGGGATCGGGCCGGGTCGGACCAGGCCCGAACCCCGTAATACCAAACCTTTTCCGGTCGGACACCCATAACTTGTGCTATGGGCCTCCGATCGACACACCGTCAGCTGTGATGCGATCCTTGGATAGAGACGGTCGTTTCGTTATATCGCACTCAAGGTTTCAGAATACTTTGGGTTTGACCGGGTAGGTTCGTACACAAAACCAACCGGGCCCTCGGAGCGGAAACACTCATATCTTGAGCTACGGACGTCTGATTGATGTGTCGTCGACTTTTTTGGATTGCACTTAGTGAGGCAGATCTTTTGGTATACTCCGCCCAAGGCTTGGACATAGGTGGAGTTCGGTCGGGTTAGTTTTTCCTTAAAAACCAACCGGGCCCCTAGGACGAAAAAACCATTAACTCTCAAACCGAGCGTCCGATTGACGCGCCGTCTGCGACGTTGAGTTCCTATTAACGATACGGAACTTTTGGATACATCAAATCATGACTATGTTTCAGTTGATGTATCAGCCTCTTGGATCATGGAGCGGACCCTCCTGAACGAGTTTGCTATGTGTGGGTACCCTAGATCTGGCTGTGACTACAACTACTATGACGACTCTACAGGGATCCTCAGTGGATTCGACGACGACGACTACATCACTCAGCGATCCTATGTGGATCAGTGCTACTGATCCTATGTGGGTCTGATCCTGTGTGGGTCAGCGCTCAGCAGTTCTATGTGAGCCAGCGCCTACAGATCCTGTGTGGGTCTGATCCTGTGTGGGTCATTGCAGGGGATAGTTACCTATCAATCCATTGTGGGTCAGATCCATTGTGGGTCATTGTGGGGGTTAGTTACCTATCGATCCTTTGTGGGTCAGATCCTTTGTGGGTCATTTCAGGGGTTAGTTACCTACCTATCCTTTGTGGGTCAGATACTTTGTGGGTGATTGCGGGGGTTAGTACCTATCTATCTTTTGTGGGTCCGATGGCTTAGATGAATCAGTGGCAATATCTGGTCATCTTTATTGTCATACGAAGAAGTATACCTGTGTGAGCTGAATCCTATTTTACTTTCCTATGTGGATTGTTTTGTGCTATCCTGTGTGGATTTACATTTTGCTTTCCTGTGTGGACTGGGTTGTACTAGGGTTCGGATGTTGGAGCCGAAGGAGAATTGATGACTTAGGTATATGTATGGGCATATACCTAAGCAGTGTCGGATGTTACTTTGTGATTGTACCTTCCCTTTATGGTTTATCCTTTGTGGATTCTGGGAGACCTTCGGGGGTCTCGGAGTCCCTACTGAGTAGATTATACTCACCTCTGCACGGGCTATGCCCGCACTACGTTGTGTTGGTTGCAAACAACGGACAACTCTGATCGTGGTTGAGGCTTGCGGAGCAGGATGATACTTGGAGGTGGACCACTGGACGTGACATACTCGGAGCGGTCGGATGGACCCGAGGAGCAGAGGAGGCTATCTGTACCCACCCTTCAGGTGGGATTTCTAGTGGATAGCTCGATGTTGCGGATTTACTTTTTGTTGTTGTTTTCCCTTTCGAGTTGTACTTTACTTTCACTTTGGGTTTGTATACTGGCCCACTTACATTCCGCATTTACTTTTGTATCATCTTTTACTTAGTGTTTACTTCTTCTGCATGCTTTCTCTGTGGTGTTTTTTTTACTTTATAAATGCAATGCTTTCCCTTTTTATCGGGAATTTACACCTTGGTGCTAGACACCAGCCCCTGGCCTATGGAAGGCGGCCTTGGGGTAGTCATGGCACGGGCCCCGAAGACGGTTCGTGACAAGTTAATCATTGAATTAATTAATCGAAGTGATGTGAATAATAAATTATTGAATCACTTAATTTTTCAATTTGATTAATTAATTATTGGATTAAATAATGTGATAGATTTGATTAATTAGTTATTGAATTTATTAATGATATAGATGTGGTAAAGTAACTATTGACTTAACTAATGGTAATGATTTAACTAATTAATTGTTTAACCTATTAATGGGATTGATGTGATTAATTAATTATTTAGTTTATTAAAGAGATGGTGTGATTAATTAATTTTTTATTAATTGATGAATTATATATGATTAATTAATTGATGGTTTAATTAATGAGATAGATGTGGTTAATTAATTAAGTGTAATGGTTTGAAAATTAAATTGCTTAATTAATAAATGGGTATGATGTGAATTTTTTGACTTAATTAAAGAGATTATATGATTAATTAATTTTTTGAATAATTATGAATATATATGTTATTAATTAGTTAGTTAATTAATTAATTATAGTGATGTGTTCAATTAATTTTTGAATTAATTAATGTGAATGATGTAAATAATTGATTTTTTAATTAATTATGGTGGATGATGTAATTAATTAATATATGAATTAATGGATTTTATGATGTGATTAATTAATTGGGGGATTTATTTTTGAATTAAATTTGATAAAATAATGATTGAATTAATTAATGAGATATATGTGATTAATAATTTATTGGATTAAATAATGAGATAGTTTAGATTAATTAATTGTTGAATTAATTAATGAGATATATGCATTTAATTAATTGTTGAATTTATTACTAAAATGATCAATGGAATCTAAGGAATTGATATTTTACTGTAAATGAGGAAAGATAATAATGGAATACATATGTCACTTGAAATGATGAATGGTAACAATATCATTAATAAATGGCATGAAATTCGGAATGGTAGAAATAGAATTCACACGAGACTTGAATTTATGAATGGTAAAATTAGAATTCATATGGGAATTCACGTGATGAATGGTAACAATAATATTTATAGGTGACCTGAAATTATGAATGGTTAAAATGGAATTCATATATTACATTAATTTTGAATGGTAATAATGGAATTCTAATGTGGATTGAAATGATGAATTTTAATGATCACATTCATATGTGACTTTAACAGATCAATGGTAATAATGGAATTTATATATGATTTGAATTGATTTATTAGGACAATGGAATACATATATCAATAGAAATCAAAAATGTTAACAATAACATTAATATGTTAATTGAGATGATGAATAGTAACAATGGAATTATGAGATATGGTATCTCTCAGGGATAATTTAGTGTATGGTATGACGAGAAGCAAGTAATGAGAGATCAGGTGTCCTCTTGAACCTAGGTGTTATGTGGTTAAATAAGGATTACTTTTATAACTGTAGACTATTTACATTGTTGAATTTATGAATTCTTTATTGAAAAGTATACATTATTTTTGCTGGATATTGTTTTTGACAGTATTGGTGGTGTCCTACAATGTTGTACTCACACCCTACATGGACTATCTGATTGGTACCAAAATAGATTTAATGGTTGTAGGATATAACAATTGAAAAACATCATATGTTAGATTAATGAGTTCAGAGATAACAATGACTAGGTGATGAGATGTGGATCGAGACCCCATGGGAGTTTTCAGTGTCCATACTTTTTGGGTGTTTATTTTGGAAGTAGTTACATAATGTGGTATAGCATGTCTAAAATGTATTTTTTATATTATATTCCAGTTTTGGTGATTTAGAGATACCTGTATTATTCTAGATATGATTATACAGTATTGTTATTCTTATTTATTTAATCTTTTTTCATACCTTGATATAGAGATTATATTCTCCCAATGACTGATATTAACCCTTTCTACTAGTTGAACCCTCTAGCATATGGGGAGGTGCACCTGAGGTCATTTAGAGAATTTTCTTGAGTAAATGGTGTGGTGAAACCTCTCCAGGATGCTACAAAAGAATATTAATACAATGAAATGATAAATTTATTTGAACATCATTTAATATTTATAATATATATATTCATTATCATATAAATATTTACTATTTTTTATTACATGTTGTAGGTGCTAAAATAGTGTAAGTGAGAATTTTAACTAAAGGGAACTTTAACATGGGAATTAGGATGCTTCCTAATTTTTTAGCCAAGGTTATATTTTATCAACTATTGTATACTAATTATTTTTTCATTGTGATAATATTTTCAGATTATGTATTGTTTTTGTTTCATTTGATATGATAGTGATATTTTTGGGTTTGAATGTGAAGAGCCAAAACATTACTATGAATTTTTTCATATTTTTTGAATGTATTGGAGTGTTAAATTTAAATATGTTGTGGGTAGATGTCTAAAATATTTATATATTATAAATATAATTATATGAATTTATGATACATGGTTTTGTAATGTCTTTAGTATATTTATTTGTGTTGCATATATTTGAAATGTTTATCAATATTTTATATTTTTACATTCTTATTAGGGTTCAATTCAATAACAGGTATATGTTTTATATATATTTTATGTATATTAATTAATGGAATTATATTTTAAATAGGTTAATTCTTTTCCATTAAGAGGGAATTTTCATAAACCACCATTAAATACATACACCTAGAAATCATTTGACGATTGTAGGGTAAACATTTATTTCAATAAAATAGGGTATTTATTTTGTAACTTTTAATAAACAATAGCATAACTATATGTAAATTATTTTATATAATCTAATTGTAATTAACATTAAATATTTTCAATTTTTGGAGTTTTCTAACATGAATAAATTTATGTGAATTTAATTAGATACAATAATAATTAAATAACAACAATGAATTATGTTGTGGTTAAAACCCCCCTTAGAATTTGGTTATCCTCTATTGAATCCACTACATGATATTCGGAAACCACAAAAACCATATTAAAAACCTAAAAATAAACTCATAGTGTTATCCACAATAGACCTCTACCAGTCGGAATAAAATATTTCATGTCTTCTAACAAATTTAACAAAATATAAAATCGATAAACACACTAAAAATGAAATAAAAATTGTAATTAAATTTTACTTTACAAAATGAACAGTACAAAAGTTTTATTCAATAAAAATCATTATTAAAATCTATCTAGGAAAATAAAACACAAATATATCAATCATAGAAACTATATTACTCTAATATAAAATTCAATAAGATATTACCTGTTATAAATTTCTATGATTAAGAATCACAAATATGTGAGGAAATAAAATAATACCAAATAATTTATAATTGAAAAAATTCCTAAAGATAAATATATGAAATTTCACAAAATTAATTCCTTAATAGACATTCATAATCAGTTATATTTTTTTCATTTAATAATTATAAATCTATTTTGATTTTAATTTACCAATTTAATTTAATTTTATATAATTAAAACCCCATTTAAATTTATATACACCATTAAAAAAATATTTATTATGATTAATATAAATAGATAATTATAGTTTCTAAAATGTAATCACATTAATGAGATTTACATAAAAATTATTAAAAAAATATTTGTGTAACTTTCAAGTTATCGTAATATTTTCCCAAATTTCCAAATATCAAAATTTTAAAACACCATTAGCTAGACATCACCAATAAAAAATTATGTTAGTAAATATTATTCTTTTTTATAATAATTTTATGTAGTTAAATTTTATATTATATTTTAATAAAAATATACGATACTCATAGATCCAAGGTACCACTATTATAATGTCCCTCGAATATATAAAAATATTATATCCACATTATGCCTTTTTATTTATCCAATGTCTCATCCATTTTATATGTCAAAAACTCAAACCATATAATCAATTATATTTTTTTCCTATATTAAACACCCAAACATCCACAAAATTTTAGTTATCCAATATAGATATATTTTCTGTATGAGATTAAAATGAAATTCTTATATCTTTTAAAAATTTTAATATAAATAACAAAAAATTTATAAATATTATAATTATTATTATAGTTCTATGTTTATGGACATTACACAAATATTTATTATCTAATATCAATTATAATATTCCCCATAATGATTCCTGAATCATTCGAGGTTTTTGACTAGCATTGATGCTCTATGTATATAACCGATGGATGATTTAACCACAATTAAAAATAATCATGGAAATCACATAATTTTAAATGAATAATCCATAAATTGGATTACCTATGTAATCGATAAATTTAAATGGACCATATGTTCTATATTTTAGTCATGGGGCACCAAAAAAATTAAACAATCTAAATACTAAAATATAATCATAGAAACCATCAAAATACTAATTAAAAATGCATATCAATATAAAAAAGTAAACATATGAAGATATATTATTATTCTTACTACCAATTTTGAATATTCTCAATCTACTTATCAATAGTGTTTTATAATAATAATCCAAAACCATGATTTTTCATATTGCATAATAATAACTAACTAAAAATAATTAATCATACTTATATTTCAATATGATTAGCAGTTTTTGTGATTAGGTTAACATTTTGGGATTCAATAAAATGAACTGGTATAGATAATTTAAATGAATGAACACCCACAAGTGAAACACAATTAAGTTAATACATGTATTTATATTATGTGAACACATCTCAATTTATGAATTAATGTAAACAAACCAAAATATAATGATGAATATCAACCAAACTGAATATTATAATGATAATTATCATCTTATAATATAATATATGTATTTTAAATGAACCTAATATAAATTCAAGATTATTACCAATTTTCTTTTCTGCCACAAGGTATAGTAATATAGACAGTCAATGTCATAACTCTTACACCACTAGTAAGATAAATACTCACATTATACATAAATATATTACACTATAAAACATATTATAATAATAATAAATTATTATATTATGAGGTAAAATAGTTACTTCCCAAATCTTAAAAAAATTAGAGGGAACACATCATAAATTCACTGAGATAATGAATCTCAATACCCATCATGTCATGAGTCAGGGTATCCTAATACATGTTCCATATTTAATTATATACCTACCAAAGAACATCATAGTAAAATATCATGGAATATAAAAAATTATATATGTTTATCTATCATACATTAAATCTACCATTCTAAAAAACAGAGGTGTCATTTAACAAGAAAAAATAATTCACATAAAAAAATTAACTGATTCTAATAGATGTATTATATAGTAACCACACTAACATAACATAATAATACATATGATTCATAAAAAATCCTCCAAATAGTTATCATGAAAATATAAAATATTATATATGTTAATATTATAATATTAAAATTAAAAATCTCCATAAAAAATACCATAAATATTTAATGTCAATATCTGTTCATTACCACAATCAAAAAAATAATATTGTATGATAATTTATGTATCCAACGTAGCTCAAATTCAAATATAACATGAATCAATTTTATTAATATATATGATGACATAAACCTTTAATTTAAAATTTATCCCTATATATCAATGGATTAAAAAACAAACACACACACATTGCTTGAAATTTATTTCATTACAAATATTCCTTCGACGATCATGATAATATAATGACATCATAGTAACTTGATATTCTAAAATTCCATTACATGTCCAGTGAAATTCTATAAAACATTGAATAAATATACTTCACATAAAATAACCATGATAGATTCAACTAAATAGGTCGCACAATATTGTAGTCATCTATATTGAAATTCATTACTAATTAACGTCATATGTACTACAAACAAATAAAAGAATATTCTATAATTCCCAAAAATGTCATATAAGTGGAGGTAAACATAGAATATGGGAAAGTTTATAAAATTAGAACTAACCATATAGGTAAAAATTCTATCATTTATAACATACAAAAAAGTATTCATAAATACTCATCTTCATCTTGTTATCTATAATCAATATAGAACATATTCAATCATATTGATTTGTTCATTTATAATAACTTTGAAACCCATTCTCCACTATACATGTCGTATCTCATGATACCCATATCGAATGTAAAAATTATTAATATAAACGGAAATTTCAACTAAACAATAAATCTACTAAAATTATTATTCCAGTCAAAATTTTATTAAATATCCTCTTATATTATACATATGCCAACCCCCACATTAACACTAATGATACCATTTAATTTAATGTCATGTGGGTTTTGATGAAATATTATTCATTAATGTTGTCATTTTAATTGAATGATTTACCCTTTAACGTATTAAATGAAACATTGAATTATTATTTAACCAATAATAATACATATAATGA